>CM043113.1:62143578-62751078 GCA_023701765.1 Hylyphantes graminicola
ACGATTTAGTAACCCTGGATCTAGATGTAGGATTCCTTTTACCATGTCGCCGCCCCGATTCCCGTGGCTCAATCGTTAGGACTCTAGCCTTTTTAGCTGCTGGGGTCGGGTTCGAATACCGGTCAGGCATGGATGTTTGTGACCGTCAATAAATGTTGTTATTTGTCTATGTGTCATTCCTTTCTTTGTGACTGTAAAAATTCTTTCTGTATCTGTCCCACTTGACGAAAGCTTATAAGCGGTTCTCTGAACAAGCACACAAGCTGGAATATATGTGTACCATGCCAACCAATACCAATCTTACCATGTTTTCCAAAACCGTTGACTTGTTTATATTGTTTATATTGAATTACTTAATTCATTATATTGAATTACTTAATTTTGATAATCTATGGGCAAAGTCGAGGTCGTCCGTAATTTGACACAACAATTCTTTTTGATGAAACGTTTAATTGTTAATTACTGTATTGCTTAGAACAAGAAAAGTCAAAAAGCTGTGCATTCATCAAACTTTACGAGGTTTCTCTTTAAATCAATCATCAGCTAAGGAATGAAACAAAACAAACTGATCTTGCTTGAACATTCCGATTACTTGAAAATTACGTAAAAAGTCTTCTAAACAAGGTACAAAGTGAATCTTCCAGGAGATTCCTTGGCGATTATAAAGAGAGATTTCTTTTACTTTTTATCTTCCAAAAAAAAAAATAATAATAATAATAATTTACGATATTCAGGTGTGGAAATGGATCTATTTTCTTACTGTTGAGATCTTGAGATGCGTATAGGTATCTGTGACAATAACCTTGCTCTGTTATAATGGAGGGATTTGTGGGCCAAGAATGGTTCTGATGACGCATGCCCATAATAGGAGACTGGCCTGTTATTTTCAAGGGCTATGGAATGTGGTGACATTTCATAAAAATACCAGCGTTTGCAAGCATTGCTGTGTAATTTTTTTTTATTTTGGAAGTTTGGATTCTCTTTTAATGGATTTATACAGGAAATCTAAGTGTTTTTTTTAAGTATGGAGATTTGGTTTGCTTTTATCTTGGATTAGGTAGTTGATAAACGCATTCACCACAGACATGTTTTTCGGCAGAAGTTAGATTACAATTAGGACTTATCCTTAGCATAAGATTATAGAGTTTAATAGTAAGTTTTTAAATATTTTATTATTTTAATACAAATCATCTTAATATATTTGACAACATATTGTAATTAGAACTATTATAATTCTGCTGTATAATATAAAGTATTATGGTGACATGTGCATTTTTTAAAGTAAAACTTGTGCTTAATAACACATTTTATACTACATGCATGGTAAAACAAGCAATTTCTTACTTGAGAGATGCTTTCTATATGACCCTTTGATTGTCTAAACAGAATATTTTTTTAATAAATCTTTGTCAAAAATTATTATAATATTTTTCATTGGTTTTTTTATGTTTCAATTGAAATTACAAATTGTTTGAAAATTTATTTAAAACAAAATAACTGTACTCCTTCTATTGCAACACAATCATATATAGAACATGAATGACCTCCATATGTGCATATAATGAAATGCAGTAATCAGATTTTGAAACGTTCTGTCAGAAACTAAATTCCATTTTAAGCAATTTCCTCCATAAATTTCTTAAACGTCTACAATAAAATCCATAAACACTCCAAATGGAAGCATAAATACAACCACACATTATAAAATGAACACCGAAGACGGTCACGACTCTTACTATTGAGCAACTAGACCTTATTACAACCTCAAAACAACTCTCGAATTTCAAAAACAATCTCTAATACTTAAAAAAAAAATAGTTACGTCAACCAAAACCATTTTTCTACCACAATCCTTATAAAATTCACGATCCCATGGCCTGTTGTAAATCCTCAGTGTGAAGATCATAAATTATAAAAAGAAGAAATATGAACAAAAGAAAAAAAGAATATAAGAATTCTCCATTACTATATCTCCATTCCGCATCTGTTTTGCAACGAACTCTCAGCTCAGGTAGAGAGGAGAGAATTCATTACTGTGCGTCGCTCGTCTGAGCTAAAGCGGTGAGTAGTAAAATTGGAAATAAATGACATCGTCGGGACGCATCGGTATGGGAGGTCTTGCAGCTCACCAGTTTTCGGTTGGGTACATAAATATGTTGAAGTATTTTTCGTGGGCTTACATGAATGCATATGGCTACAGGTTTGATAAGATTTACTTGATTGTTGAAAAGAAAACAAATGTAGGAAATAATTTTTAATGATTGCAATTTTACAGCAGTCTGTTGACAAAATCGGCATACCACCAAATCTGCATCAAAAGCGATTTTGTATCTACAATGCAAACTTACGCTGCGTCAGGACTTTGCATCAACAAATTTTCTGTGCACCCACCCTTTACCAGGAACTAATACAATGAACCATATTTTAGACAAAACTAATTTAATTTATTTCGGTAAAACTTCGTGAACTTTGGTAATTTTTAACAGTGTGAAAAAATGTCGATTGGCAGTTGGGTCGCAAGGAGAAGTTTCTAGTACTGACACGCATTGTACATGGAGGTGCTTTACTCAATAAAGTCTCTTCCTGTAATTTACATTTGCTTCAATTTCATCCCTTAACGAAATCCTATTAGCCGCTCTGTCAAATTTCAGATAATTGTGGAAAGTAGATTTGCATTAGATTAAAATATAACTTTAATCACTACTAAATTCTCAGTATTTAAGGGGATTCAATACCACATGAAACTTTTTTTATTTATAGCTTTTTTTGATTAAAATTTCCTTAGTTTATTATGTAAATGAACACATAAAACAATGTAAAAAAATTCGAATATTTGTAAAGTTTTTTTTACTTAAATAATTACATTTTTAAAAATGCTGAAACTTTTTTTAAATACCAATATTTTATCATCAATTTTTTTCCCCAGATACTTTAATCACAATAAATAAAAAAACTAGCTGCCAAATTTAATCCATAACCTGTAATTTTTTGTGTAAAATAATTGTTTAAAAAAGCCCTGAAAATTATCTAAAAATAAAGATGTTCTCACATTAACATTTGAAAAAAATAACTTTAACGCAAAAAATATATTCGAAAGCTTAGTTCCTTATGAACACATATATTGTATACTACTAAAAGAACGTAAATTACTGAATATATTATTTAAAAAAATTTAACATTATGAAAAACTTTAGCATCTAGGAAAACTGAACACTGGGAAAAAGGCATTTAAAGTTTAAATTTACGTAAATACAAAGTACAAAATTATATGCAGCCATATAGCTAAAATATAATTTTAATACATATATTTTAGAATTAAATTATTACAAATTTAACTATGTTGCTTAAAAGAAAAAATAAAACTTTATTAAAATAGCAAAAGCTATTACGTAGATTTTATATAAATTTCATTTAATATCGGACAATTTATTCAGCATTCTTGCCATAATGGCATAACTATTTTTCGTTAAAATTAAGAATGAATCAGTATAAATGGAAATAAGTACATAAAACATCCAATAATTATCTCGAAATCGTAAAAAAGTTGAATAGTCTCCTGAAATCATCTATAAACACGTTTGTTGGGTAATTTAACCATTTCCGGTTGTCTAGTTCTAGCCTCCTTAAAAATGTTTGTTGAAATAAAAATAAAACATTCAAAAGAAATGTTTTGTAAGATCATAGACAAGTTCAATCAGACTGTCAAAGAAAATATAACTTCCTTAAAAAAGCAGTTACACATTGGAAATTTTTTGCAAGCAAGTTTAGGAGATTTCAAAATCTAATTTCAGCTGATAAATAAAATCTCAAATTTTGCTATTTTTGTAGCACTGGGTCCCCTTAAGATAGAATGGAAACAGGACTTCTTAAAATAAAAGGTCAGCACCTGTTTAAATTGTCAAGTACAAGCCGTTTCAAAACCTTATTATAAAGTCAGAATTTTAAGTTAAAGTAGAAGAGTTTTAAGTTGGAATTAAGAGGTTAAAGTTATTACGAAATTGGTTTCGGAACCAGTGAAATTATCATAATTACAACATAATCTTATATTGTCGTGACATATGATAATGACAGACATCGTCGAATCGTATATGATAATGACAGCCATGGAAAATTTTAAAATTGAACATTCAATAGTTAATACAAAAAATTTAAATCCTTGCACACATTTTGGTATTCAAAATAGTTTTCATGCAAATTCTTATTGATATTTAGTGATATTTTTAAACATGAATAATATGGATTAAATTCTGAGAAATAACAGTTTTTGTGTTTATCTTCAAACAAAATATTTTCAGAATTAAAATTGAGAAACCATTTAAACATAACTACTTTTTTCTTTACTTTCTAAATACAAAATCTTCAAAGTTATTTCAAGAATTTGTTTGGAAAAAACATACAGAAAATACGGCCAGTGATAAATGTTAAATTTTTTGATCGATGTACATCACATTTCATATTACCAGTTGATGAATTGACGTAGCAGTTTCTTGCTTATACAACGTATTAAACAAACTTCATCAGTAAAGCATCCATAGAAAATTATTCCTTCCTAAATAAATAGTAATTAACTAGCCATGCCATTTAACTATAAATTAAGAAATTAATTATGGTTTTCCTCACAACTTTGATGTTATTGGAAAACAACTCAGAATTCAAAGCAAAACAGTAGTATATGTGTACTTAAGTTTGAATAGCAAACAAATCAATAAAATCAATCAATCAATTTGTTATTATTTAACTGTATACCGTGAAATATCTATTCGTCATTGTTGAAAATATTTAAATTCATGCAATTTAATACTAAATGAATTAAATGCAACGATTTACATAAACACGTCGCAGCGTTTCACAGAATTCCGATGAATTACAGGCCAACTTTTGTTTATACTTGCAAAATATTCTGACAATTCTACTTTTTAAAAAATATGTTTGTTCCGTACGCGATAAATAGTTTTGATTAATGCCATTAGAATACTTGTTGTAACAAGTTGTAGTCCATGATCTATTTAACTTATTTTGTAAAACAGTTCTCGTACCAATTACATCCACCGACAAACAGAACTTTGTTTGATATAACTTAAAATGGATTCAATGGAATTAACCCTGAGTTTTAAAATTATTTTTTTTTACAATAATAAACATTTAATAACAAATACTCGTATATCTTAAATGACTTTCGTTTTAAGTTAGAAAATTGTGTTGTTATAATGACGAAACTTTGGTAAGTACACCTAAACCGACCTTAAATTTGCAGTATACAAATGTTCTACGAGAAAAAGGGTAAATATTTCTCATTTTTGAGTGCGAGAATCGAATACAAAAAGGTATTTCACATTCAATAAACAAATTTATTTGTTGTTTCAGGACATAAATTTAATATTTTTATTAGTTTAGCTTCAGTTAGAGTGTTATTTTAATTATTTTTTTTTCCTTCGATTTTGACGTAACAGGGCGCACGAATATCAGGGTCAGAGGAGCAGCCAATTGAAGCAGTCGAAATTTCGGCGCCAGCCGACTTGTTTACGCAAATTCCTCCGCCTAGTACATTTCTCTGCTGAAAAATTCAGCTCGGTTTTGGTGTATTAAAATTTAAGTATTTTGTTTATAACACACTGTTAAAAATTTTGCGCTTGCTTTCACCCTAATAATGGTCCCTAGTACCAACAACGGCTGTGTGGTTAAAAATGCTTCTTCTAAATTAAAACATTTTCAGATTTGGGAAACGAAATCCTGAGAAATGGTTAATCCGAAAGATTGTGAAAATTTTCACCACACAATACAGTATAATCATATACATTTTAAAAACTTGGTTATTTATATTAACTAAAAAAATAAATATTATTTAGAATTAGTTAAAAATAAATATTTACAAATACACTCTTTTGTGCACTTCACAATCATTGTTCCATTTACTCACATTCATAATTTTTATTTTCTCTAGAAATACATATAAAATAGTACTGTCCTATATAGAGTAACTTTCAGTGACCAATTCCAGGAAATATAAGCCTTATTATCAAATTCTTTCATTATTATGCCTCTCCTGTAAATTGGTTCTAAAAAATTTACGATTTTTTTTCTCGTCATCCTACAAAACATTCAGATTCAAACAATTAGCGACACAACAACATCAACAAAACACCAAGTGATGAAGTAAAAACTTTTAACTAAACATTCAACAAAAAAAACTGAAATTGTGAAACAAAATGAGGTAAGTGAATCACAATCAAAATGGCGGGATTTAAATATACAAGTAACATATATTTTCATCCTTCTAAAAGTATTAATTTCTTGTTCTTCAAAGAAAAGTTGAAACATCAACTCCACTACCGAATATGCCACCTACAATGCGAACTTCTCAAGTTCCTGATTATCAATTCGGTTTGGTTGGTTAGTAGATATATATTTTCGTTGTGTGCTTGGTCAGAGACCCGCTTATAAACGTTCGTCAAATAAGACAGACACACACACATACGCGACAGGTGTTGCCATCTATCGCTCGCCACAGCCACAATTTAGACATGTCCCTGAAGGGGAGAGAAATAGTCTCCAGGGACCTGTACCCGTTTGAAACTACGCAATGACCGCCCACAGGACTTTCGGACCCAACAGATTTAACGAGCACGTACTCCGCATATACTCGACAAACACAAACATCCATGCCTTATCGGAATTCGAACCCGGGCCCAGAAGCTCCAAAGGCTAACACCCTAACCATAGCGCAGCCGGGTCGTCCAATTCAATTGTATCTGATTGTATTGAGTGTGCGATATATAGTTATTTAAAATAACCACTAAACTGTTGTTGATGAAATCAGATATAAATGTCATTATCGACGCAATGTAACCCATTCTTTGAAAATCAGGGTTTGAACTCGGATAATACTGACTATTAGGCACAGAAAAGTTTTTGGGGGGTCCCTAGGGAAACTTTTGTGTTTGAGGGCTCGTATAATGGTTAATGTTTGAATCAAAAACTATAGCTTTAAATCTTGATAATAATTATTAATTTAAATCATCTCGCTGAACTTGTCTATTTTACTGATTTGTTTTTTAGTTTTAGGAATAATGCGAAGCCAAAGCCAAACAAGTTGTTTTATTACAGAATCTGTCACTTACACCGCTTCCACAAAACATTTACGCTCATCAGGAAACACACTAACAACACCTCGGAAAGAAATTCGCCAAGCAGGGCCTTTAGCTAGTTCATCAAATCTTTATAATTTGCTAATATTTTTGAAGTTCGAAGAATAATGATGTAGTTTTTAATAAATATCTTTTTGCAGCCACAAGTTTACATTTCTAAAAATGAATTGGTAAATTTTTGCTTTAATAATAAGATCGAAACTTAACATATTTTTTTATGCAAATTTAGATTTTTATATGCATATTTATATCTTTCTTCTTACATATATAATGAACCATCAAAATAACTTTATTGTGCTATTACAACAATCCAAATTGAATTGTATCATAAAAATATTTTTTTCTAAGAGTTTTATTTTAATTTTAATTAAAGTTTCTCATTTAATATAATGGCAACAGTGAAAATATCGAATAAAAATGGAATTTGCATGCTATTTTAAGTGGATTAAATTTTCAGTTATTTAAATTTTGAATAAACTTCTAATTTAAAATTTTAATGAACTTTGGAATGCAGCCTAAACTGATTGTTTGCTTCAATCTGACGTATCCTACTTGTTTGTCAGACTTGTGGTTCGTTATGTGAAAGTGGGTTACAGATAGACGGACGGACAGAACGATTATAAAACCTTACACTTTTTAAGTTATAAACGTAGTGTGGAACCTAAAAATTACACAATATACTGAAGCTTCAAAGAGCAACACAATTTAGCAAGAAAATCACTAAAATTTGGGGCTAAGACTTGGAGGTCCTAGTCTTGGCCTAACGAGCCTTTTGGAAAATTAGGCCTTTGTCACAGACGACCTCGTCACGTCGTCAATCCCAAGTCGACTTCTTCTTTAAAGATTACGATCCCCATTACAAACTCCAGTGGTATTCCCATTTAATCAAGCAGACAGCCTGCTAATTTCATTACCCAAATTCTTTTGAGATATTCCCATTCTCTTTCAACGAGACTGATTTAATCAGCATTCTTTTTTGACACAAAAGAAAGAGTGACAGACAAAAAAAAAGAACAGAAATTTGCATCCAGTGTCACTTTATTTGACAACAATGCCTGGATGTCCTTCCTCCTCATACGAATTGCAACTAATTTAAAAAACATGGAAATAATAGTGACGCGTACAAATTGTTCTTGTTCTTATTATTCGAATCAAAGAATTCTTTTTTTTTTATTTTTCCTGCCCTTTTCTCACTGTCAATGTCGTCTGGATTACAATCAACAGAATTAATTTTGTCGAGTTTTATTCGATTGGGGAAAAGACGGTACAATATTCAAAAACTTAAATAGTAAAACATGAAGTTCTAAATTAGCTGAAATAGCCTACTTTTCTGTTAATTAAATACTAGCTGAAATACTTTTTGGAAAACAAGTGTATTTGTGTATTTTGTAACCGTAATTTTCTCCTAAAAAATCTTCTACAAAAAATTTACAACCATAAGAAAAATTCGCCAAACACAGCAGTTTGTTGTACTTTTTAGAGTCAAAATAATAATTTGCTGCAAAATAAAAATTGACGTTTCCCATTAATTTCGTTTGCGAACTAAACCAATATTCTTTATCGTTTGCTAAATTTATTTGCAGTTCAAAAATCGTTATGTAAAATATTGCTTGGTTCGAACCTTATCATCAATCAGTTCAGGTGCCATTTAGCGACTTCGGTAAATGTCGCCAACAGGTAGACAGATGCCTATCAAGACGTACAGGAAAAAAGTTTAAAATGTAGGTATGTGATGGCATACCTTTCCAAAAAAAAATCTCGCTAAAACCTTTTCAAAACATGCCTATAAAGCATTTTTTAAATAATTTTTTTAATTCTCGTGAAACTGTTACCCAGATTTAGTGCAATTTTATACAGAAAATATGACAAACTTAACCTATAAGATTGGCATACACGGAGAGACTCCGTCCCTTGAACCAAAAAAAAAAAAATTATTTTTTATCGTTCTCGATTGGTTCCCTATGCCGTAACTTGTAAACTCACTTAAAAGTCGCAGTGCTTGGCGATCTTCCCCCCCCCCCCCCCCCATCAAGGAATTCATAAGTCATAACATGTAAACTCAAGCCGAATACTTTAGTAAGACCAACCAAAGAGGGGGGAAATCTTACCGGCCAGGTTCAAGCATTGCTTACTAACATCGCATTACGTACTACCCTAAATATCAAAAACCTTCTTCAACTCCTTAGTAATGAAACATAAAGCCCGGTTTCCCCAAAGAACTAAATAGTAGTTTTCCCGCTTTTGTCACCCGGAAATCAGTAATCCTGGTTTCGGGAAAAAATAAATTACAACCCTAAAAAAAAGGAAAACTTTGAGAAATTTTCCGAGAAACCGGACTTGGCGTCACGAACCATTTATCCTCAAAAAGATTCAACTTCCCCATTATTTACGATTTTTCCAGTCTTTTTTTTCCTTTTTTTATGTGGTTTCCTGAAAATCCTACATCCGGGATTCGAAACAATAACGACCATTTTCCGGTCATTGGGTCGAACACTACATTTTTTTTTCGTTCCAGAAAATATAAATGGAATCAGGATACAGGAGCAAAGATCAAGATAAGAATTCGGCCAAAAAAAAAAAAAAATAATAATCTTTTTACTTAGTTTCTTTGTCCCAATGTCTTTTGCCATAATTTCTATGTGCTTGTCACAAAGGTTGTTGAAAGATTCAAGCTTAAAATATGTATACCTTATATTGTATTAATATGAACACTAACAATTTAATAGTTTGTTTTTTTTAATATTTGAAGAGTTACTATAAAAACACAATTATTATTTTTATTGCCTACACCAAAATATAATCTAAAAACGGCGAGTCTAAAGTTAGACTTAGACGTGTTTTCTTACCACCTACATTTGTTTATGATTTCAGCATCTTAATAAATTTGTAAGAAAATTCTTAATTTCTTATGGGCCTGTAGCTTGTAGCCCGGAGCTTGGATAAATCTGCACAATGTAACCGAATTCCCTTTTTTTTTTTTCAAAATTAGAAAAAACTTTAAAGTTATCTACTAGGTTAATTTAATTAAATAAAAAAAAGTAATTCGCTCAACATGTTAATGCTCCTTCAAAACTAATCTTAATTGATATCTTTCATTAGCCGATGCTGTCCGGTTAAGAAAAATCTTTAATTTCATCTAGAATATTGCTTATTCAAATTTATGATAATTACACAATGCTAGTATGAAAATGTATTTTGAATAACATCAAAATATATTTAATGCTTTAAAAGTTTATTGATCCTAATTATTGATTGTTATTTAGATTACTCATTTAAAAATTTGTCCTTTTTCCCCCTATTAAAAAAACGATTGTTGTGTAGTTGGTTATGATCTAATCGAAAAACAACAATTTGTTTTATCATCACAACAATATTTGTAAAAGAATTTCATGCGAAGAAATTGACAAACATGGACAAATAGAAAGTTAGGTCTGCTTTCTTTCTAAAATTGTTTTACTTGGGGACTTTGAACCTGAAGTCTGAAAATATATATTTTATTTTCAGTTGGTGACTCAGTAAAGTTATTGAAATAGGTTAAATTCAAACAAAATACAGATTGAAGAGATTTAATAAACATAAACCAATTAACTTAGCCTATACAGAGAATGAAGTGATACCTTTATGCAAGCATTTACGTTTAAATCATTAAAATGAATTTGAGAGATAGAAGAAAAGCAACTAAACTCTTGAACAGGATTCTGAGCCCGATGTTATTGATGCAAGTTATTTTTTCTTCTTTTCAGAAATATATTTGTCATTAGTTTTAAATCAGATATAGGATGTTTCAGTAAAAAACTTCATTTAAAGGTTAATGACTCCTTTTCAGTTCGTGGGCATTTAATAAAGTTCATTCGTTTGAGAATTCTATAAACAAAAACGTTTCACAAAATACGCTTAATTTATTTAACAAAGCTGTAGCTGATAGTTTAGTCAAAACTGAGTTTGATAGTGGCTTTGTCCTAAGAAGAAGATACCTATAATACATTTTTTGGGCCGCCCAGGTGGCTCAATCGTTAGGATTCTAGCCTTTGGAGCTGCTGGGGTCGGGTTCGAATCCCGGTCAGACATGGATGTTTGTGACCGCCAATAAATGTTGTTATTTGTCGATGTGTTTGTGTTGTCCTTTCTTTGTGTGTCTCTTGTGCTTCTAAAAACTCTTTCGGTGTCTGTCCCACTTGACGAAAGCTTATAAGCGGTTCTCTGAACAAGCACACAAGCTGGAATATATATGTACCTACCATACCATACAGTTTTTTTTTTTTTAATTCATCGCGTTATGGCTGGCTGCTTCAAGGCAACAAGCAAAGATTGTGGTATCATATCAAAAGAAATACCTCAAGCTGTTATAAGCCCTTTGCAGGTGATCAATCAATACATCTTTTGATTATATTTATGTAAATAAATTTTATATTAATTTAATTTAAAATAATTATAGGTTAAACAAAATTTGGAATTCTTTAATTTTAGGAAAATTTCCAACAACTACTTCGCTCTTAAAGTTTAAAAAAAGCTTTAGTTAGAAAAGTTTGTTAAGTATAGTATCTTTTATATATGTTTTAAAAAAATAAACTGAAGAATACTAAATATATGGAAGAAATTATACAATTATACATCTTCAGCAATTCCACAATTCTATAGGTTTCCATTACAAATAATAGTTTTTATTCCTTCTTCTTAAAAGTAAAGCGATACTGGTAGCAATTTTAGTATTGACACAATCGGCTGAACTCTGAACTGTGTCGAAAATATCCGTGAAGAGCAGCAGGAGAAATAATAGAGAAGTAATAAAATGTTTCGTTAAACACTAAAAATAACTACGCTATAGTTGCTTTCTGAAAAATCTACCGGCGTTACTCGGCGTTAAAAAAAAGTAACTGTTACAAGTAACGCGCTACTCCAATCCCTGCCCGGAAGGTCGAGTGGTTTGGACCATTACGCTAGCAGTCTGCGCGCTGTAACGTGTGCGGGTTCGATTCCCGCCTTCGCCCTGGGTGTACTTTCCTTTCTCTGTGACAGTAAAAATTCTTTCTGTGTCCGTCTTACACTCTTAAAAAATGAATGCTCAAAAACGACGACATTTTCCTTAATTTTAACGATTCCATTACTGGCAAATGCTCCGAGTTTTCGTTTCCTCAAAGTGAGGAAATTTGAATCGTCATTTCTATGAGGATTTGAATGTCGTCTAATCTAAAGAAACATTTCGTCATTTTTGAGCATGTGAGTACAACAATGAGATTCAGTTTCCTCAAAATCAAGATACAGAATCGTCAAATCAAGATCGTAAAAGTTAGGATTCGCGTTTACTCAAAAGTCACGTGATAGTTTGACGAAGCAATCCTCAAAATTAACGAACTGAGGCTTGAGGATTCATGAATCGTCAAAAATGAAAGTGTTATTTTTGAGAGTGTAGTTGACGATGGCTTATAAGCGGGTCTCTGAACAAGCACACTAGCCGGAATATAGTATACGTATGTTAACTATCCCATCCCATCCCTGGTTTTAAGAATATATTATTTATTATTATTAGGTGTTAGGTCGTCATTTCGTACAATGATTACCATGAAAATGAATCAGAAAAACGCTTGTCTCTCCAACTAAACATTCAATTTCAAAAACACTAAGTGCTACTTTTATTACAATTCAACATATCCATACTGTTACTAGCACATGGTGGACATTTTGAAAATTGGCCTCAAAACGCAATCATTTAATCATCCTCTTTTAAAATTGCCGCCCTGTAGTAACAGACAAAAATAGTAGACGACATGCGACATGATCTCAAAATATATCAATTGAAACAACCCTTAAGCACGCAATAGCTTTGATTGCTTATAACATTGGAAAAAAATCACTGTATCTAAAAATGAATCAAGTCTGTTGAAGCAATTCCTTTTACGCTTCCACCTATTATACTTTAGTTAAAGTAAAAGCCTGTAGGGAAGTCTTGCTGTTTACCTTGTAGTGCTTCAAATGCCTTCAAGTAATTCAGGGGCCATATTGTTGCAGTTAGGCAGGTTATAGAAACAAACGTCAGTAGCGTTTTGTTACCACTATTATCGCTCCAACGACGCACTTTATGTAATACGTCTCAATCTGCAGCAATTTCTTCAAAATGGCCAGAGGAAAAAAAAATTATTATGACGATGGTCGTAAAAATATCTTCGAATTGCAAACCTGAATACGGTTTTTTGTTGGGTTTTGATTTAGTAGGGGTCGTTTAATGGGGAAGTATCAGGTTGCGATAATTTGGTCTCATGGTTCGTTGGTGAAAGGTCATTGAAATCAAACCTTGTGCACTCTTAAAACAAACGAGCGAAATTTAACTCAATCTGAGTAATTTTCACTCCTCCAGTCTTGAAAATGCACTTCTCCGAAAGGAGTGGATCCTTTGTGTGTTAAACCTCCAACAGGATCACTCCAAACGAGCGATTTTAACTCAGTCTGAGTTAATATTCACTCATTTCCAGTGTCGAAAATGCACTTCTCCAACTGGAGTGGATTTCACTCTTTTGTTTTAAGAGTGCGTAGTTTATATCGATAGGCTGGGCATAAATAAAGACAATTTAAAATAATAGAGGGGGTAGGGATCGTATTTGAAATGCGACTTTTAATTGTGGTGATGTCACATGAGCACAACACGATATTGTATATGATCATCTTCTGATATTAAAGAGTTTTTTTGCAATGTCGGAGAGGTAGATTAGGTCGTTTAATAGGAGATATCAGGTAGCTACCTTAGGTTGGTTACATGGATCGTTGCTGAATTGTAATTGAAACCAAACCTTTTAAGTATTTTATATAGAGGGGCTGAGCACTATATAATAAAGACAATTTAAAATAACAGGGAGGGGAACGTTGTATAGGAAATACTTATTTTAATTATGGTGAGGTTATATTTGTACGACACGATATTGTATATGATGATCGTCTGGTATTAATGACTTATTTCTGCATTGCCGGAAAGGTAGATCTGGTCGGTCCCATTTGTTCGTTTAATGGCGGATATCGGGTTGCGACCGTTTTGTTATTTTGGTCGCATGGGTCGTTGCTGAAGGGTAATTGAAACCAAACCTTTTGTATTTAATATGGTAGGGATGAGCACTACAATAAAGACAATTTAAAATAACTGGAAGGGAGAAATTGTATATGAAATGCTCATTTTAATTGTGGTGATGTCATACATGTATAGCACGATATCGTCGTATATGATCGTCTTCTGCACTCTTAAAACAAAAGAGTGAAATAGACTCCTGTAGGAGAAGTGCATTTCCGACACTGGACAGGAGTGAATATGTGAATATTTACTCAGACTGAGTTAAAATCACTCGTTTGGAGTGATCCTGTCGGAGGTTTAACAAACAAAGGATCTACTCCTATAGGAGAAGTGCATTTTCGACACTGGAGGAGTGAAAACTAACTCAGACTGAGTTGGAATCGCTCGTTTGTTTTAAGAGTGTGATATCAAAACTATTTTTGAAATATCGGAAAGGTACATTTGGTCGTTCCCCATTTGTTCGTTTAATGGGGAGTATCTAGTTGCGATACTTTGGTCTCATGGGTCATTGCTGAAGTATCATTGAAACCATATGAAGAGGCTGAGCATTGATAAAGATTATTTAGAATAATAGACAGGGGGAATGGTATTTGAAACGCTTCTTTTAATTGTGGTGAGGTAATATCTCCTACAACGCATATTATTCACGTACATATTCATATGATGATGCCACCCCGGTGGTTAGGATTCTAGCCTTTGAAGCTGCTGGGGTCGGGTTCGAATCCCGGTCAGGCATGGATGTTTGTGACCGTCAATAAGTGTTGTTATTTGTCTATGTGTTTGTGTTGTCCTTTCTTTGTGTGTCTCTTGTTCTTGTAAAAACTCTTTCTGTGTCTGTCCCACTTGACGAAAGCTTATAAACGGTTCTCTAAACAAGCACACCAGCTGGAATATATATGAACCATACCATACCATATGATCATCATCTGATATTAATTCATGATTTTTTTTTGCTTTGTCGGAAATTTAGATTTGGCCAGTCCCCATTTGTTCTTTTAATGGGAAATATCGGTTTGTAACCGATTGGTACTTTGGTCGTAATTGGTCTTCGCTAATTGAAACCAAACCTTGTGTATTATATATGGAGAGACTGACCGCTATAATAAATGCAATTTGCAAATAAGGGAGGGGAAATTTTACATTAAATTCTTTTTTTAATCATGGTATATAAGGTTTTGTTTCCGAAACCAGAAAAATAATTCGACCAACTACCAAGATTATGGTGAAATATTTCACCACACAGCTGTTATGCAGCTACCGGAAACCCTTATTATGGTGATACCAACCGCCAAAGTTTTAACAGTGTGAACGATATCATATATGGTCAACTTCTACTATTCGTGATTTGTGTTCTTTGCAAAGTCGGAAGAGTATTCGCATGATTTTGTTAATACAGTGTCTTCCCCGTGAACCGAATCCCCATCCATAGAACACAGATGTTTAGAACTTAACAATAGCACAGCAATGGGATGAAAAGGGGTTGTATAATGAATATCTGATGATGTTAGTGTCTGTCTTGTTATCTCTTAATGGAACTGCACGTAAATTGCAGTAAGGATTTTCACTACATTGTCTCTCAAGATGGCTTTTTTCTAAACTTTTGAGACACACTTAGTTAAGGGATGACTCACCTTTCAAATTGCAATTTACCTGAACCCCCTACCCGGTAAACCACCCTACTCCAATGAGATTTATTATACCATATTGAGCCATCTCCATTGGACCAGTTGTCCATATGGAGATTCTGCCCATGGAGTTTCGGGCCACGGGGCATGAACCGTTAATATAGCCGTAATGCTCAAAGGATTAAACGAACCCACTTGAAAGACGTCGTTTTTATACCAAAAATTTTTTTAAAGTCGAAAATTGTGAATTAAAAACCGCATTAGATGTTAAAAAAAGAAAACATCAACTAAATAATGGTGCCAAAATAATCGTCCCGAAATCTCAAATAAGTTTGTTTTCTATAAGTACCTTGCAGTTTTTTTTTTTCATATCTATCTCCTCTATCCTCTAAAATCTACTTCCTCCTAGACAGTACTTGTTCATTTTCATCATTTTTTGATGAATAATATTTGTTGTAAAGCAATTTTAAAACCCGACTTTAATTACATTTATAAGTATATGGTATTCGAAACAATTAAATTTCGTGATCTTTGGAAATTAGTTTGACATAAATAAAGAACGATGATTTCTATTTCACAGAAAAAAGACAGAAAAGCTAATATATTATTTAAAACTTTTTTTTGTGAATAATTCTTTCGTCGTGTTTTATTTACAATCAGTCATATGCGATAATGAAAAAAAGCCTTCGTTACTTTTCCTAAAATTAACATATTTCCTTTCATTTAAAATATTACAATAAATATTTCATTTGGAGGGATTTTATTTCTATGCACTTAAAAAAAAAGAAGAATATTTCTTAGATTTATCATTTTAGAGATTTTCAATTATGAAAGACAATTTTCCTCGAATTTAGATCATGACTGAATTTCTTTTGTGGGCGTTTTCTGTTTAAAAATGTGGCAAAAATAAGGTTGCGATCTGAAACTTGTGTTAAGAATTCAGGGAAGTAATCCACGGTATTATGGAAAAGGATATTAAGTTTCCTGCAATAATTATAAAAACTCGATTAATGCATTTTAAACAAGAGGAATTTCGAAATTTTCCTAAAAAAGTTATTCAGCAAAAAGTTATTTAAATCGGCGAAATTCAAAAAACATTTTGATTAAACTCATCTAAAGAACGTCTCCAATTTCGTTTTTAATATTTTTTTAATAAATTGATTCATCCAAACCCTCGGAAAATATATTTTATAATGAGAATTCGACTTTTTCATGTGTTAATAATTGTAGTTATCGTTATTATTGTCATTCTTTTCTTGTTGATTGTCTTAAGATTAAAACCAGATATATATTTTTTATTAAAATAATTTTTTCTTGGAAATATTTTTTTCACTAGTTTTAATGCTTTTTACATAAATTCCATAGCCTTTTACAATTGAAAATTAAAATAACAAATAAGTAGTTTTACAACAAAAAAAACTGAGACAAACAGGTAACATCATTTCACTTTTATGATGAGTACTACACTTTAGTTCTCATTTATGTCGGTTCAAACTACATATTACTGCAAGTGCTGTAAATATCAGATTGAAATATTATTGATTTCGAACTGGTAACACGCGCAATTATTTAAAACTAATTCACCTGAAACTTTCTTGTTTTTTTATAAAATATATTTTAGTTGCATGAAAGTAACAAATATTTTTAAAAAACATATCTTTTGCTATTTAGTCATAACATTATAAATAGTTATAAAGTTTAATAAAGATATAAACGTTATGTTCTAAAATTAGTCTTGTGATTATTGAATCCTTTGTATTTGTATGCCACAGATATGAATAAAATATCACCAAGAACAACATTAAAGTTGCAAATCAGACATTACTATTTAGTATAGATATTTCTTTCTCAATTGTTACAAATAAAGGGAAAATGAAACAATAAGTAGGCTCAGTTTTCTTCTTTTCTCATTTTGTTTATAGCTTCGAGTTCTGTATACACTCCTTGCCAACCTAAGTTGGGTAAATGTGCTATAGAGGAGATCCTTCCGCGCATGTAAAGAGTTCCATAAATTATTTTTGAATTCATCCAGAAGAATATGTTTAAAACATTAATTTCGTTTAAGGTCTAACAAATTTGAATATTATTTGAGAAAATTTGACAATTTTATCAGAATGAAAAGTGTATTTTGGTTACATTGTATTCAGATAATTTTGAATGTAAATATTACCTTGCAAAAGCTTCCAACTAACGGACCAACCGAACTTTTCCATCTGCCTTTTTACTCTTTGTTTTTTTCCAAGTTAGGTTGGCTTGGAGTGTACATAATAATTCGATGTTTCATCAACAAAAACAAAAGAATGGAATGACGTCTCAGAAAAGATAGCGACTTGCGTTGTAATAGCTTTATTGAAAATCTATGGAACTGTGAGGTTATTGAAAAAAAGATAGTTTGTATATAATATTTAATTATGTATCTTTTCTTAGACAATTTTTCAAAATGTCTTCAAAAGGGTGCAATGGTTACCTTCCTCACACTACTTCAAGTTAGAATTTTTTCATTCAGTTTCTAAAAAATTCCTATGAACAATTCATATAAAGAGTTAAACAAACGAGATTTTTCTCTAAATATATTTAAGTGGATAACAACTCCGATGAAATAAAACTTCTTGACTTCCATTCTAAAAGCAAAAGTCTAATGCAAAAATGTAGATTTATGTCCATAATTAAACTGATGGTACTCTGGTGTTTCTGTAGAGTGATTAGAATTTTTGCTAGGAGAAGTTCTTTAAAAAAACAGAATTCAAAATATATTTATATTCTTTTGAACAGAGAGAGTTTGCAAAATAGCCAAAATGGTAACATTCCATTAAACTGCTCTTAACACGCAATAAATCCATATCCAACATTCAGAAAAACACACACATATATTTACAAACAATTCCTCAACAATTCAGAAAAACTTAAAATTGCACACATCTGAAACTAAAATTTACACAATCACAATTGCAAGTAGCATTTGTGAATTAATTTATTACTATTACAATACGTTTACTTCATCATTTATGTCCTTTCAAAAATAGTTTTCATCACCCCAATCATAATACCTATTATTCATTGAAACGTTCCTAACGCTATTATATGGGCTAAATCTAAATATTTATGGCTATTATGAGCAGCTCAGCTCTAAGAAGAATTCCACACACGATTATTCTTTCTCTAAACTGTAGAAGGAAAAGTTAGAGGTGGGAAATTCTCCTATAGACAAAACCCCCACTTTTAAATCTAGCCATTCAAATCCAAACCAGAAACTATCGAAACATCTCCTCCATCGATAAACGCCACTGAAACACAATCCCTGCTTCTAGTGGCGTCTCTCACGCCACTTGAAAGCATCCCTCAAGTCGTCAGGTTTCACAGGGACAAACCAAAAAACAAATCAGACACGCCAGAGAGATCGATACCATTCCATATTTCTCCTCTTCCCAAATACAAAAGCTCGAGAAGAAAAAGAAGGATTTGCCTAAATTTCTGCTGAACATTTTTATGTATATTGAGTGGAGATAGGGAAGATTTTAACGAAGTATTCTGGCTCAGCTATTTCTTAACCCCTTTGGCTTTCTAGACAGAAACCTATTCAGACTTCAGAACAGATCGGGACATGGCCAAATGATATATAAATAAGTCCCGCATTACAGTTATTGGTGTTAGTTAAATATCAAGTTACACTCTTAAAATAAAAGAGTGAAATCCACTCCAGTTGGAGAAGTGCATTTTCAACACTGGAAAGGCATGAATATTAAATCAGACTGAGTTAAAGCCACTCGTTTGGAGTGATCCTGTCGGTGGTTTAGCACACAAAGGATCCACTCCAAAAGGAGAAGTGCATTTTCCAGACTGGAGGAGTGAAAGTTAATCAGACTGAGTTAAAATCGCTTGTTCGTTGTAAGAGTGTATATTGGAACTTAATTTTAACTAAATGAAACAAAACACATCGAAAAATAACGTATCTCCTGTTAAGTTAGCATGTGCATTATACATAACCTTAATGTAAAGAGTATCATCATACATGAAATTTGTTGTCTGGACCAAGTTTTGAGGCTCTTGAAAATAGGATTATCCCGGGCTTAACGGTCAATTCTTTATTTTAAAAAAAATACCATTCTATATTATGCATTATATATCCTACAGGGTCAAATTTATGGTCAGTTAGTCAAGTTTACTTATTAAAATTCAAAACTAATTGGGTAACAACAATGCATCGATCAATAAACAGAGAATAAGGATTAAAACTTGTTTGTTAACTCAACTAGGAAGACTAACATCCAAAATAACTTAAAGTGATAATTTTAATTCCTAAGAAAAACTAGTACTTAGAAAGAACACTTGCTTCACATACGTAATATTTAGGAAAGGAAAAGCAAACCCAAAAAAAGATGAATCTATAGATTTCAGATACCGACACCAGATGTTCTGGCAATGCGAGGATTCGCAAAAGCCATGAAAATAAATATTTCCGCATTTTATGCGGACTGAGCCATCTTCTTCTCGATGTTGGTGGCCCCTGTGTAATTTTAGGGTTCTTTATTTGCTCATGGTAACGGGAGATCCACCGAGATTTGCCTAAAGAGAAGAAGTTCCGGGATTTTTATTCCTTGTAATACGCTACACCCTTCAGAAGTAGACTAGCACAAGTCAAAACGGGTGTCAACTCTTGGGAAATGGGCAGTGTAATCGATTCCGGCTGCCTATTTCTAGCCTCCTTTAGGAGCTTTAACAAAGCCAATAACGCCTCGTAATTTAGAACCCTGGTCAAGTGACGAGGTTGACACCTGAGCGCGCACCCAACGGAACTTCGAGCGACATCGTACGCTGACGCCGTCGGGACTTTGGACTCCACAGATTTAACGAGCACGTCTGTCCCAGTGTACTCGGGCGGGCCCATCCGTCACGAGTTGGATTTTTCTACTCTTTCCCAGTACAGATATCCAATTTACAGGAGGACTGGCAGTAGGTGGGATTCGAACCCCCGCACTCCTGAGAAGGCTGAATCCAGAGGCGAATGCCCTACCACTCGGCCACGGACAGGCCTTGTGTGTCAACTCTTCAGGTAGGTAAGTCAATCGTTTACGGTTGTCTATTGGTAGCCTTCAGCTTAAACACAGTCAATTACACTTCGTAAACTAAGACCTTGGTCAGGTGAGGAGGTCGACACCTGAACTAGCACCCAACGGAACTTCGAACGACATCGTATGCTTATACAATCGGGACTTAGAACTCCAAAGATTTAACGGGCACACCTGTCCCAATGTACTCGAAGACCTCCTTGATTATTTGAGGGATTTTTTTTAGCATAAAGGCGTTTATTGTATGGCTGTGATATAGGTATTTTGGATCGCATTAAAGAATTTAGTTCTGACACATTAAAAACCAGAATTAATGCGAAAATTGAAACAAAAAATATCTATGATTCTGCAGACATTATCTCTTTTTTGTTCTGAATTACATACGCAGGTTCTCGAGTTCAATAAGTTGGGAAATAAATTGTTGGACGAATCCTGATTGTTCACATGACATAACTTTTTTTTTGTCGTATTATTCATTATGGTTTTGGGACTCGATATCGAAATTTCGATTAGATGAGTTATTTGTGTAATTTGAGATGTGGTAAATTCTCGTTTCGCATTTCGAAGATATGGAGTGGAGATTCCATTACATTCGGAAATTGGGATTTCTGTAACTTGCCACTGATATGGATGGAACCTGTGAATTGAAGCCCATAACTTACCTGAACAAAATCCAATTTCAGATTTTTGTCTGAGTCCTGGTATTTAGGTATCTATCAGGGGTTAAGATTCGCAATCAGAAGTATTTAATTTTGCTAGAAATAGAAAGGTAATAGTATTTAATTTGTCACGATTTTTCGATTTGCTCTCTGAGATACCATGTGGCTCGCAATTTTGCCATTTAAAGTTGCGAATTTAAGTTAATAGGATTTAATATTGTTGCGAAGCAAAGAAAAACTTTTTATCACTTGGAGGTTTTAAATTTTTGAAACCTATGGCTTGCGGGACAACTTCCATTTAGGACCTCTATTTCAAGGACTCTAATATTTAAGTAAATATTACATAGACTATGCATCAACTCTGTTAAATTTGTGATATTTTAACTGACAATTGACAATACTAATGATTTCTGTTAAAACTGCTGGCTAACAATATTAATGAAGGTATTGCAATAACCCGTGTCCACCAAAAAGTACACTCATAAAACAAAAGAGTGAAATCCACTCCAGTAGGAGAAGTGCATTTTCGACACTGGAAAAGAGTGAATATATTAGCCCAGACTGAGTTAAAATCACTCGTTTGGAGTGATCCTGCCGGAGTTATAACACACAAACGATCAACTCCTCTAGGAGAAGTGCATTTTCTAGACTGGAGGAGTGAAAATTAACTCAGACTGAAATAAAATCTCTCGTTCGTTTTAAGAGTGTACCTCAAGGTGAAGACTAAGTTGTTTCATTTTATATAATACAATATTTGTCGTAATCTAGATGACTGGTAGTAATGCAATGGCAAATCCACGCCATCTAGCGTGGATGTTATTTGAGGTTATGTTTAGCTGTGTTCATAAGACACTATCCTATTTATTCAAACACAAACACACTTCCTCACATCCACAACAATATATATTTCTCCATCCAACACCCCTTATATCCCAAGCTATATTTATACTCCAGTAAAAAAAAAGACATTCACCCCATACTATCATTTAGGACAACTTCCTTTGTTCTACTAGAGTACAGAAATCAGCATCTCAATTCCAGTAACACCCTTCCCTTCCTAACAAAAGAGGCCACAATCGACAGCCCACCAGGGGCGAGAAGAAAAAATAGTGGATACCCCTTTCTTCCCTTAATATATTATGTAGAGCACAGATAGGAAAAAAGTTTTTGCAACATTTTGTATCATTGATGGGGTGGTCTTCCTTGCTAATGGAGGTAGGAATGATGGAGTGTAGCCGAAAAAAGTGAAGCCTTCTGAAAATCGCCAAATTTTTGTGATACACTCTTAAAACAAAAGAGTGAAATCCACTCCAATTGGAGAAATGCATTTTCGACACTGGAAAGGAGTGAATTTTAACTCAGACTGAATTAAAATCACTCGTTTGGAGTGATCCTGTCGGAGGTTTAACACCCAAAGTACCCACTCCTTTCGGAGAAGTGCATTTTCCAGACTGGAGGAGTGAAATTAACTCAGACTGAGTTAAAATCACTCGTTCGTTTTAAGAGTGTAAGTTAGGCCTAAACAAAAAGAATCTCAATCTCAAGTTAGTTCTGTTCGAAACGTCGCGTTTCTTCATCAAGAAGCGGTCATTAAAACAGAAAAACGACACTTTTACAATAGTAAACTGCTTTCATAACTTTTTTATGAAAAATATTCTAATATTTCCCGTCGTACGTAAGATTTAAATAGTTATGAATTTTATTTTATGCTACTTAACACTAACTTGGCGTAACAAACCTCGGTTAAAAATTAAAAAATTAGCGCCAAATCATTCACCAATCTTTCGTTTAAATTCAAATTGTTATTAACTTTCCTTCAGCTTCCTAATCCAAAATCGGCGTATCATACCTCGTTTACAACCTTTAAAAAAACCCAAATCATTGATCAAGTGCTCGTTTGGGCCTATTTGAAAACTCAATGGCTTCTTTTAGCCAACCTATTTTTATATGTTTTTTGACCACGCAGCATCCCAATCTTATTCATACCTCTCTGCTACTACTAATGGATTGGTTTTTTGTTTAATTGAACTGATGGTGTTTCTGGGAGCTGGATTCAAGTTACCACTCTTTGTTGCTGAATGCATGGATGCTGGCTATTTTCCTGAAAGATGGTGTGTTGGTCTTTTAATATGGGTGTTCCTGGATAGAAGGATTTGTTATTATGTAACCGATGTTGTGGCTTAATGTGTTTATCGATGTCGTAAGTTACTGCGGTACTGTGGTATAGGGTGGGAGTGTATATAAATCTTTTGTAGCTTGTATGATGCAGTATTACCATTGTTTAGAAAAATATTAAAAAATGTAGTCGAACTTGTTACTGAATTGATATGTTTATATGCGAAGTTTTACAGAAAAATAAATTTTCTATAGCAAGACTTGGTTAAGTTTGTTGGTTGAAAAATTTTGTCGACTTTTTTTTGTAATAAATGGCATGAGAAGAAAGTTTTCTCCAAGCTCAGAGTGTAAACCAAAAAACTATATTCTTTAGTTATTGACAGCTTTACTGAATTCATTATTTTAGTACTACTAAAACAACCTTTCCTTAAAGTCAGTCCTTAATGTTACAGATAAATGTATAAGAATATAATCTATTTTTCGGTACCTTTGCATGCTTTCAGGGAACTTTCAGAACAACCGAAATAAATCAATGATTTATTTTCTATATTATAATATTAAGCAGTATATTAACAAAAATTTTTGCTGTAAAAGAAACAGTTATTAAAAGGAACCACCAAATCCCAACAGCAGTTTAATAATAATGAAGTTCAAAGACGCTTAATTCACAAACGAGACTTCCGTCCATTCATAAAAATGGAAATTCACTACAAATGCGTAACTCATTTTTGTAATGGGCGTGGTGGGTGAGTGTGCGGTACATTGATATTCTATTAGGGTGGTATCGCCTTAGCTTAAGGGGTCATAGGAGTCTTAAAAACGTGCAAAGAATTGAAAAAATGACCAAGAAAATGACTTTATATTGTACAAATATGTACAAACTAAGACTTATACCAAAATTCTCATCTCAATTTTAATTAGAAATTATAAAAAAAATATTTAAAATCAAAATTTTAAAATTTTTATTAATTTTTTTAGAAAAAAGTTCTTAAAATAATTTCTAATTAAAATTGAGCTGATAATTTAGGTATAATTCCTAGTTTGTACATATTTAAGTACAAACAATGTACAAACATACTATTTAAGTTTGTACAATATAAAGTCATTTTCTTGGTCATTTTTTCAATTTTGACCACAAAATTTGCCGCGCAAGCCTAATCCCAATGTGTTCAAATAGCTTTATGTTTAATGTCATTTATTTTAGTTTTGGCTAAAGTTTCATCAATTTTAAAATATGTTTTATAATAAATAAATCTTGTAGAATTACATATAAAAAATTATACTTATATATATTGAGTAGTTAAAAAATGACATGAAAGATCAAATTATGCTTGGTAGTGCCTTCTTTGCACATTTTTAAGACTCCTATGACCCCTTAAAGATCCTCCAGAAGTCCAAGTGTTTCGAAATGATTCCCTTCTACCCTCCCAAAGAACTCCTAATTTCCTAGTTAATGCGTCTCTATATGCGTACATCAACGCGCTTGTCACGCATTTTACCTATATTTACGATATAATGGTCTCTCTGTATGGATGACATGCATTCATATATCATTTCCCCTTAACAGGGATCAAAATAGCATGTCTGTACGTCTTTTAAGATCGCTTTTTTTGTACCTAAAATGCTTCCCTAAGCGCCCCTTTGAGTTCGCATTCCTTTGAGAATGGTGTTGACCTTTTTTTGTGTGTGTGTGGAGCGGAATGTCAAAACCTTCGTTGAAACAAAGTTTACGAAGGAAAAAAAAATACAGAATCTTTTGCAAAAATAATCTTCTTCTTAATGTGTCAACCGTAAAACTAACTAGTGTGTCAATCGCTTAAAAAAATTTAAAAGAGATAAAAAAAAAAGTTCTTAAAAGTCCTGTTTGTTCTATGGCTTCCAAAAAAGAGGCGGGAACCACGTCGTGATGGACAGAAGTGGTGACGTAATACGAGTCGAGTTGAGTTGCGGTTTTCCTGGTGGAAGCATCCACCGTAAAATAGAAATACCTTACGACGTTCTGTCGCGGTTATTGTTGCATTACGGTCGGAAAGAAACGAGCCGATTGTGACTTGATTTAGACGACCTTTTTTCCTTTCTGCCATTTTTTTTAAGGAATCCTTTCAAGTCTCGTTCCCACTTGTCACAGAAAAAGGAAAAATATATAAAAGAAATCAAATAAAAGAATATAGAGTTCAGTATAATACTGATTCTTTTTTTCCTTTTTTGGCTTTTGAGATATACACAAAAATATATAAAAGTCTAAATTAGAATAATAAGATTATCGGAATCCACAACTTTAACTCTATCGATAAAAACGATCGATATCTATCGATAATTGATGCCTTATTTTAAACACCCGTCTTTTTTATCGCTTGTTTAGAAAATATACTAATATAGGAAATAACAAAAAATCTGATAAGTGAAAACTATTAGGAAGACCAGAACTAGTTTTCCAGCTTTTTTTATTATTTTACTGGCATATTTTTTCAGCAAGTAAAATAAAAAAAAAAGGCTGGAAAAATCTATCGTTCCATCGTTAAAAATCTATCGTTTTCTTTTTCAAATATATAAAAAGCTACAAATAGTAAAAACTACAAACCATCATAATAGTTTTCAAGGAAATGAGTGTAGTTTTTTGCTGTTAAGTTTTTTCTAACTGTTTGTGTTGGAAAACTTGCCCCGTGTGCGAGGGCAAGCATTTTTTAACCAACAAAAAATCTCGGCAATTATTTAGAATTCAAAAGGCTTTCTTGAAATCGCAATCGAAACTAGTGCAGTATTTATAACTCGTAATATACAACTTCGAGGAAGCTGCAAGCGTTTATTTTCTTCTCTTGCTTAGCTAGTGGAAAGGTTTCACGAAGTTAAATTCGGAAAACAATTCAGAACATCGAATTAACACAACATTCAACTCTTCGAACTCTTATATACAACTTCGAGGCAGCTGTAAACGTTTTTTTTTCTCTTACTTTGCTACTGGAAAGGTTTCACAAAAGTTAAATTCGGAAAACAATTCAGAACATCGAATTAACACAAATTTCAAACTTTTGTAACTCTACAAAAAAAAAATTCTGAGAAAATAACTATTTATATAAATTTTCTCGATTCGGAGGCTTCACAAAATTGACTACATATTTTCAACCAGTTGCTCTGGGAAATAATTTGTAAATCGTAGATTGCACTTACAAGATTTAATTTAATGTAGATTTTTTTTTCAATTGCATATTAAAAAAAACAATACAAAAACTAGGTTATTTGGGGGTAATTTTTTTCGCTGCTGAATAATTTTTGATACTTTAAAAATTATTTCTATTACTGAAAAACTTTCAAAGTTCGAAATAATTTCAAAATGAAGACAAGCAATTACGCAAATTTTGACTCAATTAATCACTAAACTCATAAAGGCTATGATCAACTGAAAACTAAAACTTTAGGAACACTAACAGCTGATTAAACAGGGATGTTCACTTTTTATACTTAGTGTCGGTTTTAAGATTATACCTATAGAATGATACCTTATCAACCAAGAATTTCAGTTCCTCTCATTCACAATAACTAATTCTAACTATTTATTAATAACTAGGAATTCACTTCTAGCAAATTTTGCAAAATGATAATTTGTTCTTAATTTGTTATTTACTTATGTGTCTAATTAACTATAATTCTGATAATTTTAGTCACATATAAGGGGTTCTTGTTTTACATCCTTGTGACGATTTTTTTTTCTGTAATGTTTGTTCTGTATTAATAAAGTGTTTGTTTGTTTGTTTTAAAGAGTTTTAGAACTAGTTGCTCTCATTCTCAAGAACTATTTTTTCCAATTCACTTCTAAGAAATTGTACAAAATAACAATTTGTTCTTAATTTTAAACAGTTTTAGAACTAGTTTTTAATTCTTACACTAGCAAATAAATACCCGTTCTTTGCAAGGAAAAAAAAGTTCAAATCGATCCAAGTATCAATACCATTTAATCCATCATAGGTTAATAAGGTTATGTTACTGTTCCGGCTCGTTATTAAGTATAGAACCCCTTTACTTAGATTACCTTAAAAATTCAAAATTAAAAAAAAAATCTATAAAATGCACGGATAAATGTCATCGTAATTTCCAGCATAAAAACCTTTTAGCTCATTTTACGCGTGTTTACTAATTTGGCGATGATAGCTGCAAACCCATCCATTCATATTAAAGATATAGCCACAAACACACCCATTCAGCTAGATACCTTCGCACAACCAACCAGCTTATAAATTTTTGGGGGAAAAAAAGCTCATTTGGCTTGCTTTTTGTAATAACTTGGCGAGTTTGGCAAGGTGTTTGGGGGGAAAAATGAAGCCATTAAATCCTTATATACAGCTCTAGTGTGATGACCTTGTACAGCCATCATAGTTAAGTAATAGCTTAACTATGCAATTATTGCTTAAATACTCATACATACAGTTAACAAAACCATCAATAAAGAAATCATCAAATAAACACATAACCTAATAAAATCCTAGAATGGAGACTGGCTGGAAAAACGTCACTTGAATTGTGTTAATTATTTTTCAAATTATTAATTTAGTTTCTGAAGGTAATGGCAACAAAATAAAATAAACATATGCAATTTTAATTATTTTCGTAAAAGTTTATTTTAATTTATTCAGAGGACGGTAACAGGCAAGGAAAAATTATAAAATAAGAGTGAAAGTTGTGTAGTTTTTCAGAAAATTCGAATTTTCTGTAAATATAAAACATTTTGAACTCTGAAAGTTCAAAAAATCGTAACTAAATATGGACTACACATTTGTGGCTATGTTACGAGCCAAATAGATGTCTAGTTTATGAGTCTATAAAGAACAAAACCACACACAAAACTTCAATTTTTATTATTATAGATAAGGGGGGGGGGGGGGAGTGCAAGAGGGTTTTTTTTTGCCCAGAACTAATAATAATACAATTTACTAAAACATTCAATTAACTGTAATTTCTGAATAACCAAATAAGAAGCACGGATTATCACAGAATCATCTTATAAATAATGCCAAAAACTCATCTTGCAAATGAGTATCAAACCTTTTCATACGAAAAACACCGAAGTAGTGGGTGCCCATTTTGAATACTTTAAGATTACTAAAAATCTTTCGCATCAACTTTGAATTATTTTCATTTCCTCTATTCTGATTTGTGGCTTTTGCACTTGCACGAATTTTGTACAGTTATAAAAGATTATGAAGTTTTCAAATAAATTATGATAATAAAAACCTTTTATTACACAATTTACTTCCGGAATAAAGTAACAGTTCATTGACTCTTATGATAACAAATAGCTCTACAAAGCTCTAAAAACTAAATTACTGTTTGGGGAAATTATCTTCCTGTGCTACCATTATGTGCTGTTTAATAAGCCCATTCCGCATTGACAAGCAGTTGTATTACGCGGCATCTTTAAATAATAATAATAGCCATTTAATTGTCGAAGAATTCGAAAACCTCAACTCATTCAATTCAATACTTTTTTCTTAGTATAATGGAGGAGACAATGGAAAAGGTCGTCTTATAAGCGCCGTTTCCTAGTTCCAAGGGGTTCTTATATGTTTATATTCGAATAGGAACGAATATTGACCTTGCTTGGGGTGAATTTGTTTCATCCGGCTTAAATTAGACGATTTATTAAACAAAGCAGCCCGTTTTAGCGTTTAATTCCTTTCAAACAACTTAGTTGGGTTGAATTTTTGGTTTGATTGGACCAATACATACGCGGGATATTGGCAACGGGTCTCAGAAATTGGTGTGTTTCAGGTGACGTATTCCTTCCTGTGCTTGCTTTGATTGGTACTCCGGTTTTTCTTCTGTGCCCACGTGACATTGATTCGCCAATCAAGGCTATAGACTGAATTTATTTTCATTCGGCATTTCTGTCGCAATCAAGACCTGAAGCGTCCCCATTCTATGCCATGATCAAGTCTAAAGCCTAACGTAACAAAACAGTCTTTGTCTTTAAAGTCAGGACTTGGTACCATGACGTGTTTAAATGAACTAGTTTCGTATGCTCCCGTGGGCAGGTAAACTGTAGTAATCGCAACAATGAGTTGTACCATTTTTTATCTGAAATATAAAAAAATTCCAGTATGTTTCCTTAATTGTTAGAGCAATTACGTGCTTGCAACAATGGTCCAAGTCCAAATGGAAGTTACTGCAGTTTACCTGCCCACGGTAGGATAGACAGCGTTATTTATAATTTATTGGTGACAAAATTAGTTTTTTTTAGTATGTATGATACATTGGCAGAATGGCTTGACGAAAGAGAATCTGCAGATATAAACCTCATTTTAAAAACAATTCAACCCACCGGACCACGACAACTCTATCTTTCCAGATAAACATTAATGCAAATGAAAAATAAACATGGACACTCGCCATGGACACTCTCACTAACCAAAGTGGAGAACCAACAATATAAATGGACGGATGTTTAGTCTGTCGTACCTTATGTTTATTGTTTGTCTCGAACTAAATGTCAATTGTTTTTAAGGGCTTGACTACAAAATGGCATGCTTAACTACAAAATGGTTGGCTTACCTACAAAATGTTATACACCTCCATCCATGGGTCTATGGTTGGATAACACATGCCTATTTTACGGAAGACTGTTGCGGCGGATTTCCATTATAAACGAAATCGGAAAGAATAACAGAAAATTGGTACTATCAAACAAAGTTGGCCAACCTATACATTTCAATTTCTAAAGAAACACCAGTATGAAATAAAACAGGAGCTATAGTTGTTCTCTCTTTCACGATTAAAAAAAAGTGGAACAATTTAATATTCGTTGAACATCTTATAAATTAGAAATTCATCAAATGTAACTACAACTCAAATTGTACCCTTACAAACATTATGTTAATTATTCATAATTATAAAATACAATGTTCATAGTTCAAAGATAAAATGCTTCATGGAGAGTCCTAAAACAACTTTTAGAACTTTGTTTCCAATTTAAACAGTCAAGGGGACTGACTCGAAGATAGTATTTAAAAATATGTGTGTAGCCCGATTCCGCAATTGTACATGCAGATTTGATTGAATTGAAAAGAGCTCTGTCTAGTTGTAAGCATAACAAAAGAGTAAAAGTTTTCAAATGTTTTTACTTCAGTTGATTGGAATAAGTCAATTTCAGCATGACCATCTAGTTAAGTACAGGGTGGTCATAAAATAACGCTCGCTATTCGGAGTGGTCTGTAGCTTGAATGAATAATCCAAATGCAACAAACTTTGAGACACATACTATTCAAGAAGGGGGGAAAAGAATGGAATCTTAAAAATAAAAACAAACTCGTCACTTGACCAGGTTTCTAAATTACGAGGCGTAATTGGATGTTTTGGCCGTAATTTGCCGTAATTGGCTATGCCTCATAATTTAGAACCTTGGTCAAGAGACGAGTTTCTTTTTTATGATTCCATTCCTTTTCGAAAAAAAAAAGAAACTTGTCTCTTGACCAGAGTTCTAAATTACGAGGCGTAATTAGCTGTGTTGGTCGTAATTAGCTGTAAGAACCCTGGTCAAGAGACGAGTTCATTTTTTACGATTATTCTTTTTTGTGATTTTTTTTTTAGGATTCTATCTTTATTATGGTTCCATTCTTTTCCCCCCTTCTTGATTAGTAAGTGTGTCAATTTTTGATGTATGTTTTTGTTTTGTATTTGGATTATTCATTCAAGCTACAGACCACTCCGAATAGCGAGCGTTATTTTATAACCACCCTGTTTATAAAAAGTACTTTTTCTTTTTGAAATTGTATAACGCTACTCCGGATTATTTTTTTAGATACAGAACCTACACTCTTAAAACAAACACTCCTAATTTAACTCAGTCTGAGTGGATTTCACTCCTCCAGACTGGAAAATGCACTTCTCCTTTTGGAGTGGATCCTTTGTGTGTTGAACCTCCGACAGGATCACTCCAAACGAGTGATTTTAACTCAGTCTGAGTAAATATGCATGCCTTTACGGTGTCGAAAATGCACTTCTCCAACTGGAGTGGATTTCACTCTTTTGTTTCAAGAGTGTAGTTAACTCGGGTTCCCGTCTCAGTGGATGAGTGGTGTCGTTTAGCTGATATGCCTATTTTCTGCTCCAATTCTCGGAAGTACAGTCAAGCTTTTTGCCGGATACTACCCAAATGCTCCACTGTCCTGTTTCAATCCATCCAAAATAGACTGATATTAACACAATTTAACCCTGTAATGCGTGAATTTTTTTTCATCTCGAAAAAATATATATGTATCTTTAAACTCATACATTATGGGAAAAATACTGAAAAAAATTAACTGCATTGGAATTTAAATAATTTCAATTTTTAAAATTTTTCCCATACGGCAAAAACTAAAGCGAATATGGCTATTTATCTGCAGAAAAATTCTACTTTAGCATGCATTTAAAATCAACAAAAAGGAAAAACTCCTTAGCGTATTAAGTTCAAAAGCAGGCTTCTTTCCTCTAACAGTGCCAAAAATTTCAATCGTCAAAAAAAAAAAAAAAAAAAAAAAAATGCAGATGAACACCAGAGTTTATTCGAGCATAAAATTATTGCTTTTCTTGGTCTTCGATTTCATCGTTCTTCAAAATGGCGACTTTTATCAACACATCTGCTTTCGTTAAACTTCGGACTTGTTTTCGCTAAAGAACGAAAACCTCTTTTTTTTTTATAAAAGAATGTTTTGTAATGTGAAATTTAAAATCTACCGATTTGTGTTTGAAAACCTTTCACTAGCCAATCACCACGTATTCACTAGCGTTTTCTGGAGCAAATCATAGTATGTTATTACAATTATTAAAGATTGAAGTATAAGCGATTGAACTTGAACTTCAAAAATTAATAATAATAAAAAATTATATAATTGTTTTGTTTTCAAAAAGTTTGTATTGGAAAACAAATGTTCATTAAGTTAACCAAGTCATGCATGAATGTTTCAATTTTTATTTAGATTTTCTTAATTAAAAATTAGTTTTGGGGTAAACGTGGTGGTTTTCTCACCCTATTTGTTCTAATTAAAAAAATTTATCCTTGATGGCGCAGTAATTCGAACCACATTTAATTTTAGAATGAAAATCTTATTTTCTATTACAAATTATTGATCTTTATTATAGTGAAAACTGTCTAAATTCGATTTTGCTTTAAAAAATACAAAAATAAATCTAAAAATATTAAAATACTCTTTAATTATTAATGAAAATTACAAAATAATACGAGAGAAGACTAATTATTTTATTATTATTTTTCAAAATTCACTTTGAAAATACTTAAATCACGCTTTTGATTGTACTGTTAACTATTAAAATACTATGTTGTGATAAATGCATTTAACCCTTTCAGTCCCAGTGATGCCATTTGGCATCATCACTTTCAATATTTTTTTCAAAATTTTTATGTCCCGTTATGACATCCAAACACACATCATTCGATTCTTCATACTTTGTTCTATCAGACAATATTTTACATTAATCTCAATAGAAGTCAGAACTACTATTTTTTTTTATTTAGAAAATAGTCAACTAGCGTTTCTCCAGATTTTTGATAAGTTCACTTCAGTTCCACATATTTGAAACACAATTTAAACTAATTCAGTTTTACTAAATTTTTTTTAATAATATGGTCAGATACCTTAAAATATATATTTCGAAGTGTTTTTAGGTAATATACAAATTTTTATTTTGTTGTTTTCCACAGTTAAAATATTTTGGCCTTGTTTCAAAAACCATATAAAAAATTTTAATGTATTTTTTTTCTTATGGAATTCGTATATTTAACCTAAAATAAGCTTATTTTGTGAATATCAGATGTTTCTGTAGTGTAGTAAATTTTTGGGACTGAAAGGGTTAAGTGTTTCATTTTTAATGGTTTTTTCCTTGAAACCAAAATGTTTAAGTTCCCTCTGTTTCTGCTATTTTAATTAGGTATGTCTCTTTAAATCTCAAACTTAATACTGCATTACAGGTAAATAATATGTTCGAAAAACAGTTTAGTTTAATATGTGAAGTAGAAATGAAAGATATTTAGTTGACTCATTTTAGAGACTTGGTGACCGGAATACTGGGATTATTAACATTTAACATGGATATTAACATTTTGCTGCATTCAAAATAAGAAGTTTTGAGAAGCATTTTACTTGTAAATATATGTATACATTTTTAGTACAAAATATGGTTAAGATTTCGCACTTCCTAAAAATTCAATAGATAACACAGGTTTTTTTTAATAGTTTTATAATAGCATAGATTTCTATAGTTTGAAATTGTGAAGTCTATAGCCTACTTTATTAAAATGTTAAATTTCATTAAGTATATAAATCGAAATTCAAATGTTGTGCTTTGAATCTCTAAATAAGCTTTTAAAACCTCCTTGGTAAAGCTGTTTTTGATTTCTGATGCCAAAGAAATGCAATCCAAAATTGAGCAGCTTAACAAAACTTAATCTGAATTAACTTTTCTCATTCAACAATCTCATTTCATATTCAGCTCCTTTTTATTGTGAGTTTAACTTACACAACTATTTTAATCCGAACCTTAAATTATTATTCAAATCTCAACTTAGGCACAACATTTGAAGAAAAAACAATATTCACAAACAAGTAGTTAATTTTAATGAACTCTCTATTCTTAAACCTGACTTTTACAATTTATGAATATTTCCTAGCATTTTGGAAGTGAGTTAAAAGGCGGCACACTTAAACATGCAATTTTTGCAGAATTATAAACTACGAATTGTATGAACTACAACAATAGAAAAGCGACTTGATGAGTAATAGTTTACGTTTTCGTATAACTGGGTTTGAATATAAACGCACATTAAATGCAAATGCTTATGTAAATGACTTTATTTCGAAATTTAAGACCGAATGAATGGCTTAAACGCAGAATTACTATGAGGAAATGTCTTTGTTTGTGGAAAGAAGATAAATTATTAAATGAATTTCTGCACATGATGTCACCTAAAAATAATTTTAAAAGGTAATCTTTTGAAACTGACTTGAAAATAGGTTAAAATTATTTCAAGATAGATAATATAATTTAGGTTAGTAAGTCAGCACTTAAAACACAGAAAAACCCTGACAGCTTTATTTCCTACTTATTTCATTTATAATAATGGGAAACAGGGCATGGAATTTTTGAAATTAGCAAAGAAATTATATTTCTTAACAACAATATTTATAATAGTATTGGCAATAGAATGAGACTAAACAGCGTTTTCAAAAATTAAGTACAATCACAAGTAAGAGATCGGGGTTTTAATTTGTATAGTGTTATTTGAATATCGTAGTTTTATTCATCTAAAAATATATTTATTTGATTGTTTTTCTAGAACAAATATAGTTAACTCAATTCTAATCATATTTCCGAATTGAATTAAATTGATGTTTGCAAATGGTAAAAAAAGAGATGTTGAATAATATTTTATCATAGTTATTGATCTCGTTCTTGTAAAATTGCTCCAACCATTTCTCAAATTAAGGTCTGTTTATTCTCTGTCTTTTGTCATGTATGGCACAGACTTCATTTCTACGGAAGTCTGGTAATTAATTATGATACATGTAGCAGAGAATTGGAAGAGATTTTCTACAATGTTTCTCTGAAAGGAAAACTCTCTTCACATGTGACAGTTCTTGTGAATTAGCAGCAGAAGGTGAGCTGTTCAACTTTGTTTCTATACCTTTATTTGCATCCTGGGCCAGGTTATTCTGTGTTTATGGGCTGTGAGGCGCTCTGTGGTCAGTGTCTCGATCTACGGATCGGAAGGTCTTGCGATCGAGTCCTGGTCGCTGAAAACTCACCGAGTATATGCGGAGTACGTGCTCGTTAAATCTGTTGGGTCCGAAAGTCCTGTGGGCGGTCATTGCGCAGTTTCCCACGGGTACAGGTTCCTGGAGACTATTTACCTCCCCTTTAGGGGCATGTTTAAATTGTGGAGGTGGCGCGTGTTAGATAGAAACATCTGTCGGGTATATGTGCGCATGTGAGTGTAATTGTGTGTGTTGTGACTGGCTTACTTGACGAAGGTTTGCAAGCGGCTCTCTGAGCAAGCACACAAGCCTGAAAATATATGTATACCAGTAATACCAATCTGTGTTTATGAAACTTTAAATTTACCGGATGTCGACGGGGATGTCCTCAAACTCCTCGTAGGGCCTGGATTCAATCGTATAGACTATTTTTTTTTTAAAATTTAACCCTGATATCAACTGGGGGATTTTAATATCTTTATGTAATGTTGAGTATTGGAGGGGTTGGCATTAAATAAAAGTTAACAGAATATACACCAATATGAAGTTTACATCCGGGTTTATAGAGCTAGTAAAATATTGATACTTTATTTTATTTAAATTATTACAATTGAGTTAATTATACTATTTGTTAAAGAAAAATAATCAAATGAAGATATTTTTAAAGGAATAAAACTATGATATTCAAATAACACAATGCTAATTAAAACCACGAGCTTTTGCTCCTGATTATACTTAATTTTCGAACACGCTGTTTAGTTTCATTCTATTGCCTAAAACTATTATATTTAGTTTCATTCTATTGCCTAAACTACTTAAAACATTTAAATATCAACTGCTAAATCTCATTAAATGAAAATTAAAAATTCTCGAGAACATTTTATTACATGAAAAATTTCTCAAAATACCCCGTTCGAATGTTAAATATTTGTCATAGGAAAATTCCATTAATTTTTTACACAAGAAAATATTTGAGAAAGTTGACCTATCAACTATCCACACTTTAGCTCTATCTACCGAACGATTTTTATCCCTCCCTTCTGAATTAAATTGAGCATAGTAACTAAATTGTCGAATGACTTAGCTTTCTTAATTCTTTTTTTTTTTACTTTTTTCTCTCTTGAGGTTAAATCTAATTATATTACTTTTTATGCGACATTTTCCAACCCCCTCCCACTTCTTTTATTAGAATATTAAATTTTGTCCTAATTCGTTTAGCGACTCCTAGCAAGCATTATGAAGTCTTGTCAAAGAAAAATGGCGATACTGCCATCGGTTGGTTAGGCTTAACTTTCTGCTCGAAAATATTGAGAATGATAAGTAGATTTTATATATTAATTTAATGCTGCTTTTATATTGAGTTTGCTTTCGAGGGAGAATGCGATTTTAAATGAAAATCTGTTTGCTTTAGACTACCGTTAAAACAAAAAGTTTTACTTTAATATTATTATATTAATTCATTAAAAGTACATCGCTTTCTTTTAAATTTAAAAATTAAATAATAATGATTTCAAGAGCACAAAAGAAAAGAATTTGAACATTAAATAATTTAGAATTAAAGAAGAATTTCCTAATATTTTCAGTGACTTCTAGTTTTGATGTGCAGAATTTTTCGGCGTATCCCTCTTATTTTTGCATATGTAGTTTGTTCTATGAAACTAAGTTAAGTGACGGACAGAGCTTTTACAAAAGCTTCCACTTTTTCGGTTATAAAAAATTTGTGGAAGATAAAATATTTTTTGTGGGGAAGATATACATATATTGACAGTGAACGACCTGCATATTTAAACTGAATAAATAGATTTAAATGCATATATTCAACCATGTCAGCTTTGTCTCGTAAATTATCATTATGTCTTTAAGAAATATAAATTATAATGGAACAATTTTGTAATTTAAATTGAAATAGAACAATATTTTAAAGCACATTAAAAGTCAATCTGTTCTATAATTTTACATACAATATAATCGTATAATCATACGTTACAGCATAAAAACAGCATCTTTATAATTACAATTTGATTTGGTTTTTAACAAAAATTCAGAGAACAATAAAATTATGCTTCTTGATGTCAGGAGGTAATGTGCTGTTTTAATCTACGCGGTATAAATTATCTTCTCAAGAAATGATAAATACCAATTCAAAGAGTGACCAAAACGGTTAAGGAAACTGTGGGTTTGAAAAACCATTATAAATACGAAACCCTAGAGAGTATTCGTACACTGTTAAAAATTGTATGCTTGCTTTCAGCATAATAATTATTCCAAGTAGCTGCAACGGCTGTTTGGTGAAGTGTTTCACCATATTTTCGGTATTGGGTTGAACCGTTTCTCAGGTTTTCGTTTCCAAAAATTGAAAAATGGTTCGACTGAATACCGAAAATATGGTGAAACATTTCACCACACAGCCGTTGCAGCTACTTGGAACCATTGGTGAGATCAAGCACAAAACTTTTAACAGTGTAGAATGGCGAACATCGGAATGCTGGAATCGATATATTTTACTTTAACTTTTAAGGTCTTTTACATTTTAGAAAGTTATGCGAGATGGATGTATTTAAAAGTAAAATAAATTAAATACACTGTCAAAAATTTCTTAAAATTTGAGCACATTTTTTTTTCTATATCACAGAGTTGAAATATTTATTTTTCAGCAAATTGGTGTTTTCATGACGTACAATGGCTCATGAGCTACTTAATCAAATAGTGCTACTTAAATAGCTCTACTTAAACAGAGAATAAGTAGTTCAAATAGTTCTAATAGTTCTACTTAAACAGAGAAAATAGGCTAATCTAATTCCTGCCCTAGAAGCCAACATTTTCGCTGGTACCATACAATAAATTTTTACATCATATGTAAATTCACATCACAAGGTGATGGCAGTACTTTTACCATCTCACTGTCATGGTAAATTAGAGGGATTTATTTGCGGATGGTATATTAGAGGATTTTTTTTTACAGTGTGGCATCTGGATGAAATGATACCCATATTTTTACGTATATTTTTCTAGGTTCAATGACGAGTCTCCATAACATGCATGACAGATGTCATCCTTGTAATAATATTTGTCATTCTGTGCATCTAATGTCAGTCATTCCTACAACGACATGTGTCTGTCAGGGAAAACTATAATTAACGAATCTTCCTAAAAAAAATAGGCGGGGAATAGTTATTAATAGATAGGCATTTAGTTAATAGAGGGGTTGAAGATATGTGGAAAAAAGTTGAAACACTGTTTGGCTGTTGTTTTTGGTTAGAGATAAACAAACTTTTTTTGTATGCGCAGTTTTAAATGTAATGCAATGACTTAATTAAAGAGCTTACTTAACTGGTTTAATAGTTTGGAACATAAAATAAAGTTGTAAGGAGCTCCTTTTGAAATATTTTTTTGAAACTAGGGTGTATCGAGAATAAATGTACCTCTTTCTATTTTTTATATTCTGTTTTGTTGTTGTATTATAAGTAAAATATTTTAGAAAATTGAACCTCTAAAGTGCAGTTTTTGTAAAGAGAAAATAATTCTTAATATTTAAGATTAACCACAAAATATTATCGTAGTTTAAAATAAAGTATCTATTTTAAATAGTTTTGAGCAACTATTTCTTATTATTTATGAATAACAAGAAATAATTGCTCAAAAATATCGGATCAAAGTATAAAGGAAAATTTCACTGACCCCATTAAAGAACCCTAAATTAGATAGATGAAAATTTGAAAGTTATAATGAAATTCAAAGGAATAACAGATCTCTAAAAAATATACAAACACATTTAGACCCAATACAAAGAAATATCATCAAAATAGCACTATGTACAAAACATCACAAAATAATTTCCCATAGAATATCGAATGTGGGGGAAACAGCACTGACCCTTCTAAAGACCTCTTGAATTAGAAAGAAGAAAATAAACAAATTGTAATGCAAATTAAAAGGAGTTGCAGTTCTCTAAAAAATACAAATGTATTTAATCCCCACATACAAAAAAATATCATCAAAATGGCACCTTCTTACAACGATTGAATAAGGAGGATATACATTAAAACAGCACTGAAAACTCTACAGATCCATATATTAGAAAGGAGAAAACATAAAAAATTATAATGTAACTTAACAAGAATTGCATACTTATAAAAAAAAATACAAAAGTATTTAGTCGCCCACACACACAAAAAAAAATAGCATCTGCGAACAAAACAACACAAAATGATTTCCATAAAATATCGAAACAGCACTGACCCCTCTAAAATCTCCTTGAATAGAAAGGGGAAAATATACACGTAAAATTAATTGCAGATCTCTAAAAAATTACAAACATATTTAGTCCCCACACATACAAAACAGTATCATCAAAAATGGCAAATTCGTACACAAGGATTTCAATAAAATATCGAACCGGGAGGATATAAAGAAAAACAACACTGACCACTCAATTTATTCATAATTAAGAAAGGAGAAAACGTAACATTTGTACTTTTTTATAACTATGCAATTCTTTTTAAGTTACATTATAATTTTATAATTTTATTTCGTCACACGCACGTACAAAAAATAGCATCTACGTACAAGACAACACAAACTGATTTCCATAAAATATCGAATGCGGAGGATATAAAGGAAAACAGCACTGACCCCTCTACAGATCCCTCTATAGAGAAGGGTGCCTGATGACGTATCACCCTCTCGAGACCTATGAAAGTCGTTTATCAAGTGGCATCCATCATTTTGTAGCGGCTGCCGTTAGGAAATTGGCAAGGATTGCACTGAGCCCATCTATCGCTTGTGTGTGTTATGTTAGATAAAGGGATGAGGCATGGGATGTGTTAAAATCGTTATTGGAAGGTATTTCTATAGATATAAAATGTAGTATAAAAGTAAGGATGATAATTTGTGTAAAATTGTTATCAAAAACTATGTTAATAGTAAGTAGTTATAGGGGTGTTAGGTAAGTAGCTTAACCTAGCATGACCTGATTTTCTCCTGAATGCCCACCTAATTTTACTGGAAATAGCTGTTATTTGAATGCAGAAGTAATATTAAAGAAAATTAGTTTTTCTTCTGCATAACATTCTCAAGAATAATAAATTAATTTAGTTTAAATTTAATACGTTTAAATTTAATACGTTTGTCCAATATGGAGGAAGACGACAAGACTATCTCTCGACAACTCCCTTTTTTTTCATATTCATTGTTAAACCGCTCAACGCATTGTTAAAATTCCTCCATTTTTATCTACAACTCATGTCTGGAGAACTTCTTAATTCCAAATACGATAAAGGAAAAAACACCCCCCCCCCCCCCCCAAGAGATCGTATCTTCTATAATTCTTACCGGAATGCAATGTTCGAAAACCATCCAAATATCTAAGATATTAGTATGACATTTAAAATACTTAAACCTGGTAGCTGTTACTATTAGAGTAGAGTCCCGCTTATCCGAATCCCGATTATCCGAAAATCGGTTTATCAAAAAAAAATCCCGAGCCTTTCGGTTAAAATAAGAAATGTATACGCAGGGCCGTGTGGTGCTATGATGCAGAGAGGCGGCCGCATCAGGCGGCAATTGAGTAGGGGCGGCATAATTCGAGATTCTAACCTCCATTTTTTTTTTTAAATGCTGCTTCAAAAAATTGACTTAGTATTAACGAAATCTGTGTTAAATAAATACTTCTAAATCTTCAAATATATGAAGAAAATGAGCGGCAATTTTAATGAATATCCGAAACAGCGAGAAGAAAAATAGATCTAATACAGGCCCGAGCTGGCCTGAGGGAAAGGCCGGGTTAATAAGATAATAATTTTTTAACGCCATTACTTTCTTTTGGCTCCCCGTCCAAGATAATACATAAAAATAAAATAAAAACTGCCTCTTAGTCCGAGACCGTCCGTCCCTTTTATCGGGGAGGGGGAGTCTTCACATATGTCATGTGACATCGGTCGTGTTTCTCTGTGACTGATTCACTCTCAGATGACAGTAAAGAAAAACTCCGAGAGAGAGAAAAAGCTACATTTGGCAAAAGATCACCACATGACATAGAAATATATTCTTGTCAAATTGGGATTTCCCCGTTCCTGATGTCGCATGGGAATTTGATTATTCATTTAATTACTTGAGTTTTAAAATATTGGAATTATTAAGGGGGTTCTTTATGTTGTATATCGGTAATGTTAAATTGGCCAATTGCAATGTACCTTTTCACAATAACTACTGATCAGATCATCTTAAAATTTTCTGTGTGTGTTATACAAACCTTATATATTAATCTGAGGTTAAAGTTTTTTGTAAATAACTGTTTGATTTTTTTAATAAAATCAGTTTTAAAGTACCCAAAAAATCATGAAATTTTTCACTTTTTTTGCCCCATAACATTTTTTTCACTTTAGTTTTATTAAAATTTATAACCTCAGATTAATCTATACTATGTATTACATCATATAAAAAAAAGTTTACGAGAACACATAGCATAGTTTTTGTGAAAAGGTACATCGAAGTTCAAAAAATCAAGTTCTGAGAAACACGCGTTTAAAGTTTTTATTGTTAACCCATTTCCTTACGAAGGCATGACATTAAAATGGCTTTTAATGTCAAACATATTTTTCCAACCGTCTTGATACTTTGTGACATTATTAATAAGGGTTGTAATAGTATTTTAAGCCGATAATTTTTGTTTTGATTTTTTCACCGATTTTGGGGTACTGAATCCCCTTAAAGGAACATAATTTTGGCATCAGAATTCTTTACGATACAACTTTACGATTTGTGTTTTTTATTTCGGTCAATTTAATTTCTAAAATACTGCTAAGTGGTTAATAAATAGATAGAAATTCAGGCACGATAGGAATCAGTCCGAGTTGATAGAAATCACTTGAGTTTCGAATTGGAATTATTTATTAAAAGAATATAATTTTGACATCAGAATTCTAATACAACTTTAAGATTAATGTTTTATTTCGGTCAATTTAATTACTAAAGTACTGCTAAGTGGTTAATAAATGCATAGAAATTCAGGCAGGATAGAAATCAGTCACTTCGGTAATATAAACTGAATAACGGTAATATAAACTTCGGTTTTATAAACTGAATGCAAGGCAATTAAAAGAATTGCGAACTTTATTCAGGCACATTCAGTTTATCACCTTACACTGTTAAAAACTTTTCTCTTGGTTTCACCAAAAATATGGTTCCTAGTAGCTGAAGCGGCTGTGAAATGAAACGTTTCTCATATTTTCGGTATTTTACATTTTAGTTGCAGGAAGTACGTTTTACTTTTAGGAAACATAAACCTGAGAAATGGTCGAATAATGAAAATACGGTGACACATTTCGCCATACAGCTGTTGCACAGCTGCATGGTACCATTATTATGGTGAAACCAATATATTCAAAAATATTAAATCTGAACACTAAGTACTTTGTTGCCAATTCCTATATACAAAGGTAATGGTTAGACAGAAATAAGTTTATATATATTTTTAAAGATCAAACACCAATGATACACTCTCAGAAATAACACTTTCATTTTTGACGATTCATGAATCCTCAAGCCTCATTTCGTTAATTTTGAGGATTGTTTCGTCAAACTATCACGTGACTTTTGAGTAAACGCGAATCCTCACTTTTACGATCGTGATTTGAGTATTTGACGATTCTGTATCTTGATTTTGAGGAAACTGAATCTCATTGTTGTACTCACATGCTCGAAAATGACGAAATATTTCTTTAGATTAGACGACATTCAAATCTTCATAAAAACGACGAGTCAAATTTCCTCATTTTGAGGAAACAAAAACTCGGAGCATTTGCCAGTAAAGGATCGTCAAAATTAAGGAAAATTTCGTCGTTTTTGAGCATTCATTTTTTAGAGTGTAAGTAAATATCTTTCGCTTCTCATTAATGAGCAAATGATTCCCTAATTCAAGCAATAAGACCTGCCATTTATATCGAAACTGATTCAATTTCCCAAGTCACTATCCTTCGAGTGGACATTGATCAGAGATCATTTGGCGATGCCCGTTGGCGATCTTTCTGAGCAACATTTTTGCAGAAAAAAGACGACATGAAACGCACTACCCGATATTTTCTATGCCATTTATTACCATTTTCCCTCTTTTCGTCGTCTTATGTCCCCATAAGATGAGAACTCAATGTTCTTTCATACTAGGAGTTTTTGAATTAAAAGTTTGTACACCGTTCCACATCTTGAAAATCGTAATGTTATTCCTATGCAAAACATTCGCAAGTCAATTACCGCCATACAAAGGTTACTAGTTTTTTGTATCATTGTAAAGAACGAAAGGAGTAGATTGGATATAAGTAATTTGTTTTGTGAAAATCACATATTTAGAATTTTTAATATTTTTTTAAGTCAGTAAAAAATTTAGTAAGCATTAAGTTCTAACTTAAAAAAATTATTAAAAATGCTAAATATGTGATTTTCACAAAACAAATTACTTATATCCAATCTACTCCTTTCGTTCTTTACAATGATACAAAAAACTAGTAACCTTTTATAAAATTTGGCTGTAATTGACTTGCGAATGTTTTCCATGGGAATAACATTACGATTTTCAAGATGTGGAATTCCCAAGAGAGTCCTCTTAAGCATTAATTCCAATGAGACGATGCAAGTAGTTAAAGTATTTTTAAATGGATATTGTCGTGTATCATGCGTAAATTTTGAGTTATTCTCTTAATATTTATTCAAATTTTGACGACTTGACTATATTTGATATTAAATGTACATCCATACGATGAGCAAAAGTTTATATTTCTAGTAGTTAAGTAAAAATAATTAATTAATAAATATAGACTACACTTAGTTTTCGAACAAGACTATTGTACAATTTGACCATTTTTAAACATTAAAAAATGCCCAAAATAATATTTTGCATTAATTAATAATTAAATAAATATTTTTATGTTTCAAACAGAATTAATTTAAAAGCAAATAAAAATTCTTATGTTTCAAACATAACGAATTAATAAGCAAATAACAATTTTTACGTTTTAAACAGTACGAGTACATGCAACAACTGTACTTTCGCAAGAAACGAGTATTTGTCGTCCACTCAGTCTATTCTCAGATTTTTTTTTTCCGTACACTGTTTCCTTTGTTCCTTCTTATTTTTTAGTGACTATCTTTCCTTAGTTTTTTTGAAAAGGTAGGCCATTTTATTTTATTCCTTATTTCCCCCGTCTCCTCTCTTATGTGTGTGTCTGGTCGCAGGTACACAAAAAGCTGTTTGGGAAATATTTTCTTACTCTTGAGCGGAGACAGGACATACGACGATGACAACTTACATTTATGTTCTACATGGGTCTAAGTCCAATGATATAACATAGGAAATATGCCCATTTATCGTTAGCTAGTGATTTATTTATTTCCCGACTTTCTCTGGACTGCGCCGGTCTCTTTTTTCCCTCTGTTTGTTGATTATGTTTGTTGTGTTTGGTGGTTTTCTTAGTTTTATTCTTTCGTTTTAGCTAAGAAAGCCATAAACCTAATGTTCTTAAGCGAACAAATAAACACTCCATGGGGAGCAGCCTAAATTAGAAGTTATCACGCGCAAAATGACGTTCACTAACTCCAGTAGCAGAAGAAAAGAGGTTTACTGTGGAAAGTAGGTTACTTTTTATACCCAAAATTCTAAAATTTTTACTATTACTTTAATCTTTTCCAAATTGGGCATAGTGATTTCAAATATAATGAGCACTCCATGGGGAAGGTAAGGGCAGGTAAGGAAGGTAAACTCCAAGGAAGGTAAGGCTTTCTAGGGAATTTTTTTATTTAAATTTAATTGATTTATTTTAAACGGTGTTTTTCACCTAAAAAAAGGGTTTACGCCAACACTTCCAGCACAAAAAGTTTTACATTAATTTCCCTGAAATTTTTTACAGATGCTATTTCAATATATATCTGTGCTATAAACCTCTAACATCTGGTGCAAATATAATAGTTTTTTTTAAATGCCCAAGTGTAAGTTAATCTAAAAAAATAATTTTTGTGTGGTTAATTTATAACATTTTTCTTAATAACTTGTAACTCTAGAGGGTCATTGCATGCATCAGTTCAAAGCGAAAAATGTAACACATAATTAATGTTTATAGGATGAAAATTCAATGTGGTAGACTTGTTAGCATAAACCTCTTTTTTTTAGTAGAAAAACACCGTTTTAAATAAATAAATTATATTTAAATAAAAAAAGGCCTAAATAGTATTATTCATTATATTTGAAATCACAATGCCAAATTTGGAAAAGATTAAAGTAATAGTAAAAATTTTAGAAATTTGGGGAATTTTGGGTATTCGCCTACCTTAAGCGAACAAATAAACACTCCATGGGGAGAATCCTAAATTAGAAGTTATCACGCGCAAAATGACGTTCAATAACAACAGTAGCAGAAGAAAAAAGGTTTACTGTGGATACAGGCAAAATTCAGAGTAATATGATTTTACGGATAGCGATATTTTTTGAATAAAATGAAGCGGGATAAATTAATAACCTTTGAGTAATAAATCTAACAGTATTAAAATTATGGTTAACTATAAATACTTCTGTTTCTCTGTGTTATGCACAATATTACATTAATGCTAGATAACCTACACAGCTAAAAAGCAAAATCTAAAAGGCATATATGTATTAATCCAAATAAACTTACTGCATGCTAAAAATAATTATACTGTAGATAATCTGTGTTTGGTTTTACTAGGGGCTAATTCCATGTAAATGTAGTGTAAGTCTCTATTTAAGAGGAGATTAAAAGCTTTTTAATATTAATAAAAGCTATTTAATTTGATACATAAAAAATGTATCAAATTAAATAAAGTACATCACATTATTTAGTTATAATAAGTGTCGTCAATTATTCCACAGTTTTTTTTTTTTCATTTAACGTTAAACGCTGTGGTGATAACACTTTTTACAAACGTGACTTACACTACAGACAGGATAATTTTACCTTGAATCACCCTATATAATTATTTTACCTTAAATAAAACGAAATTACAAAAATAATGATCGTTGTTCTTTTCATTTAAAAAAAAAACTTAAAACCAAAATACATCCACGAGGATAATTTTTCCGATTACCATCCAACCATAAGGTATGGTATGGTAGGTACATATATATTCTAGCTTGTGTGCTTGTTCAGAGAACCGTTTATGAGCTTTCGTCCAGTGGGACAGACACACAGAAAGAGCTTTTACGGGCACAAGAGACACACAAAGAAAGGACAACACAAACACATAGACAAATAACAACATTTATTGACGGTCACAAACATCCATGCCTGACTTTGATCCGAGCCCGAACCCAGCAGCTCCAAAGGCCACACTCTTAAAACAAAAGAGTGAAATCCACTCCAGTTGGAGAAGTGCATTTTCGACACTGGAAAGGAGTGAATATTAACTCAGACCGAGTTAAAATCACTCGCTTGGAGTGATCCTGTCGGAAGTTTACCACACAAAGGATCCACTGCTTTCGGGGAAGTGCATTTTCCAGACTAGAGGAGTGAAAATTAACTCAGACTGAGTTAAAATCGCTCGTTCGTTTTAAGAGTGTAGCATCCTAATGATTGCTCTCAAAAATGAATGCTCAAACACGACGAAATTTTCCTTAATTTTGACGATTCCGTTTACTGGCAAATGCTCCTAGTTTTCGTTTCCTCAAAGTGAGGAAATTTGAATCGTCATTTTTATGAGGATTTAAATGTCGTCTAATCTAAAGAAATATTTCGTCATTTTTGAGCCTCAAAATTAACGAAATGAGGCTTGAGGATTCATGAATCCTCAAAAATGAAAGTGTTATTTCTGAGAGTGCACCGGGGCGGCAACCATAAGGATCCACATTCCGCCTTTCCATTCATGCCTCTTCAGTCGATACTCTGAAAAACGCATACAAAAACACTGGCATCTCCGAGAGTGACTATTCTCTTGTCTTCCAAGCACGATTTTATCTGTCGTGAGTGACACGCAGCGCCTTGGTATGCGACAGGGTTTTAGGAACCCGACAGCAGCCAGTGGATTTCGACTCGATGTTCCACTCCCTCTTATCAAGCATGTTCTTTAGGAGATAACCCAGGGTCTCCCCCCTCTTTTTTCCGGAAGAAAAGATAAGGATAAGTCAATGGAAACAGCTGATTTCAACCACCCCCCACAAAACGATTTTTTTTTTGTACCGTTAGTGTTGAGATACCACACTGCTAATATGTTATTTTCTTGTGATTAGATCAGTTACAGCACAGTATGCTGGTAATAATTATTGCAGTGCCTGTTCGTACACACTGGGCTGAATTGTGACTGTTCTGTAACTTGGTATCACGTGTGCTGTATTTTTTTATGCTTGATGTAAGATTTTTTGCGCTTGCGATGTAAGTTTCAATCACTAATATTACATTAGGTGTTTCCGCAATGTTTCTCACAAATGAAGATTCATAAAAGAAACAGGATAATATTAAATGAGTATTGTGGCTAACTAATATTTACAAAACTAAGGCTACGTCACTCTAAAAAATAAATGCTCAAAAAGGACGAAATTTTCCTTAATTTTGACGATTCCGTTTACTGGCAAATGCTCCGAGTTTTCGTTTCCTCAAAGTGAGGAAATTTAAATCGTCATTTTTATGAGGATTTAAATGTCGTCTGATCTGAAGAAATATTTCGTCATTTTTGAGCATGTGAGTACAAAAATGAGATTCAGTTTCCTCAAAATCAAGATACAGAATCGTCAAATCACGATCGTAAAAGTGAGGATTTGCGTTTACTCAAAAGTCACGTGATAGTTTGACGAAACAATCCTCAAAATTAGCGAAATGAGGCTTGAGGATTCATGAATCGTCAAAAATGAAAGTTTTATTTCTGAGAGGAAGTGTGTAACACAAAAAAAAATTATGTTAATCCAAATCTAAATTTTTACGTAAAACAAATATTTTAAATTGAAAAAATATGATAGAAAAGAACCTATTCATTACTTTTTGTTATCGATAAAATTTCAAAAAAATAATAATAAAGAACTTTCTTCAAATTCTGAATTCAGTTTTTCGAGTTTTCATTAGACAAAGAACAATACGCAGACCACACGTGATTTCTATATGAAGTTCTTGCCTACCCAAGCAAAACTGGGAAACCTAGGGTCAACAGACACACATTTACGCTCTGTATATTTTTACGCACTATAGTCTATACCCATTTAGACCCCTTGAAAACTGTCTCAGCAGCGGATGTTTCTACTTTCCCGAGAATTTCCCCCCAAATACTTGACGCCCCACGTTCTTCGAAAGAGGTGCGAACTTTTGACACATTGCTCGCGTTTTTTCCCCTTGACATATTTACGCAACGCGTCATTCACTCACCATGTGGCGCTGGGGATCGGGTTTCATTTTTTTTTTTCTGTATCCATTTTTCTGTGGTTTAGATAATGGGTGCGATAATTGCCGAAGAAAAAACGGTCCCTGTTTCCTCCGAAACATTTTGGGGGGACGTATCACTGATAGATGGACGTGCGTGAAAACAAGGGATATGAAAGACTAAAAATTCAGCTTCATATTCATATGTTCATTAAGAAAAAATATACGAAATTCAAATAGTATAGACTTTAAAAGTAAACTTTTTTTTTACAAATGCTCCATGCCTTTAGAGCGGATTGTGTAATTTTTGGCGATTTCATTTGCACATACGGAATAATTTAACTAAAACTTCAATATTACCAATTCTGGTTAAAACGAGAAAATTAGGGTTGTGTTTATATCTTTGTGACCTAGTATACATGATTAAAAGATATTGAAATGATAAGTATAATTACTGTATTTTAATATAAGTCATTTAGCTCATTGATATCAGAATTATTTCAGTGATTAACTTTTCGATTATGATAAATCATCATTACACGTTCATAAATGACATTTTATTTACGCGTTTTGTTTGAAAGAACTATAAAATAGTTAAACTGAGTTTAATTGCACAATTTCATAGCTATATAGATAGTTGAGTAACTTATTACTCAAACAAAATTAATTTTTCTTGAGTAATGTTTTTTGTATAATATGGGTGCATTTTCATTTTATCTTTTGTACCATGGATAAAGGTAACCTCGTTGAGTTCAACTCAAGTAGCAAATCTACTCAAGTTACAAAATTAGCTATTTTTAACATTACAAATATGTCTGTTATTCAGGATTTGTAAGAAATCACGGATTTGTAATCAAAAAGTGCTTTTTAAAAATAACCATTTTATCCTTTTGATTCTGAAATTAGTTACCAGAACATCCTGTTAGGTGTTTAAGTACACCAAATCAATGGTGGCGTTTTATCACACCAAAAATGGTGGAAACAGAATAGCCACCAAATGTGGTGTTTCTACACACCAGTCAATTATCGGTGTTTCATTACACCGATTTACTGGTGGTGTTTAATTACACCACTTTTGGTGGCTACTTTGTTGCCACCATTTTTGGTGTGAAGATACACCATAATTATTTACAGTGTACGTAAATGCTGACGCGCTGTAGTTTTAAGTACAATGCAAAAAAGGTAACTTTTATTTAAATTTTCCATTCTTTCTACCATTTAAAACCGTTTTCTTCAGAACTTTTCGCAATAGCGTTCTTTGGGGGGGGGGGGGGGGGGGGCAACGAGATCCAGTAGAGCCATTTTATGGCAGAATTAGTACGACCCTTCACTTGCAACTTAAAGATCGTGGGTTTGAATCGAGAAATCGGTATAACTTTGACAGGAGAAGCGTAGTTGTTTATACTCATTTATCAACTTGTAAATATATATTGGCACATTGAATTCCTTGAACTTGTTTTAGTTAAATGTAATTTATTTTTAATATTTCGAATCTGGAAGCATGAATTTAATGGAAAAATATTTTACTGGATAACTTTTATTAGTCTAAACTAATAATCACATTAATAAGCTAACTTTAGTTATCCTAACGCCCTTTAATATAAAAAATTTCTGATTATTGTTCATTGTAAATATCCTAAATGTAAAGCTCCATTTTAAGTCCAAAACATATCATAAAATGATTAAAAAAAGTTCTGAAAAAACCTTTCAACATGAACACATCATAACTGTTTTTTTAGGCGAACAAGTATTGAAAAATTATTTTGAAAGAATATGGCCGTAACTGTTAAGCCTCGTCATGGGATGATATTCCTGTTTCCTGTATATAAAAAAAAACGGGATTGAGTCGTCGTAGATGGGGCGTGAGTTTCCCACATATCGGTTTTTATTTATCTTGTCATTTTTTTCTGTAAGGGGTGGTACGTGTGGACTAATGAGTCCGTCCGATTGAAAAAAAAAGAGTCTCGGGGGAGGAGTCGATGTTAATGAGGACATGGCGTGGGTCTAATTAAGGAGACACCCGTGGAAGATGGATCTTTGGGAGAGGAAGAGACAGCAGAGATAGGATCGAAATATAACCTATGTACACTCTTAAAACAAAAGAGTGAAATCCACTCCACTTGGAGAAGTGCATTTTCGACACTGGAAAGGAATGAATATTAACTCAGACTGAATTAAAATCACTCGTTTGGAGTGATCCTGTCGGAGGTTTAACACACAAAGGATCCACTCCAAAAGGAGAAGTGCACTTTCCAGACTGGAGGAGTGAAAATTAATCAGACTGGGTTAAAATCGCTCGTTTGTTTTAAGAGTGTAGCACAGAAACATGTAGACCAAGTTGGTTTTGGACAAAATGACCACACTCTCAGAAATAACACTTTCATTTTTGACAATTCATGAATCCTCAAGCCTCATTTCGTTAATTTTGAGGATTGTTTCGTCAAACTATCACGTGACTTTTGAGTAAACGCGAATCCTCACTTTTACGATCGTGATTTGACGATTCTGTATCTTGATTTTGAGGAAACTGAATCTCATTGTTGTACTCACATGCTCAAAAATGACGAAATATTTCTTTAGATTAGATGACATTCAAATCCTCATAAAAATGACGATTTAAATTTCCTCGCTTTGAGGAAACGAAAACTCGGAGCATTTGCCAGTAACGGAATCGTCAAAATTAAGGAAAATTTCGTCATTTTTGAGCATTCATTTTTAGAGTGCATGAAATTTCAGAAAATTTAGTTGTCCATAAATACATCTGAAAAGTCACAAGTAGTAGAATGGGAAAGTAAAGAGACAGCAGAGACAGGATCGGAATATAATCTATGCAGCACATAAAAATCCAGACGACGGATAAGATGACCTCGAAACTTCGGAAAATTGAGTTGCCAATGCAACCCTCTCTCTAAAGAGACAGGACCAGGGCCTTTTTTAAGGGAGGGCGGAGTGGGCGGGCGCCCAGGGCAGCTGATTTTTTGGGGCAGTTTGTCAAATGATTTAAGTTTGCTCTCCGGAATATATTTCCCCCCGTTCAACAAAGCAAAACTAGAATCAAACAAAATCATCAAAAAATCAAAATTTTAAAAAAGGTTTATATTACAATAAAAGATTAACACTTTTTCAGAAGCTCCTATTAATATATATCTGCATTGTTATAAATTCCAAACTGTAAATAAGCCTCCTCCCCCCAAAAAAACCCCTCCAAAAACCTATAAATAATCCTTTTAAAAGTTGAAAAACTTACAAACCTTTACACTTTAAATGACTAAACTATATGTTTTCTGTGTGCTATGTAAACTATATGGTTTTAGCAAAATCAGAACAAAAACATTTTTTAACAAAATCCATTTTAACGATGGAGGTATAAATTTAGTTGGTTGGTTTAGTTAAATTGTAGTTGTTAATTTAATTTAAAATCAAGCAGTTATTTTTATTTAGTTGGTTTTAATTAGTACCTTTTTTTGTTCAGAGGAAAGGGCAGTTGTTGAATTTCCGCCCAGGGCAGAAATTTCATAAAAAAAAGCTCTGGATAGGACGTAGAATGGGAGAACAACCTCTAATTTACCCATAGAGATCAGTGCAATTGAAAATTAGAGAAATTTTTACAGTGCGCCAGACATAGAATCGAAAATCGCAGTGTTGCATATAGGACAGTTGAAAAGTCAGTCTTTTCGCGTTTGCTAAACAGGCAGTCATTGGGTGTCTATCAATCTCCTATGTTCTCTGTTTAAACGTATTGGAGTAAGATATTAATTTGACTTTGAACGTCAAAAAAACACCAATTTGCTGTAAAAAAAAAGACATTATAACACTGTAAAAAGTAATCGTAAAGTGTGCTGCAATACAGTGAAGAAGAAAAGGGAAGAGGCACCAGCGATAGGACCGAAAAAAGACGTGTAGCACGGAAGAGTTGAAAAGTAGACGTCGTTTTTGACAGGAGGACAAACGGTTGAATATAGAGACGTTAATATTTTACGATGAAAGGTTACAGGGGAAAAAAATGCTGTAATTAGCTTTGGGTGGCTTGATGATGGATCTTTTTGATCTAAAAGCAACACAAAGCCCAAAACAGTTGAGTCAACTTCTTTTTGTACATTATGACACCTGAACGGAAGAAAAAAATATCTGTCAATGTATCTCACTGAAAGCCACAAGATTAAAGTGCTGAAATCAGTTTAGTGTGACTTACAAAAAATTATATTTATAAATGTATTGAAAACATTACATTACATTGATACCATTAACTAATATTTTTAAAGAAGTTATCTCTAATTATACAACTAACTTTTTTCTAGACTATATAAATATTACATTATTGGACTAAGAAAACAATATGTAGTTTATTAGAAAATATTAGATTGTGCACAAATATTTCTGTAATAGACTATCTCAAATATTCTTGTAAGAGAGAAAAAAAAAAGAAAATTTAACTTCTTTGTCTGAATATCCCATGCCATCGACCTTTTATATTTAAAAAAAAAAGTCCTGTCACATGCCTCTTCAAATTTTAATTAATTCTAACAATGTAACCACACGTTCAGCTTTCGTCTCTTAGCAAGCAGATCACATTGAATGAAGAAAAAAACGAGTGCATGGCTATTTCTGCAACTCTCATTCCCTCCTTGCAACTGCAGATTCAATTGTCCTTATTCCGGGAAAGACGTGCGGCCGATTTGCCTACTATGCAAAAGAGCATTGTAAAAAACGCAAACCGAAAGTTTCGCATAGTGAATAAGACGACAGGCCCGGACAAAGGCCTGCCTTTTTTGCATACACCCCGACTGCAAGGGGGGCTTTGCTTGCTGCTTGAACAGATTTCTTTATCTTTGTCACGTTCTTCCTCTGCATATTAGACGTGATGGTCCTCCACGGAAAAGACCTTCCCTGGCCCACCACTCTTTCAAGCCCTACCCCACAGAAATTTTTTTCTTCAAGATTCTCCGGAGATTTTGCAAATTTTTCACCAAGAAAAGAAATGATTTTTTTCTTCTTCTTTTCAGCATATTATCGCTCTTTTATTTTGTTGCGTCCTCCAGCTTGATCTTGCTGGCAGATAAGACACACAGGCCTCCCGATAAAAAGAAAGGAACTCGCGGAAATTGCATTACCATATAGAAAAGGACGGAGGCCTTTTTCTGAAGGAGACACCTAATTCTCCCTTCCGGTACAAGGGCCGGAGAAGAGTGGGCTTTTTGTTTCCTGGAAATTTTGGAATTACCATGGAGAAATTTGATTTCGCATATCGTTGGCGTACCCTAATCTTATCTTGTTAGAAATATATCTTACTTGCTCTCTTTTATCGTATGTTCCAATTTTCATAAATTACCATTTATGGTACAAAGAGTCTAGTCTGCATTCTTAACAAATTCATGTACGCAGGTTTTCCCAAATACTACCATACTTGATATCTCATTAAAAAAAGGCGGAATTACTGGGAATTAACTCTAAGTTTAAAATGCAAAATGATACATTAAAAGCATCAGATGTAGAACTAATCAATCGCTTTTCGTCACGTGTATAACACCGACAAACAAACCCGCGATCAATCTCAGCACACTCATCCAATCTTTGCATAACCTCACCCCCACAATTCCACAAACACCCACCCACTAAAAACTCCCCAACAATTCAAAATTGGGGGAGGAATTTAAAACATTCGATTTTTTTATAGCATAGAGCAACCCGCAAACGAACCCCTACTGGGATTAAAGTAAAGGCTGAAAGGAACAGTCCCTGTGGAAGTTAGCCAAAATCGGCAGATCTCTATCGAAAGATCCATTTACGCTGGGTATGGTATTACAACAATGTTTGCGGTGTCCTCCGTGTGGCACTATGATGTTGGCTTGTATGCGAATCCCAACTCATATGATATATCTAGAGTTTATATGAAATATAGGATGCGTTTACATGAACCTTCGAATCCATGGAATGAAGCGCAAACTTTGCAATTTTTCCCTCTTGGGGATTTTCGCCCAGGCAGGAATTGCAGGGTCCATTGGGGGTTTCGCAAACCCTCCAATAAAGGAGGGTTTGATATTTCATTCCATGGATTCGGTCACAGATTATCATTTTGGCTAGAAATCCTTTTCCCATAATGGAGGGTTTGGCATTCCATGGATTCGATAGCTCATGTAAACGCGCCTATGGAGAGTTAGGTCAATAAATGGACTTTATTTAAAGTATAAATTTTATAGAAAGTATAAAAATTGAACCATGAAAAATTTTATATACCATCAAATGGGATAACTTTGGCCTAAGCTTTTGAAACTAATTAACTTCTCGTTATACACTGTTTAAAAAAGTTCTCACCTTTTTCAATTAGTAGCGCATTGACCTATGAGCAATAAAGTATTCAAAGAGAAAGTCAGTGCCCACTTAGAAGGTAGCTATTTGGTTACAGTCCACTCAGCCGAATGCCACTCAGCCGAATGCCCTAAACCGCAAAATCTCGCCAAATTTCATGGCAACATATTCACCATTATAGCGATAATATTTTCAACATAGATTTTTCTTTTCCTATCCTGACCTTCAGGATGGCTAACAATTTGGCTGGTTTATCGCTCTAAAATAGCAATTGAGTTTAAGAAAAGAATCCTACGTATACGGCCCCTCCGAAGATAGTTGCTGAGATTGTTACTGAAGAGAGCGGGGCTGTCACAATGATGGATTGGCTTTGCGGGGGGCTTTTAGTGTCCAGTGTTCAAAGTAAAGCAATTTGGTTGCTAAAACTCGAAATTAGCCATGTCTGTACAAATAAATGCTTCTTATTTTTAGTTTAATTAATGTCGAATTAGAGGCCAATACGTTATATTTTGCTAAGCTCGTCACCTAATTATCAACAATTTGTTTTTGTATTAGCCGAGCAGCTATAATTTAAATGCACAATTTAGTTTTACTTCTTACGTGATTAATTTAGATATTGGTTTATGTGAACCCTGAACCTTGTTTTTTCATAACAATAAGAGGCAGGCATGGGGTTTCATGATGAAGGGGTGATCTACTAAACTTATGGAAATTAACCTTTCCAAAAACAAAAGTTAAAAAAAAAAGACTTTTTAATAATAAATAATGAATTGTTTACATTAGTCGAAAGATGACCAATATCGTGTCTCTATTTAGAAAGCTGTTGGTATCTGAAAAAGAAAAATATCATAACTTCTTCGAATAGTGTTTAAATATCACTTTCAAAATTATTATTCTCATTATTTTTAAGACAATATTTTATTTGTTGAGGACTCGAAAATGTTAAAAACAAAATAAGATTTATTAATTGAATAGAAACATTTCGTTTTTCCGAAACAAATATCCTACTACGAGACGATTTAAGCGCATACCGCATATTTATTGTTGCAAAATCAGCAGGTAGTTTAAACATGTTAATATTAAAACGTAGCGAAGTTGTACTTAAATTTATTTTGATTATTACTCCGGCTAGTATACTATAGCGTATAATGATGCTGATAATATTGTCTAGAGCTAAAAACCGATAATTAAATGATTATTTCTATCCTTTTTTGTGACTTGCTGATAAAAAAATACTCAAATTAAACATATTTTAAATCGGGGTTGGCATGGTTTAAACCAAGGTTTGAACCAAATGTTTATTTTTTTTTCAATAAAACCAAAGATGGTTTTTTTCCCAAATTGTTTTAGCAGAAGCATTAAAATATGCAAAGCACAGATTCCCTAACAACTCTTCGGTGTTACTCTTGTTATGAAATATTCTGCTAGAGCTTGTAGTGACTTTCAGAAATTTTCTTTTTGAGAGTGATTATGTAAAAGAAGTGTTGGCAATATATTAGTGTAGGCAAAGCAGTTGATATAAAAAAGTTTAACAGAAACGTTTTTAGTCTCATCCTGACTGCTAAGGCAACAACAGCTAACGTTGAGCTCAATATTTCCTCTTTTGGTCTAGTGCAGTCTAAATTGATAATGAGTCTGGAATCAAAAAAGCTACAAATTTTTTGTTTAAAATGTTGAATTGTAGTGGTCCTTGATCATAATAAATTGTATCTAAAAAGTTTGGAATTATTACTTCATTATTACTTTAGTTATTTCAATTAAGGTGATAATACTATGAATGGTTTAATTGACATCCATTACAAATTTTAACGGCTGTTATTAATGAATATGTGGAAATAATTGGAGTATATTGTGCCCAAAAATTAGTTTTTTTTTATAAAATATCAAATTTAAGAAATATATGGGGATCTTGTTAGTGAAGTAAACCATAAAATAAAGTTTGAAATTAATGTAAACATCATTTGAGTCCTGCAAATACATAAACTAGTTAAATACCGGAATTTTTTTTTGAAAAAACCTGGTTTAAATAAAAAAAAAACTAAATGCAAAAACGTTTTTTTTTTAACCTGTTTTTTTAACCCTGTTTTAAATAGTAAATTGCATTATTTTTAGCGATGTGTATTAATAAACTTCAAGTGTAGCCCATTAGTGCATCATACTGTTGCAATTTGGTACCATACACGTTAATCCATTTTAAAATGACTTTAAAATATTCTTGATGCTGGGCAACTATAGCTATTTATCATCTATTGAAAGCTATCCTCGTATTATGAAATGTAGCATATTGATAGTTAATTACAATCAGTGAAACAAATATAGATATTTGAGAGTGGTTGTTTGGTAATTTTAAACTTGTTTTTCTAAAAAAAATGTACGTTTGTCATCGGTTAAAAAAAACAGTAAAATTTTCTACAGCTGTTTAAAGACATCATAGTGTTGTCGAATTAGGCCAATATCAGACTTTTTGACAGTCAATGGAGCATGTTTCACGCCTTGAGTGGCAACAGTTCCAAAGGAATAAAAAATATGGTCTCGATTGGAGCATTGTGTTCACGTGGCATCTTACTAATGTAATGAGCGGCGCTTACCACGCAACACTACCAATCAACGAAATTGAAATCCAGGAATAAAAGAAGAATGATGTTGTCTTACTTGAAATATGCGAGTACCTTAAAAATAATTTGTGGAAAATTAGACACTGCGTTTTGCCACCTAGTTTTACCTAGATATATCAAGCCATATCTACTTTTGAAATGTCAAGGTTAAGAAAATTGGTTGATTTGACATCTAATAACACACATTAATTAAAGAGTACATATCATCTATTAAAAAGTAATAGAAGTCTCTCCTCGGCGCATGGAGTGGGCTAAGTGGGCCAAGTCGTGCCACCTGGTAAGGTGGTCATCCTCACGTGAAACCTCCAGTGTTTAGTTCCCAAAATGCTTGGTACCCATGTTATCAACCCATTTAAAGGATGAAAGGATAGGTCAATCTCGCCCAATCCGGGATTCGATCCCCGAACTTGTGGCGGGGCAATGCAAAGCACTACCACTAAGTCACTGGGCCTAATAAATAATTTAAATAACTAATAAGGGAAAAAATAGAAACTCTATGGAACTGAGACTGTCATTAAAAATACATGTGTCCAAAAAATACATTTTTGAAGTCTAGTGATGAAAATAAAGATAGAATCAAGCAAAAAAAATACTGTACATATTTTGGAAGTAAATCAATTTTTGCAACATTTAAATCTAGAATTTATAGAATTCAAATTATCAGATATATTTTTGTCATTTATACAAGCTATGTCATTTCTATATGTGGACTTAAATTGTTCATTGTCGATTTTTTTAATTTAGATCTAAAATGAACATATAATTTGACAGTGTTAATCATTTACAACAAATAAAGAATTTTGAACACTGAAAAGGCTAAAATTATCCCCAAACCATAGTTTTATTAAGGTATAAACAACCAAAATTTATGATAATGACAAAATTATTCGCACGGAGCCAAACAATTATCAGCGAAAACAGATGAGAAGTCGTAATGTTTTAAAATAATAATTAACTAATAAACTAAGTAAAGAAACGTAATTAAAATTATGAAGGAAACGTACAATCAATCGTGCCTAAATTATTTATTTCTCTACTTACTTTCAGTTAATAGAAATGTAAGATACTAATAATAAATTAAATATTAATATTGATTCTTAATGTTAATATAGCTCTGTATATATAGAAATTATTCTTCAATTTTTTCATAAGCTAGGTAACAGCATTGAAAACAAGCATATAAATATGGTTGACATATAGTAAAAAATTTCAATTCATTTGGAAGGGTTTGGTATAATAGAAATGGTGTTTTTGTGCACAATAGGTTAGGTTTGAATTATCGTCGCACTAGAGCCACACGAGGGCTATTGGCGACGGGCGTCGTATTTTTAGAACCACAGTCAAGTGGCGAGCCAACACCTGAATAGGCACCCAACGCAACCATTAAGGGCGACATCGTAAGCAGCGTTAGGACTTTGAAGGATATTTAACGTGCACTCCCTTACACGAGATATTATTCGTCGGACATTTTTGGCTGCAAGGGCCGTTTATAGGTCGGCAGCTATTTTGGCGATGCCCGGACCCGAACCTGGGACCTTCCACATGCTAAGCGAGTGCTTAACCAACTGGGCTCCCCAGCCCCCTTTTGTGCACAATAAATTCTTAAATCATGTAATTCAGAAAGGGGCAATTATAAAAGCCGAGTATTGGTCAAATATCATTAAAATACCAGGACGTTTTTGTAAATATTTCAAAAATTTGTTTGAATTTAGATGTATGATTTGTATATATGATATACCTTATATTAAGCAGACATGAGTGTGCTTCAATGTACACATGTATATTTTTGCGATTAAAAATGTCTTTACTCCTAGCACCCCCAGTTCCTAATGCTCTAGACTGGGAATTTTTAATAGTAGCCAGTGGCTACCAGACTGAAAAAAAAATGGTAGCCACATTTGGATTTTAGTAGCCAGCTTCAAATTTAATTTTTACGACAAAAATAAACTGCGATTTTCCACAAAACACAATTTTATTAAAGAAATTTTTTATATGAAAAGATTGACAGTAAAAAAAATGATCATACCAAATATGGAAGTAAAGTATTATGTGAGTAGCCATTCTTAGAAGGAGAAAATTCGAATCGCCACGATTGTTCATGAAATTTTCTCGTATCAGAATTGTTTAAAAGAATAGTTGAGATCTTAATCAGCTGTAAATCAATCACTTGTAAATTGCCGTGATCGTAAAACAAGATTTAAAAATCAAATTTGCATTTGAGATTTCATTCGCCCAGTTCCATTTACGTCACATGGAGGCCGACTTATTATTATTTTAGAAATGCAGCTTCAGTATTAGTTATTTGTTGAACAAAAATTAAAAATTATGATCGCCACTTTTGGCGACTGGGGTTCGATTTTTAGGTAGCCACTTTTGATGTAATAGTCTCCATTTGGCGACTGGCGACCGCTAATCTAGAGCTTTACCAGTTCTCCACCCCTTAAAAGCATCTTCTTTTGATATCATCGGCTTGTTAATTAGAATGCATTAGAAGGTCGAGTAAATTTAATATTAGTGAAATTTTTGTAGGGGGCCGGGATGGCGCGGTCAGTTAAGATGTCTTGCCATTGCAGTGATAATACGTTCCGGTTTCTGTCCCCGCCATAGAAATCCTATAAACAGGTCGTGCTTTACAAAAAAAATCTCATTAAATTACGCCGTGTATATTGGACTGGTGCACGTTAAATCTACCGTAGTCCTAAGTTCTGATGCCGCGTAAGAAGTCGCAATACGGCTACCTAAGTGCCAGTTCGGGTTTCGGCCTCGTCACTTGACACTGATTAAATATGAGGCCCGTGGCCAATTCAATTCATTCCTCTTGTAGTTTTAGTGCGACTTTAATTCAGCAAACACCCAATTGTCGTTCGTCACGTATATAAAAACTTCTAAAACTATATATATATATTTAATATGTTGATGTTTAACGATTTACAAACGTAGAGATAATGGGATTCATATCGTCCTAAAGCTACACAGGGGATATGGGCGACAAACTCCATAAGTTTTAAACACGGAACATATGAGGAATTCACCTGAACAAAGTTTGAACTCCACGCAAGCTTATAGCGACGTCGTGCATGGTGTCAGAACTTTGAAAGTCAACAGATTTAACGTGCATCAGCCACACATACAAGGCGTTTATTGACGAGATGGTGTGTTTGAAACGGGCCGTTAATAAGATGTTTTAGACGGAAACAGAACATGCGAAGGTATCTACGGTGAAATGATGCCTTAACACAGCGCTTCGGGCTGGCGTGGCTCTTTCAAATAAATGAAATATTGACATATGAACTTAATACTATTTAAATTATGATATCAAAATCTGTTAGACCGAATTGTTTAAATAGTAAAAATAACCATGCTACCCAAATTGAACACATAATATGAAAGTTTGTCTTTTACAGCAAATAAAGAATTTTGAGGACTTAAAAAGCCTGAGCAAAGCATAAGTTACACTCTTAAAACAAAAGAGTGAAATCCACTCCTGTAAGAGAAGTGCATTTTCGACACTGGAAAGGAGTGAATATTAACTCAGACTGAGTTAAAATCACTCGTTTGGAGTGATCCTGTCGGAGGTTTAACAAATAAAGTATCCACTCCTATAGGGGAAGTGCAGGAGTGAAAATTAACTCAGACCGAGTTAAAATAGCTCGTTTGTTTTAAGAGTGTATGTTATGACAAAAAAAATCAATTATCAGGGTAAACAGCTGACAAGTTATAAGATATTTTAAAGTAATAACTATGTCTTTCGTCACGTGTATAAAAACTTCTAAAACTATATATATTTAATGTGTTGATGTTTAGCGATATGCTGATAATTAACGGTACGGAAGTAAGGAAAGATAACTTAAATTTTAAACAATATGTATATATATTAATCGTGATAAAATTATTAACTATTTATCTACTTGCATTCATTTTTTTGCTTAAAGTAAAATACTAATTACTAAATAAAATATTTATATTGATCCTTCAACATAACTCTATTTGAACATTATTTTGTAAATTTATTTGGTACAGACATTGAGAACAAGTTTTATCCATCGAACAAAATCCTTGTCTGTTGTCTGATTATATTTGTCGCCTGAAACAGGAGTGACCCGCCAGAGTTCTTAGAACGAGGGGTCTTTTTTATGACCCCTGGTCTGCATGGAGATCGCATTGTATTCGCAATTACATCATGAGCAGGGAGCGTTCACCAATTGTCCAAATTTAACCTCATATTTGGCTTCGCATGCACCATTCGGTTGAATTCTTATCGCCAACGCTTTGGCAGGAGAAAAGCAACCACAAACTGTTATCAGCAGAGGGGGATCTCTTCGCCAAGCAAAACCCCACTTTTTCACCAAATTGGCTACCTTTTGCGGTTTCGGCTGAGTCCCATTCGGCTGAGTGGGGTGCCACGAGCTATTTTAAAACGATGCAGATTGGTAATAAGTATCTTTTGTTTCTGATGTGAAATTTGAACAATTTTTAAAATTTAATAACCAATTTTTTTTATAAATTATGTAAATTACTTCGTTCTCATATAATAGGATTCGTGGTGAGCTATTTTTAATACAGGACATTTTAAAAATAATTTAAAAAAAAACAGCCCTACCTCTCATGCATGGAATTATATATATGCTTTATTTCCTTCTCTTTGCGCGATCCGTTCAAAAGATAGATGGGTATGAGGAAAGAACCTGTAAAGCCATTCGCTGTGGCATGACCACGACGCCACAACCCACCAATCTTCTCTAGCTCTTTACCTAGGTACATTGCAAAAAAAAAAAAAAAAAAAAACGCAGTGTGATGGTAAAAGTGTTGCCATAACCCCATAACTATGTGCTGTGGATTTACATGAAATGTAAAAATTTATTGCGTGGTATAGGTGAAAACACTTGCTTCACTGACAATGATTGGAGGCACCTAGCTTCTCTGTTTAAAAGCCATTGGAGCAGGGCCGGATTTCTAAATAGGCTAAGTAGGCTGTAGCCTAGAGCGGCGAATTTTTTGGGGCGGCAAATTTTACGATCAATTAAAGCGGCATTCGCCAAAAAAATTATTATAAAGATACGAAAATTTGTAAGAGAAGAAAACTATATTTTACGTATAGTCGTATGCTAATATTTCGTAAAAATAATGGTCGCTGCGAGGGCAATTGCACCCCCTCCTCCCAGATTTTTAAGTTGAAAGAAAAATAGTAGAACTTTTTAAAAATTCGCCTATTTCGATTTCGTGTTTAAAGGTACATAGATAATTCTAATATATGTGTATCTATTTTAAACAGCACATACCACCCTATTTTGCAGCTAACCAGCTACCATTTCCCAATGGGGGAGAATATTGTGACAGGGACGGCAAATCAATCGTAGCCTACAGGAGGCAAATCTTTAAATCTGGCCCTGCATTGGAGTAAATCGTTCATGTAACTATGTATGTTAAGAAAACATTACAAACAACAAGAGGTTATGCAAAAAATTCCCGCAAAATGTGTTGTAATTTTTCAGAATTTTTTTATAATGCAGTAACATTAAAGGCCCTCGCCAGATAAGACGGTGAAAAATGCCCCCATTCCAATCGGGCTAATTTTTTTTCTGAAAATACCTCATAGTATGGACAACTTCTCAGCCAAGTTTCAGCTCAAAAATATGACGCATTTTTGAGTAAAAAATTAAAGTTTTTTTTCTTTTTAAATTGATTATTCCCTGAATATATTTGATAAATCCAAAAAACTACTCATGAGTTTTTAGATATCATTGAGTAGTATTCTCAGAAAAATCCGCTCATAAATCTGATCGAGCGATCATTCTTAAAAATGCAATTTTATTTTTCAAAAAAAAATTTCATGCCAAAATCGTTTGGTCACAACCAAGGATTTTGTCTCTACATATTCCTCTATTATCAATCTATAATATTTTTTTTTTCAGATTTTTAAAATTATTGGACGATAGTTTAAAAAAATAATTCTTAAAGCCTGATTTTTTTGCTCTAAAATCCATAGATTTAGAAATAGCATGCACACCGATTGCGCAATCCCGTACAACGCAATGATGCGTGATGAATCCACATTTCGTCGTTTTCGCAATGCATCACGGGATACTGATTCACAAAAATGGTTTTTCCGAAGAGTTACATACAATAAAAACTGCATTTTTAACTTGCTTCTTTTGTGAATATATATACCTCATGCCTTACAGAAATTATCAATACGCATGCAGCTATAAAATTATGCTAGCGAAACTTGTAAAAAGTTTTAATTAGTTAATATTGAATATATATCTTTTATTAGTCGAATTATCTCATGGTGCCATCTGGTGGCGTATGGCATGCCATGTGCAAGAGATTGCGAACTGCCTTATGGGATAATGGTTAACAAATGGCTTCACCTTTCCCCCTAGAGGCAGATCTGCTACTTTCTAAATCTATGCTAAATTCTTTAGTCCGAAAGAAATTCTCCCAGATTGAATTTCCCCGCCTTTGTTAGGAGTGCCATCTGCCGAGTAAGTAGTGCGAAAAGTCAGGTTTTAAGAATATTTTATTTGTTTTAAACTATCGTCCAACAATTTTAAAAATCTGAAAAAAATATATATTATAGATTGATAATAGAGGAATATTTAGAGACAAAATCCTAAGTTGTGACCAAACGATTTTGGCATGAATTTTTTTTTTTGAAAAATAAAAATGCATTTTTAAGAATGATCGCTCGATCAGATTTTTGAGCGGATTTTTCTGAGAATACTACTCAATGATATCTAAAAACTCATGAGTAGTTTTTCGGATTTATCAAATATATTCAGGGAATAATCAATTTAAAAAGAAAAAAAACTTTAATTTTTTACTCAAAAATGCGTCAAATTTTTGAGCTGAAACTTGGCTGAGAAGTTGTCCACACTATGAGGTATTTTCAGAAAAAAAATTAGCCCGATTGGAATGGGGGCATTTTTCACCGTATTATCTGGCGAGGGCCTTTATAAAAATATACAAAACCAAAAACAAAAAAAAACCTAAATTCAATCGCCTAGTTTTATTCTAAGTTAGGATCATCAATTCCTATCCTACAACGTTCACTTGCAACAATCTGAAGAAGGGCTTCGCAATGGGCTTTAAAAGCATCGATCGTATCTCCTCTCCCGACCCATGGTATTCCTATTGTGTTAACATCGTTTTATTCGCTTGTATTTAATCTCAGGGTTTCGTATGTATCGTGACATTCTAGTAGTTGTATGTAGCAGAACTAAAATAAGAAAAAAAAATGGCCGATCTGTCTCACTTATCGGGCTGAAGTAGTGATCAATTATTTTTTATGTGAGTTTTTGGCGAGATATGAAGGAGAGGGGAGCTTTTTTTTGTGGAACGAAATGGTGTGTGCGTTATTGGGATATTGTTTGTAAGAAGTATGCATCGTTAAAATAAATTTAAATGATTCAGAAAGTTTGACTTTTTTTGTGTGCATAATTCAAATGATTTAGAGACGTCTGAGCACAACGATAGACTTTTGTCAACGTTTCATGGCACATCCCTATTGAAAGGGATGCTCATGCTTGTAAGCGTTACTTTTATGACAATGCAAATTTGTTTTTAAAAAAATAATTATTCTATTGTTATTCATGCGGAAGCTAGAGATATATTAAACTGATTTCAATAAGTTCAGATAATAAATTCGCACGTTAAGATGCTATAATTCTGGCAACCATTTTTTTCTAAATATGTTCTAAATATGTTTTTTTAAACCTGATTGTTGGCTGCAAAATACTCTTTCATTTTCGCATTTCAGCATACTAAAAAATGCTTTTCTACTCTTTGAAATATCGTCACAAAAGTTATTTTCGTTGTCTATTTTTAATTCGCGAGTTTCCAATACCAGCCAAAATCGAAAAGCTATCCGGGGAAACCTCTTTACAGATATCCTGGAGGAATTAAAGCCAATCCCGCAAAAAGACACAATTCGAAATTGAGTTTCCCAACATCCAAATGAAGGGAAATCATTTCGGCATCCCCTCTTTGGATAAAATTGACAAAATTGCAACTAAAGCCGACTAGGTTTTGAATAAACATAGTTTAGTCTGAAGTCTCACTAGTACAAATAAGCGTAGAAATAGAGGGGGTTGATAAACGTTCAGAGCCTCAAAGCACTTACACGGGCTTTTTGCTAAAATATGCAACAGGAATAGTGAGTAAGTAAAAATAACTTCCCAGAAAAATCTAAATTGTAAATGAAAATTATAAAAGTTATACCTATATTACAAATAAAATATAAAAGCGCCAAGTTGTAAAACCCCCATTCTCCAAAGTAAAATTGAGATGTAGGGGACGTTTCGTTCATTAGCGACTTTAAAGATATTAATTTCAATTGCGCAAAAAGTCGCCAATGAATGAATGAACCAAACACCAAACTTTTTATTTCAGTTATGGTATTTTGGAGAATGCAAGTTTGTAAACCAGATACCCTTTGTAACTATTTTTCACCTTAATTTTTTTTTACCTACATAGATTTTTAAAAATTTGTTAGTGCAATAAGGGCTTTAATAGAGACAATACACATTAAAAAAATATATTTAGAAAATATAACAATTACAGTTTTATCAACCGTAAAGCTGTACCTAGAAATCCATTTATTCTGTTCCCCCTTTGAACATCAACTAGGCTTTCGGCTACATGTTCAAAGTTCCTGGACCTTTTTAATAAAAGTACCTGAAAATATCGACATTAAAAATTCTCGGCAATTTTGAGATACCATTCAATTTGGAAGGATGTAGCAGAAATATATCGGTAGTATGTCTTCCACCAGTTGTACTGAAATTAATTTTCAAAAACAATGTTCTTCTCTTACATTTTTTAAGACTGCAAGTTTTCTAATTTAGACAAGTGAACAACTCCGTTTGAGAGTTTTGCAAATATCATTTTAAATGTATTAAACTAATAATCTAAAAATACATATTTAAATTTTTTTGTATTATAAAAATGTATAGTATTTTGTGGTACAGTGCACAAATTGGGGTGCTGGAAATTGATGAATTGCTCACAGTCTGGATTATTTAAGAGACGAAGATCTGCTTCTGATACATGAGGGATGATTTAACTTGAACCTTCATCTTATAGCCATTACAAATACCTACGAAAATATATGAAAGAAGCATTTTATTAGATTTCACTGACTTTGATAACTTTGAAATTGCTTGGGGAAAATGCAATTGCCATTTGTATCTTTAAAAGTAATTTTTTTTAAAAAAAATGTCGTGCATGTTCAAGGAGAAAATTCCACTACGATTTTCTTTCTATCCACATTTAGTAAAAGAAGAAGTCTGTGCGCAAATACTGTACTGTTATGATAGTATTTTCAGATAATAACTGTACACTAAAATGTCAGCAAATGTTCTCATCTCGGAAGTGCCTCCCCAGCGGGTAGACGGTTGAGCAAAGAGGACGCGTTGGGAATTGTTTACTCCAAATTAATTCCAATCCTGAAAAGTTCCATCCAAAATTTCTGGCCAGATATATGAGGGCGAGTTATTACTGTCGAATTAATATTTCCTACCCCCTTTCTCGCCAATTATAGATTCCAGCCTTTTGCAATGGAGTATGAACATTCCTTTGTCGCCAAATTACCAAGCGGTGAAATATTTGTTTCCTTTGCGATGGAAGAGGATTCTTTGAGTCTACAGTGGCGCAAGTGATATACCAGCATATTTTACGGTAAACAAGATGTCCTGTGATTTTGAAATTAATCATTAATTAAATTAATTAGCAATTAATATTGTTAGAGTCCTGTTTATTTGGAATTATGTATGGATTTTAGTTATATTTTCGGGGTATACTTATCAGGGGCGTATTCTTTGAGAGCATTGCTTCAGTAAATTACTAATTATATTATAAAAATTAATTAAATGAAAGTTTAATGTGCTACATTATGAACTCATACTAATGAAGTTAATCATGATGCAAACCAATATTTGTTTAAATAAACAATCAATAAAGTCATAATCATAAAAATTTGAATGCTTGGCTTATATTTTGTTACAATGTATTCCAGTATATTCAATTGCCATCAACAGTGATAGAAGAAATCTTTAAAATTTCTTGCATAAAATCTTGCTCTCTTTGTCAGCTGAAGTTTCAACCTCGTCATTTGATAGAGTTTAGAATTGTTAAAAAAAAGGCTATTTTTGTTAAAGCTCTGATTAGAAGCTATACGAATAGACAGACGAATTCGGTAGCAAATTCCAACACGGGAACTAAACATTTGGGCCCGGGTGGCCGTGTAGTTAAGATAGCTGCCTCCGTTAACAGTCTGCTCACTGTACCCTGTACCGGGTGCGAGTTCGATTAACGCCCTCGCCCTGAGAGTAATTTCTTTCTCTGTGACAATAAAAGTTCTTTCTGTCTTGACTGTCTTTCGTGTCTTGACTGTCTTACTTGACGAAGGTTTAAAAGCGGGTCTCTGATCAAGCACACAAGTCCGAATATGTGTAGTGTAATCGTTTCCGCTGCCTACTTCTAACCTCCTTTAGGAGCTTTAACACAGCCAATAACGCCTCGTAATTTAGAACCCTGGTCAAGTGACGAAGCCCGAACATTATATGTATCAACCCTACCCTACCTACTAAACCTTGTAATCAGTACATTCAAATAACATGAACAATCTGGGGAAGACTCAAGTCATTATTAAACAAAAGACAATTTCCCAATCTTTCCGCATCCCTTTCCAGTTGTTTTCTTTATTTGTAGCAATAGATAAGTAGTCGCAGTATTTCAAACGGAATTTGATGACAGCTCCGCTATTTATCATTAGGCTCGTTTAAAATTCCTAATGCGAAGTAACATGTTGGATGAACCTTATTTTTGCAGTTTAAGGCTGAAATTGCTTCGCTCCGAAAAATTTCTGTTCCACGAGAGCTTGTTACTAAATTTCGATTTGAATTTATTACTGTTTGTTTGTTTCTATTGTACTCTGAACATTATTTTCAAAGATATTATTACGGTAAGTGTTGCTTTATTTGAAAGTTAGGTAATTTGTCTTACTTCTGAGCTGGTGACATGTTGGTGTTTCAAGAACTTATGATTCAATAAGGCTTTTCTTTTGGCAAATTAAGTGGCAGTTAATTCTTCAGCAAAATAAGATTATATGGTTTTTTATTCTTATTTTTATTTGCAGAGCTTGAGTGTGCAACTTATATAAGTATACAAAAAAGCACCTCAAATCGAAAAGAATTCGAAAATTTGAGACGTTTTAAACATTATAAAGAGGAAATCTAGAGATTTTAAACATTATAAAAAAGAAATCTGGAGGTTTTAAACATTATAAAGAGGAAATCTAGAGGTTTTAAACATTATAAAGATTTTTTGTCTTTATTATTTTCTGTATTTGCATGTTGTTGGCGTATAACTTTGTTCCTCTGACAAAACTGACTCGACCAAAAACTTTAGATCTTTCTGATTAGCTCCCCCCCCCCCCCCCCCCAAAAAAGATATCTCTACACTTAAAAGAAATTCTGTTGTATTACATTATAGCACGAAATTGTGTCGGACGCTCTCACTGATACACCAACGCGGCCACATAACAAAAAAAAATCTGTAGAAAAATAACAAAAATATTCTGTTTTCTAACAATTTTTCTATAGTGTAAAAATCTTTGAAATTGTTGATGTGCTTTCTCTCGCATAATAATTTTTTGTTACATGTTCCTTAGAAACTCTTCCCATCAAATCGTAGCGACTTTGTGCCAAGCTGCTCGTTCATTGGCGACCAATTGAATTCATAATAGTCTGTTGTCTTGACTATTGTAAATTAAATTCTAGGAAGTCGCCAGTGAATGTGCCGGGCCTTATATCTTAGTTATACTCTGGAGAATGTAAGTCTTGCAAATACAACCTTCACTTGTTTACTTCCTTTGTTTGTGGTTTGTGTGTTTGTTGGAAAGACTTTTGACGCATGCTTCTCACTTTTTAAGATAAATATCTCTTTCGATAAAGATTTCAAAAGAGGCCTTTTTTCCCTTTTTCTTTCTTCTTATATGTCTACAATGACATCTAGCATAACTTTTTTGTTTAGGACGGCTTTTTTTTAGAATTTTTTTGTGTGTTAGGTTATAGAATTGTCAAAATGTTCGATTCATATTTTTTGTCGTCAACGGTAACATCAATGAAGAATCGTAACTGTAAATAAAATGGAAGGGAATCCAGTAGTTTTCTAATTTGAAATCTGAAGAAAAACGTCTTTTTTGTAAGAAAAATTATATTTCTCAAAACCAAAAGGTGTCAAAAAAAAGTATGTGTGCACTCTTAAAACGAACGAGCGATTTTAACTCAGTCTGAGTAATGTTCACTCCTCTAGTCTGGAAAATGCACTTCTCCTCTTGGAGTGGATCCTTTGTGTGTTAAACCTCCAGCAGGATCACTCCAAACGCGAGTGATTTTAACTCAGTCTGATTTAATATTCACTCCTTTCCAGTGTCGAAAATGCACTTCTCCTACTGGAGTAGATTTCACTCGTTTGTTTTAAGAGTGTAACAATACATTTTTCAAAATTTCAAAATTATGGAAACCGGATGATGTTGACATGATGTGAAACATTCTAAGTTTAATAAAAATTAGCATAGAGAATTCCCCCCCCCTCCCCTCCCATATTTACATCCATGGATACATCAAAAATTAAATATACTTAATCAAGTACGTTTAATTAAAAGCTTATACTCAAATAAAGCTAGGGTTTACACTCTTCAAATTGGAACTCCTATATACATATCTGCAGGGCAATATAATAATAAATGCGACCAGCCATTCAACAACCTCTGAATATCCGAATTCAAATCCCTTTTGGAGGTCATACATCTGTGTAAATCAATATCCAAACACAACCCCACAGCTTAATGACCGGTAAAAAGCCGCCAAAACGATCCGGACAAATCCCGCCAATCGCCTTTTAATGCGCGTCCATATCCGTTCTCAACATAGCGTCTTCCATTGAAGTCTTCCACTGGGGACGACACCCCCATTTGAGGGTGGAAGCTGAAGTATCAAAATGGACTAAGTACAATAGAACTTCAATTATGTATTAAAATTTTCAAAAATTAGATTAAGTTTTAAAAAAATGGATACTCTAATATTCATACGAATTTAAAAACAATAAATATGATTTTTTTTTGTTTAAAAGAAGTTTTACAGGCATAATCTAATTCTGCATCTTGACTATTTTCATTCGCAAAGTAGTTTCAAAATAGGGAAATAAAATAACTCGTAAGCTACCGCATTTTTAAAAGCTGAGCCATGACATTCGACAATTAGATCAAATAGAAAAGCTATAAAATAAAGTTGGTTAAATATGACTTATGAGTTATTGCATCAGCATTAGCTGCCAACTAACAAAGCAAGTTCGGAATTTCAGTAGCAAGAGCGAAAGCTGTCTGCCCATAATTGGCTTCATGTGTACGAGAACATTTCCACTGAATTAAAAAAAAAGTTAAAATTGAAGTAGGAAGTTACACATCATTGGCTTGACTCACAATTGCAAATTTATACAAGTCAATTTTGGTGATGTTGATCGTGTCCTCAAGAAGAGTGTTATTCAGACCAATCATCAGAAAAGTAAAAATTACCATCTTCAGTCGGTTGCTGTTCAGTTCCAGCATATAATACTTATAAAATGTTGCCCTTAGTCATAGAGAAAGATGAGAATCTATCAGAATAATTTCTAAACGCTTCTAAATTTTATTAATTCAGTATGTTTTTACTGGTTCAAATATTGAACTTGATCCATTTGAGCACTAACCATCGAAGTATCCAGCACACACACGGAAAAGTGAACTCGTCCACCCCCTCATTTTCCCGCCTGATTGCCCACCCTTCCCCCCCATCTTGTATAATCCCGAGCAGTGATTTATGCCGGCTTCTCCATCGATGGGATTTGAGGCAAAAGGATCCCGTCATGTGTAAATGCGGCTTAAAGCAACCTCGGGGCGTAAGTTTACGCAAGTTCTGCTCCAATACGAGCCAGAGTGGCATATTTTAATTTTGTTAAATTGACGTAAGTGCATAAAAACTGCAAATGATATCATGGTTTGTCAATGGACATCGGAGAACAGGTCATTGATCAAAGGTCTGCTTCTCCTGTACATACAATGGGGGGGGAAAAATCATGTTATACTACAGAAAATTTCTAGCAGCAAAGTTGCCAGAAACTATCTGTATGCTACGGACAAAATCTGTTGACAGAATTTTCCCATAGACAAACATTACAGAAAATATTCATGACGACAGATATTTTCTGTATTGAAAAAATAAAAGAAAGAGTCAATCCGTAACCCGCTTACGAACTCTCGCCGACGACATAAAAGATAATATACTCACTGACCACTAAACCACAGCGGCCATGGAAGTACTTTGTATTTATCAAATTTAGTTTACGTTATCAAACAGAAAAAAACTTTTCTCAAGAGGTGCAATCTGTATAAGTGGTCGCAAATTTCATCTGTTTAGAAAAGTGTCTTATAATAAATTCAGAAGTAATTTTTCAGGAAATTTTGTAGTTTTAGAAAAAAGAAACTTTCTGTAGGAAAATGTTGGCATATTTTGCATTTTAACAAATTCTTTTCATAAGTTGGTCTGGATCAGATCCTCTGTGCCCAAAATCTGTGAATCTTCATTGTGCCCCTTTGGTTCTGAGGTAAAGTTTGTTGTTGAACACGAGGAAGATCTTTGCACCAACAGGAAATAAGGTATACGTGTGTGCGGAGCTCAGCTACGGATGTTTGCTGATGAGACATTGCTGGAGCAATCGAGAAATTCTGTCAACACATTTGATTTTCGCCTCTGGGCTTGGACATAGAGTTTAATGTCATTTTGCTTAGTTGTGCTAAAAGTAAACATTAAATAGATGTTTAATGGATATATAATTTACAATAATTCAAGTTAGCATTTGGCACATAAGTAGAATTTTTGCACCGTATTTCCTGGGAGTAGATAATTTTTTTGTTCGTAGCTAACTAGAATATTTTCAATGGTGATATTTTGAGAAATAGAATATCTTTTATATTTTTTAGAAGAAAAATATCAACACATCAATAACTTATTTGGAATGAACAGTCATGCAAAAAGTTATAAACGAAAAGTTTATTTTATTTAAAAAGTCATCTACTACAAAAATATTCTTCGTATTGTATTTCTTCTTCTTGGTTTCGAAAATGGCCCGTCTATAACTATTGGAATTACAATTTAAAATGGGGATATTCGAGAGTTGTTAAAGCAGTAAAATTCCTAGGACCTAGATCATAATAGAGCTCCGTATTTACTTAGCTAACAAGGGAATATAGCTACATAGACAGCACAATAAATAGAGTAGTATTTGTTTTGTACCTATTTTAATGCTCAATCACGGAGTTTATATATATCTTTAGGGCTATAAGTATCTTTATGTACCATAAACTAAGAAATTAATGGGTTTCACCTAGCTAGACCTTTTCCGTAGCAAATGGTTATGTACTTACTCCAGTAAACAACAACCACACGAAAAAAGACTTAGGCTAATTGCCGTATTTCCCCTTCACAACTGACGTCTGGTCTTTATTTCTCAAAACAAATAGATTATGTTAGATACTGGAAAAGAAAACAGAAGACAAGGCTCCCCTCTTCGTCTGACCTTTCACCCCTCAACTTGGAAATCCGGACGCCGCATTTACAGAGGGGTGAGAGGTGCAGACGGACGCTTTCATTCCCCATGTGAGGGGTGGCTGGGGTATTCGGAAGAGATGGGTTCCCCTCGTTTGCTTGGGGGTGAGATTATAAGTGTCGAAAGTAGATGGTGGTTAAGAACATTTGTTTTCAGCACCTGTTTTTTATTGCCTGTTTTTCAATAGGTCATTAGAAAATATGGACATTTTCTTCCTTGCAATGGTGTCTCTTGCACTTAGCTTGTTTTGTGTTGAATAAAAATCGTAGTTAGTAGGGTAAAATAAAAATCGTTTGTTGTTTCCAATAAAACGTCGTGTACTATCCCAAAAGAATGAAGAGAAAAAAAAAATTAAAAAAATTAAAAAAAAATTAAAAAATTTTTTAGAAGAATTAGCAAGATTCTTTTTTAAAAATTAAAAAAAAAATTAACAAAATTTTGTTTTAAAAATTAAAATTAAAAAAAAAAATACCAAACGTTAATCATCAGGAAAAATAATCCGTTTCTTTTTCATTTTCAAATGCACAGAATGACAGAATTAAAATTTTTAAACATGTTATTGCTTATCCTATATTATATAGGGACCGCTTGCTGGATCAACAAATATATGATATTACAATCTAACTAAATATGTTTTAAAGTATATAGACGCGCTTATTTAAAACTTATAAATAAATCAAACACGATATCACAAACGAGTTACATATCTTTGAATTAAACTAACTGTTGAACCGATCATGTTGTTCTTTACTTTCACATCCCTTAGCAGCTAGTGTGAGACATACCACCCACACTGGGGCTTCTTGACTTGACTCATCTTTCATTACCACCGATTTCGATACAAGATATCGAATCGATGATCGCAATCTCTTTGTAGGGGGACGAGGGGCTTAATTGGTTTAGAAATTAAGTGGAATGGAGGGGGAGGAATCTTTTAATTATATTGCCAGGGGGCGGGAAGCCTAATGGATGTATACTGTAGTAGTCACTATCAGATGAACTTTTTTTCACTTTTCAATTTAGGCGACTTAGAGAATCACTTCATTGCTGCATGCTATTGTGGCCTGTGTTACAAGTTGTAAGCCCTGGCAGAAGACAAGCCGCCGGTCATTGTCAGAAAAGTTGTAAAAGTCAAATTGGTTTTGCCACAGAGAAGTCTGATGTTGTAAAAGTCAAATTGGTTTTGCCACAGAGAAGCCTGATGCGGTGTGATCGAGTTTCTGGTGATCAAGATCCATCCGATCAATATTTTTACTCTTGTTACAAATGGTGGTATGAATCAGCAAACAGAAGCGAGAGTTTGATAGTTTTCTTATTTACAAATATGACTTTTTATTAATTATGAATAAGATTTTAAAGCATTCCAAATACAATATTTCCTTTTACTAAGCTCAAGCCATCAGTTAAAATATTTTTGAGAAATTGCTAGATTTACAACAGTCATGTATAATTAGCTTAAGTACTTAACCCCTTTGTATTTTACAGAGCTGCTTAGCATGCCTTTCTAAATTCTTCTCATATTTCAGTTATTACTGAGCTCAGATTATTGCAATTACTTAACCATAACTATCCAAATTACACGAACAGGGGTAATTTTCAACTTAAACCCTAAAGTACGAAACATCAAAACAATTATTATTACTAACGACGAAGCACTTTACATTGTTTCTTTTCCCCTCGTTGTCAGTTTTAATTATAGCCCTTTTAAAGAGTTCAAACTGATTCATAACTGTGTTTACCATAAAGAAAAGTATTTCAAACACATTCCTAGTGCGAAGATTTTTTGAGGGGTTAAAAAACATTCTTTGCCAGTGCTCGAAAACATATAATTCACCCCAACCACCCTTTCAAATTAAAAAAACACAACCATTATATACTCGAAAACAAAGTGCCAACAATGTTGCAAAGTTCTCAAGACAAGATGAATTGGGGATAATAATCATAATCAACATAGACTACTCCAGTTGTAACATCCCCGTTTGACCACTGGCCATTATTAGTTTTTTTTTTATCGTCTGCCAAAAAAGGGGTGCATCCCAAAAGGGGTGGTGAAAAGAAGTGAAGAGAGAGAGACGAACATACACCGGCTGCTTTCGTAGCAGATTTGTATCTGAACAAGGGAATTGATCACCTTTGGGTGCATGGGTCGGGCTATTTGTTTTCCCTTGCATTATTTACCTTGGCTGATTTTTTTTTACTTTGGTGTTCGGTATTGTTTTTCGCCGTTTTGTTGGGGGGGCTTGGATATATGTGTGTGCCTGAAAAATGCCCACTTTGCTGTTGTTTTATTTTTCTGAGCTAGGGAATGAATGGTGGTGGATTTGGGTTACTTTATGGCTAAGATTCGCTGAGGGATGTTATAGTCAGCAAGTTTTATTCCTCCTAGATTTTTCTTTTCTTTTTATAAAGTTGTTAGACTAAATTTTCCTTTTTTTTCTTCGGCTAGAATTGGTATATTGTCTTATTTAGAGCTGTGATTTATTAATAGAATTTTTTTGTAACTGTGCTTCCGCTGACCAAGAAGTTGTTTTATTATTCCAAGTTAATAACAAGCCATTACCTGTGCCTATAGAAAATCGGGGCATCCGAAAGTTATTTTACTAATTCAGAAAAAAAAGTAAAACCGTTTAAATGCCACATTAATTCAATATAGAAAAATGTATTTAGTAACTTAAGTTTAATATTAAAACTTTTTACAGTGCTATGTCCGAAAGATCTTAAATGAGCACAATATTGTATTAAATCCACTTATTTATCTTAAACTTTCGTATCCGATAACATGAGATTCGGCCACTTACACCAGTCCAAAGCACTACCTTTAAAAAAAAAATGTGGCTTTTCCGCCTGAGATCCCAAACATCACCGCAACAACAACGACCCCTCCTAAATCCGAATTCCCTCCTGGCCTTTTTCTAGTTCCTACCCTTTCAGATAATTCCTGTTTTCCGGGGGGCCGGGAAAAACCTGGATTCCCGGGAGACCAGAGGCCGGAACTGATGACTATCATCTTCTGGGCATATCAGGATTCCCTGGTCCGGCAAATCAAAGGAAAGGTTCAAGAATTAATGAGCTTAATGAGCGTAGACGTCTGCTGCCCGGACGGATCATCTGGACAACCACCCTCCCCCCCTATCGTATATTAGAGGGGGTGTAGCATGTTTTTTTGTTGTTGCCAAGTTTGGCAATGTTGGCTCTTTTTTGGCGGTGGTAGTACACTGTAGACAAAATCTGTTGTTTTTACTCAAAATTTTTTTTTTAATTATAAAAATCTAAAATTTGTTAATTAGATTCCTTATGCATCCAGATTGAAATGGTAAAAACAGGGAAACAAATCTTATATTTTTAACTAAAATTAAAGAGGCAAAAAATTGGAATCATAACTTTTGAACATATTATAACACTATTTTTTCTTTCAGAATTTTAATTGTTAAAAAAAAGGTTAAATGAAATTTTAGACTTCTAAGAATGCACAAGCGTGATGAATTAAGGGTCAATTTATTTCATAAATTTTTTTGGGAGTGAATTTTATTTTACGATGTTTTTAATATTTTCATTCAATTAAAACAAACATTATTTAATTCTTCAAAAGACTTGATTCTTCCATCTAACGATAAATAAGTACGATTTCAACTTTGTGAGAAAAAAATTGGTAGCTGGTGATACCAAATGGAATCATTGGTGGTGAAATGGTTTAAACCATGCATTCTCCTAATTGTTTTGAGCAGTGTATTTTGTCAAATTTTGGAAATTTTTTCTCAAAAAGGATTTTCAAATGGTATCATAATTCAATTTTGTACTAACTCTAACTGGCAATGCAAGCACTCATCAATGTTGATTACTCTTTTCCAAACTTTGGCGATTTTTCCTTTCCACAATGACGAACCTACCAACATCCGGCTAAAGGTGGGTTCTCCCCCAAGGGAGGGTCTGATCCTGTTTTTGTGACGTGATATCCCGTTTTGTTGGGAGATTTCACGGTTGTCAGATCGATTTCGGCTATAGAGATCGAAAGTGCAGATACACACAATGGATTATTATAATGAAAGGCATCTTTAAATAGAAAGGTATCGTGTTTCGTGTTTTTCATGCTGTTCTGGGCATTGACATGATGTGGGATAGAAAATCATTAAAGGATGAACGATGGGATGAAATTGTAGAGAGATGCGTGTATGGAAAATATCATAATTAGTAGGACTAAATCCGGATAATTAAAATGTATCGGTCTTTATTTTATTGTATTTTATGTTACATGAGATACTATGTTTTAAATGATGGATAGAATTACTAATAGTATTTCTTCTGGTTTTCAGTTTCAATTATCTAATATGAAATATAAGTTAATGAAAGTATTGCGATGGGGTCGAATATTCCGAAAACAGATTTTGTGTTTTCTACGCGTTTTGAATGGTAGTGAGTGATTCTTAAAAATTAATAAGGGTGGTTGGGCCCATGGTCCGCCTGTGTGAAACCACTCGATGCACAAGCTACGGACTTCAAATTCGGTATACGAGTTTCTAGTACTCGGTGGAGGTCGAGGTTCTGATATTACAGTTTTCGAGAAAATCGGGCATTCGCAAAGGGCAATAAACAGAACCTGACAGGTGACTGCTAATTATTTACTTCGATAAATATTGCTCGTTTTTAAAGTATTATTTTGTATTACTGAGCATTTCAGTTACTCCTTCTTGTGTTGAAAATTTGTTTTAAAATTAAAATAAAGTTCCAGCAAAATGTTCAACTGTCGTTCTTATGTCACCACGATTTTCCGCTTCATATTCTCAATTTTGAAGCTAAGTTTTCTTAATTCGTTATGGATAATATGCATCTGGGACTTAACTCCGTATGGCATGCGGAGTAAAACTAAATTTCGATGCTGGTTACAACAAAATTCACAATCAATCATTATCGGACCACATGGCTTGAGACAAAACGGACCTCACATCAAGATCTTCTTACTTTGTGTGATGGGAGTGACAATGGTATCATTAAATTAGAAGCTTTCAAATAAATTAAAACTTATTATCAATATCTTATTTACTCATATTAAACTGGTTTTTGTAGATTGTAATAACTATGGTGCAGGGAAAAAAAAAAACATACTTGTATTAGGAAGTAACTTAATAATATTTAAGGTGTTTTTTAAAGTACAGAGTTGGAAACTTTTCAGTGTATATCCTGTTGTTGACTAAATCAATAACAAATAATTAGACTATTTCCTAAACACTTTATCCCATATGAGTCAGCGCGTCTATATTTAATTACTGGCTATCTTATCAAAAGAAAACACACACTTGCATACAAATACCAACATCAAAGCCTCCCCGGATCGCCAACTTCTTTCATGTTCCGTAGGGGATCAATTAATCTGCTCCAGCGGGGGTTGGCAAAAGCCGAAGATAGTGGAAAGAGCTCCCCCTTCTCAGTGGCCAGTCAGGTGGGTTATAAGCACTGAACTGAACTGAAACTCTGGAAGAAGCATCCCGATGATAAGCTGGTGAAGCTTTTTTTTGGGTCACTTGGCGACAGCTTTAGGGAGAATATGTGCCATATTTGGCATAACCTCGCCGATCAAAATGGACACTTGACTTGCAGTTTGCATTGGATGTCGCCAATCGCTCGCCAAGAATAGTACTCAAAGGAATTTAAGTTTTAAAGATTGTTGCCGCAATTCTATTTTTTTTAAAGTACATGTTTCCGAAACTTCATTATGTAAAGAACCTCCTAAAGCAATAACCTATCAATTTTCTGCTTAAAAAGTTCTTGAAAAAGTTGGTTTAAAATGTCTATTTTAACAGGTAAAGTATAGGATTGGCGGCAAAAGTTGGGTTACTCTTACAGGGTTGCCGGGCTTCACCGACCCGTTTGACGAGTGTTTCGATACTCCTTCCAGAGTTTCAGTTCAGTTCAGTGGTTATAAGCCGGCTATGTTTACTCCTCTAGAAAAGGGTTCTGTCTGTCCGTCCTCCGTCCACGCTTGAGGAACCTACCACCCTGACAGTACACAATGGCCCCGAACGGGCTAATAATGATTATTGCTTGTAATTCATCTTGTTCGGAGCCCTCCCACCGTTTCTGTAGTACTGTTGTTAGAGCCCTTGGAGAGGAGATAGTTGCATTTTTGTTCAAGGGGGTGGATGTTGTTCAAGACTTGCAGCTGCTTTTTGGGTTCTGGACCAACCCCTTTATGCTATGTTGAAGGTAGTGAGATTGTAGGTCTGTTTTATTAGGGGTTCTGTTCCATCATGACAAGCTTCAATGGGCACTGGGGACAGGAGCTGCCAATTACAAAAGACAAATTTTTGGGAAGTTGTGGTCAGGATGTTTTCCGAATATTGACGTTACTGGGACTTCATTAGTTCGTTCGAACAGACACGGCGGATTTGGCATGGACAATATGGACATACATATACATGATTAATTCTCTTTTGTGAAGTGTAGATGGAGCTTACATTCCTCTTCAAACTTGGTACTGTTTAACAGAGCTGGGCTGTTGGCTAAAAATAGGTTGTAAAACAAAACAAAGTGGTTGTAAAGCATGAACTTGCTTTCCCGAAGTGAATTCGGCACTTCGGAGTAAACAGCATCTCATACGTCCTACCACTTTGTACTTTAACCGGTAAATGCGAAACAAAAAAGAAATCTTCTTAATTTCATTCCATTAATACAACCAATCATTTCCCCATTGAGATATCACACAAGAACACGTTTTCATAGCAAAAACAAAAATAATAAAACCATTTAAAATTACTCCTCGTACATTTTAACACATCATTTAGCAAAATAAAAGATTCATGCCTCAAAAATCTAGTTTATAAATAATATGTTATTCTCTCCTATAAATTATACTTTAAAAACAATTTAAATTACGTTTTATTCGAAAGGTTACTCCAACGTACCGTTAAATTACAGAGTGATGCAAATATTCTAATATCAAAGGCTGCAGCGTCCCAGTTACGGATACGTATTTCAATTAAAATCGTCGGGAATATAAATGATTACAGAGAAGAAAATAATTGTCGGATTCTATGTACACGTCCTTTAGCTATAATTATGATTCAAATTGCGGGTCAAACAATAATGAGTTTCGTTAGTTTATAAAATTTTATATTCATGGTAGGGTCATTGCATGGTTTAAATGCGGAGCCTGTTTTGACCCGAATATCACAAATATCAGAATAATTATAAATTAATTAAATACTACAAATAAATTTAGATTTGCATTTCTTTTTCTTCTGAAAATAATTTGAGTCTGACCACTCTTGTAATATGAAGCCGGATTTGTTTTATCAAATCCAGTTTTGTTATTTCCGTCAAGAAGTAATTGTGAGAGATTTCTTTAATTAAATTCAGATTGAATGACGAATTCTTCGCAGAAAAGAACGATTTTCTGAAATTCTAGAGCAACAGCAGTTATATTTAAACCGACAAACTTGACTAGGAACTGGACCGAAGCCTATTTTTAAAATTCCAATCTTAATAACAGTGGTTCTTTGAGAATGAGATAATTTTGAAATTCTATAAAATTCAAAACATGACCTTTACGGAATACCCGTATTCTTTCTTTTAAACTCATTAGTGACGATTATGTAAATGTGAATACCTTCAAAGCCTTATAAAAACGTTACCTTTAAATACCTAATAAAAACGTTAACTTTATGTTTTTAAATTTCATTTTCGGTGTAACTTAATTTGTCCTACACTCCACTCCTTGCCAACCTAAGTTTGGTAAATAGAAATATACTATGGAAAAGATCCTTCCGCGGATGTAAAGAGTTCCGTAAATTATTTGTGAATCCATCCAGAAAACATGTGTAAAACATTAATTTCGTTCAAGGTCTAACAGATTTGAATATATTTGAAAAAAATTGGCAGTTTTATCTGTGTATTTTGGTTAAATTGTACTCAGATCATTTTGTATGTAAATATTGCCTTACAAGAGTTTTCAACTAACGGACCAACCGCTCTTCTCCCTCTCCCTTTTTACTCTTTGTTTATGCCCAAATTAGGTTGGCAAGGAGTGTACATAAATTGCTCAGGACTATAACCTTCATATTGTCTTATTTTTTAGCCAAATATAAGCAGAAAGCACAGTTTCGTGTGGCCAACTTTCTTGCTAATTGTCGTCAATGAGAGTTGGATGAAGCATTTGTATAACATTACATTCGCTGTAACATACTTCGACCATGGTAAGTTATGACATTCGTTCCAGTCGGTCACAAAACTGTACGCTTTGTACATTGAACTAAATCGCAATGGATTGACGGATTCTCGCCTGTCAAGTATTTGAAGAGTTGTCCTTTGTATGTGAGGGAGTGTCGATCAGGGATTCAAGAGGTTCATCTAATAATGGAAATGATATGCTGATATTTCCCACGTTTTTCTTTGTGGATATACAACTTAAACAGTCGGCAATCGTTCCTTAGGACGCAATTTATTTGTGTTCTTTTTAGAAGAGTAAAAACAAATCCAAATGTTAGGGCATTTATTTACCTTATACATATTTGATTCCTAAAATGCCCAAACGGTTTCAGAATAATTTAAGAGTAAGATTTTTTCTTTAAGATAGAATTTTTTTTTTATTAAAAGCACTCGTTGAATACAGTAGAGTCCCGCTTATTCGAAAGGTGCGGGGCCGAAGTTGAGCCAGTAAAAAAAAAAATCTGCATATTTTAAGAAATAAATCTAACTTTGTAAGTATTACGCATTTATTTTTTTGTGTATTTATTTATGCGTATACATTTCATATTTTGACCGAAAGGTCCAGGAACTTTTTTTGATAAACAAAATTTCTTAAAATAATTTCGTATCCTCCCAGAAAAATAATTTCGTATCCTCCCAGAAGAAAACGGTGTTTTCTTTTAGTTTTACCAAATTAAATGGGACAAACTAGACAATTTATTGAAATATATTGCATTAACAATTAACGTGTTTTTAAAATATTATTGACAGGGCCGTCAGGATTTATGGGACCCTATACAACTAAGTTCGTTGCTTTCGGGGCCCCCAACTCATTAGATAACTAACCAACATCCTCTACAGACATCAACTCGACCTTCTCAACTACAGGCAGAATAAGAAATAAATCCAACTTTGTAAGTATTACGTTTTTTTTTCTTGTGTATTTATTTATGCGTATACATTTCATATTTTGACCGAAAGGTCCAGGAACTTTTTTTGATAAACAAAATTTCGGATGACCGGGATTCGGATAAACACACGGGACTACTGTATATAGTTAACATTGTCGGATAATAAGGGAAACAGCTTTTAAAAAAATTATAACTAAAAAAGCTGGAGTGTGCAACTAAAGAGATAAAGATTACTATGATTACAACTGAAACTGTATACATTGCAAAACCACGACTGAAAATATAAACTTTTCTTTGTTAGACAATCGCTCTATTTCCTCTACATCTCAATCCCTAAGTTTTCGTGAATTTAAGTATATTTTATTACTCAATTTAGAGATAATTGCTATAATTCCTTACCCAGCGGAAAGAAAGTATCTTTTTGTCTGTTACGTAAATTTTAATATAGTTATTAGTCGCATCACTCATGCGCTTACTCATATGGAGTCTTGTATATAGCCAGACGGCCCCGGTGGGTCTGTAATAGAGCCATCTTGGCCCGACCACCGGACCCGAAGTTTGACGGATGACTGGCCAAATTGGCGCTCATTAGCCAAGTCCCCAGTAATTACCGGCAGATGTTACCGTCCGCATGATTATGCCCCTTTCTGACGAAGAAACAAAACGGGGCCTGTCAATCACTGGCATGGGAGTCACGCTTTAATCGGATGGAAGGGTGTAGTCAATCGACTTGCATGGTCGAGCAGGACAGCAAGCGGATATGTAAGATTTTTCAGCTCGATGTTTTGGTCTGGCAAAGATGTAACATATATTTTACTCAAGTCGATTGACTACACCCTTCCAAATACAGTGCAAGTCTTGTAAACTCCGTTCAAAGCTGGTGCTGTAAATTATTCACGACATATTTTGCTGTTTTCTGGTCTTCTCTAGGGCCCTGGTACGGGACAGAAAACAGCAAAATATGTCGTGAATAATTTACAGCACCTGCTTTGAACGGAGTTTACAAGACTTTTACTGTGGTTGGACTGGTTGGACGGGTGTAGGCAATCGACTTGTATGGTCGAGCAGGACAGCAAGCGGATATGCAAGATATTTACACTCGATGTCTTGGTCTGGAAAATCTGTAACTAATAGCTTTTCTGTAAAAAAAATGAAGGTCTGCACGATAAAAACACATAGAAAAAAAAAACATCAAACTGTGTGAATAATTAACAGCACCTGCTTCAAACGAAGTTTACCAATACTTATTCGCTGGTTGGAAAGTCAAAGAAGTGCCACTTGATAGAATCTGTCATACCAGAACATGTGACTATCTTTTTAAAAAAAATCTATATTTTTTCGGATTTCGCTTTATAATTCCAATACTATGGATTTTACTTTTAATAATGTGTGCATTTAAGTAGTATTTAAAATTTTAACTCCTTTACCTTTATCCCTTTGAAAATAGTTTCATTCAAGAAGTTCATGGTTTGTTACACTTTTGTCAAACGAACTTTTCTAAGAGATTTGTGGGTGAGGTAAACAACTGTGTTTTTCACTATAGTCATGTCTGTGTACCTTATGGGGTGCGGTGTAGGTGTGTACCCTTGTACTGTATAGTCAGGGGGGATGTGTTGACATGGGTATAGTTCCGGTTACACTAATGTAATTATGTGTTTTTAGGATTGTATCTATAACTGTGTGCTCAAAGCTGATATGCACCATTACGGCTAATTATTGAATTATCACTTTTTTAAAAAAATTTATATATATATTTAGAAGTTATCAGAAAGTTAGAACTTAAAAATTGGTCGGGACGAATCATAGCAAAATTAGTAAAAGAATCAGGGAATTTGGGACTTGTAAATCGTTTGTATGTTTTATAAGCAAAGTTTGCAACATGCATAATTAACTCACTTGGATATTAATTTTATTTAAAATACTTCTAAGGAAATTCAGAATGGAATTTAAAATTTTCCCTCTTCACTGTTCGTTTTAACACCTATTCATAATGTTGCACCAATCAAACAGACTTTGAAACGTGAGTTCACAACTCAACAAGCAACCCAGACCACAACATTTATAATTTTAGTTTGCAACAAAAAAATCCCCAATCATTCCACCATCACGGTAAATGGTTCAACAACTATCTTCACACGTATCCCATCAAACGTTATCCGATCCCTCGTGTTTGATACACAACACAGTGCGTGGCCATCTTGGACGCGTCCATCAACACGCGTTGTCATCGGGCGAAACCATCTGGATGATAGTGACTAAAACTGGATACGAGCGGAGGGGGGAGGGCATGTGACCCCTTCCCAGAGGGGCGATGGGTTGTTGCTTCGGCTCAGCGAAGAGGGATTAGAGGAAATTGGAAATTCAAAACGGTTGCGGTTAATTGGAGATTGGTGAGGGGGGTATTGGGAGGGGAAGGGGTGGATGGCAGAAATGAATTTTTAAATTAGAAAGAATGGGTCGGGAATTAAGTGGGTGCCAAATGAATTTTGATTCATTCCACTTTTACTGTTGACAAAATGGGTTTTCTTGTGGCATTGTAGTAATTGTATCTTGCGGCAGAGTAAATCATAAAGCTTTTTGGGATAAAACATCGACGTATTTATGATAATTGTAGAATTTTGTCATGTAAAATAGAAGAATAAGTTTCTGTGTTCATTGTGTAATAGTTTTTTTTTAATTGTATTTCGTTCTAAAAAGAAAAATGTCTTTCATATAACTGCCCGTGCATTCAATTCATTTGTTGTGATAATTTTTATGCAAAAAAATAATTGTTATTTTTAAACAAATGCTATTCATATAAAAAAACTTACGTTTCCTTAGAACCACCCAAAAATATTGCTTATTTCGATCAATCAATCACTATGGATTTGTTTTAGAGTTATTGTTATTAAATACGAATAAAAACACTCTGGAATATATTCAAATGCTATTCATAAAAATATACTTTTACGTTTTCTTACAACCAACCATTACTCATCCGCGCATTTCCAAATTCCAACAATTTCAATGAAACTCCAAAACTTTGCATTTAGTATATAACGGTGCAGTACCCATTCCCCGCATCTCCAAGTAAAATATCTCTTTACCTCCCAGAGACCCAAAGGTACAACATAATATCCCGAAGAGAACATACCTTATTCTTTCCAATGTCTCTTTACATCGACCCCCCAAAACTCCCAATATCCAACGGGAACAAAAAAAAAAATTGGAAAAACTTAGAGAAAAAATCCGTCGCGTAGGCTTTCTGAAGTTCAAACAAAAGCTGTAGAAAGAAATAAAAATATTTTGATGGGCTTGTGTGTGTTTCTCTGTCGGTTTCATGCATAAGGGATTCCTTTACATTTCGACTGGGGTCCGTGTTATAGATATATATGGAGAAAAAGATATCCTAAATACAATACCTGCTTTTTATGACAGTGCTCTTACCGAACTGTGTTGTCCCTCCGCTCTTTGTTGGGACCGACTGGCTGGAGAGACGTTCTTTCGTTTTCTTTTACTTTGTCATCCATCCCTGTTTAGGGATGGTGGGATGTCATTTTTTATGCTTTTTCTTAAGAAGTTGTTCCTGAATGTTTAGTAGTTACTTTTAGCATGTAACCAGGGCCCGACTTACAATTTTAGGGGCCCAGGGCGCGAGCAAATTTGGGGGCCCCAAAACAAACCTTGTTTAAATATTAGCATTCATTCTCCTGTATTTCAGTGTTTACCAAAAAATATATTCAGGTGTTGGCTCGTCACCTGACTGTGGTTCTAAAATACGACGCCCGTCGCCAATAGCCCTCGTGTAGCTCTAGTGCGACGATAATTCAAACCTAACCTAACCAAAAAATATAATCCTTAAAAAAATGTCCTTTTTATGACAGTGCTCTTACCGAACTGTGTTGTCCCTCCACTCTTTGTTGGGACCGACAGGCTGGAGAGACGTTCTTTCGTTTTCTTTTACTTCGTCATCCCTCCCTGTTTAGGGATGGTGGGATGTTAGTTTTTATGTTTTTTCTTAAGAAGTTGTTCCTGGATGTTTAGTAGTTACTTTTAGCATGTAACCAGGGCCCGACTTACAACTTTAGGGGACCGGGGCACGAGAAAATTTGGGGGCCCCAAAACAAACCTCGATAAAATATTAGCATTTATTTTCCTGTCTTTCAGTGTTTACCAAAAAATCGCCTATGTAATTAGCTTGGAAAGCATGCTTAACATTAATTCCCCCCAAGATAACTATTTTTGTAAATTGATTAATTTAGAAATTGAAACACCATTTCATAGTAAACTTTAGTTCATGAATTTTGTTTTGTTTACTCTAGTTTAAAAAGTTTGGGGCAATTGTATTGAGCATAAATGTTCATGAAGAAAATTTGGGGGGACCCATTTAGGGGGGGGGGGGAGGCAGGGCAAGTGCCCCGTTGCCCGGTCAGAAATCAGGCCCTGCACATGTAATCAGTAGAGGATCCAGAGGTGGGCTCAGAGGCTTTTCCCTCCAAAGTAAAATTACCTTGCAATAGATAAATAAAATTTCAGTGAATGCATGCATCATAAATATAGGTTTTAATTCCTTAAAATAGATAATTAGTAGTTTCTAATTAGTTATAATTGGTAATCAATCAAACGTTCTTACGCTTAATGGACAGTTAATTAGCTTCATTAATTAAAAGGGCTAAAAATATGTCTTAGCTCAGGGTCTCACCCATGTGAAAATGAACTTTAAAAAAAATCTTTTAAATATAATTTATTTGTGAATTTATTAAGGCGCAACGGATTTTACAAAAGTCAGTATATAATATTTTTTGAGTAAAACAATTGAGTTAAAAAATGTTCGTGGTGATGAAGATAATAACATTTCAGAAGGAATTAGTGTTTACGGAGGTTTAAGTCGACTTTTTGAAGTTTTCAATTTGGAAGCCCAAAATAGTGTTCAATCTAAAAATGAGCTCTATATAACTTATTTTGTTTTTCTAAGTTTACATTTAATTGAAGAACTCATCAAAATTGCCAAATTTTATGAATGATGAGTATGATTAAAAAAAGCTGGTTAATTTCAAGATTACAGGGTTTTGTTTATTTTAACGAGCGATGGGGTAAGGAATTTTTCGTTCTTGCTCTTTACATCTGTATTGGATTGTGAATGTATAAGAGAGAAAGGACAGATAAAAGCGTGGATTTACGGGTGAAATTTTGCTTTGACAGTAGTTTTCGTGTATGAGAAGCTGATATTTTTTTAGAAACTTATTTTTAAAAGAAGAAAAGCTGGATTCGGTGAGATGAAGTTCGAAATGGAAGGTTAAATGGAAAATCAATGTGAAGTCTTCTAAATGGATTGTGGAAATTTTGAAAACGGAAACATCAATTAAGAATGAAACATTAACAGGATTGTTTATAATTTAATGTGTTTACTTGTAGATTCTAAAATGCCCAAGCAGTTTTTTCAGAGAGATATATGCGAGATTCAGATTTATATTATTGTCACCTGTAGTTAGCTGGCATACCTGTGAGGATAGGTTTAAAATAATTTATAATTTTTATATACTCGATATCTCGATAAATATTTGCATACTCTTAGTTATTAGTTTTATTTAATACATTCTTTCCCAATAAAAACTTTCTAACACTCACTATCTCTCTCACACACAAACTCAAATGTGTTCATGACATCGAAATCCAAATTTGTCACTAAGGAAGTATTTTAGCTTCACTATCGCTCAGATAGCATAAAAAAATTTATTTCGTTGTCGCACTCCATAAACTCATCCACACAGCGAAAGCAAACCTCGGGTCAAATTAGGACCCACCCCTCGGGTCAAATAGGACAATGCGAAGCGTATTGAATAAAAAGTTGAAATACAGCGATTTTGCTCAAGTAAAAATAATTTGAATCTCTGAATATACTATGGTTTATACTACATTTTCACAAAGGCCGACTTGCTTTCATCGCAATATAGTATTCTGTATATTAAGGTAAAAAAACAGTATTTTTTTGTGTTTCCTTATGCAAATACACTCACAGTGACCCCCTCTGAGAATGTTGGCCCAGCCTATACAACAAAAGGAATGGCTTCAAGTAAGTCAACAAACCCTCTATGTCTATTCTATAACTCTTAAACTCGGTCAATCTGTTATAAGGCACACCATGACTTCCTAGGGGGCTGTTACTCCCTCATATGGGTGGCCGTAAAAATTTACTGTAATAATTTTTACCTAACTAATCTAAAACACGGATAATTTTCTTCAGTGTGGTTTCTGGACCGCATAAAAGTAACATTCAGCAAAAGGGTGCAAGAGTAAAACAGGTGTTTGTAAACTTTTTAATTTCAAAAATATACAAACAATTTTCTTTTACAGGGACGAAATACGCTTTTTTTTATCGTTGTATAAACTCGCCCCCATACAGCGAAAGTAAACCCCCGATGAGATTAGGTACTAAACATCTCCCCACAGGACGAATGGCACAGATTGCTCTAAATCAACTAGCGCCAAACCCATTCTCAACGCTTCATGGTCTAGGCTCCAAGACATCCTAGGGGGGCATCTCAGTCTCACCCTTATGCAGGGTGTCGCAAGAACTTACTCTTATATTTTAAGTTATTAAGTTCAAAAAAGAAAAGAAAAAGTAGATATATTTTCTTCACTATGTTGCCAATACCATAGAAAATTTTCATACGGCATGGGGCGCTGTGAGAGTGAAAATAAAATTTTATTTAACTTCTAATTTTGACATGGTTTAAAATCTCCTTTCACTGCAACCCTATAATGTATTTAAAATATCTGCAATGAGGTCACATCCTTTTCTCTCAAATGACGTTTTCTGAAAAACCAACAGAGAAAAGGAACCTTGAATAAATGGACTATAATGCAGTTGCAGTACCATCGAGGCGATATAGTTTTCAGGTACAAAATAAAAAATAAAAATGTTATAAACTCCCCCCCCCCCCACACACACACACAGCGAAAGTAACCCCCCGATGGAAATAGGACCTAAACCCCCCACCACAAAAGAGAATTGGGATCGATTGCTGTAAATCAGCAGTTACCACCCCCTAGAAACCAAAGCTCGAGAATCGTCCTCAGGTGGCGATGTCTGCCCTCAAATGCAGTTATTTTTTGGTGCCAAGCCACATAATTGCCACCCGAAGACGTTTTCAGCGCGTCGTTGGGGGGATTTCTTTATGGGGTTTCCAATCCATGAGGGATGCCAAAGATGGGAAAGAAATTTAGACTTGAACCTCTCACCTATTAGGACTTGGAATTTTAAAGTCAAGCCAATGCTTTCTTATATTTTGGACGCAAACTGAGATCCCAAAATCGTCCATAAATTTGCCATTACCATATCACTGGGCACGGCACCTTGATACAATACAAAATTCTCGATACATTTTTTGCCTAATTAAACGTAGAAAAAAAGTTTAAGTGAAGTGCAATTTTCCTCAAAATAGGTTGGTAAAAATATCTAACCATAAGCTTAAAAAGTCATTTGCAGTGCACACACAGGAGGTTTTACGTTTAAATAACTTATCATGTTTTTGCCTAGTTTTCGTTGCGTTTGGCTTAACAAACTTACGTTAGACCATTTGGAAGCTTGTTAAAAGACTCCATTCTTAAAATAGAATCTTTTAACAAGATTACGAATGGACCGACATAAGTTTGTTAGCCCACGCAAAAACTACTTTACCTCATTATTTTAAACAATGACGAGGGTATAAATTATTTTTAGCATTATGTATACGCTTAGATTTTTCACCTTATTTTTTTTAAACAATTTAAGTAAAAAACAGTGTCTTCCTGGATTTACTAATAGCAAATGTTCCTCTAAAACAACCCAAACATTTCACTTCTTTTGCCTTATGATACACCAAGAAGTTGTGCAATGCCATCAAGGAAGGACTTATAGAGACAAGAGAGTGGAAAACGTTGGGGAAAAAAAAGCAATTTAAGGTAATTGATTCTCAGCGGGGCTTTAGAATGGGATATGTTCATGAAGCCCAAGATGGGAGGCATCGCTTCTGCCGCACATGGGTTCTTGTTAGATAAATGAGGGCTTCTGGATTCATTTTTCAGAAGGTTGCATGCTGGCGGTTGATGATTGCCTTTGAGTTCAGAATTGTGTCTGTTTGTGGTTTGCAAGACATTGAGCAGGCCTGGGGTGTAGGTAAACAATTCTTGAATAGGACATCAATTCTATTTCGAGATTGAACGTTCCAAACCTCGCCTATTCCTATTTTGGTCTATAGTTCAAGAATACACTGGTTATATTGATGTAACCATTACCTAACTAATGTTTTAGCAGCCCCATTTCATACTTTATTTAGTAAACGTTATTAAAGTCTTCAACCTAAATTGAATATTTTATTCTGCAACAACATTTATTGCTTGTATCCTAAAATTCCTATATTTTTGAAGCACTTAAAAGCAAGCCTAAAAATAAATAAAACCAACCTAAATAGCAAAACTACCGCCTCGCCTATAAGAAATGAGTGACAGCTCAATACCTTAAATCCTCCGACAATAGACCAGGATTTCAGAAATGAGATTTGAAAGGGACACTGGCAATGACAATAAAGACACCGCCAACCCACAGACTGCAATCTATTTATTACTTACCGGTTTATATATGAACTCAACTGAATCGTCAAACGTAAAAAGGGATTTAGTCCACTGGCAGATTTCCTTCCTGCTTTCCCCTTTCAATAAAATGTTAAACGATAAAGCGTGGTGGGAAACTCCCCTATGGACATCGCCCCTTTTATTCAACAGTGGTCTGCAATAAGTGATCGGTTAAAAGGGTTTAGTTAGCTGTTCAGCCGGATATCGCTGTCCCTCCCTTAATCTTCTGAAATCCCAGTTGAATGGGCTGGCAAAAGGACACCTTCGAAGATTTCGTCAACCAAAAGTGCTCCAGCCAAAACTGCCTCCCTCAAACTGTCTATGCTGCGAAGAACTCTTTTTAAAGTAATTGTATCTCTGCGGGGATGCTGGCTTTGAACTTGTCCACCTGTCCCGAGTAAGATTTTTACCGACTTCCTTGAAATTGAAGCTAACGTTGCTGTGCAGAAAGTTAAGAAGTAGCAGCATATAGTATATTAATTTAAAATTAATATAGAATAAAATTGGTTGGTAGTATATTATAAATCTTATTAGAAACTATAAGTTGATCGTAGAATTGTGTTTGCCTCGTAATTGAACTGGACATATAACTATTTAATGTCAATTTTCCTTATGGATAACATCTATAATGTATTTTTAAAAAAATATGAACCTGTAGCCATTTATGGATATTCGCAAGATAAAATTTCAATAGCGTGTAGAAATTTTTAAAAAAACCTAATTAAAAAAAATAATGGGAGGTGAAATGGGGAGAGGGGCTGTGTATTGTGTATATCCCCCCCCCCCCACGATAACTTTTATAATATAGCTAATATAGCAATAAAGACATGAGACTATTTTTTGCAAGGTGATACCTCAATTCCACTAAATAATTCTAAAAATAGTCTTAACCGTTATGCCCAATGCTGATACTAAGAAATGTATGGACTTTATGCCAATTACGTATATTTGAACTGCATCTAAACACGAGCTAGCACTTTTTTTAACTACGCAAATTCCCATGCGTCTGTAAACACAGGTGACCACCATCGATCGCTCGTTGTCATTGACCAGACTGACCATTCGTCTTGACTCCTGAGTCACTGGACACACGGAGAACAATAATCGACATGCATGTCCAGTGACTGAACGTGTGGTCAGAAGTCAGATCGATCTTCGTTTGCATTGTTCGGAGACAGGTTCTCGCCAGATAGTGCCGGACATTCCTATAGTGGTGCTAGAGTTAATCCTTTTTTAAGGAACTTGTTAGGCCTGTCTTATCAAGTTTAATCTGATGGTCGATATGTGGGTGGTTATCTACCAGGAATGAAACGTTACAGAAGTTAGTTGTAATTGATGACGAATGACGATAGAAGTTATCGTGGGTACTTCTGGCACGGAATGTGACATGCCATCCATCTCTAAGGTGTGAAACTATTTGAAATTTTTTTTAGGAATGAACTTCAACAGAATTAGTGATAATATGGAATTCTTTTTAGCATACTGTAGGCCTATGAAAAGTAATGTAAAATCACGAAAATAAAATAATTTTTTGTGCAATTGAAAGCTTTTTTTAGTTTTTATTTAAAAGAAGTTAAAATAAAAAGATCGATGCATCGGATTTTAACATATAATACATATAATATTTTTACATTTCAGAAGTCGAATTAAAATAGATTTTGTAAATGTGAAATATATTTTAATTGAACGTTTTCGGCGAGTGCTACCCCTACAATTTGATGTAGTTATTTAAACCAAGATTATTTAAACTAATAAAATATATTCCTAACTTTTTCTTCAAAATACCAAACACATCAACAATTTTCAAGCTGGCAATTCGAGCCCCATTAATAAAGCTCGAGTACCTTGTTAAAGCAATCGAACTCGGCACTTCACCATACAACACCTCGGCCGGACATGCTCTTCGGATACGCTCCTTTGCCTATCAAAACAAGACACGTACTCGAGCCTATTTTTGACTCTCCACACTCCGTATATGCTCATTCAGAGGGACTTTTATATTGACACGACTACCTCACCTGATGACTCTGTGAAGCTGCATCTAATGAGACCACAATGAGACCAACCAACATGGACCCTATTCCGATGGCGGCCGCATTGTTCGGATTGAATTCTCTTCCTCTTCAGAATTTCTCGCTTTCGGTTCCAGGGGTCTATTTTATGTTCCTTTTCTCGATATACCAAGCTTGGGTTTCCGCTCGGCTGAACAGCCAATGAATCTAATTCTTCGAATGTCAGATCCCTCCCCCCTCTCATGCAAAAGTTCTATTTTTTTTATTGACGTTCTTTTTATTGGGGGGTCCTGCGTTGCATTGTGTGACATCGAAGAAAGTCCGAAAGGTTCGGGGGTTCCCCTGTGGGTTTTTAACAGATTGTTGCAAATGCCTCTCTTTCTTGGCAGGGCCTTCTCGATAAAGGCAAGACCTTTGGGTGTAGGTAGGGTACCTTCAAAACACTGTGTGCTGTTCAGGGTAACGACAAGGAGCTTAGCAGGTGAGCCATGCTAAAATCGTTATCGCTCAGCCAAACTCGCCAATAAAAAATAAAACTGGTTATTTTTCCAGTTTTACACATATAAACATTATGTTGTTGCTTAGTTTGGAAGAAATAAGAATGTTTTCAACTTTCAAGTAAGCAATGACTTTGATTTGCGGTTTGTTTACATTATTCCGCCAACTATTGTTCCGCCAACGCATGCCAAATACCGTCTGTTAGCTTCGACATTAAAAATGGAATTTTCTGGTAGTATAATGATAAAAAATACTATTTTTAGAAATGTAATAGTCCACATGATGTTTAATTTACAATACAAAGATTAAAAAGTAAAGCTTTATACCTTTTTTCCGAGTTTAAGCAGCTTTTTTATTCCATAGCAATGACACACGCCGGTATTAAAACATGGATTACAGCTTTACCGTTAAGAATTTTAATCCAAAAAAGAATAAATATTGAAGAATATAGATCATTAAAAACAAATTCAATAACAAATAGTGGTTACGTTCCTTTGATTATATCGTTTAGATGCGATTTATTAGAGCTTCGCTGAGTCACCGTGTAATGTCTACGGGGAAAAAATAACAGCGCCGTATCTCTGGAGCATGGCTATGCTCCAGCCAATCAGGTGAGAGCATCATGTCGCAACCCTCATACGCAGATATTCCAGTAACCCTAGGTGTAGGGGGGACAGAACTGGCCATTGACAGCAGGGGGTCAGAATCGAAAACATATCGCGCAGGTGAGAAATCCGGAATGGAATAATATTCTTCGTGGAGTGGTGTTGATGTTCGGTTCGAGTGTGTGGAGTTGTAGGAATGACTACTTTGCGGCCATTGATGCCGTTTCCTGTGAGAAAGCGAATTGGAAATAAGTATGAATATTTTAGCACAGAGGGATTATAGGAATATATATTGGTAAAGTACCACATGCAACAGGGCATTCAAAAGCGTGTTTCGTCTTTCAAAATAAATAGTAATAACAATGTTCCTTTACAAGGTATTGTGTAAGGTTCAAAGCAATGGGAAACACAAATATTCTAATGAAATGTGCTAGCTATTATAAATTATTTCAACTATGGAAACTCTTCAAACAAATATAGAATTATACTATCGAAGAAAATTAAAAAGTGCATGCATCACTTATTTTTGGTACAAAGAGCAATATTTTTTTTTAATTTAAGGTGATTTATTTTTTATTTTAAAATGTAAGCACTTTACATACTTTTAGAATAGCAAACCATACATACTTCCTTCGCATGTAATTTTTTCTTTGAAGGACAAAATAAACATAATTTAAGCAATATCTATACATTTTAAACATTACACACTCAAAATTCTTTAAGAGAAACCTCCATTTGCATAATTAACAGCCATAAACATTTCTTCAACAACCTAAATACATTATCTCATTTTATAATGGTATACTTAAAAATTCCCAAATTAATTTTAAAAAAGAAATGAAACTTAGCTACAAAATAGGCAAGCAACAACCTTAAGACCCTATAAGTACAAGCTCAAAATCAAAATGCAAATAACAGTTTTAGAAAAACTTTTCCTAGAACCACTTTTATTCAAAATTTCGAAAATGGTTGAAAACTTCATTGTCTAAAGTGCGTGTCTCAGCTCTTACGCATAGAACTATCTGACTTAGATTGAAAACACTGTAACTTGGGGATTTTGAAGTAAAGAAATATTTAAATAATTGTGGCCTATGGAAACAGAAAAATAAGATATTTATAACTTCCTCTTTCCCCTATGTTTATTCTACATCGCTCATTTTATATGGAGGAAAACCGACTTAATGACAACATCGAATTTTTGATTTAAAGAGACAATTACGAGAATATGCAAAATATTTGGCGATCTTGAACGCCACAAGTTGATCGGTCAATTTATTTTTTTAAAAGATGAAATATAGTGGAAACGCAACATTTTCTGTGATTTCCTATGAAATAGTTTTTTTATGCTTCATATTTTCCAAGTGCATAGTTCAATACTATGATTACAGCAGTTTTTTTAATGGCACGCTTAATAGTCTTGATATAGAAAGATTGCTGGATTAAAATTAACTGAAACCCAAGTTACATTAAAATGTCCGCCACCTGTCGGAATGGTATATAATTTCACAGAAACAACGCGAGTTGAAAGAGTTTTGCTTGGTGAAAATCGTTGGAACTGTGGAATAATAGAGCAATGAGGCAAAGATGCAAGCCTAAAAATCATCCGAAAAATAACGCTTCTCCGATCTGCCTATGTCTTATACATACACGCCATTGCATTCAGATTTGACAAGGGATGTACTTGATCAATATTTGGTATCGATTCATTACTCCATTACTCTACTCCAGTATTCCATTGCCCCATTGATCCATTGATTATGTGAAACTTATTTCACCACCTCACGAATGTTTCCATCCTATTTAATAAAATTTTCAGTAGTGTTATTCATTTAACACAAATATTACACCATAACTTCAATTCAAATACCCTGTATAAAACATTTTAAACATAAAATGTTACTTACACTTTTTTCAAAACTACTTTGCATACTCTTGACTCAACAATGAACGGGGAAATTTTAAAACTTCCCCTGCCCGCTATTCTAGTTCCGTGGACTAATGGATAAACTTTTGGTACGTTGTTCTCAAGCTCTGTTGTAACATTTTTTAATATTTTAATTCCAGTTTCCTAGCTGTAGCAGGGGTAGGAAGGAAAATGTACCATTTATAAGTGCAACAATCTGATAAAGCATGCGAAATTGATTTTTGTTTTCTACTGTAATACATTATAAATATAGAATGAGAGTAAAGATTAAAGTGAAGTTTTCGGCAAACTTTTAAAAATGAAATGAGTTTCAAATTTTATAAAATTGATTGGATCTCTTTATTTTTAAGTATAAAAATGTAATAAAGGAAATTAGATAAAATTTAATCAATGCTAGTTAAAATACATTACAATCTTGTTTATCAAATTTCCTTCGACAGAAAAATGTAAAAATTTTGAATAAAATATTAAATAAAATTAAAGATGTTATTAATCAGAGAAAATATATGTCCAGGGTTAGCAAAATCAGAAAATTTCTACTTCTCTGGTCCACCAAGTTAATAACATAAAATTTAATAAGATAAAGCAAATTTTAGAAAGATACTTAAATATTTACTAAATAATAATGTTATAACAATGCAGATGATCGATTTGCCACATTTCAGTTTTAAACTAGTATACTGCATACTTATGTTGATAGATAATCAACATAAATAGTGGCATATTTTTCAGGGATAGTTGAGAAATCAAAAACTGGAAAACTTTACTTGCCCCCCTGGGTAAGTTTTTTTTTCATAATTACCTTATTCGAATTTTTACTTCCCAAGTTGGGCAATAGATTTTTTAATGTAGTATTATCATCGTAATTTTATGTATTGTCATCGTACGTGGCACTAGTTATACCATGATAACCAATGGATTTTCGTGCTTTTTTTAGGCCACTAAAGTAACGTTGTTACCACACAAAGTGGTATTTTTCAATTTCATCGTGTGATAAATACTGTATCCCTATGTATAATAGCGGCCATAATGCGTCGATCTGCATGTAAAGTGTTTTAAATACTCAAAAGAAAAATACCTTTCCATTAAAGAAAGAATAAACTTGAAAATAATATTTTCACATGAGTTTGAGAACTGACATCATTGATACGAGAAATAGCTAAATTAGAAAATGAAAGATGCCCAGATAACTTTTCCGAATCTCAGATTTCTCTTCTTCTAGAACCGAAGTGGCAAATTTATCGTTTCCACGTGAAAACGGCCGCTTGGTGGCGACCCGTGCAGACCCACTCGTGACGTCACGGGCCTCGGATCACGAACTGGAATTCTTTTCTACTCGGCCCCCCTTTCCCTCCCCTCACCCCCTGTTTTCCGTCAGATTCGAACGCCGCGTTCCTTTTCTCAGAGAGCGCCGGTGTCTCGCTGCGGAGAGAGGTATGTTCTGAGTTCTCTGATATTCGTGAGAAGACAACAATAATAAATAAAAAACGTTCCTTTGCAATCAAGCGAAGTCAACCACCTCGCTCTCCGGATTGGGTGAAAAAGAATTTGTGAGGACGGTTTGCGTTTTTTTTTTGCTTTAATTTTCACTTCGGAAATGCATCAATTTCGAATTTTTTAAAAGAAGGATTATTGTGTATTATTTATTTACCGGAATTGTGTGAATTTGTGCGGGAATGGAATTGAGTTATCGAATGCCGTGGAGTGTTTGCAGACGATATTCGACCGATTTGGATTAATTAAAAATTTCTTTGAATCTTCTCGTCTAACTGTAATTGTATACGTGTGAAAAGCAGACGATTTTATACCGAAAAACTATGGAAAAAATTGGATTTTTTTCCCTACTTGATGGAAACTTTTTGATTGCGTGAAACTTTGAATCAACACAAGTAGTGTTTGTTTCAGAATTATTTTCGATGTGCGTGTGTAACTGTGAAATTACTCTCTAGATATTATTCGTCGTAGAGTAGTTTGTGAACAATTTCTCACCATTTATCTTCGTTCTTTTTATACGTAACTGCTACAATTGCCGAATTCTGCGAATTTTATACAACTTATGGATGCTTCATAAACTTCATACTATTCTATTTGGTGTTTTGCGATATATCGAGCCTGTACGTGTTTCCTAATTTGGACTTAAAAAATTCCAGAAAGTTCAACAATCAAGGTAAGTTGTTTTTTTAAATATTTCATTGCGTTTATGTCATTTTCAGAGATCACCATAAAGTTTTGTTGTTTCCGTGCTAAAATATGCATCAACCCAACTGTCTTATAATTATAAATTTTGTTTTAAAATGCTTACATTTCGTCTAATATGTGTATAATTTATGTATTTTTCATTACAAAGACTAGTTACTAGTACTAATGAAAAATTTATATTAAAAAATCGCAATTTCTTTAAAGAAGATGAATTTCAATACTTAATTTGCAATTTAATGAGTTTTAAAGTCTTAAGTACTATACTGGCTTATTTACTTACATAATTACTAACTTTTCAGTTATTATTTGTCGCTTTACTCTCGATTTCACAAGTTAAAACAGTGCGTCAACAATAAATAACTCACGTTTTAAACTATAAAAGCTTATTTATTATTTTTACTTGTAAAACTTTTTTGTGTATATTTTGACACTTAAAAAACGTTTTCTTAAACAAACGCTTATACAGAACAACAAAATGTAAATGTAATATGACGAAATTACTTAATTGACTTTTCCCCATTTATTCATATGGCATTTAAAAAGATAACGACAAAAATTGTTTATACGAAAATGATACGAAAGGCATTTTTCTCTCTCTTTCACCGATTTCTAGAAAATAGCAAAACCGTGGAAATCCATTAGAACAATAAAGATGTCAAATATGACGCCTTGACATTTTTCTCCGATTACCGCCATGTCTCAAGATAAGACATTCCCTATCGCCAAAATATCTACAGATTCCTGAGAAAAGCCAAAAGCATTTCACCCCCTAGAAAAAAAAAATTATCGTCCCCCTAAAACCTGAGGGGAGGCAACAAACATAGAACCTGTTTTCGAGCCGAGATTGTTGTCGAATCTTCTTGCTGGGGCCCCAAGGCACGAGCAAACAGAACCCAGTCGCCCAGAAAACAACGCCGATTGTTGTGGTTTCTCCACACAGAACTTTTGATGTCGTTGTTGGTGTGCCCGCTATCTCTTGGGGCACCAAAAAAAACTATGTCCCACCCGTGTGATTTCCAATTTGTAGCGTCTGGGCCAGTGTAATTTTATATGGCCCCAATTAAAACCCATTGTGCGTGTGGTCGGGGACAGATAGGAATGTCATATACCACCCGGGCTGAGTGTCTTCTCAAGACCACCCGCGGAGGTCTGTGACCACGGAGAAGGTGTAAATTCTTTCTTGCTGTTGTCCCTCTGGGGTCTTTAGGGGTCTTTAAAGACCTTGCCCTAGTGGGTGGTTGTAAAAAAGGAGATAAAGTGAATCAGATTGCTTTTTAAGTGCTGGTTATTTGGCTATTCCCACATTTGGTCGCTTCTGTGGGGCATTGGTTCTGGGAAAATGATACCTAAATGGGAATCGCTTCCTGTGGGCTTTTAGGGGATTTTAGTGGTTTTTGGAAATAATTGCTTTACGACGCCTTTGTCTGATACAGCTAAGAAGCCAGATAGTCTGGTTTTATTGGCGAGACCGATATCTTAAATTGCATGTTCTCAAGTGTCGGCAAGTTTGTTGTCGCAGCCATAAAACTGCTGATAATATATGCAATTTTATTGCTTTTCGTTCAATAAAAGAACATTATCTACGGTTTTTTAATGCTGCCTTTAGTTTCACTCTCCTTAAAAAATATCTTATTTTGAAACTAGCTTTATTTTCTTTACTTTCGTTGGCACAGGTTTTAACGACGCGATACATTAGTTTACACTTTCAGTTCCTGTTTTAAGTTAAATATTAATTTGCTGCAAGTTACACGAGGACTGCTATGAATCGACTTAAAAGACATGTAACACTAATTAAACCTTTATAAGTACACTGAAATAACCCAATCCTGAAACGAGCACCACAATGTACGGAATGCTATCTTTACCTAATTACTCCTGACATCCAAGCGGACCATCCTATTACTCATACGACCTAGTCCGGGAACCTTTTCCTGGACATTTATCCGGGAATCCTAATCAATCCGGTTGAGCGGACCCAATTATTATCTCATTGGCGCCAAAGGTGCGAGATTCATTAGGGGCTCAGATAAGATTAGCATTTTCTCAACCCAGGACCTATGTCATCAAACCGTGGGTCTATGTCATCAAACCAGGATCCATTCCCGGACTTGTCATCACGCTGTGAGTTATCTTCGGAGAAGTGATTCATGTGGATTGTTTAAATGCGCATGCTTTGCACATATGGATCGACATTAGAATGGATAGCATACATATGCAGATTGTATCTGGATCTGAATCGTATATGTGAGCCTCGGTTTGTGGATTGGCTTAGATGATTCTCGAATAGATTATATTGTAATAGTTGTCGATTTTCTCTTGGAATTGACAATTTGTATAGAAAAGTAATTCAAAACGCATTTTTTTTTACCATATCTGTCGGTGTTTATTAAGTTTTAGAAATTTTGCTTTGTTCAAATGGAAAAATGAAAACCTGTAAACTTGCAAGACAAATTATATTTTTAATCGCAGTTTACCCATTTTTGTACCACGCTCTAATTGAAAAAAGCAGTATGATTAAAGAAAAACAATTTTATTGGTCTTATTAAACAGTTTGTGACTTGAAATAATTTCTAATAAGTTAATAATTCGACCAATTTATAATATATTTTTTGTGCTGACAAACCTCAATAGCTTTGTTTAAAACCGTTTACGAAGCGTCATTTCTAAAGTACGCCTAACAAAGTAAATTTTCTTCTTTTGCGAATATTTAGGGGTAAAAACCGATGTTTCCAGATGCACAAAATTTTCTATTTCCGCCCAGTTATCAATAAAACTTCGATTTAGCTTACAGAAGTTGTTCGTTTCTCCACGGTATCGCTGTGACTTTCCGGCCCTTTCGCGGTGGTTTGGGCGCCCCATCGCGCCTCTACCAGCCGAACTGGTTCCGATAACCGTGTTTACGTTTGCAAACTCGCTGTTTTCAAGCTTATTTTACTTCAGGAAATTGAAAATTAAAATAAATTATACACTGAATTGGAATTTTAAGTACCAAATCATGTAAATGTGATGTTTAGTTTATATTTGTGTGTAATTTATTAGGGAGAGTTGATGGAATTAATTTGTTTGCAAGTTGTGGTTGTATTTTGTGTTTTATGCGTATTAACTATTATTTTGATGTACGTATATTTTAACCTAGTTGTGTTAGTTTAGTTTTAAAAGATTATTTTTCGTTATAATTATCATCATTAAACTCTTTATTACAAAAGAATTTCGCTAAGGGTTAGAATTGATCTTTACAACAACTTTATTTTTTTCCATTTAATTTTAGCGAATTAAAAAAATAAAAGATATACAAACGTATTTTGTTTTATTTGTTTTTCTACAGTGATATAGGCCTTTAAATTTAATACTACACAGTTGCATAAAAAATAATTACTACCACCGTAAGTACAATAATGGCTACGATAAGCCTACAAAATAGATTTTTCCCAAAGCCCTTAGATAATAATAATAAAAAAAACTACTGTCGTAATTCGAACAATTATATGCAGTGCCAAATCCCCTCCGCACGACACCAGATTTTAAACTCAAATTCGAATTTCCCATCAACAACAGTAAAAAAAAATCACACATTTCGAATAAATTTCTACCATTCTTCCCCCACAAATATGCAAATTCGAAGACACCTACCTCCCGAACCGAACAGCTCTTTTTTGGAGGAATTTCATTTGTTGGACAAAGACAGTCGTAATGATAATCCACAGTAGATCGTTAAATCCCTTTTCACAAAGCCCGATGGCTCCTTTTTTTTCATTCTTTGTTCCATGTTCCTTACAATTTTTTTGTTGTTGTTCTTATCTTTTTCTTCTTCGATTCTAATACTGCTCCTGGCCGATGTTCTAGTACGAATAATGGAATATCTTCTGAAGCTTAAGTTCGATGTAAGAAAATCTCCAAGAAATAAAGTATCCTAGAGTAGTGTACTAGTACTTTGAGCTCATTGAATTTCAAGCGGTCACTCTTGTGTCGGATTTGGTGGAAGAAATGACTCTTAAGAGCGTAATATAAATCTAGGGTTTTCGGGAAGGAGTTCTCAGATTTCGGGGTCCTAATGCGGGATATTATTTAACACTCTGATGTATTTTCTTATTTAATATCTTTTGGTTTGGCCTGATTATGAGTGCCTATTGCTTGATGCATTTTGAGTTCCTTTTGTGACATTAGAATATTTAAAAGCTTTTTGCAGTTCGAACTAATTTCATATAATAAAAGAATGCAACTAAGTTTTAAATTGATATTTTGATCTTTCAAGTATTTGAATGGTTTGACTTTCGTTTAATTTTTATTAAAAAAAATATAGAATTCATTAAAAATACTTTAAGTTAAAAAAATTATGCATATATTGTTGGCAAATATTGTAGAACTAAGGTAGTATGCTCGTTGAAAATTCAATTAATTTCTTTTATTGTTTATAAATTCAACAATAAACATTATGTCGAAATGCCATACAGTATGTTTCTTTACTATCCGTGCTTTCCTATCTAATATTTATTCACAACAATGTGAAATTCATGATCTATATAAACATCATAAGTAACAAATTAAATAATATTAATGTGTTTTGAAGCACATAGCTTAGGGTAAATGCAACATTACTACCGAACACAACGATCTTATCTTGCCACAAAGTATTTTAATTTTGAATTGCAAACAAAGCTCTTTTCAGCGAAGCAATGACTCACTTGAGCGAAAAATGGTTTAGAACAAAAGCTTAGTCCTATTGTTTAAGATAGCGCGAACACAATTCATCACTTTAATACAAACATTAATTTATTTCTCCTATTCTAAAATCTATAATTTGTTTCTCCGCTAACCTCACGTTTTTCGCCTTCCCGCGCATTTCTAGAATCTGCATGTTCCATGTAAGATTGTCGATGTGTTTCGCCTGTACTGGATTATTCGTCAAAGTCACAATAGTTCTATAATAACTCAAAAAGGGTATTTCAGTACAAATGTTTTTTATATATATTTTTTATCTATGTGAATAAGAAAGAAACGTTAAAGCAAACGATATTCGAAAAACGTTGATTTATTGTTTTTATCGTTTGCATGAAAAGAATTATAGAAATGACAATGATAGAAAAGCAAACTATTTTTTGTTGGAGGTTATACTTTTTTTTTAATATTTATAAAGGATTTTATGTTGGTTATTAGGATATAAATCATCCAAGTCCGAAAGAAACTATATTCGAAATTTGCTTCCGAGCCCGGAATATGCTTAATCGTGCGAAGATCGATCATAGTGGGGTACGATTAAGATGAATCGATGTAGGCAATGGTTGAGCGATGTGATAAGAGAATGTGCATATCGCGATAAATATGGATCAGTGAATACTTTAACCATGTATCCGAGTGATCACTCATAAGTTTATTTCGAGGTACTAATCTTGTTATCTTGTGAAATTTCTTTTTTCTTTCACTGTTATAGATGTACATGTTAGATGTAGTGAATGATGTTTTTTGTGTCAAAAGAGTATAAATTAATAAAAATGGATTGTGTAGATTTTCTTTGAAGTCAAGGTGCAGGTTTATCAAAATTTTACTAGTATTATTAAATTGAGCCATAAAATCTACGCTTTGTAAAAAGAAAAACATTTGTCATATGGCAGAAAAGTTGCTTAATTTATATGATAAATATTTAAAAGAAATTAATATTAAACTTTTTATAAAATTGCAAAATATAACATTTGTTAGAACTGAAAGTCTGTTTGATGGAGAGTGAAGATGCACTGAAATGTCAATAAAGCTCTTGCAGTGCCATCTAGTGGTTGAAATCGAAACAATTTACAAAGATGCTTGCGTGGATATCATTCTCCCATACATAGTTTTAAGTTATTCTATTATCGACAAAGTTAAATGTGCATTTTTTTAAAATTGTAAATACAAAATCTCGAAAATTCTTTATCAGCATATTTTAAATTCCACTTACTGCTACATACATTTTAATAATTGCTCCCCAATTCTTTAGAAGAGCATCAACAAGTGCAGCGTCTCCTTTCAAAACCAAGCTATACAAAAGACCAAAAACCCTTCCTATCTTGAGCAATCACGTCTTCTGTGTACATATACCAAACAACGTCAATTATCTTCCTTTCCTTAGCTTTGTTAAGGGCTAATTAGAAGGAGGGGGCAGTTTTTACCCCCCTGTTTCACCTACAGTCTACCTTAATAGGTGCGCATTAATTGGTTTCGCTTTTTGTTTTTCGTTCAGTTTTGTTGCCTCGAATATAAGGGTTTTAATTAATGTGGGGGGATGCTAAGGATGTAGATAAGGCTATTAATTACGACCCTCGCTAAGTTTACTTACGGAAGGAAAGGGTTGTTTTGAGGTTTAGAGAAAGTTTGTTGTTTGGTGTTTTAAAATTATGAAGCGAAAATTTCACCTAGTTTATGGAAAATAATCATTTTTTATTTTTTTAGGGAAGTTTTTGTAGATTTTTGTTAAGCGATGTACTAGTTGCGACCTTTTAAAATTACTTTATATAAAGTAAGAAAATCTTGGGCTATAATCCCCGATTTATACTGTTTTTATGAAACTCAGTTCTGAAAATATTAGAAATATGATATTATAAACAAACATACATTTAAAAAATGTCTTTGTGCGAAGAAAAAAAAATGCACATTGTTTATTCATGTTATAAAAACCAGCTTTAACGTTCATAAGGCAGCTCACTCAGGCTACAACAAAAAATAACATATTGCAAAAATAGTAGAAAGATAACTGCATAATGGCCCAATAAGCGATTTTTAATGCAATATTTCCCCACCAGAGAAAAATAGCCCCTAAATGCGCAAAAAAATACTTCACCTATAACGTGATAGAAAAAGTAAGATGAAAATAAACTCTTTTTAAAGAAGAAACACCCAACTCTTTTCACCTTTATACACCTTTCTCCTTTTCCCTAATCTAAACACCAGGAGAGGCTTTTTTGCGTTATCAAAATAAAACCCCGGCACGTTTTTCTCCCCATTCCCAAACTTCGCCAACAGTTTTTTCCTCTTCTTTTCCTATGTACTTCTTACAGAGCACCTCTGTTTAACTCGGTTTATTTAACCTGGAGAGTGAGATAAAACCAAAAAAAGTATAAAATCCCTTATAAAAAAATATAAGAAAATTTAAAACGCGTGTGTGCAAAATGATTTAGGCTTCTTTTTTTAAGGTAAAAAAGTTTTTTAAACCAACAAATCTCTGGATAAACATCACGGGTAATAGTTTAAGAAGAGAGAATACGAGGCCTTCTAAAGAGAAATCTATGAAAAAGTAGCGGGATCTAATGCTAAAGCATGTGACGCGGAAAACAAGCTCTTGGGGGACTAGGAGCTGAGGACACGATTGTGCTTTCAAGGAAAATGTTTTTACATTGGGAACAAATCAGAGCGAAGCGTGGGAATTGTTTTTGTATCAAAGTCGTCTCTTGATTTCTCTTAGTTCCAAGAAAACATTCTTGTAAATAGCTTTTTTTATATAAAATATAAACAAACAAGAAGCTGAACACTTTTTGCCTGACGGTCTTTAGTTGTTGTAAAGAGAGAAATTTTATTTCAAGTCAACCTATTGCTCGATTTAGCTTTACTGTTCGATGTTTTTAAAAAAAATAATCAAAATTTTAATGATTTATATTATCCCAGTATTCAATTGTACAGTGTAAGACCCAATTGGAGCAAGGCAGATACACTCTTAAAACAAAAGAGTGAAATCCACTCCAGTAGGAGAAGTGCATTTTCGACACTGGAAAGGAGGGAATATTAACTCAGACTGAGTTAAAATCACTCGTTTGGAGTGATCCTGTTGGAGGTTTAACGCAGGAGTGCATTTTCAAGACCGGAGGAGTGAAAATTTACTCAGACTGAGTTAAAATCGCTCGTTTGTTAAGAGTTTAGAAACGTTTAAATAATTGACAATCAGCATTAAAATTTTATTTAAACTCACGCCCACGTTTTACTTAGGCAAGTGAATTACATCTATCTTTAGTTCCTGATGTTTATATCTTTGAATCGATAAAAAGAATAGATTGGTTGGATTGCAGTTTTGTCGTTGCAATAGAGTTACCACATGGGCTATTTTTTTTTAATCATTACGATTTTTGCAATACAATTTTTTTTACACTGCCTGCCTTTAGCAAAACGCATTCAACGCACAAATGTGTGCCGCAGTATTTGGAAAAGAGCGACAGTTTATATTAATAGTTTATTGTTCTCTCCTTACCCTTAATTATACACCATCCCTCACGTTGAGTCCTTATCACTTTAGCCCGACGGGCCGGGTTTCGAGAGCCGGAGAAATGGATGTATTGTTTTATGTAATGGCCGGCCATTTAGATATATATGGGGTGTATTTGCACGACCCTCCGAAAAGAGCATAATAGCCGGGTCTTATCTTTGAGTGCCTGTCATGTTTTTGGTGGAGATTGCCCGCCAATTGCCTACATTTGTGTTTCGGGTGCCGTCGAATTAGTTACTGCGCAATGATATAAATAAATGATAGTTTGGTAGAGAATGTAGTTCATGGTATTGGTTTAGATAGATATTTTATTTACTAAAAGAAAGATCATTAAGAGCATTCGTATAAAGGGCGGGGTCGCGCTATGGGATAATTGAAATAAATTATCGCTGTTTGAATAGTGTTAATGTTTTTGCAGCTATTTGATTAAATACTTTTAGAAATAGTAATTGTGGTATGTTTTTAGTAGTGAATTGGGTAATTGTGAAAGGCAATAAATATAAATACGTTAAATATTGCGTTTGTGATGTCTTAATAGGAATAACCTCAATCCATTCATAATAATGAGGACATTAAAAAAACTTTAATTTTCGTTATAAACATTTTAACTATTCACTGTTCGTGGACAAATGGCATAACTGGCGTAATATTACCGCTAAGTTGTTACGTGTCATTCGCTACTTTATATTACTGATGGCGATCGACAAAAATCGAAATAGGTAAAGAATCATCCTCATCACGCATAACACTTTCACACTTCTACAGTAGTACCTCTATTGATCCTATTACATCTATTTCTACAATAGTACCTCTATTGATCCTATTACATCTATTTCTACAGTAGTACATCTATTAATAAAGTGATATTTTAAAATGACGGATTTTGATTAAATAATAAATGTTCTCTATCAAAGCCTCAGCGGCAATCCAATGCGTTGCTATCCTCTCGACAAGTCCAGAGGTTCCTTTTCCTAAGATTCCAGAAATAAAGTATTCAGTGGAATGCGGAGGTACATCTTCCCCGCGCCATTCATACATATGTTATGGATATACCACCAGACAGGGAAGCGTGTATATCGTGGTTTATTGTTGGCGAGGGTGTCACCACAGAGATGGTGACCCTAGATGCGTCTATTTATTCTGACTCGCGGAACAGCTGTGAAATCCATGAATTTATGATGGTCTTAGAAGACATCGGTGGGAGATGTATGGCAGAGTTTTTGTGGGTAGAATATGTTTTTGCGGAATGTTTTTCTTCTCGTACTGGCGATTTTATGTGTCACGTCCCGTTTCGTCCAATGTTTTTTTTTTGTGTGTGTCTGGTGTTTCCGTAGAACAAAACAAAGAAGCTGTATTTAAACTTGATAGTTAAAAGATATGCGTGTAATTTTCTTTTCTAAAAGTAGTGTAATTTTCTTTTCTAAAAGTAGTGTAATTTTGCAGTGTAATTTTCTTTTCTATGCAGTGTAATTTTCTTTTCGAAAAGTGTTATACAAAACCACCCATGGATATGTTTGTAAAACAAAGATTGTCAGTGTCAAGTCTGGTTGACCACTTAGGTTAAAAAAAAAAAAAAAACATTTTAGCTGTAGATAAAATAAAGTGGTTAAAAAAATTTATTACTAGCAATTTATTGTTTTTAAAGCGTGGTTTCAAATAGCCGTTACCAAAAGTTATGGCTCACTGAAGGGCGAATTTGAGGAAAAACTTTTTTGGCTCTAAGTACGTATAAACATTGCTTTTCACCTTCCAGGTCATGGCATGTGCCAAATATATTCATTATTAAAGCAGGGTTGTCTTTTTTGCGTTTGGGATTTTACCTTCCTTCTAAGTAGAGAGAGAGAGAGAGTCCTCACAATTAGGCCTCCCATTTGTCAAATTTTGGGTGGGGTTCCAATGGGTTGATACAGACCCCGATACATAGTAAACGATTCGTTATCTTCGGCAAAAGGGTCCTCACCCTTGTCCGACCTCTTCAAAGTCTTTCCCTCTATTAGGAAATTCATCAAGTACAGAAGAATATGACAGCTTGATTCATCGGAAAACCCACCGTGGGATCCAATGGGCTCATAGAAAACCCCATATGCGTAAATGTAGAGTGGCATTTTAAAATAAATATGAAATTCTTTTTAATTTATAAGATTTTAATTATCTGATTTTTCAATGACATAAAAGAGGATTAGTAATTAAGACAAAATGAGTAAAATTGCAATATTTAAATTTTTGGTCGCCAAATAGCAATAATAGCCACAAATGTCGCCAGATAATTATTAAAAACCGCACACACTTTACAACAAGATAAGGATATATGTATTTTTAAGTTTACTAAATACGATTATAAATACAGGAAAATATCATTTACCTAATTATGTTGGTAGTGTTATTCCCTTGGCGACCATTTAAGCATTTATTTCACGCCTACTTAAAATCAACTAATTGCATTTTAAATGTTTTTAACATCAAATGGGTTGGGATTATAAACTGTAGTAAGATTGGCATTTCACCTGACAGCTGGTGCAGGTTTCCGAAATATCTTCCGATAAGCTCTGTCTCCTTGATACGCGGCAATGTCCCGCTGTTATTAATTGCCAGCGGACCCTGGGTGATAAAAGTGGAATTAATCGGCCATTTTCTCTTTCTTGATGTGATTAAAAGTTCGAGCTTGTTAAGCTTTCAGGTCTTTTCCTGTGTAACATAATTTCAAGTGGGTGTGTTATATTAGTTTACCATTCGGTGCTGGGAACGTGTGGTGGAATTTACCTTGGTCAATCTCTACTGGCTTATTAATTAGAGTAATTATTATTAAACATGCTTGGTTTTTCTTCATATCTTATTACTGCGCTAAAGGTTTTCACCGGTAATCTGAGTTCATATCAATTTAGAAGAGGACCGCCATGTTTGTTAGGTCTCTTGCGCATATATTATTTGCGAGTTGGATAAATATTACTTTAGATTTGCAAGGTCGAATAACTTAACGATAATAATATATTTAAAAACAAGGGGTTTGTTTATGAAATTAAATATTCTGATTTTTAAAACAATAAAATTAATATAATTGCATATATTTGCATCGAAACACCTAAATTACTTTTTTAAAAAAAAGTTTTAGCCACTTTAAAACTAAGCATGTAGTTGAATTTAAAAGATCTAGATAGACTAGTTAGTTAACTTCGTGTTAGTTAAGACAATGACACGCCTACGCATTCCGTCTCTATTACCACAGCAAGTGCAGTGGCCTTGTTCGGGAAATATAAAAGAAGTAGCAAACTGATCTTTTCAATGTGTTCTTTAATATAAGCTTTAACAATATGTACTTCGAGTTTAAGGGTTATTTTTATACGATCTCTCTGAATGATTATTAACATTTTAGAATTTTTTAAAAATTTTATTTAACATTTTAGAACAAAAAAAATTAGAGAATTCAATTTGAATTTAACCAGGAAAAGAACGTATTTCATGTGTATGTTATGCAGTGTTAAAAAATCAAATACTGCAATAATAAAAGAATAAGCAATAAAGACTTGAACCGACAGCTGCTGTTACGAAGGCATTCGTACGGGTTCCTATATAACGAGTTACGTAATAAAAAGTATTCCACTCCTCTTACCAATCACATTGAAAATATGGCAATTAAATGTCTTGTCACTGCTGTCCTCTTTTGTGATTGGTCAGCGAAGTCTCTATTCGAATGAGAAGGTGTTGCTTTACGCTTAGCATTTTTTTTACATTAATTAAAGGAAACGAAAAAATAGTTAAAGAGATAGTAACGAGAACATTAACTCGCTAGTTTTTCTTAAATATCGCTGTTGCTTGTACTCTTAGCATTTTTTACATTAATTAATGGAAACGAAGAAATAGTTAAAGTGATAGTAACGAGAACATTAACTAGCTAGTTTTTCCTAAATATTGGTGCTGCTCGTACTCTTAGCATTTTTAAAATTAATTAAAGGAAACGTAAAAAATAGTTAAAGAGATAGTAACGAGAACATTAACTAGCTAGTTTTCTTTAAATAGCATATCTGGGCCACTTCTCGCCCCTTCATCATCAGTCTTGTGGTCCTGAGCAGTTGTCCTTGGATACTGACCCCGATTTAAGGAAGGGGTCGAGTATTAATGAATTCAAGAAAATGGTTCATTGTTTCAGAATGAAGGTGAAGTTAGGAAGGAGGAGGTATATTAAACCGTGGGAATTAAAATGGTCCTTTTCAAACTTTTATTCTGGAATTGTTGCTCTAAATGAATCACTAATGACTGGCTTTCGGACGGTAATATGCAAAGTTAGGATGATGAATGAATTGGTCTTTAATGTGTTGCTCTGAGCGTGGGCGTAGGAAATTCGTATCATGTTGCATATAGTTGTTTGAACTTTGGGATTTAATCGTTTTTTGATAGTGAAATAAACAGCAATTACGACTCACTTTTTCTGTATTCTCAGCTTTAAACAAGCGGCTTTTGTTAACCTGGAAGGAAGACGTGTAAACTGTATTTAAGCTTACGACTTTTGTTAATATACATGTTGGTTGACAAATATATATTTTCAGGCTTATGTGCTTGGACAGAAACCCGCTTATAAACCTTTGTCAAGTTTGACAGACACAACACACACACTCACACGTACGTGACAGATACTGCCATCTATCGCGCGCCACCTCCACAATTAAGACATGTCCCTGAAGGGGAGGGAAATAGTCTCCAGGGACCTGTACCGGTGGGAAACTGAGCAATGACTGCCCACAGGACTTTCGGACCCAACGTTAATACATTTACATATAAATCATGTACATTAGCGAAATTCTTTATTGTGGGTAAAAAAAAATATATGATTAAATACCACACACCTAACATTGAAATTGGCGATGAAAAAAAAAATCTAACACAAATTTGATTAAGTGCAAATCGCTTTTCGGAATCGGTTTGATCGGTTGGCGGTTAAGTACGCCCCATCAATATAAACGCCCTTGTAAATTGCTAACCTGTAGTCGGAAAAAAAAGGAGTCATCATAATAAAACCCCAAATAAATGTTCACGCTCCACAAGCTACTGTTTAAAAAAATTGCCATCTAAGCTCCACAAGCCAACTTTTAAAAAAAAATTGGCTATCTAAAAAGAATTCGTTTGTGCATTAGCGAGGAAGTCATCCGTTCCCAAGATGAATATTTATGTAATGCGACGTAATCTAAATTCACGACGTAAATTGCAACTAAAACCAAGTGTGATTGGTCGTTGCGAGAATTGCTGTTGCCGATTCCGATTTGCTAGGCTGGCTCTCGGGAATGAATGACATCAGCATTTCGGGCCTGTCCACCGTCCTGTGGGTCGTGACGATGTGGAAAACAATTTGTCATTTGTCAAACAGGCAGTGACATTAACATAACCCTTTTGTTTCGTGAGGTACAATGTGTAGGCTAATTATACTTTGTGGCAATGTTTTTTTGTTTCAGTAGTTGGACGTGTGGGGCAAAGTTGGTTCGAAATACGCCCCTTTCTTCAAACGTTTTACTATTTGTTAAAAAAAAAATATTGAGTTTTGATGTGTTATAAATTACTTTAATTTAATTAAGAATACTTTCGAATCGAGTCGAAATCTAAATCGAATTTTGTTGCGAACACCTTCAATAAAATGCATGTGAATTTATTTATGGCGATGCATAAAATGTTATTATCGAATTCAAAATGTTTCTAATAAAAATAAATGAGGCATGAACAAGTAATTCTATTTTGCAATTAATCGGTAAACAAATTAAGTGCTACGTAGCAAATAAATAAATACAAAACCAAAAATGCGTCATTAATGAGGGATTATTAATTTTAGAAATTACCAAACCAAACATCCACATTTCAAACATTTATTCTACTACCTTACCGTAATTCACGCGAAATTATATTTTATCGAAAAATTCGCATGCATAATTCTGCCTAGGTAGAACGTTATCAATCCTTTTTTTTTTCACGAAAAACATAAACTGAATAATAATATATCGCCCTTTACCGTAGAAAAGCGGCGCATCTCCCATAGATGTACCACGAAAGATATGCCACTCTTTCCCGCGCACGGTGTGATATGTAAATAACTGGGCGGGATTCCCTTGTAAGCGATCCAAAATATAAAAAAGACCCCCTAAATTTATAACTTCTTTCGAGCGGGAACATTATTTAAAATTATAGATATTTTCTGACGGAATCTGTAATTATTTTAGGCACGCTGCATTGCAGACGATGCAGAATTCATCGATCTAACTATCATTATTGACGGTATATTTGCATAGCTTACCCTTTTATCTTTTTGAATATTTATTTACCACACACTAGAAAAAGGGTCGATGTGTATGTATTCAAATTTGAACATCAGCCCTTTATATTTTGTTGGGTACGTGTTTGTTGGTCAGGCACATAATGCTTCATCTATACTATAGTCTTTCTTTACTTAACTATTTTTCTTAGTTCTTGGGCTGCATTTTAATAATAGTTGAAGAGCAGAACATATTTACTAGGTACTTGAGTTTTCATTAAATTTTTGTTTAAAAAAATAAAGTATCCTTAAGATAAAAAGAAAATAATTGATTTCTTGAAATAAAATATAATTAAAAAATAGTGCAAAAAACTTTTCGATTATATTTATTACAGTTTCAAATAGTTAACGATCTATAAGTAATATATCTAATGTCCTCTAAAGTACTTCTTCTGATTTACGCTTCAAACAACGACCTCGAAATTCCTGTTTTTAGACAATTCAATGTTTCATTGTCTTCCAAAAAAGAATGGTTCTACTAGTTTCTTAACAATAGACTTCTTATCGTTACTTTTTTTGCAGTTTGTAACAAAAAAAGGAACCCTTAATATTATATTTTGAAATTTTAAATGGCCTTTCAGTTTAATAAATGGTGAAATTACAAGACACTTTAAATAAATAATAATATAAGACAGTATTTAGGTATGTAGTAAATCATAATTTTTAAAATTCTAAATATATTATTTTCTTTTGCAAGACTTAAAAATTTAATGTTCAGTTAAAATTTGAATGCAACGTTAATGAATTAATGTGTGAATTTTTATTTTTTACTTTGAAATTGTCTACTATCTCGGATGTTTATAGTATGTTTCCTCTGTAAGTTTTATTTCTTTTGTGCAAATAAACACATTTTAAAATAAACGGTCTTACGTCAACACGAAACACCCGTTAAAGTCTAGTCTATCTGGTGGCCTTCTATTTCGTAAATCTAATATTTTTCTTAAGGGCTAAAGATTCAACCCGAGTAAATTCGAAAATTGTTAGTGTGACAAAATTATAACTGACATTTTTTCCATATCTAAATAAGCTTCTATTGCTATTTCGGATTTACATAACCACATTTAAATTAAAATCAGCACTCGCAACATTACAACTTCGTCAAGTTAGCCTAGTTTCGCGTAATTCCATCGAGTTGTAATCGTAATTCATGAGAAATGACGCCGAAAAAGAGAAATAACAACAATAATTTCCTCTTGACTGAATCCTGTGCTGGAATGCATTATTCCAGGCTCTTTCAGAAAAGACCTAATGGACGTGCGGGTGAAGTTATAGGAGTGGCTAAACACCCGAAAAGGTTCGTGTCCGGTTGTAAATACGATTTTTGGTTTTTATGCTTTTCCTGAAAGCATTTTCTTTGTTTGTAGATATAAATTTTCTATTCCATAAATTCCTTGTTGCTGACGATAACTCAAATCTGGACATTTTTTGAGTTCATAAACACTTGGCACTCCTATGTGTTTAAAATAATTTCCTCCGCAGAGACTCATCTGCAATTGAAATGCATGATATTATTCAATCTCAATTGGAAATAATATTATTCATCCAACACTTATTTCTTACTTTAAAACACAATTTGCATTCAGATATGACACTCAACGGGGTGATATACTTGAAATATAAAATCGTATTTTTGTCGTTGCGTCATATGTTGAACCGTGTAAGAATAAATACTCAAACACACCCAGACATTGACCCTTAAGTTTTGAAGTGCAAACAACTTTTATTTAGGTGATTTATCATATTAGTTTAAAAATTTCAAAAAGACAAGACAGGTTTAAATTTGCTTCGATTACTCTTTACCTGATTAAATGTTTAGTGAAAGAAATTCTACTGATTTTCACACCGGAAATTAAATAATAGTTTTGTTGATATTACTACCTGACCTGATTAAATGTTTAGGGAAATAAATTTTACTGATTTTCACACCCGATATTAAATAATGGTTTAGTTGATAAATATTTTCTTAATTCTCTTTTTTTTTTACTTTTCAATTATGGACTACTATGAAGAGTTTTCATTATTTTTATTTATTTCTAATAGCCATAGTAGCCCCGGTTTTGGCATATAAAAGTAAATATATTTGCAATTGAATAAAAATGCCTTGATTTAAAAATTCTATCAATTGTTTTTTTTTTCACTCACCATGTCCACATAGAATTAAAACATCTTTTTTATCATCTGGAAGTAGGCCAACTCGCAACTCTTCTGTTTACCCGGTGACAATTTAGCCCAGTCATTAAACCCTAAATTGACAGAAATTGCCGACAATTATCCGTCCGGAAAACAAATTTTTTAAGTGGTTGGCATCTGATGCTCCTTGTTCTCTCTGAGCAACCAACCCAGAATGAAATCATCAGTGAAATTATCAGACTCCGATCCAATTTCGGTGTCGTTTTTATTAGACTGTATCGTTCCGGCCAGACTTCATTTATCAGCGGTAATTGGCCTGTACCGCACATGGTCTTGTCTTTCGTTGGATGTATTAGTTTTAATTTAGCAAATTGCATAGTATTTTTTTCCCCTCATCTCTTTTGTGGCTTCAGTTCAGGTTTAACAACATGTAAATTTTTTCGAAAGAGGTTGATCTAAAATTGGTTGCAATACAAACAAATTACGATAGTTTTTGAAATTTTACCTCTGGTTGGCTGTTTTATTTAGTATGAGCGTTATCTGTTTTTTTTTTTTAAATTCAGTATTTTTTTTCTTTTTCAAAGATCTGTGTTTTTCTTTAACTATTTGCTATTTTCGCCACTTTATTTCCTACCAAAAGAAAAATTGTTGGGGAAATATAAATATAGAATTAATTCTTTTAAATATATTATCTTTAATATCCGAATATTATTTTAAGTTAATCAGACGAAAAGATAGCTCAAATAACGCCTTTCTAAATCATTATTGATATCGGAAACATCACTCTCTACCTCAAATTACCTGTCACAATAATTTGATACATTAAAACCGCCGACTTAGTTTGGAGAAGCCATTTATACAAGATAAAGCAGACCGTCCACACAATAAACTATAGAAATCGATCATAGAAAACGGTGGCTTCTCCGCAACACACTTCGACTATTACTGAGGAGCCAACCTTACAGTATCTTTTCCTTCTTCTCCACCATCTGTTGTTGATTAGTTTTATTGCAGCTCTTCTGTATCTCCTTCTTTTATAATGCATTTATGCAATCCATCTATTCGCGTTATGTATTGCGAGATAGGGATGCCCATATTTATCGGGGGGTTTCTTTCGCCAAGCTCCAGATTCGTCGCCAAATGCATTTTAATATTACCAAAATTTCACCCCCCACCTATCCCATGCCAGTGGAAACTTAACAAAATTGATCTTGACTATAAACACTAGAAAATGAATTAATTTTGTATAGAATTTAGTACAACTGGTTTGCAATATTGGCGAAATGTTGGCGAGCATAGTGGGAAATCCCCGTTAAGTAGGATTTTACGGTGAGGTGTACCCAGAAGCATGATGCATGTAGTCCCCCCCGGTGTTTGTTGTGGGGGGAAGTGGTGGAAAAGACAAATGGTTGGCATATTTCATCGGCTTTGGCCGTCGTTGGCAAGCGATAAGATAGCGCAGTATCGAAAAGTGGACGGAAATTTCTATAAAGTGAGTCGCATTTATCCGGGGTTTATAAAAATGAAATTTTATTTGCGGCTGAAATTATGTTTTGAAGTTGGAATATTTATGGGGATAAATTTAGGGAAGGAATGAATACTTCATCCTTTTTAAAGCTCTAAAGTGGTTTAAATGTTGAAGATATATATTTTGAAAAATACAACATCAAACTTTATTTTAGAATTTAATTTTTCTCTCAGAAATTGTCTGTTTAAGGTGATATTTTTGCACCGGAAAATCACCAATACGTCTTGTTTTTTGGTCTTTCGAATAGTTAGCATTCTTAAAATCAATTAAATTAAATTCAAACAAGAATTTCATGAAAAAAATTAATCGGAATATGTTTAATCCTAATTTCGTGGTAATTTTGGTAATTCTCAAAAGTAAAATTTACTTGAATTCCTCTCTCCTGACAATTGTGAAGCTTCAGAAAGTAATACTGCTTACCTCTCATGAATTTATCAAAAAACTGATAAATTATTCTCAGAATAAACTATATTTAACTTTCTTTTACTAAACATTTTGAAAATATACATACCAGGAAATTGTGAAATATGTAAATAAAATTTAGAATTCGTCGTCAAAAATATATTTATTCTGGAAAACCTTTTTTCTGTATTCCATATATATCATCAATCATTGAGGGATCCTGTGACGCGGAATATGATATTTCGTTTTTATTTGTCTACAAATACATTCCTTCTCTAAATTGGAAAACGTATTTTATTCTTTTTTAAAGGCGAATTTAAGTAAGATCCTGAAAGTAACTTATATCTTGAGACTGATCACAACTCTGGTCCATTCCTAGAAAAGAATATGTTTCAAAATTGTGTCTTCCTTGAAAGGATTCGCTGAATTTTTTATGTTTCTTTGAATTTTCTAGCCAAACATGAGAAGATCTTGAGTTTTTCTTTGTTTTCGCTATATTTCTCACGTCCTGGTGTTTGAAAAGTTCGGAAGGTCCTAATATGGCCGAACGTGATTTCATTTCCCTTTTTTTTATTATTTCCAGAAAAAACCATTGTTCACAATGTTCGAACCATTATTTTAAAGTTAGGGTATGTTTACGCCACTAACTTTTATATTTCGTATTGTTTATAATGCATGAAATTCAAACAAAAAATTGAAGTCAATTGATAGCAATTTTTATTCAGTCTCCAAAATATAACATTAATTAAAGAAGCTAGTAATAAATAATAATAGGGATTTATTCATTTGATGAAGTAATGTAATTGAGATTTATTTACTTTTGTACTCAACTTATAATTTTTGTTATTAACGTTTTCCACGTAAGTGTAAATCGGGATCATTATTTAATAACTAATCTTTAAAAAAAAAAGCACATAAAGTAATCTTCTAAATTCTACTTTAGGCCTCTGGCTCGTGTAGACGAATGCCATCTGGCTTAGAACGGAACCTGAAACCCACTTTATGTCTAACCTCTCGTCTTACAAATCGAACCTCGACAATCTAATGCCGACCCCCGATTGCTACGTGACAGTGGTACCGAGTGCTCTTAAATGCCTCATTAAAAACATTTCTACGGACAAATAATAGTCTTCGAACAGCCCAGACTAGAAGAAGCATGCTCGACAATTATCCTCTAAGCGGAGAAGCAAGCGAAAAAGGAAATCCTGCAATCTCCCGAGCTCCACCCCTTATAAGAGAAGAAATTTCCTTTAAAATGTTGGTGATTTGACCAATCAAGAATCCTTCTGTTTCTTGTTTCCGCCGGAATCGAATTTCCTAATTTCTGCTCCTGATTTTTCACGAAATGGCTTACACAATCTTCACTGATGAACCTTTTTTGCTTCGGTGCAGCAGCAGAAGATGGTATAGTTGGTGAAATTTCGTCCTCATCAATGGAAACTAGGAGCCGTTTTCTGCTGTGGCCACCGAAAAATACGTAATTGCGGGCTCGTTTGGGCGGCAAGCCCTCCTCTGCCCCGGCTTTTTTTATTGTTTTCTCATCTCCTGATGAACATTCGTTGCTCTGTCTTTTCTTCCATCCGGCCTCAAATCGAAGGAAAGGACCCAATTTGGTAAACCTAGTTTCGAAAATTGTCGAGAAATGAGAAACGTAAGATTGCTGTTTCGATGAGATTTTCAAAAATCTTAGGTCTCACTAATCCTTTGACTTTCTTGTTCGTATGGGTGAACGAAGAAATCAAAGGGATCAATTATTTGTTTGTGATTTTGATGGATGATGCGACTTTAGAAATTTATACTGGAAAAGTCTAACCACTGTTTGTATTCAGTATCATGTGATAATTTATAATATCACTTTAAAGAATGCCATGAATTAGTTGAACTCATGAACGAAAATCTTTGATGCACGTGATATTTTTCTTTATGAGATCTTTTATTCTTCTAAAGACGAAGACTTACGTCAACAGTATATCCCCTGAAAATCATCGTAGTAATAAATGGGCATCAAAAATAAAAATAATAAAAACTTGGCGGAATGTTAAAAATTCGATAATGTACCTTTAACATAGAAACATCTTTGTTCGCTAGAATCACGGATTCCTCTATTCTTTCTGGCCTCATAAAAAGTTGATGGACAAATTAAAGTTGCCGACTTACTTGGGATCGTGTCCAAGTTCGCCTCCTGCAACAATGTCTTGTCAGTCAGGTGGCCTATAAATGTTTCAATTCAATCAACAAAAGATCCACCATGGTAGAATCCTACCAGAAGCTGCCAACATTTTCGATTTCCCGGTGCTGATGCGAAACGGTGGAGGTTTAACTCCCCGCGACTAACAATGCCTTGTTCCTTGTCTGTTCTATCCGGAGACAATGGGCAGGTTATGGGGATCACAGAAGGAAGCGTCTGTTTTTCCAAGAGCTTAGGTCCAGGAATGAGCTTGTATCCTGCATAATTCCTGCATATTTTGGAGTAAAGCATTCTGGTATTCTTCTCTGAAATAGTTGGAATACAAGCTCAGCGGCGTTTGAGATAAATGTGTGTAGCAATATTTTTATTCGGGTTTTGCGTTTATTTTTTCGTTTTAATTATATGAGGAAATAAACTATAACTTCATATGTCTCTAAAGTTGCATACTTTTTCTTTGGTGTAGTATTGTAAGCATTTAATATTTGACAACCAAAATGTTGTCTAATAATACTGCCTTGGCTTTCTATCCTACATTTCAATTTTCAAAAATATTATTCTACATTTTTTTTTTGTATGTGAGTTGTTTAACCCTATCATTGTATATAATTACATTTCCACAAACTTCTAAAACCGCAATATCCAGTTGAACAAACGAAAACAAACATCACAAAACAATTTCTTCTCTTTACCATTTATTCTCCATCCAACTCCGAAGTTTGAAGGCTAATGCATGCACCTTTGAGGTAATATAAGATTTCCCCCGGCATTTGGCCACACAAGAGACCGTGTTTCTTGGGGGCTCTCTTTTATATTAAAGTTGGCTTTGGCCCGGAGTGTTAGGGCAGCCAGGGGCTTTTCCTTTCTGTTATTAGTTTTATTCCTGGTTTTGATATTTTTTTCGCCTTCAAACTTTCGCCTTCTTCCCTGTGGTGGAAAATTCTCCCGGGGTAGAAAGATTTGGGAAAAGGAGAATTTTTTTTATATAAATATAAAACTGTTTTCGTTTTTCTTTCTCCACTAGAAAGTGTTCGACTTTTATTGAAGAGTAATTTTCACTGAGGTCTGTTGGAGAATATTACCCACATTTTTTTTTATACGCTAACGCCGACAAAGTTTTTAACTTGGAAGTTTCACTATTGCTTGGTTGAACCCTTTGCCGAGGACGGAAATTGGTATTACGTCTGGGACATAAAATTTTCTGAACGGCAACCGTTTTCCGGACGAATTGTTGAAGAATTTTTTCTCCGACATTCGTAACACATTCTCTAAACTTTCTATCGTATTTGAACAATACACATTATATTCTACACACTATGTTCAAAGAATAAATGATATCGGTTTGGTTAAAATAAATATTTAATTTTTTCCCTCGGGGTCCTTTAAAACTTCAGTTAACTATAGTAGAATAGAATAAGTAAAGTTGTTATATGCTGTAGTTGTTGTAGCCTGTTGTCGGTTAAGTTAAATTGTAGTTTAGTTTTAGAATTTGATTTTTATTGATTCGAAGCTTTATTAAATCTTTTAAAAACTAGATAATCTTAAAATTATTTTCTTTACATTAATAATTATACTTTATGGGCGATTAGATATTTAATGATTATGCCGAATCATGGCACTAAGTTAAATGTTCCAATGTAGAATGTAGCACACTTGACCAGAGACGCGTAATTTGTCGTATTCTGTTGAATTTTTCTTATTCAATCTCCACCCTCTTTTATCAATCTAGTGTCCGACTTTCCTCCTTTCAATTATCCCTCACACAATAACGGTATGCTACCAAAAAACTTAAAACTGCTACCATCTTGAGAGAAAGCAAAAAAAGTAGAACGCCTACAAAATCCAATTGAGAAAATTGCAACCTTAATAACATCACCCTCCCTACTTCACTCAAGTATTGTTGCCTCTCTTCTCTCCTGTGCTCTACTGTTCCCGTTACACATACGGATTTTAAGGAAATAATAATAAGTTTTTGTTTTATGTGTTCTTCGATTTGATAGAGTTTTTTAAATGATTGCTTTTATGTAAGCAGGTTGACACATGTATTTTCCGATTTGCGTGCTTGATCAGAGACCAGCTTATGAACCTTCGTCAAGTAAGACAGACATATTGTTTACTGACAGAGAGAGAGAGAAAGTACACCCAGGATGATGGTGGGAATCGAGCCCGCATCCGGTACAGTGACCTTGACCAGACTGTTAACGTTAGCGTAATGGGCTATCAGGCGCGCAGCCAGGATATTTTCAAGGAGGGGGCTTTTCTTCAAAAGGGCACTTTTACACAAATTTATGGGGGTCAGGAGAAAATTTTTGAAATGTTGATCTTCCAAAACGCTATGTTTGAAATAACTTTAATATGCTAAATTTACAAACGAGACTACTGGAAAGAACACTTAAGACTGTAGAGTGGTTGATAAATTAACTGGAATTCTGATAATTGGTACAAAAATAGTTCTTACATTGGAATTGGAACCCGTGGAAAAATTATTAAAACCCCCCCAAAAAATAATTCAACTTTGTGAAAGGAGATTAAAAGGAATGAAATGTTTTCAAAAAATTCTGATATCTACGTCGTTTTTTGACATAAGATTATGAAATTTCTAATAACGATTCCAAAATTCGTTCATACCAAGAAATCGAATGAACTCCAAAAGCTATAGGAAAAAGCAAAATTTTACACATTGCCCTTTCCGTCAATTGTTAAAAACAAACCCTCGTTCAAAAAGATACATTTAAAATTCAAAGGCATCCTTTTTTTCAAATTAAATAATTTATAAAAGATAAACAGTTTCTACTTTTTCTTTTTTTTTAATTACTTAATAATCACTAATGATTCAAAATAATAAATCAATTAAATAATTTATAAAAGATAAACAGTTTCTACTTTTTCTTTTTTTTATTACTTAATAATCACTAATGATTCAAAATAATAAATATAATTTTTTGCCTGAAAGTGATTTATTTTGTGGGCTTCAAAATAAAAAGGGTTATGATACCAGGATTGGAACACTCAAAGGTTTAATCACTGATGTTAACTTTTAAAATTCGTCAATACTTTTCCAAAGATCGACTTCTGATAATAATGAATGAATCGCTGATCCAATCACTAGAAATTGCAGTAACATGGAACTAAACTGAAATTTTGATGAAATGATCATACTTCTGCAAACCTCCGCTCCAGCTACTTATTACTTGGTCAATGTACGGAATAAATAAAGATATATGATTTGGCAGTTTCAGCAGGTTGGATTTCCCTAAATTTTTGTATTTCGCCTTTCCGAGAACATTGATTTCAAAATCGTGATTTAAACTAAGCGCTTCTGCCTTTCTAACCCTTTCAGTTCCTACTTTCAGTCCCAATGGCAATTTGGCATCATTTTTTTTTCTGATCATCTATAGCCATTTATGATATCAAAAAGCATATCATTCGAATCTTCAAACTTTTTTTCTAATAGAAATTATTTTTTATTTATCCCAATAGATGTCAGTCCGATTATTTTTTAAAATTATAATCTGAAACATGATGATGCAAATGGAATCGCTGCTACTGAAAGAGTTAAAGATAGAGGGAAAATGTTCCAATGCCTTTTCGCACCCATGCCTAAAAAACACGTTTAAAATCTTTCACTAGTCTATATAGTGTGAATAAGTTATAGAACTTCAGTTATAGATGCCTAGAAACAGGCAAAGGCAACTTTTTAAAGCCGTCGTCCGTTTATTTAGTAGTTTGCATGCAGTGCCAAAATTGGGACTTATGGGGCCAAGGACACAAGTGAATTTAGGGACCCTACAACGTTTATCAAATTTATAAAAGTGTAAAACTTTTAACAATTATCTTAAATACTAGTGTACACACTGCTTATATTTAACATTTTTGTAATAAATTTTAATGCATACTTGAGATAGAGCATAAGAAACATATAATATAATATCATGCATGCCATATTATATTTTACATGCATAATTTTATTCTCGTTACAAGGGCATAATTTAGAGAAATAATAAGTGACATAACTACTATTGTGGCTTGCTTTAAAAAAAATCAATGGCACTGGGTTCAATTTCATTATATTTCATATAAATTTTTATGGCAACTATTTTTGGCACGCATTTCTTTCAATATTATTCTTAAGTAAATTTATGGCAGTGGGTGCCGCGGGCACGTGTCCCATTTGCCCTGCCAGAAATCAGGCTCTGTTTGCATGACAATCCGTTTTAATGCATTTTGGAAAGTTGTTATGTGCAACGTTTCGTTTTTTAGGAATATTGTGCAAAATTGTCTTTTTTTTTGTCATAAAATTCATTTTTGATTATTTTATTTTTTAAAATTACACAAGTTTGGGCAAATTAATTTGGCAAAAGGGCACTTTGTCACGGTCAGAGGGGGGCTCAAGCCCCCCGAGCCCCCTCCCTGGCTGCGCGCCTGTGGGCTATTATTGCTTCTTAAAATATATTTAAGACATCTGAAGTTGTAGTGCTTCGAGATTCATTTTATGTTAACTCCGATTAATTGGTTGGTGACCAACCCAAGCTGCCTGGGCTGTCTGTCCACACATACAGGGACCGTGGAATACAGACTAAAGAGGTATTTACATCTTGTAAAAGTAGGAAAGTTGAACAGCTGCTATTTAAATAGAACTCACATGACCAGTACAAGAGAGATTCGGCCTCTTTTCTCTCCCAAAACTCTCTCGGTCGAAGCCTTAAAAATTCATTATGATTATTCATTATTTTTCCACCACCTTCCACAATGTATCTTATCATCATTACTCAATATTGCGAAAGTAGGGAAGACTGAAGCTGTAAAATAAGAATAAATAAGTAATAAACTTCCAAAGGGGAGGGAAGGGGAAGTCTTTGAAGTTGTTCTTATTCCCCCCTTTCTATAAAATCTTCCAATTTTTAGCAAACAATAGAGAAACACTCAAATAACTTACCCAGGAGTCCGCATTGTCATGGGGGTTGAGAGGGGCGGGGGGTGCAGGAGAGTATTGTTTTCGCACGTGCGGTATATGGGTCTTTGAATGCTTATTGCCAGATTTTTCTCTCTCTTTCCCCCCTCATCAGGAATATTTTTTTCTTTCAAAATTGCATCTTTGTATTTTGTTTCTCTTAGGGTGTCTTTATTATTTCCTTTGTGTTTTTTTATTGTTATTTATTATTTTCAATTTGGATCATTGTTTCAAATTCGGGTCGAGTGATATAGGAAAATTTCTGAATTGCTGGAAAGAGGAGGGAGAAGAATGGGGGCATAGTTGTTTTTTTTTAAATAAATATAATAGAAAAAGTCACAATGATAATTTGTTCACTTATCTTCAAAAGTTCTGGTTTTTTTTTGTTTATTACTGGGAGGGGAGATAGACATCAAAAGATATATCACGTGGCGAATATAAGGGGAGCATATCCTCCAATTGTTTTACTTTTTAATTGAAAAAAATTAATCGTTTGCGGTTCCTCCTTCGTCTGGCAATTCATTCCAAAAAGAACAAATTATCGAGTTTTAGTTGATAGCGGGAGCTGGTTTGAGGGTACTTCTTTTAGAGAAAAAAAGAGGGGTGGAGTGATAATGAGATTTCGTGATAATCCGAATTTCTGTTCCCCAATAATTAATCGTCCCTTTCTCCCTATGATACAGATTTTCATTTGGCTGGAGTTAATTTTTAATTATATTTTTATCGTTTTCCGTGTTCCCGCAGAGCGGGAATCACTAAGTGTAAAGTTTTGATGATTCCCAACCCCTACTTTTATTTATTATTTTTTTTATCCTTCAAAGATATAGATGAGTAATGAAAATTTTAATAATTGGGAGCCTACAGTTAAGATATGAAAATGTTTGCATACGATAATACTTTTTTTTTAATCCCTTGAGTAAAATCTTAATTTGGAGGGCAAAAGTAATCCCTACTCAGCGTTAATTTTATCCAATTATAAATAAAGTTAATACTTTGTTACTAAGAATTAAAAACCCTATTAAATTCTACGAAACTGAGTTTCGTTTTACTTTTACCTCCTACTATTTAATTTTAATACTAAAATGTATTTGTTTAAAACTATGTAAATACAAAAAAAAGAGCTTTTTAAAGAATTCTTATGAAGCAATCAACAAGGAAGAAAACGTGTGCATGAATATTAATTAGGGCAGATTATTCGTTAATGTATCTTTAGTTTGAATAAATTTTTAAATAATGTTAATTGAACGTAAACATTGTATCGAAGCAAATACAAAATGTAAATAATTTATCTGAAGTGTTATTTATCTTTCTAACTACCGATACCAACACCGATAAGGTTAATAACCAACCAACAACACGACACATCAAATGATTACATTCATGTTTCGAGCGCCCAGACTCACATCCGACTTCCTCATACCCTCGACCATGCATGACAGAGCCACCGATACATACAACACCACATTCCTGAGCACAAAAGGATTACAACCCTTTTTAAACAGAATTGGTAGGATTAGTCATGTTTTTTTGATTCACTGACCGCTCTTTAAGTCGTATTAAGGTAATTTGCGACCTGAAATCATTATTCTCTGTTTTGGTGCAACAAAACTTTAATTGACATTTTTTCTAAACAGCGACTTTGATATTTTAATTAACGTTATGACATTATTTTTAAAAATATAGCGACTTTGATAGACATTCGATATGGCTGTATGAAACGTTATCTTTTTGTAAAAAAAACTTCAGTAAATTTTATATTGACAATGTGACACATTATTTTCTCAATCAAGCAATTTTGTATCTAATAAAACTCAAGTTAAGCGTCTATTACAATGTTGTCAAACTTTCTCATCTTATTGTTAATATTTAATCCCAATAATTATCCCAAACACAACGCGTGAGATACAAGATAATGTGTTCAATTTGTTTCTCTTGTTAGCGGTTGTGCGTGTTGTAAAATTTTCAAAAGTTTTATAAACACGTTTGTTAATTAGTCAGCAAAACGTTTTCTGGCAGACTAAGAAGATAAAATTTGAAGTGCTTGTAAAAAACTTCAAACTAATTTTCAACAGAAATGTTTATAGTTTATTATAGTTGCAAAGTTAGTTACTCTACATTATTGATCCTGGAGGTATTAGACGAAATTATTTATTTCTATAATTTATTTCTGCTCATGCAATTTATTGAAATGAAAGGAAAACAAAAACAGTGAAATATGCCATGAACTTAATAAACATCGAAATCGAAAAACCTTTTCAGAAAGTAATTTATTTAAAAAAATAAAAACTCAGGCGCTACAAATAGTCCTAGCCTTAATAAATCCGCATCTCGCAATATTGAGCTCATAATGAAAACGCCGAAGATTCCCCTTAATAAAACAAAACGAAAAAACATAAAACAATATAGTGTTCCTCCTAACAACCTGGCGCAGTTCAATTAGTTTTTCCCTAGATATAACGTTACGAGATACAATTCATCAAACCTTATTATTTTCGATTTTTATACCCCCCTTCTTCGCACCTTTATTTTTTCATTAGATTTTTTTTATATCTTTCATAACTACAGAGAAATTCCGGGGGGAGTCGATCCGTAATGATTCCAGTCAGCGCCCTATTTCTGAAACTTGTGCCCCTTTTCGCATTATTAGATGCCCTCCCCCACCTCGAAAGGTGTGCAATCAATTCTTTTTTCTAATATCCATGCGGAGAGGATAACAAATTTAATCGTTTTGTTTTGGGCTTTGCGTGAAACTGGATAGGGTTCATCGATAGTGCTTTCGATGGGAATTATAGTGAAGAAAAATAGGGACCATTTTTTGAATAAAAAAAATTTGATCTTTGTTTGCTTTCAGTAACAATTTATTCTTTCTTCCTCTACATCAAAAATAATAATTATTACCAATGAATTAAAAAAAAACTCGGTAAATCATTAATCTAATTAAACTCCAACACTTTTTTTAACACACCATTAGCATTTTGGCGGACCTTACTTATCTAGCGTGTTGTGAATTAAAATAAACCCTTTCAATTCAGTCTTTATAAAAAACTTTCTCTTCAAAATCCTGACTCATCAAAACAATTTTTTTAGAAAAAAAGAGCAATCATTTTGATGCCTTACGTTTATTCAAAAAACAAACTGCACATAAAACACATAACGAGCGCGACTGAAAATACATTTTTGCCGCCTAGATGGTCTCGCGATAATGCCCCTAATCTTCTAGCACCCACTTCTCACATTGTTCCTCCGAACATCCCCATCTTCTCATCTCTCCAAAAATAGCGTAATTAGTCTATTCCACCATCGAGGTGAGAGGAGGGTAAAAATGCTGCATGGTTAAAATCACTGCAAAATACTGTTCACCAAATGAAGCCATGAATCGCTTCCGAAATACGAATAATAAGCGCTTGGCGAATTATTTGGCACTGTTTTTATTCTACTATTCATTAAATCCTCCTTATTTAGTTTTGAATGGGCTATTAAAATCGGTGGTAACCCGGTCTTTACTTACAAGAACAAAATTACCTTTAAGGGTCAATATTATGTACTCCATTTGACGGTAACTAAACTGTACAAGCCTAGTTTGGGTGCATAAAATAAAATAAAGTACACTTTAAATATTTCATATGAATTGAAACGTAAGAACATCAACCTTTATTAATTATGACCTCTTTTTGTATTCTATAACATTAAGCGTGTGCTTTGTGTGGGCTTATCACATCCATTTGGCTACAAACGCATTAATTTTCACTCGCCAATTCAATCTTATTCTAACCTCCTACGTTTCAACAACACTCCAAACGACCTTTTTTCTAAAAGTGAGGAAAAAACACCCCAAAAACATATTCCATTATTTATTTTTTTCACTGGAGGGGTTTTGACTTATCCCCAGCTACTGCGATGAGCTAGTTGCTGTTTTAAAATTATACATTTCCAACTTGTTATTACGCACAGTTGAATAAAATAGCGTGTGCATGGCCACTAACATCTAATGGCCAAACCATGTCCCACTGTTCCATTTGTGTTCCAACCCTCCCCTTGTGTTCTTTTTTTTCCACTTCTATATTCTTTTTTTATTTTAAGGAAAACCCGCTGAACTGGACTTGGTAATTTATGTTTTGGTGGAGGTTTTCAAAAGTGCGGTGCAAGAAGTTTTTTTTTTTTTTTTTAGGTGAAATCCTTTTTTTAAAGTTTTAATTAAGTTTGTTTTTCTGAAGGGATATAATTTTTTTCGGTTTTGGCTGGAAAAACATTTTGGGAACACATATTTTGCTTTGTATGTTTTCAGCTTGTGATTGATGGCACTGTTATTAAGAATTTTCTTCGAAACTTCTTTCGTATTTTTAGAATTGTATGTTAGTACTAGGGTTGTATGTAATAACGATAGCTTGCACTTTTTACGAATAAAATTTTATTTCGCATCACCGTCAAAAATCTTTTACATTAAGTTTATATAAAAAAGGTCTTAATCGTGGATGGATATAAAAAAAAATACAAAGAGGTAAATGGTTATGATTATGTCAATGGATGTAATTAGTTAGTGTTTCTCTTGATTAGTTAGAGAAATGTTTAAACTAATAAAATATGTTTTCTGTTCTAAATTTATATATCGACTTTTTGACGCGTGTGTAGCGGAATCATAGAAATTACCTATATCGATGGAATAGTAGTAGACCAACTTGATCCTAGAATCTAGATCGTCAAGTGTTTACTATTTTCTCAAAAATAGCCCATAAAAACTATAACCTTTTTTTAGCCAAACTAAGCATACATTATGTATAATGTGGTGTACTGAATAAGGAAATTGAATGTTGTTATATGCAGTTAGCTGCTTCTCCTGCGTAACGAAATGTCGTGATCCGGTCGAATCGTGCCTCAGTTCGAAAAGCGATTTTTCTGCAGCTATATTGTTATCCAGGGTACTTTTTTACAGTTATAATAAGTCACCGCCACTTCTCCATTGTTATAGTATGCCACAATGTTGTTTTATTGTACACACTACTCAGCTATTGAAGTTTAATTTATTTTGTTACCTATCACGTATTTGTTTGTCTGCATTATATAACTTTTTTTCTTTTTTTGTAACTGTGCAAGAAAAACCTCTTCAAATGAATTGATGATGTAAGTAGGTAGAACATCAATTTAATAACCTAAAATTGTCTATTATTAGTTGTATTGGGAATAAAGTTTAAAGATAAACTAAACGATGCATAACGAAAGCAAACTTTTGAGAACTTTAAGTTTTATTTTTAAGTACATCCCTTTCTTTAAAATTAAAGTCTTATAAACTATAATATTCTTTATTTTAAACTCATCTACCATGAAATTCCATAATTTCATCGCTAGCACACGTATCCTTATTTTCATTTTGTTTTAAAAACCTTCGTTTCTTAAAGTAATAATCCTAAAAATTGCAAAATACTCTTTGGGGAAATCCAGATACTTGCATCACACGTGCCCAAATCAGAATTTATCGTGCAAAATTCGACAGCGTCTTCCAAATTGCAGCCAAAAATATATAAAATTCATGCAACTCCTTCTCATAACATCGCCATAAAATCTGAACGCGCGGTATCGGCTAGCACTGCCCGGCATTGGTATGACAAAGATCTAACTGAAGGCGGGAATAAATGGGATTTGAAAATAAAAACTTTAATCTAGTCCTGTATAGAAAATCAAATATCATTCGTAAGTGATCACGCTTTAGCTTCTTATCGGGGGTTTCAGATTGGTATACTATCAGTTTCAAGATCACTCGTGGCTTACAAATGGCTAAGTTGCGAAACTGGCATTCTAAGATTATAAGGGTCCGGATAAGATATAGGGTACGGAGCATTCGTTGGCTGCTTTTGCTGCTGGTCAATTCAATTGAAGGAAGTCGCTAATAAACGGACTGGGCCCTATATCTTAGTTATACTTTAAAGTTGCTAATACTCTGTAAAAATTTGGAACATTTAGCAAACAGCGGTGATTTAATTCTCTATTTGCATAGAAAAGCTTGTTCAATATAATTTCTATAATAACCCTTTCAGTCCCAGTGATGCCATTTGGCATCATCAGGTTTTGGATCATAACTAAAAAAAATAATAGGCTGAAATCTATTTTGATTACTAAAAAACATTTCTAATAGAAAAAAGTTTTGAGAATCGAATGATGTGTTTTTTGATATAATAAATGGCTATAGACGATCAGAAAAAAAATTCAAAAAAGATGATGCTAAATTGTCTGAAAGGATTAAATATAAAATATATTAAAATTTAAATGTTTGTTGGAACCCCGACAAACCCAAAAAGGGACTTCATAAACAAGGGCTAAACTTCATTACCTAATGCAATCTATACGGAGAAAACTCTTTTTCTCTCTGTTAAAGTATATCGCTGCCGCTTCATCAAATTTTCAAAAGCCATGGGAACGTTATTGGGATTTCTTATGGGCACGGAGACTTCTTTGCGTATACCAGTTTGAAAGATTTAAAACTTATCGATCAATATTTTTTTATCAAGGTCCCTTGGTATTTTTAGTAACGTTGTTAGGGAGTTTAATTCAATTTTTACATGGTATCGCGGTGTAGAATTTTTTTTTTTTTAGGTCGGTGAAGTTATTTAAAGAAGACTTTTTTCCGCATACTATTTGATAGTTTTAGTGTTCTATATTTGACTCTCTACTTCGATGATATTCTCAAACTGTAAAAAAAAATCTGTAAAATGCAGCACATTTTCTGCGTATTCCCAGCGCAATTCTACTGTTTTTGATTGCAGCTGGTACTGTTAACACAATTCTACATAATCTTGTAATATTCACTGAAAATCTAATATATGTTATGTCATTTGAACCTTAGTGAAACATTTAAGTGTATATTTGGTTTTATGAATTCTTTGTATATAAGTTATATTAATATTCTCTACTTGTTGTTCTAAAATATCCATTTTTCTTTTATAGGTAAGTTTATCATGGATTTTACTGATTTCCTGAATACAATCCTGGTAATTGATGATACATGTTTTTGAAGTCCGGATATTTGGTATAGTATTAATGCTAAAGTGTATGACTAGTACCTTAACAATACCTTATGAGATAGTTCTTAGGGATCTTATTCGAAAGACGATGGATTCACTTCGAAAAAGATGCTTTATCGCCTAAACTTTATATCTTATTAATACATCAAAATCCTATATATTTTCTTCTACGGCTTAAGCGTATCCAAAATTTGGATTGAAGTGCAAGTGAATCTCTATCGGCCTTTTATTTTTTTCCAAACTTACTATGTTTATCCCTTTCCTAGACCATTGCTCCTAAACAAATTCTATCCATAGAAAACAACAGTTTCCTTACCATTAACTCTCCCTCAGCAAAACAACAAAACCCGTCAATAGCCACATTCCTTCGATTGCCTAGGCACAGCCAAGCACTGTTTCGGCCGGCCTGTTTCGTGCGAGTCTTGGGAGCGTTCGCAGCTGCCTTGCCTTTTCCATACCTGGCGGCTACTCCTTGACAGTTTGCTGGAGACGTAGAATATTAAAAAAAAATAACACAGAAACCGTCCCCGAAGATTTTCAGATTTCACCTGTCTTGAAGGCACGTGAACGATAAGGCGTGGCAGCGATTGAAACCTTATATGGGGTCATAGTGGTTTAAGTCCTGGTATTGGCCTTTGTTAATTTAGTTGTCGTTTTTTGTTATAATGAGTTTTGGGATAGAGGCGTTATTTAATCAGTTGTATAGTTTTTTTTCCCCATCTCATCTACATTTATTACGTACTTAAATGCGTCTTGGTTTTAAGTTTCTTTAATATTTTGTCGGGTGATATTGGAAATTACGTTTAACGAGTTTCATAAGTAGTTAATAATTATAATTTCGATATACCTTTGTTTGAGAGACATTGGTTTAACTTTCTTTCAAGTGCCATTGTAAATGGTAATAAACAAGTTTATGAATAAAATTGTAGTTTAAAATCATTAAATGTAAAATAAACAAGCTTTAAACAGAATTTACATTAGTAATCCTGAAAACATATGATCGAAAGAAAACATCAGATTAAAGATCAATTCGATAAAACTGATAAATTACCGTTGAAGATGTTTCTTTCCCACAATATATGTTACCAATAAAAAGTGATGCACTTTTTTTTTTTAACCTTTTCTATTAGTACTTTTTTGAGCAATCACTTATATAACCGCCATTACAATCTTTTTCATTACTGACAATTCCGATATAAAACTAGACAATCTACCTGACATACACCACTATTGATTGGCTCGGTTGAGATAAGAGGGTTCAAAAAAATAAGCTCTGCCCATCCGTTCTATTAGTGACATCTCCCAAATGATAGATATTACTATCTTGGAAGTTTTTCGGCATGAGGTTATAAGGGAGCTAATAGTTCAATGTTTCTAGTTATTTTTCCCATGCGAGGCCTCTTTTTTTAAAAACATTTTTTCCTCCCCCTTTCGATTCTTTTTGTCTCCCATCGAACACTTTGTTCCTTTTTTTTTTAAGAATAAAATTATAGAGTGACGTTCTTCGCTGAATGTTATTTGCTACAAGAGGACGTTTTTTCTTCTTCTCCTCGAATCTTATTGTTGTTGGACGTCTGTCCGTCCGTCCGCATGTCGTCCGAAATAAATGATGGGTTTGTCCCTGTGGAATAAGAATGCGACTATCCTTTAGCGATTTTTTTTTGTCTATCTTCAAACCTTATATATGTGTATTTGTAGGAAATAAATATAGATAAGGCAAGGGAATCAATTGAATAATGGGAAAGTTATTGAATAATGATAGTTATTGCTATAAATTGAAAATTAATTAAATGTGCTAGGGTGATTATTGCAATGTTATTTTTTTCTTAATACGTATTATAAGCAATTTGTATTTTTTCCTGATGCACTGAACTAATAATAGGTTAAAAAAATAATGATCCAGAGGAAATTGAATATAAAAAAATTATCCTAATTGACATTATTATATTGTCATTCAATATTCGATTTAAAGAATAACAATTTCGAACGTTTTCAAAACTTAGTATTCCAACTATTCAATTTTTTTCAAAAAAATTTCATGTTTAAGCCAATATCAAATATATTTTTCTTCCGTATATTTAATAACTATTCAATAACTTCAAGTACATATACTAAATTCATAAACATTTTTTTTTTTTTTTTTTTTTTTTTTTGGAAATTTAATCCTTACTTCCAGTGTCTGCGACTCAAATAATTTTAAGCACAAATTCACGTTCGACTTTTCATCATGAATTCCTAAACCAAAGTACATATAACCAGATCGAAATTTCCACCCGATTCCCTTAGAACCCCCTTCCCCATTTTAAGCCTATTTTGACACATTCCTTCATCTCGCTGTCGACTCGGATTTAACATGAAATATCCATAAACCCTACCAAATCGGTTTCCGGCTTTATTATAATTACTATTCCAACGTCCAGGGGACTTACAGGTTTAAACGTTCTGGGTGTTTCCACCACTGTGGTAGAATGAATAAAAGATAGAATTTCGAATAGTATGTTCGAATAAACGGCGGATAGAATCCATTCACGATTTTCGTGTATTGGGTCTTGGGCAACATAATAAGATATTTAAAGATCTCCTAACTACCATATCGGAGTTGACTGCTTTGCAAACATTAAAATTCTTTTTAATATTTTCCAATAGGCTATTCCACATAAATCTGTGATTCCCATCGCAATATATTTGATTCTTGCATCCCTCCTTTAAGTCAAATCTGTATAAAAAGTTTTATTGTTAAATCCGATTATTTATTGTTTTTAAATTTGCATAATTAGTTCTTCGTTGGGCCAGTAATGGTATTTCTATTGTATTAAACAATGTACTGCCAAATATTTCGCTAAACTCTTCTGTTTGAACTATAAACTTATTTTATTAAAGTTTTTATATACAAACAATTTTCGAGGACCACATAACTATTATACAACTTTTATCGTTTGAAGTTTAATAACAGAATTCGCCCTAACTTTTCGCACTCTCTCAATTCTTAGTTTTCTAGTTAAGTAAATAGTTAAGCGAGTTCTGCCTCATCATCTCCGAACCAACCGCTAATGGCGTTCCATTTTTCTGAAAAATTGACTAGGTAAGCCTAATGCCTTCTTTATGGTCTACCATGGCAGTGCCGAAAAATCTTAAGTGCATCAGCAAGTTGGGAAGCGGGAATAAGGCACTCCAAATTCAATTCGAAATTCGCTTTCTCGTCCAGAACTCAAATTACGAAGTTAAAAGAGATTTCTTGAGAGACGACAAAGCTAAGGTTGAATTTTCATTCCTTTATTACGCAAAGTTACGCACAAAGTAACCATTCAGGAATTTCCCAGGATGGATTTGTGGTTACTGAAATGGACTTTGACTTAATGGGACTGCTTTCTATTCATGACATCTGCCTGTGTATTGCCATTGTTTTTTGGAGCATATATTATCCCAAAATGCAGAATATTCTACACTCTTAAAACGAAAGAGCGATTTTAACCCAGTCTGAGTAATTTTCTCTCCTCCAGTCTGGAAAATGCACTTCTCCTCTTGGAGTGGATCCTTTATGTGTTAAACCTCCGACAGGATCACTCCAAACGTGTGATTTTAACTCAGTCTGATTTAATATTCACTCCTTTCCAGTGTCGAAAATGCACTTCCCCTACTGGAGTGGATTTCACTCGTTTGTTTTAAGAGTGTAGCTTTAAAAAATCGTAATCCAAATTGTGGAAACGCATCCTTCCTACATCGGTGTAATTCACCCTAAGTCCGAGAGGGCTGTCTCTTACTAAGCCGTTCGTGTTTCAATAGTTTTAAAAACACTAACATAATTACAAATAAAATTTTAAACAACCACTGATAATTCAAACCTATATGCCACCGAATTTTGTTGTCTTAAAAACATAAAATAAAATCCCACCCTCATATTATCATACAACATAACCGTTGTTCCAATTTACTCGACATTGTTTCTGCATCTTTTCCTAGTAGAAGACCTCCCACACCAAAGCCTCTATCCCACATTAGATGCAATCAACTAAATGCAATATTCCCATCACTTCTACTTTTAAGTTCCTGTTGATGAGTATGAGACTGTGCATATAGGATTCCTTGTGTAGTAGAGCATTCAGTTGGGTTTGATGCATTGCGCTAATCAATCATTTGTGTTATTGGTATTGTTTCCGGGTATTGTTAAGTGAAGCTTTTTCATACATGGCCAGTGTTTTTGAAATGAATTAAACGTGCTCATGGGACGAATTGGACGCAATGAGGCTTCTCAAGCCATTTGTCTTCCACTTTGCTGTTTATCTCGGCGTTAAGTGATTATGTCTACTTCCATGTCTGCAACGGATTTGTGGTCAGTGAATTTATCTTTAATTGAGGCCCGGATGGCCGAGTGGTTAGCATCGCTGGCCAGCAGTCTGCGTGCTGTAACGGGTGCGGGTTCGATTCCCGCCTTCGCCCTGGGTGTACTTCCTTTCTTTGTGACAGTAAAACTATTTATGTGTCTGTCTTACTTGACGAAGGCTTATAAGTGGGTCTCTAAACAAGCACACAAGCTGGAATATATGTACCTCCTACCCTACCCTTATCTTTATTTATCATTTGTAACATAGTTACTACAATTATTATTAAAATCGATTGTCTGTTATTTTATTTTGTAACTTTCCACAAACGTAACTTTTTGTTAAATAATGAATTTTCCATTGATAATAATTATGTAACAAAATGAATGTCCTCTTACAATATGCAACCGATTGTTATGTTGTCAATTTAAATTGGCTTGTTTCAAGCAACGTAGTTCCTTCCATCTTTTATTCTTACATTTCCCACAATCGGTGCTAAGTATTCACCAACCTATAGTATTATATTGCGAAACAGTCACAATACATAAAATATCTGTCGTTAGCTGGATAATAAGTATCACAAATTAATTGCCACCACCAACCCAATAAAAGACCACATGCATAACCTCACAGTCTCTATCAATACACCCCATTTAAACAACGTGGTATAGAATCCCCCAATATTAAATTGTCACCGAATCATCACCTGTATACGACACGTTGTCATCAGCCTAGCCCCTTTCTGCGTGACGCCTCTCCCAATTAGCCGCCCCACTTAAACACTGATGAAACATGAGCGCCCCGTTTATGTGCCGCCCCTGGCTTCTCTTCATTAAGAAATTGCAGGGGCGCTAACTACCTCTCTGCTTTTAATGATATTTCAAAAGAATTTCATTTTCCGGAACTTTTGGAGTGAGTATTGTGGCTTTTCCTTCCTTCCCAGGCACTAAAATCGGTTCCGGTGTGTTATGTTTAGTGTCAATGACGGAGTGTACTTAATTGAGAAGGCATGTTTAGTAGTACGAAATGAACGATGTTGATTTTAATTGTCCATGATCTTACGGCTAGCATTCTATGCAAGAGTAAATTTTTTTAATACAATTTTTTTGTGAAGTGTTATGTACTCCGTCCCTTAAGATACGTCAATAGCATTGTTGCATAAAGGTTGGTAGTATTTGCACAAAGCAGCTAAACTGCCAGGCAACCACCTTTATGACGTTCTAAAAAGAATATTATTTTGTAACCGGCAGGATTTTGGATCTGGCAATGCTATGAGACACTTAAAAGTTGTTTACCTTTTTAACCTTTTAACGTTGTGTTTTAGTTTTGAAAATAAAATTGAATTTTGTTGTTAGAGTTTGAGTTTCACTTATAAGTTATTAAAGTCAGCTTGGCCCATTTACATTAAGCATATTTTGCCTCTTATAAATAGAAATCTTTAAAATTCGAAAAATATGGGACTGTATTGCAAAATAGTACTTTTCCCCCTCATTTTGATATTCAAGCAAAATATTGCCAATTAATGCTTCCTTTACTTTTGTTTGCAACTCCCGGTTTTCGATTTAAAAAAAAAATCACGTGATTTAAATTAGCTAAGGTTAAATAGATGACACCAAAAATCTCACGCAATTTGAATTCTAATCAACACGAATAACTTATTAATCCATCACTTTACGTGCTCCTATGTTATTCAATTTATTAAATTCAAATCGGCAGACATATTCACTTTACCGTGCATCAACTTGGTTCAATTAATTCATGGGAGGTTGCGACCACTAACAAAAATAATATCATGACGTGTTGTAAAAACTCAAACCACCTCATCTGCCCTTGAAGAAGTCTTTAGATCCTCTTCACTTTTTTTCGATTTTTTTTCCCCGCACTCACTCAGGATAGTCTACCTTTTCTGACCGGACATGAGTTATGGCATCGTTATAAACGTAAAAAGACCCGTGGATAGAGGAGAAAATGGCCCAATATTCAGGTTTTTAGGAGCCGTTTATGGATTTATTTTCTTCTTTTTGAAGTTTTTTTTCTCTCTAATTTCACTCTTGATGCTTCTTTTTATCGACCCTTTATTGAAGGAAGTCTTTGGTGTTTTTTGTTGGGTTTTTAATATAATTTAATATTTTTTTAATAAGTTAAAAATTAAAGTTTTGTGCGATTAGTTGTGCTTTAAATTCAACAATATGAAAATATAAATAATATTTATAACTTTTTTTGTTTTATATTCAATTATCCGATGGTGTGAGCTTCAATACGTTGACCAGAGATGAATTTGAATTGAAGAGCTTAGTGGAAGAACGGGATAAACAACGTTTTTTTTTTATGTGATTATTGTGTCAATGGACGAATGAACATATTATTCCATTCTATAAACACAACAAGTTTAACCTTTTTCATAAATTTTAAGTTAATTATATTTTTTATCGTTTGCAAGTGCTGTTTTTAACGGATTTAAGTGCAAAATAAAATCTTTAGAGCTCATTTTCACTTAGCATGTTCTCCCACTAAGCTCTTCAGTATAACTCAAAATTTAAGAACGTCGATGTGAGGTGTTTGTGTAAATTGCATTTTTCTCCGGTCTATCCGATATTTTGGCAAATTTTAAAAATCTCCGGTGCCGTTTTCACCAATGTAATCACCCCGTCAAAATAACACCCTTGTTTCAAAATCACGTGAGAACCAAACACTTGCATTTCCTGTTATTTTCACGTAACATACGACGACCATATCGTTCATCCTCCCCCGAGTAAAAAAAACACAGATCTGAAGCAAGCGCCTTTGCCGGAACATCACACAGCGCTCTTTTATGACTCAGAATGCCGACTGAGCGTAAAGCGCGATGAAGAATGATTCTCGCAAAGGGTCCTTCCCACCTTTCATAATTTTTCGGATACATTTTTTTTTTAGATCAAAGCAAAAACTACCTAACACACCCCTTTTTTTTTTTAGACAGGGCTCGTTTGGTCCCCCACTCTTCAAAAAGAATCCATGGCGCGAATATACCAGCTGTTTTCTATTATTTATGTTGCCGAACTGTAAAAAAGATACCTCGGTTGGGCTGACTTTGACAAGCAGACGGCTCGTTCATTCTGTCGCCCGCTACTTTCGGAATGGTATGGAATGGAATATAGAATCGGTGCCGACGGCCATTTTGATTCTCCATCAACTATTCGGGCGGGGAGCGCCATCTAGTGTTGGAGTTTGTTAACGTTTCTGATTTTTCACACCTTGATGCTTGATTGAACGTCAGCTGCTTCTATTTTTCAAATTCTCTATTACTCTATTTTTCAAAAATTAAAATAATTTGGCATGGCAAAAAATTCATGCATCCGTTTCAACCAATCGTGACTAGATAAGTATATTGCAATTCCGGAATATAAAAGAAAAAATTCTTTTATCGATAACACAATTTCGTTAGATTACCAAATAGAAATAGTATATTTTATTAAATCTCAAATATCAAACCTTCCCATTATTTACGCTTCATAAATTACTTATAAATACAACCACACAAACGTCGAGAGAAACGAATACTCAAAATTCACATCCAAACTCATCAAAAATGACAAGATCCTGTACATATATCAAACCAACGTTCAATGTTATCTTCATAAACCCTGATATAAATCTCAATATTAAATTGTAACTAAGTATATCTACATTAATCCTCATCCGGTAGATAAAATTACTTCAGCCTTTGTAGCAGAAGCGAGAATTATTCTATGTGAACGTACTGCCCCTCTTTGGTACTCTATCCGTGATTAGCCTGTTTTAGAAGTGTTTCTCTCATCAGAATTATTTCTTGTTGTTGTTTACTGGGTTTGTAGTTCGATTCGATGTGGTGCAGGGTGTAGAGTTTGTCTCTAGAAAGGGGCCGTACATCATGGTAAGGAAATATCTTTATCTTTGTTTTAAATAAATAATGGTGAATGTTGTTTTCTAACTCAATGTTTTAACTTTAGAGTAAAATGTCTTTTTTTTTTTAAATATTAAAGATCAGAACTTTTCATATTGTCAAGGTTATATTACTCATGCAAAAACTATTTTAGTTATTTTTATATGGATTAAATTTGCTATTCTTATTTTATCCTAACTTAGAGGTGAAATCAAAATGAGTTTTCAGTCATTTTAAAATCCTTCAACGTAGCATTTAACTTTATTTTTAATGATTCAACGCACGTTTGTCTAATATTTTATTCGTGAAATTTCAAATTATACGCATAAACATAAAAACTTTATTCAAGGGAAAACCGTGTTTTTGTTTTAAACAACCACTATAATTAGAAGACGTAAGAGTGCCGGCCCATTTTGACTTTTCTTCCTATTTATATTTACTCTTACAAAATGCAAATGGGCGCGGTGCTTTTTTGAGCTCTTGTTCTGCCCTGTAATTGGCCTCGCCGTAAAAACAAAATTGCGCTATTAATTTGTCGTTTTTATCAGTTTTATCCAACCAGTTTCCGCTCTCTTTTAAGGGGTCATAGGAGTCTTAAAAATGTGCAAAGAAGGTAAGTTTCATAAATTTTAAAATTTGTTTTATAATAAATAAATCTTGCAGAATTACAAAAAAAAAATTATACTTATATATTGAGTAGTTAAAAAATTACATGAAAGATCAAACTATGCTTTGTAGTGCCTTCTTTGCACATTTTTAAGACTCCTATGACCCCTTAAGTAAAGTAATGCATCACTAAAAAGGTATATTTTTTATTTTTATTTTGAAGCACTTTAATTTTAGTCATCACGCAAAAATGAAAGAAAGAGGGGAAATTTTGAAAAAAAAATAATAAATGCAATCGAAATGAAATTATTTCTCCGTTCCCCGAGTCTTTATTGTTATTAAAAATTACCATGGTAATTGCCCCTATGTTTCGTGATTATAGCACAAGCAAGCGGAGTGGATGGAGCTATTTTCACGTGACCGCAATTTCGAGTTCACGATTTCATAAAGGTTTCTGCTTCTTTCTTTGTGAATATTGTAGTAATTGATTAGGAGTCGGTCCCGTTCTGAAATTCAATTTTATTAAATTCCTCTTTCAAAGAAAATGAGGTAGAGGCGAGTGTTAAACCTCTATTGTTTTCTCCGGTGTTTATTAAAGGTCTCTAAACGTGACGAGGTGTTTTTTGTTTTCCTTCTTTTTTTTTAATCAACTCCAAAGCATCCTCTTCCGCTTAGAATACATTCTCTCGAAGAATCTTTCTTCTCTTTAAGAACTTTTCTAGCTTTTAGCTTTTTTTAAAAAGACAACAACACACTAATTAAAAATCATTTTTATAAAGTTTATATTGAAGATTGTGTAAGATACGTTGTAATAGTTTTTACCAATTATAATTTCCCATTAAATGAACTTCAACTACTAATTATCACAACTTTCGATTCGGAGTTATTCTAATTGTCTCTCATTCTCTTGAGCTTTGAAATTATTCAAAAATATGCATTTAATATTGTTTTAACCTTACGTTTTTAAAATGAATTATCAAAGACAAATTTAATTGTATTTATTTGTATTTAAAAAGGAATTATTTAGAGTTCTTTCTCTTAAAGGGGCTCCTCAAACTTCAAAGCGTTGAACATCACATCAAATTCGTTTATTCGGCTACATTTTAAAAAGAACCTTCCTCTTACTAATCTAAGAAAAATAACAAATGCATATGTGACAAAACATTTCCCTTGAGTAAGGAGCACAAAAAAAGCCGATATAAAAAACGAAGACCCCTAAAAAACAATAAAAAGAAGCCGATATTTAATCAAGCTGTCCCTTTTCTGCTTTGTCAGCTCTTCTTTCTGTCCAATCGCCCGTGAATCCCTGCAAGTGATACGAAGAAAATGATTATTTGTAAAAGAACAGATTTTTGTATCAGATTTATGCTCCTGTGTCCTCTGATAATGGAAACTGAGTAACGTCCCGTAATCTCTTTGTAGTTTGTGCTGCCCCGTTGAGGTATTGATTGCAGAATCATTATATGAGTAACTATTTCGTTACGGAAGTTAGTTATCTGCTAGCCTTTTATTGACGCATCGCCGTCTTTTTTCTTATTTGAAATACATATCAATAAAACAATTACTTAAATTCCGATAAATTTTTTTTTCAAATTTGATATATACTCGTTGTGTTTGGATTTAAGCATGCGTATGAATTTTATAATCGATTTTTATCTTTTTTTTATGATGTAAATAACTAGATAAGGTTGTTGGCAAATGTTTATTTTGTGTAACAAAAATAGTTTACAGTCTCTTTTCTATTCTTGTATATAAATTAATGTATGAAAGATTTTATTCATTCATTACAATTTGAGCTATGATATTCGATAATCGATAATAAAGTTGTTATTTTGGAAACAAAATTGAGTTTTGTTATTTGTCGATTAATCATAGAGTTTTGTCAGTTTGCTTCTTTAAAACGCATGCATACTTGTCAATTAATATTTATATTGCAGTGTTCATCCATTACAAATCGTTTTCAAATATTTCATTTTGAACCAGCCTATCTGCCATCTGTAGAACAGTAACGCCAATCAGCCAACTTAATAGAATATGAACAATTACCAGTTAACGAAATGCGATACCTCATGATCTGGCTGTTTGCCTCCTGCTTTGTATTTTGACCTCATCCTTCCTTTCAACCCATACCTAGCCCATTAGCCTAAAAGCCGAACTCGAGCCATTTAACCTAAATGGGCACCCCCGTAAATCTATTAGAGGGGGCCTTTTGTACCATCCCCGTCTATATTGGCCATTTCCTTTCTTAATACGACTCCCCGACTCTTTTATTTGTGGCTTTTCCCTAATTATCGGAACTTTCTCTTCCCCCTGTTTCACGTTTCCAATTAAGAGCTGAATGCCCTCCCCCCCTCAACCTTTTGCATGAGATTCTGCACCGCAGATAGACAGACCGACAGACAGAGAAACTGCAATAATTAGAGGCTGCCGAAAATGAACCGAAACCGGGACGAACCGGTGCGTTGGTGCATGAACCCGAAATTGCCCCACCACGTATGTATATGTGGCCCCCATCTTTTCGGGGCTTAAAAGTGACGTCACTTTTGACGGGTGGGTGGGGAGATTTTATGAAACATCCGGAAAAGATGCCCTCCCCAAGGCTTCTCAACAACATAGAAACTGTTTTTTGGCGAAATACTTGTCATTTAGAGCCAAAGGGGCGTAACTCCATTTTGTCCCAACTGTACATGACAGGCATTAAAATATTTTGATGAACTCATTGTGTGTTGTGCCAACCCACTATTTCAGCTCCCAAGCAAAAATTTGTTTTGAAGTTTACAGAAGTATGCTTTTGTTGCTGGATGCAAAGCCAAACTCTACGCTCAAAGCTGTGAAGTTTAGAAAATCTTCGTTTGTTTGGAGTTATGCCTCTTTGGTTCTTATGTACAATATGGGGGTGCGGGACAAATCTGGCCGGCTTTCAGCTAAAGTGCGTTTTTATAGCCCCCCGTAGTGCAACTGATGTCGGCAATGGTGGTAATGCTCCGTTTTTCAACTCTGAAGGAAGTTATTTGGTTTTTGGAGGGTGTTTTTTTATATTTTGGTCCACAATTTGGTTGGAAAATTACTTACTCATTGTATTAGCGTGGGGTGGTAGAGGTATTGAATCGTATCGTAATTGACTCTGCACATGATGGATTTTCGAAATCTCTTTCAGGATAAAATTGAATCAGTTGCATCTCAGTGCACTATTCCCAGATATTTTGCTGTTATTATGAAATATCACACCCTCCCCCTCAATATTATTTTGAAAATCTTGATATCTGTTATTTTTTAGTTGCAATAAGAGGAATTTCAAATGCTTTTAAGGTTCACATTACTTTTGCATCTCCTATTTATCAGCAATGATTTCGTATTTTTGTGGCAGTATTAAATGATTTTGTTTGTCAGTTCAAAACATACAGCAAGTCATCGCATTCAACGTGGACATAGAATCGTCCGACCCTAGGCATTCGAACCTGTTGTACAACCTCAAAACCGATTAGTTTGCCATTTGTTTCCTCACACCGACAAGAACTTATCGAAGCCCAGAAAACATTTATCAATGTCCTGGGCCCTTTTCTAAAGGTGTTTCTCGTCTGTAATTTGAGGGAGGCTCCACAAGAGGGTCGGGCAAGGTTATTTTCACCGTCGGGGGTCATGAGAGAACTTTGCTGTGTTTCGATAGCAGCTCAAGTGCGTGGTGGGTGGTAAGAGGGTCAACGTGCAGCTTTTAATGCGTGTCTAATGCCCCTCGAAGCCCACCCCTCTTGATAGCGGTGACGCATCGTACTAAGCTTGTGTTTCCATAGGGAAGGAATCCTATTTTAGATCGATGGGAAATATTAGTTGAGGACACATGCTGTAAGACTTGTGTTCTTCCCCCTTGTTTAGTGTGGGGATATTGTTTACAATGAGGAGTGAGGCCGTGTATTTTCTTTACACCAAATTTATTTTGAATCTTATTTGGGGTATTTCTAAGTGCAGTAAGATATTTTTTTACTATCAAAAGGCTTATATATGTCACAATACTAGTTAACTTATGTGCTTCTATCATCCCTTTTTGAACTACCACTTTGATAACATATTTATTTTCTGAAATAACTCTTGTCAAATGTACCAAATAACTTTATTTCTTGCTAAAAATTACTAGCCTGATATATCAATTATCCCAATCATGTATTCTAAGAGCGAAATGTCTTCAGTCACATTTATCCAATCTCAAGCATAGCAATCCATCATCCACATGATCACTTCTTTTCCTAAAGTCACATACTACATACCCACACGTCACAGTCGAAATATCTTCAATTTCTTTAACACCAGTGGGCGTTTCTACACGAACAAATTACGCCAAATACGTCGCCAATTACACACCTTTCCCAACGCAATTAATTAAAATCGTGTCACCAACTATCCTCCGCACTTGTAGTTCTTCCATTGCACCACATCAATAACAAATCGATAAAACATATATCAATCAAGCTTCCATTCACCGCCTACGCACCTTTTCACCAAATTCCGCCCCCGGTCGTTGTTCGGATAAATTGCAAGTAGCCCCTCCACAATAACACCAATGTCGTGACTCACTATTTCTAGGTTTTGCTGCTGCCTTGTGTCCCAGGTGGTAAAATATACGTACTCGGTTCAGTTGCCGATATTATGTATCGGAACATGCCCCAGAAAATGGCCAAGGAGGGGGTGGTACAAGTGCCATCGACGCATGTTGAAGGAGATTCATGCATATGCATGGGTATGACTGCACCTGCTGTTGGGAACAACGTGGGTACTTGACTGAAGCAGTTGGTGTGTGATAATAATTATCGCATGGGTTGTGGCGGATTTCTATCCAAAGCGATGACTCAAAGCAGCGTTTGGCTTGTCCATCAAGTTCATTGATCTAGCCGAAGTATACCTTTGTTCACATTGAGCAAATTGCACTTATCGGAATCTACTTCCTAATCAAGAAATTTCGATGAATGATGAGGGTATTTATGGAATAATTTGCTGATATTTGAAATGTTAACATTCAAATGCTGTCAGCAGCAGCCGGTGATCGCTGAACATGGTTCCAAAACTACACGTCATGCCATATCTACAAGAGAATAAAATCAATCAATCATACCTGTATCATTACATGCTTCATTCGAAGCCCAGCTTAAGCGATCACTGAGGTCGTGCCTTTCCAACAAATTGGCCAATGTTCTTCGTTTGGTTTTGTATAGAGTGGCTTATTGACCATTTCCCAAGACCACCCAGACGAAAGGAGAACACAAGTTTCTTTTTTTTGTGTGTGACCTTCACTTAGATCTCTATCGTATTCGAACTCTTTTCGCTTCATTTCTCTTCGACGTGCCCTGTTCCTCCAACTTCCATACAGGGTCACAGAAAATGAGATCAGGGGTGATCCCGAAAGGGATGTTTTATTCTCTTTTGTTTTCCCATCTTTTTATATATTTTTTCTCTCCTGGAGATAGAGAATAATTGATATTCAGACAATTTCTCCTATTCCGACTTCGTCGGGAGCTTTTTGATAAAAACATACGTCAATGGGCCATTCATCTTTTTTTAAGGAGAAAACAATGGTTACTTGCTATTCCGATGTGAGAAATGGTTATTTGTATGTTACAGAACAGTAGAATTGTTTCTAGGAAATTATAATATTGTACCATTTTTCTAAATTCGGAGAACTAAAGATAGAAAAAATAAATTATTACAAGTAGACAATGATAGACTTCTACTTAACCTCTTCAGATAAATCAGAAAAGGGAAAAAAAATGCAAAATTGTTGTTGCTGTTGTTGAAATTGAGTTCTGGGTATTGTATAAGTTTATGAACTAATTTTGAATAGGCTGAGGGCGCTGCTGTTTGAATAGTCTCTCCTCAGAAAAAAAACATTTACAAGGCTCAGAGAAACATCGACTTTTAAAAACGTAAGAATAAAGAAAAAGCTAATATTTTACAGACTCGAAGATCTTTTTAAACTCACACCTCTTGGTTGAGCTCTCAAACCCTCGCTTTATCACGTATCGTTCCCGAAAATAGACAAGATCGTCGCTGTTCGCTGTCATTTCTTGTCAAGTCACTGTTGATTTAAACTCCACACTATCTTGGATGTTTTAGAAATTCTACAAGCTGCCAGAAGGAGTTTGTCCCGCACCTTATGTTGCGTAACAGCTGGGGTGGAGATTGCCTTTCGCGATGAATATACTTAAAAATGTGCGCACCCCCTATTTCAGTGAGTAAACATTTTGTTGTCCCGAGGTTCATTGATCGGCATAGCTTGTTTACTCAGCTTTGAAAAGCATTCGTCATCTTAGGTATCCACACGAGAGCTTTGTTGTAGGCATCGACCGGTCGTCACCTTTTGTATTTTTATTATTTAGGACTGGGTTTGAAGTGTGCACAGATTGCGTAGCTTTCGTTGAACAATCTTCTTGTACTTTTTTTCTTGTGTAGATGGGTGTTTAAACCCGATTTATAGTTTTGTGCGTACACTATGGAATTCCATGAAAATGTTGTTACTATTTTTTAATTTTACCAGAATTTAAATACACCATAACTTCACTAGGTACTTTGTATTAAAACATGTATTTATGTTCAAACTCATTGTCATTAATATTGACCTTTTTATTCTTAACCCATTAACAGCGACCTTGTTAACACCGTTTGTACCTTCATTTCCGAAGAAAAAAAACGTAATTTTAAGTTTTTGAAATTCATTTTTAGCTTTACTTAATTTGTTTTTCATAAAAAGCTCATTTTTACGTGGCCATTTTTCTGGCAACCGTCGTAAATGAGTTAACCCTTTACTATGCCATTTTTTTCTATTTATGTTACGTTAAAGTATTTCTAAGATTGAGATTAATTTATAAAAAGAAATTCATTTAGCTCATTACCTAAAATTAATTTTATTATTAAGACCATTTTATTTCGGTGGGAAGTATGTTTCCCTTCGCCCCCTGGGAGCTATTCAAACGTATCGTCCATATGCATCCTGCATTAGTAATTTTGTTTGGGTTTTCTGAAGTTATCAGGAGATGGCAGCACTAATCAAAATTGATAAAGTTGCTGGGAAGTATCCCACAGCCTTTTAAAGGGTTAATACGACATTCAGCTAGTTGAACATAAACGCTTAGCGAGAAATCGAAGAACATGTTGATCTAGCTCCTGTATCGCAAAGTATACATAGTTGCCGTATCACAAAGAGGAATAGCCGACCCTTTTCGCTAATCTGTTTCAGTATTGATTATTCACATTCCGGAGCACATGAATGATTGCTAATTGTAGCTGGAGATAATTTCGGTCACGCAGTTATTAATTATTTATTCAGAACCCGAAATCCCCAACTTTATTCTTTACTAATAAATCAAATACGGCATTTGGCGATTACCGCACAATTAAGGGTTATTATGTTCACTGACTTTATAAATAAGAGGATCAGTAATAATTGGCGTATTTATCACTAAACTCTCTTGCAGTTAGATTGGACATGGGTTATGATGAAGATACATGAAGAAAGACGTCTCCAAGCTTGAATACAAAATGTTTATTTACTTCAAAGATTAGAAATTGAGTTAAAATTTCCCATTTTTGTTCCTGACTGTGGTTCTAAAATACGACTCCCGTCGCCAATAGCCCTCGTGTAGCTCTAGTGCGACGATAATTCAAACCTAACCTAACCCATTTTTGTTAATTAAAAATGGTTAATGGTGGGGGCATTTTTTGCCTAACTTTTTAATTGCCTAACTTTTTTTGATGATTATATATTTTTCTGGAGTTGTGAGGCTGGGAAAAAAAAACTTTGAAGAACCAATTCGAACCGAAAAAGACAAATGTTTAAGACGATCTATTTGCAGTCGCACAAAGTGAATTTATATTTAAGTGCTAGTAACTGAAATCTCACACAATATTGGTAACTATTCTTTTTTCTCTGTCCCAAATTTTCGAATATACCGTTAAAATATTCCGTGCTCGTAAAAGCACAAAATGTCGTATAGATTTCTGACTCCATACACTTCTGGTATCGTGACGAGTCATTTTTTTCCACCTTCCAGATGTTAAATTTCGCACTGTTTCACGGTTTCTTTTTATTGTTCCTCAGTGTACTAGAAATATATTAAATTTCGACGCCATATTTCCTTCTGGGTTTCATGTCTTAATGCGATTTCTGTTGCCTTTCGCGTCTCTGGAATATATTTTTCTCATTACCATGGTGTTGATAGCTCGCTTTCTGAATTAGAATAATGTTCGTTGCTGTTAATGGAAGTTGTAGTATTTCTTCTGGCATATTCTTTTACTTTCAAATTAAATTACCGTGTTTGACACGAATCGTTCGTATGACACGAATTTCGACGCACTTCGTCTTTGATTTATTCGCAGCTATTGCATTAAATGAATATTTTTAATGGTTTTTGTGTATAAAAAATTATTTTTTTTATTTCTCCAATTTTTATACAATATAAATTTGGTCTTACATTATTACTTTTTAATTGGCTTCTACAGTGCAGCCTACACTTTTAAAACAAACAAGCGATTTTAACTCAGTCTGAGTTAATATTCACTCCTTTCCAGTGTTGAAAATGCACTTTTCCTACCGGAGTGGATTTCACTCCTTTGTTTTAAGAATGTATGATCTTAATTTGTTTAGTTTAGTTGTAATATTGAAAATCTCCAAAATCATACAAACAAGTTACTAGCAAGTTATTTGTATGCAAAACTTAAAAGATAAAAACAAAAAATTTCCTTATCAGCTTAAAATCTAACTTGGCGCTTTTATATCTAGGCATTTTCATTCGCAATTTGTTGTTTTGCAAAACGAAATCTAAATATTAAATCTCCACTCAGCTCTTGCTGCACTTAAATGTGCACATTTGCCTTTTATAGTGCTTCTCCGAGTATATTTTCGGAGAGACAAACCGTTCGCGAAATACATTTTAAACGGAAAGAATGCGACAGTGTAAAGAAATTTGAATTTCTCCCTGCATCCAATCCAATCTAGTCAACTATAAAAATGAGAAGCTGAATCCTTTTCTAGATTTTACTACTTAAAGAATTTCTAACTCGTCATAGCGAATATTTGTTGACTTGTTTTAAATATCTAAAATGTATTTAACCAGTTATTTCGAACAAAACCGTTTATTTCTTCAGAACAGAAAGTGTATAAGGCTTTAAAAATTAAACAGAAAAAAAGAAGAATCTGCATATAAATTAAAGATAGAGTTTAGTTATCCAGTAGCTGGCACGAAGGCTGCATACGATAATGATAATAACATCGGAGCTTTGTAAACTTAATAAAAAGCGTTGACTGGCAAGACCCGAGAAATAAAAAAGAAATATGTAAATAATGTAGCATCATTCGGACACTAATTGCAAGTGTCAAACTGCAGGGTGGAACCCACTTTACATATCATTATTGTCACTCGTTTGTAAGAGCTTTGATCGCAGTACCCCATCTGACTAAAATATTTTTTATTGCTTTTCTATATATAATGGAATTTTCTTTTAAAATTCGTTTTATCTAAATACAAATAAAGAAAAAAATTGAATATGTTAATGGATTTGGCGTTAAAAGCGATTAACCAACTTGCTATAGTTCGAATTCAATTTTTTAAGCATGTATTAAATTTTAACCATATTCTATAAGTTTTGATTAATTTTAAATCTGATAATGGTTTGGTGAATTTATTTTAATATGTTATCTTCTATTCTATTATCAAACATATTTATGTTCAGAAATCTTAAGACTATAATAATTTTGTAGGACTATTATTATTATTTTTTTAAATCTATGATAATAAAGATGAAATAATAATGAGGAAAAAAGCGCCTTTTCCCCTTCTTTCAGACCTCAGTAACATACTTTGTTACCTATCCACCTATTTCTTAATTACTTTTCGCCACTTATTTTTTTTTTCTTCATAAAAAAACAATCACAAAGTAAAACTTATGAACCCAACACAATCCAGAAAAAACAAATGGAATTCATCCAACTGTCGGGAGAAGTAATCGTCCAGTTTTTCCTTGAGCCACGGAAAAAGAATTATATTTATATGTGAATGATGATATAAAAAAAGTTTTTTTTTTCTGATCTCAAGAGAAAGCTCTTACATTTTTTTGTATATTCTTTAACCAATTTTTCGTATTTATTTCGAATACGAACTCCCTTCTGGCTAACTTTCGCAAAGAATACCAAATATTGATGTTGGAATTTCTATTGTGTTACTATTGACTGCCCCTCCTGTATAGTTTTTTTTAAGTGTATTTGCTATTAAGTCGGAAAACCATGTTACCATTTCTAGGTCTTGCGAGAATAGACGTTCTTTTTATGTTCATGCTAAGTCCAAAACCCAGGAACAATTTTGTATTTCCCTACGGGTTACTAGACGCGTTGCAAACCCCTAATTGTTAGTTTTTTCCTTTTTATTCTGAAAGTTGTTTAAACAGTTTAGTTTTGGCAAGTTGATAAGTTATCCAATCCACGAATGTTTGCAAAAGTTTTACAATGCTAGATTAAACTATTTTATATTTTTGTTTTGTTTACCCAAAGAAATTGCATTCTTATAACTCGACAAGTTCTTTTATTGCTTTACTTATAGGCTTTCTTGATGTGCAGTTCACTTATTTATAATGTAACATGATACTTTTATTTAAATTAAATTTTATGAATTTATAATTAGCTTGATATGAATGCTCATAAAATGGCATAAACTTTTTGTAATAATTCGAAAATGATTATTATAATAGTTAGATTTATAATAACATAGATTATTATATTGCAGCAATTTAAATAAGAATTTAATAAAGAAAATATACATTCGATGATTGTGAAACATGGCTTATTGTCTTATGCTATACAGCCAAATAGTCTTTAAAATTCATTGCATGCAATTGTTTACGTAAAATGTATCACATACATTTAATATATATTCTCTTCCGAGGAAAAAATCAGCTGTAACCTTGCACCATCTGATACACTGGAATTGGGTTACAAGAGCTTAAAAAACTTCCATGCTGTGAACCTCCTGCTTTCTTCAACGGTGTTGCCAATTTAGGGAACATGAGCAATGGAGACGGTATTAAAAAAGATGAAAAAATAAGATCCTATAAAAAAATATATATATAAAAACATTCACCCCTTTTGTAGAGAAACTTTTGTTTCTTGGCCATCATCTTAATTCGTTACCCTTCTCTATCGAGCAGCACCAAACACCCTCAACTCAACTTGGGATTTTTTTTTTATTATTATTATTTTATTCCTTTCCTTTTAAATAAAAGAAGAGATAACAACGAATAGAAAAAATAAATGTATGAAATCCCTGATGAATTTTTCTATATTTTTTTCGCTGACAGCACGTTGAAAGTGAAATTTAATAAAGTTCCGAAACTTGCCAAACTAGGGGGTGGTGAAAAAATAAAGGGGAAAGCGAGAGAAAAAAAATAATGGCGGCGTGTAAGATCTGGCTCGTATCCTTTTAGGATTCTGAACATGTTTATTTTGCGTATTGTTGTTGCTATTTTTGGTTTCATGAAGTTTTTTCAAAACCTGTCTTTATAATATTAAAATATCTTGTTTTTATTTGATACATTTCGAGCAAAAGTTCATCATTCTAACATATTCGGAACAAAGTTCAATTTCTTTTAACTTTCATCTTCATTTTTTAGTTGCACATCTTAATAGTTTCTAATAGGTACTTAAAATGATGAAGTGCTTAAAAAGAAAATTGTCGTTCATTAACGATGGCAAAAAGTCACTTAAATCACTTGAATAATCACTTTGTTGAGGTGCTAAATTGTTCATTAAGTTTTTCTGTTTTTTTAATTGAATGTTTTCAAGTTAAAAGGATAGTTTTTACATCATTAAACTTCAAACTTCATCAGCAAACTCGTTTGTGTCAATTTTCTTTTGACAATAAAAACTTGTCAACAATTGCCCTCCCAATTCCCCGCTTATCATACTTGAAGTATGTTTTTACTCCTCTTTCGATGAGCTATTATTGTCCTTTTAAACCATCAAATCAATCCATTACTTTAAGTACCCTCCATCTCAAACAACAAACTCTTATATTCTTCAGTTTATAATATTAAAAACAAATTACGTATGAATGGAGAAACACAAAAGTCAAATCCTTCTCTTTTTTTTAAAAAAAAAAAGGAATGAATGGATCATAAAAATTTATCATTCATCGTTTTTTTTTACGGGCGTACATCATAAAGATAGCGCCATTCAATGATGCCGAATCATGTAGAGTACGTGTCGCTTCGATATCTCGTTAAATTGCGGCCGTGTTACAACATGGATTCCGGGTTCTGGTCCGAAGAGCTCGTTAAAATAACTGAACATGTTGGTTCTTTACAGTTCGGATCACGCCATCGACCTTAGAGGATTGATTATGCCTTAGATTCCGCGTTTTACCCTTAAAATTAAACTACCATTTGAATCCAAAGACAAATGGTACTCCATTGTTTTTCGAGGTTAAAAGTAAATGTATAAAAGGATTTTCATTTAAGTTCAGCATAAAAAATATATATGCGTGTATCCGTTTTTTTTTTAACTATTCAAATTTAATTGATTGGCTCACAATTTAAACTGTGACTTGCATCGAATACAAATGATACCCCATTGTCTTTTAAGTTCACCTTTGAGGTTCATTTAGATGATTCAGTATTAACCCTTTCACTACTGAAACGGCCCACGAAGGCCGGCCGTCTAAGGATTCGATAAGGATATTCCTATCACATATTACGCGGAAACAAAAATCCTTCGTAAATTTTAAGTTTATCTCAAACTAAAAGTATATCTATAATATTTAGGCTGTATCAACTGAATAAGTAACTGAGCAGCTAGTGTGGTAATTACCTCAAATAAATCATATGTTTGTTTTAAATGCTGAATCAAGCTGCTTATTTCTGATATTGCTGCAATATGCGCTTCCAGATTTTAATTATGAAATACCATGCCTAGTATGTATTCGTTAGAAGTAAACTGTAATTCAATTACTGTATCTTGTTTCCCTACTTATAACCCTATCCTCGTAAAGAAAACAACCTCCCAGGAATCGGTCTTATAAACCTTGAGACGTAAATGCTTACAACCACGTAATGTGGACGTGATATTTCGGAAATATTTAGTTAGTGTGGTCTCTGGATATATTTTACTCCTGGTATCTTACTTTACTTTATTGAGATGGGATCGGAATGGAAAAGTATCAAAGAAATTCAGGAATATTAAAGCATGTAAGAAATATCCTCTATCCATTTTAAGTGCAAATTTATAGGTATTTCTTCGAAAAGATATCCCTGTTAATACTTACTATTTGAAATAGGACCGAAGTGCAAAAGGAAGAAATTATACGTTATCGTGATGTTTATTTTTTGGGACTAAAATTAAAGTTATTTTTTATAGAAATTTTAAATGTTAGCCACAAATTGTACTGATAGTAAAATAATAAGAATATTAATTAACCAAATATTTTATCGAAACATCACGTCCGTATTATTATTTATAAGCATTTACGTCTCAAAGTTTATAAGACTGACTATTTAAAAATTTCATTCCATTGTACTTGCTATGCCAAAGTACTTCCGCCATTAAATTGTGTTCATTAAACAATGTAATGTATGTTGTGCATGTTTTCTCTATTTAAATAAAAAATATACATTTAATAATGTTGAACATGCCTAATACTGTTTGTTTAATACTTTATTATTTGTGTTTTGCAGATGACAATGGATTGTACTTATAGGATTATAGTGTGCGTCATCGTGCTGGCTCACTTTGCGCACGCAACTGGCGCCAGAAGAGGTGGTGGTAAGTCCATTTACGATATTTTTGTGTTGAAGGTGAATACACCAATAGCTGACCATTTTACGCCGATTTTCCAGCCAACCAATTAAGCTCGTCTGAGTTAAAGTTTTATGTATAATTTCATTCGAATAAATTTCAAATTTAAAAATTATTTGAAAGAACTTTTAAAATATATACAAAATTATTGTTTTAATTTAATCTTTTTTATTTGGTTAATAAATGGCATTTGTATGCTTTATGTAATCCAAATTTCTCATGTCGTTAGTTTACCCTAGTGATTTCTTTAGTTCATTAATAGAAGTGAAACAGATATTGATTGAGACCATTCAACCTGCATTATATATATTTTTTTTCTATAAAAGAGTTTTATTTAGTTATTTTAAGAAAACCTCTTAGTTTCTTAAATACAACTACACATAAATAAGTGTTTTATATATAATCGTATAAAAAGTTCAATAAATTTCGATGTAATTTTAAACAAGACCATTAAAGATTTCGTTATTCCGTCACACTACCCACGTAATCGCTAATCGAAAATAACCCCCTCACCTCCACTTCGGTAACCAAACAAAACATCGAAACCTCGTTAAAACCTTGCCTCGTAAATCACCAGCTCCAGAACTAACTCCCACATTTTTACACTGTATCTGGGTCCTCTTAATTAAGGCCCGGTGACTCACATCAGAATGTTTAAAAATCGGGAGCTCGTGTTCTATGAATAATGATTAATTTTAATTAATTTAATGGAGCGTACACCCCCCTTGATCAATATATCGGTAATTCTTCAAACCGCCCACCCATTCCACTCCTTTTAATCCCGGGATCAGGAAATTCAGTTTTAATCAGTCCTTCTCAGCCGAGTGACTTAATTCTCGAAGATTTAAGATTGGTATCCTTTCCAATTTCGCCATCAGCACTTTTCGTCCGAAATGAGCTGCTTGAGTTATTTTGTTATAGTACCGTTTCTGACCGTCCCGGGTCGCTTTATGGCTGGACTGAATACCAATGTATTCATTGCCTCATAGTTGATTAAATAATTGCTTTTGAATAATTATTAACGACCTGTGACTTTTATGTGTAGATTCTGTTACATGTATTTGCAGTATGGGATGGGATAATAAGCTAGTAACTATAAACCTTTGGAATCTATGTAACAGTTATTTGGTTAAATATTGTACGATTTGTGACTTTAATGCATTGATTTATTTAGGATATGAGTATTAGATAGTTGTGTAAACTTTTAATTTTTATATATGTAACTCGTTCAATTTGACCTAAATCAATTTTCAATTATCAAACTTGAACGAGAGCTATTAATAAACCACAATTTATTGATTTCAACTATAAAAAGAAATCTATCTAAGTGCAATGCATTCCCCCAAAAAGAGGGTGTCTCTCTAATTATCAATCTTGTAATCAAGTTAAAGGTCATTTAAATTCGTAACCAATTCTTCAGAACAAAGAGCCTAATGCATCAAAATCTATCGAACAAAAAAAATGGGGGAGGGGATTTAGTTGTATAGAAGGGGCGTGGAACCATTCATTCTTTAAAATTTTTTTATGGGTCTAATACTATTCCACCAGCGCATTAATGAAGCCATATCCCCACCATTTCATGCATAACACGTTTTCGATTTTTTTTTCCTCCTCTGAAATCTTCACTTCTTAATGAAATTAAAAAAAGAAGACCCTTGTGTTGTAAGAGGACCTTGTACTGGCATTGTTCCTCGAATTCGTACCTCATTCCACCCCCCTATACTTGACAAGCATAGGGTGCTAAGGAAGAAAGTAGCAGCTCTTTTTTACCGATTCTTTTAGAATAAGCAGCTCTGTAGTAAACATAAATGAAGTTAGCCAGCTATGTTGTCAAATAGTTACTCTTAGACGCATGTCTATGGCATCGCTTTTGTCGAATCGTAGATTATTTACCGTAGTTACTAATTTACTATTGCATTCATTATTTTTCACATTATACTGGTATACGACAAATTAACAACGGAGAACCGCTTGCTTGTGTTCAGATATTTCTTTTCAATGACTACTTAGTGCACTACATTCGAAGAGTCTTATTTACATTACAGTATTTTGGAATTAAAAAAAAACTGCTTCTCTTAATTACTTTATGAAAATGTACGAAATTATAAACTAGTTAAATTTTTTTAGTTTAAATGTGATTATCAATCCCAAGAGAGGTTAAAAAAACAAGTACAGAAATAAACTTTTTTCTAAATACACCCGAAATGCCCCACTCCCCTTGTTCGCTGAAAAGAGAGGCCCCCTCGTTTGTCGTAATAGATTGTACATGTCGGGGCAAATTAAAAAGATTTCTTTGTATCCCAGACCGATATTTGGGGAAAGAGGGGGTCTGAGGATGTAAATGACTGATTAGAAGGGAAAAGGAGGGCCATGCAAATCAGATCCCTGTTTACCACCCTTTCCTGTAGGGGATCAATTATTTCCCTTTCCCACTTGTTCTTTTGTCCTCTCGACTGTGTAATTAATGCGCGCGTTAAACGGAATGCATTACGGCGAGGTGATATTAAAGTTTAATGGGGAGAACGATTTTGTGAGAGGGGGCTGGTAGGTCTGCACCCCTTTCTCACTCGAATTTGCATTTAATTAATTAAAAATTCATAATTTTTCGTCCCATATGTGATGTTTTCTGTGATTTATATTGTAGGGGTAGTCCGTGTTATGAATAATTTTCTATTTAAAATATTAAAAAAAAAATTGTTCAAATGAAGGAAATAATTTAAACATGCACATTTAGATATTAATCACATACGTAATTTTTCAATTTATCTAGCTTCTTGCATTGTTTGAGCAAAGATCTAAAAACTGCCGAGTACTTAATGAAACGAGTTCTCTATCTTAAAGAAGGTGTCACACTAAGGAGATGCGCACACAGTTTAATCTGCCAATATTGACTTTGAGATTAATGAAGTATATATATTTTAAAAGGTACTCCGTTGTTCTTCTTCCCATCGCTGTATAAATCATTCATCCTTTGTTTCTCGCATGGATTTATGCTCCGGAAATAATTCCTCGTGACAACTTTACTGCTAGCCATTCTGTTCTTCTGCTCGGTGACAACAAAACTCCTGCCATGTTTCTTTCTCTCTCTCGACTTCTAAATTTAGCCGGCATTGGATATCGAGCGAAAAGAAGATCGCAAGTGACAACTCAAAGCGGCTTCTCGCACTAAAGTTATCACCTCAGCCGTGAATTAAGTGGTATTTTCCCCGTGTTGCCACTGGAGGTTCCTTAAATTCGCCGTCTTTTAAAAATAGTAGCCGGCATGTGGAGTCGCTAAATCACCTCCCTGTGGCACCCAAAACATTGATTTAAGCCGTAACTCTAGAGACTCGCTTACACTCTACTACTGCAAAGAAAGTTCTCTCTTTTTTTCTGTGTATGATGCCTCTTGCACCTTTCGTCGTTACAATGATGAATACCTGGCCTTTATCTGACGTTATCGTGTCGCGCCGAAATGATGTATTTCCACACACAGATGGAATCTGGTTGGGCGACATGTTCTGCTGTTCGAAATAGCCCGAGATCCCCCGCGTGGATTATACACTTATTCGCATCCATCGTCTTCCAAGATCTTCCTCCTCTCCAACTGAAGATGTAACCTTTGTGGTTGTTTTCTTGAAACTAAAGAGACAGAGGGATATACACTCTTAAAAACAAAAGAGTGAAATATACTCATATAGGATAAGTGCATTTTCGACTCTGGAAAGGAGTGAAAATTAACTCAGACTAAGTTAAAATCACTCGTTCGGAGTGATCCTGTCGGAGTTTTAGCTAAACAAAGGAGTGAAATCCACTCCAATAGGATAAGTGCATTTTCGACACTGAAAAGAGTGAAAATTAACTCAGACTTAGTTAAATTCACTTGTTTGTTTTAAGAGTGTACCTAACATGTTAACTTATTGGAATTCCCCTGAGGCTGTTTACATAAAGATACACTTCTGTGCCAAAATAACACAGTGTAGTAATAGTTAATTTAAATACGCACTAACTCTCTTTAACTATTTGAGACTTTTCGTTAAGGACATGGGTAGTTAGATTATTTCATATAAACAATAAAATAACGTTTATAAACGCCATAATCTTTGGCATGGAAATGTAACTTAGGTTTTTCACATTATGTTTCAGTTGTTTGAATTGTAATTTATTAATACTTTTTTTATAAGATTTGCACTTCACCAGTTTCAAATGCATAGCATCGCGAACCCATGAATTTATGACCAGATGGCTCATATAACCCACCCTAACTAGTGAAGAAAGAAAATTTATGTTTCTAAAATCCTTATTAAGGGGCGATAAATTATCTAAGTACTGCTGTCAAAGGGATATGCGGGAAAACGGAGACAGGTTGATAGTCTCGTAAAGGATAAGAAGAAGAAAAAAATAAGAGCGTTGAAAATGTATCTTGAATGAACTATCGCGTCATTTTACACTCTCATTATTCCGTGTAATCTGCATGCCCTTTTGAGTACAGTAGGATATCTGGCGGCAGCACGCCTGGAAATATCGATCAATTTGTTTATATTCAATCAAGTGCGATAGCAGGTGCTGAAATATCTAAGATAATTTTGTAGCAAAATATCGTCCGATAACAAAATATTAATACATAAAAAGATAGACGTTTTGTCAGACAGAAATTCAAAAGTTTTAAGATTTTCCTTTCATAGTACCAATATTATATGTTGTTATATTTTTCCCCATTTTTCAAACTCTGTTGAAGTTTAAAGTTTTATTTAAAACAATTTTTAAATCAAGAGCTTCCAGCTAAAAAATCTTTTCTAATTTAAGTATTTAATCTTTACAGTTACAAAGAAACTCACGCTAATTTTTTTCCACAATCCATCTGGTGCACCCACATTCGTTCTTAAAACCAACCCTCATTTGAATTCAACCACGCACACCCCTTTACCCCGTCCCTCATGCCACCTCACGCACACGCAATCCTCACGAGGCCCGGTATGCTTTTCAAAACCGTCCTCCTTATTACGCTGGGCCTAATGAAAGTTGACATTGCCCATTAATGTGGAGGCAACCTGGAGGCTATTTAATAGAAAAGAGTTACAGCCGCACCCGCGAAAAGACACACTGCGAACTGAAGTGACAACACGTCTCCTGGGATTTCCCGCCATGGCCCGGCTTTCCGGGAATAGTTGGCCACCGGCAACGGATTAGGGAATTGTGTAAGGCCGGGAAAATGAATATATTAAGCGAGGGGAGAGAGTATAATTTTAATTTTCTACAGCTGAATTGTTACGGTTGGGGAAATAAAGGCTTTTGTTGAATTGAATGAAATGTGGATTTCTGTGTTGTATGGGTTTTGCAAAGAATGAGTTTGAACGGTTTAAGATTTTTTTATATCGTTTTCTGGAGACAAACTAATGGGTACAATGTTATTAAATATCAACTACACTATTAATATTATACATTTTTGTATGTTTTATCTTTAGATAATTTACAATCTCTTTGGTAATAAGTATTCATTACCGGTTTCTTGTTGTGCCTTGAGTTCTGCCAAATGAAAATAAATATCTTTCAGTAATACATTTTACGGAAAATCTGCATTTAAACCTTTTGATACCAGTTCACCCTTTGAATAATAAAAATTTCAACAAACCTCCTTTTTTTCCAAGATTGGAAAGACAGCAAATAATCGCCTACCACCCCACCTTTTAAAATTAATAATTCCTCACCCATGAGAATTCTACCCTCATGACACTCGCCAAACAACCCTTCCGAATTGTTGACCCTGAATTCCAAATTAGAGCTAAATCCGAGGGAGAAGGGTGGTCTATATGGGATCCATCAGGCGTTTTGCTCCAGGGCTCTTCGACAAGAGATGGATCATTGCTAATCCGATGGGACTCTTTATGGTGACGTCACCCGAGATCACGGACCGGAAGGATTGGACGGGGTGTCTCACAGAAATGGGATCTAAATGGTGTTTCTGAAGAATAATTGTTATATGTTTATGTTCTTTGTTTTTATGTGGGATTGATTTTTAGTAGGTGAAGTTTTTTTTTTAGAATCTTTAATGACCCGTTATTACCCGTTAAGAATTGTTAACAGTGTTTTAATTAAGTTAAAATGTAAGTTAATAGCAGCAAATATGCATGAAAGACCTCTAAATCGTTGTAAGAATCAGATATGTGTACATTTTTCAAAAGCTTTGCACATTATTTGAGAAAATTATTGTTAATATTTGAGAAAAGCCAATTTCAATTTTATGGGTAACCCTAGATTGGACAAATTACAACAACACCGAAATTGTCCATAGTTACAATTTTAAGAAGATGTTCTAACTGCCCTGCTTCGTGTATAGAACAGGTCAAAAGGAATATCGTCTTTTTTGTCAACCCCCTTGTAACCTTTGCACAACCCCTCTCTTTGGATCGATTTCGTCACCTGTTTGCATTGGTGGCAGATGGGAACCCGATGATATTAATTTGAGTGTGCAATTTTGAAAAGAGTTCATTTTTCACGTGGAAAGGGGTGGTTTTGATCCTTGAGGGGTCAGGGCGGGAGGATGAATGGGCAATGAATTCCAATCGGAGTCCCTATTCTGATTACCATTCATTTCTATGGAAGTGAAAGCATGCTGATTAAACAAAAGGGGGTCGGGGACACTTGAATGTAATATTACGATAATGATCTGGCTGGATGGGGGGATCTTAGGGTCTAATATGAATTAAGCTGATATTGCTTGTCATTATTTTTTTTAATGTATTGGGACAATGTCCATTGTTCTTGATTAATACCCTAATAGTACAAATAGTTTTGCAATGTGAAATGATAGGGGATATTAGAATTGTTAAACTATATGCAGATTAGGGAATTCCAAACTAAATTAATCATTCCTGAATAGACTCACTGATCTAATTCGGAATGTTTCTGCGTCATCATTGCTCGCTATTGTATCTCAAATGCCGTAAATTAACGATTCATAAATACAGGGCTTCCGTCCAAATGTTTGGACCTCTAACAATGACGTTTCTGTTTGCCAGATTACATTAAACGTCCGCGATTTACATCAGTCAGTCCTATAGTTCAATTCCCTTTGAACATAATCAACTAATCACCTGTGATTTTCTGCAGCTGGTCGCGTTGTATAATCCCCCCGAAAGGAATGTAATTCCAATTGCATTGCCAGACCATAGGCCCATCCATTCCTGAACTGTCGCTGCATTTCTGTAAAGCTGTCGCATTTCGACCGCTCCTCTATCGACAATTCGTAATGAGATATTAATAATGTGGCGCTATACTCCCGAAATATAGTTATAAACCAGTTCCAGGAGTTTTAACCGGGATCACTAGATTTCCCCGGATTTGACACCTAATTAGCATCGGCGTGTGCTCTTTGTTGATTAATGAATTTCGCCATCTGAAAGATTCCGTGTTTGCCCACTCGATGTGCGTGTGCTATTTGCGGAATCCGTTGAGGTTGCTGGTCTGTGATAAATGTCTGGCGGGAAAATGTAATTTGAATGATTGATTTCCGTCATTACCCTCTCGTTTTTGGATGGCCGGATTCGCGAAAATTCCCGGAAGTTTGTGTGGAGAGAGAGGTATTTTCGTTCTTGGGTGATTAGGCGAGCATTTTTTGATATTATATTGGCAAGAGATGGAGTGGAAGGGTGTTGTGGTGACTGCAAACACTCGTAGCTAAGAACCAATGTGGTCTAACCCTAAAGAAGTCTGTTTATTATTATCTATTTACGTAACATCCCATTTTATATCCAGTCAGGATAATCGCTATTTTAATAAAGTAAGCTTCTTTTGTGAACAAATTACAAAATTGAAATTACATGGAAGGGCTATAATCTACTGAAATGTTTATGCTTTCCTATAAAGTTAGAGAATAGTATTTGTACCCCTATAGCTCTGAGCTGCAGAATCCTATATCAATGTTGTTTTGAAATGGAGGTGAAATGGATAACAGAATTATGGCCGACATCAGTTTCGGATGAGTTCTTGTTGCTATGCGGTAATGCGTTTGGAATGAGTGGTTGGCAGAGAGAGAGAGAGAGAGTTAAAGACGGATAGCTGATGTATATATGTGATTAACAGCCAATATATATTTATTACAACCTATTACAACCCCACCCACCTTTTAATCTAAAAAAGTGCCAATTGCTTTTGCACCACATTTTCTCAATGTCCTGTACTTATTTAAAATCTTTCTGTCATTGACATTAACCATTACTTCCTAAACATGGTTGAATATTAAATTTTCGCGGAAGGTGTTGATTATTAGATTTCCGGGTGTAGTTAGCGTTTTAATTGATTGAACTAGCCATAAAAATATTAGACGTAATGACATAATAAACTATCTAACTGCATAACTTTTACCAAGTCACTCGGGCCAACTTTTATCTGATGCTTCTGCACTATTTTATTTGAAAATAATGTTCCCTGAACATAAGGAGAAAAACATCATATGTTCTGAGATGTTGTTTGAAATTCAAAATCCGATTAAGATATTTGGAAATAATTTCCCTTAAAGTAAATTGGACGTTGTGTTCAGTTGTTCTTCTATAACTTTACAAAATTATAATGTTGAAACTTAAATTTTATCCTTTACAATCATAAAAAAAAGTAATTTACTCCACTCAATTTCAAGGCAACCCCTGAAACCTTATAATACACACAACACGACTGGAAAACAAAACAAAAAAATATCTTGGCGGACTAAATTGTGGTAGAAAGGCGAAGACACAGCATAACCCGGAATACACTTCAACGTCAAAAGATTGATATCATACTCGGAAATGCAAATGAAACGAAAGGTAAAAACACTACTTGGACGGCTTTCCTGCGCGAAACAAGAGCACAACAACAAAAACAGCTCGTCAGGGGGGAGAGGAATTTCAGAGATGAGAGCCTAGATTTTTTCAAAATGCGCTTTTTATTTCTCATGAGATAAAAAGCATGTTCCGTTTACTTAGATGAAAAGTCCTTCGTTCATATTTTCTGGGCGTTGTTTTGCGATTTATTTGTTTTTTGAATCTTAAAAAGTGGTTTTATTTTTTTTTGTGTGGAAAATAGCGTTTGTGCCTTAAGAACAGAAAAACAAAAGAAAATTTTAAGTAAACTTTATTTTAATATGTTTGAGAATACTTGGATGGGTGGATACTTTGCTTCACTTTAATTATAAATATTAGTCAAATATATAAGATAACTTAAATAAAGTGCAATTATCTATACAACCTAACAACACTTACTTGAAAACTTAACGAAATTTTTTGTAACCTTTTTCATTTCAATTAAAATTCAATCAATTAGAGTTGCATTCAATTACAATAATTGAATGCAATTGGCTCTTTAAATAACTGACGGAACGGATGAATGATCTATAAAATATAACGCACAATTCCCTAGAGTTAATATTCAAATCCATTTTGCAGTTCGAAACTGCATTTTCCACTTCGGAATATCCCCTATCAAAGATCTATCAGAAATTCCCCCCGCAAAAGATGGGGAAAAAATTCCTTCCTGATCCATTTTTAAGAATCGAATCTTTCCGCACGAATTTATCACCTCTCGTGATCAGGCCTCTCTCTGGGATGGTTCCAGAGTGAGAGTCGAGTGTCTGAAATATCGGGAAAATGGCACATGTCCAATTGATATAACATGGCCGGAGTGCCGTTCTTCTTCGGAATACAGCGCGATCATTTAACCGAATCATCAAAACCGGAGTCGGGTATCAGATATAGGGGGAAGAATCGAGACGTGCCCATCAATTGAATAGCTAAATATAATAAAGGGTCAAGTTCATTGAAGAATTTCCCTTTAAACTTCTTTCTTTGGATATTTTAGTGAAGAAGAAAGAGAAAAAGGAAACCTTCCTGTGTATATGATGCCTTATTACATTTAGCGATTCAATTGAAACAGAAAATAATGGACCGAAAATGCAAATCTGGCCTCTATTTTATGGATGCATTGAGTGAAACGAACTAACGTGTTTTTATGATATGCTTATTGTTGTCTGTAATAGTGGTTGCATGTGGAATGGGGAACATTAAAAACGCGGTATAACCACCTTGATTGTTTCGAAAATCGTGATGTATTAATTTGTCTCGTTAATTTTGATGGCCTTTCTGTTTCATTTGAATACTTATTATTATTTACATACTAAGGCATTACTAGAAATTGATATACAGTATTTTACCAGTCATAAAATATAAGTTAGATCAAATTAAAAGGGTTGATATTTAGAGAAAGCATTCAGAAGGTCAAATGAGCAGAAAAATTGCCTTCTATCATGCATGGAATTTTAAGTTATTGTCTTATTTTCATTCTATTCAATTAAATTTTTTTATCCGTATCTGTTCACATTATATATTTGGGAAAACAATGCATCAGAGATGCGCAACTTAATTACATTCTTCATTTATTTAAAATAAGAGCCTTTGATTAACTGTAGCCTTTAAACGGTTCCGAATAAATCATGACTGCGTCCTTTAACAAAAGCAGACATGTATACTTGTATTCTAAAAATACTGGTATTTTCGGAGTCAATGATTAACTTGAAGCCACCGGAGTGAGAGAGGGAAAAAAAATGTCTAAACAAAAATCGAAGCGTAAAGTATTTTTCGGGGTTATTTTTTATATTGGAAATCATTTTGGAGTGAAAGGTAATTTATATGCTAATGAGAGAAACGGAAGCGACAAATAGCGACCGTTGCCATTTCCCGAGGGTAAACTTTGACAGTTTTCGAGAGACGGCCATTCCAGAACCATGTGCATCTTCCTAATGAAAATATAGCTTATCTAAGGAGAAAATAGTTGGTATTGCTCTCCCAAGAATAAAAGGAACGGAAATCTTCAAGGTAGAGGGGAAGTATGAAACGGTGACCCTGTATCTTAATAAAATTGGACAGTTTTTACGACTTATTTAAATATTTTTGCATTTTTAAGGCGCTTGCCAGAAAAGTATTGCAGTCACAAATTGCTATTTTTAAATAAATATCTCATAATGAAATTTTCTCATTATTTAAAAGAATGAATGCAGTGGATATTGGATAAGTATCGATAACAATATTATTCAGTTTAATGTTATTCTCATAAAAGTTTAGGAATTCGTATGTTTTTTATCTCATATAAACATATCTCATAAGGGTGAAAGGTTTAAAAAATTAGTTTTTATGAGTTTTATGAGTATATGTAGAATTCGACGCAATGTTGTTGTTTTTTTACAAAATATTCTAAAATAAACCTAATGATACATTTTTCTTTCCCAAATAACGTAAACCATTTGCCGAATCTAAACTTGTTTTAGTTGTCTGCCGTTATCATGCAAAGACCACTTTACCACAAAAAAAAGTGCTATTTCCACCCTTGTTACACAACTTAATTCCCCCTTTTAACCAAACCCAATAACAATACATCTTACGATGCTTTACAACTGGCACTTTACAACTTTAAAATAGCCCATGGCTTTTAAAAAAAAATTGTACATTTAACCGTATATCTAACATGCTTGACCTCGTAAGAGCCCCTTGTTTTCTTTCCTGGAAGTTTGGACAGTGTTATCTTCTTTATAAAAAGCGACACATGTCTAAACGTTGGGTCCCAAAACATTATGAAGGCTTTTTAATCGGAGGGGTTTGTCGTAAAGCAGTCACACCGCTGCCAGTGCCGTCTTGTCCCTCGTAAATAAACTGTCACTCCGATAAGACCGCCTGTCAAAACTATGATGGATTTAAAACTCGACTCGTTCTCTTAAGTTTTCGTTTTTATTATCTTCTTATTTAACAAAAAAAATGCTTGAGAGTATCGATAAATTTATTAGCGAGCAAAAATGATACTCGTTGAGATAGTACAAGTGCTCTGTTGAAGATAAGTCAAATTAAGTTTTCTTTTTTTATGTGTAAAAGTGTAGAAACTCTTTGTAAGGTTACAAAGTATTATAAAAAAAAATTATAAAGATCTTCAAAAAAGACATTCTTTTATCAACTATTCGCTTCGTAACTGTACTTAACTTAATTACTTTTATCTTACTTAAAAAAATTGTCTTACCTACTATAACTCCATGCTTAATGTATATTAAATTGTTTACTTACTCAATCAACAAACTTTACCAAACGGACGTTCAGATATTTTTAAGCTAAAGAGTATACAAATCAAACTTTCCCAGAATTTTCCTATTTTTCTAGATTATTTCTTCATAAAACCTTAAAGATTTCGAATAATGTTTAAAAAATTAAAGATGACATTGCTAAAACGTTTGTGGAAATAATTTTAATTGGAACTGCACATTAACACATAGATGTTTTCCTGAACTTGTATTAAAGTGTTAAACATTTCTTTTAACGTTACTTTTAATCGATCCAAAGGGACGAAAGACGTGCTTTAAACATTACATTCCGGGCTTAATTAAAAACACATTGTTAATGCTATTTATTATAGCTAATAACTTTTAATGAAGCCAAGAGAGGCCTATCCCGTCAAACGAGCGAAATGATGAAACATATTTAATATAACTTACCCGTCTTTTTTTTGCCTGCGGAATAATAATAAACCTTGCCTATGAAAAAAATTAATTTCATGAAATAAAAGAAACGCAAGTAGGAAGAGGGATTTTGAGAAAAGAACGATGTAGATTTTTTTTTTCGTTGCATAAGATAACTTGGTGAATCGATATCTAACTCATCATTCTGGATTCTTTCATTTTTTTAATGAGTCCCGATAGTATTGATAAAGTAATTAGCTTCTACGTTTTTGTGTGGGTTTTTGGATAACTTTTTTCTTTCTATCTTTTCGGAGTTGAACATACTTTCGCAAATTTTCTACTTTTTCCTCTTTCTTTTCCTGCCAGTCAAGTATTTGAGTGTTTGCAAATCGTTAGCACTTTTTGTTGTAGAGGAATGAAACCAAGTGTTCATCAGAAACGTATTTTAAATGAGATTTAACGTTTGTGCATATATTTTTCTTTTAAAAACTCAAGGAAATTAAAATTGTTTTAGAGAAAGAAGTTCTCATTTTTTTTTAAAATATATTTTTAATTCTTAAACTTAAGACTATTTGTCGCATCAAATGAAAAATTCCAATCATCTGTATTCTCGTAAGTGAATTGTTGGAAAAAAATAAACTTTTTCCCGAAAAGAAAGATTGATTTCTAAGTGTTTAAAAAGAGGTTCTGGATCGAGACGAGTTGTGGATTTGTTCAGGAATTTTAAGAAAGAATTGCGTAAAACACAACGGAAAAAGAAAGATAAAATCTGGTGAATCTTGATCTTAAAACTTAAAACCTTTTTACTTAAACGCTACTGAAATATATACCAACGACAAAAACAAAATCTGGCTATAAAAGATACCTTCGGAAAAAAAAAAAAGCATTTTAGCACTAGGGCAGAAAAAAAAGCGCCTAAGTCCAATGTTATAACACAGGACACGAGCCATTTAATTCCGCAGTTTAGATTTTATTCTTCGTGCACGTTCTGTCTTGAGTTTTAGGGAATGTGTGGAATGTATAACAAGACAGCCATTGAAAAATAAACGATTTCGTTGCCTTCTTTTTTTATTCCTCTGCAACAATTCATTTTTAATTTGGTTAAAAAGGTTCTAATTTAGTACTTTAAGAACGGTTTTTGTAAATTCTAATCAGAGTTTTCATTTGAATTTTTACACTCGAACTTTTTGGGCAAATGTTAGCTTTACAATGAATTGAGGGATCGATATTGATATCTGCCCTGGCATAACAATTACCATAGTTAATGGGCATAGTTTCTATAGCATAAAAAAATTATATACGATATGAAATGCAATTACTTAAGAATAATCAACTCTGGATTTTATTTTTTTTATTTTTAAGACCCGAAAAAGAAAACTGGAAATATGTATTGGTGACAACTGTATATAACTGACTTCTTCGCTCTGAAGTTACTTTTACTTACGTGTTCCAAAGTCCTTATTTCCACTCGTGACCGTGTCTAATTTATCGAGTCGCCGCCTTTCAATTGCGGACCTAATTGAAGAGATATAGAAATGCTAATGTCATTTTCATCAAAAGGCGGTGCTTTTTTTCTTCGTTTCTTTAATTTCACGGACAATAACACAGGAAAAGTAGGCAAGGTTTATGTCTTAATTCTCAAAAAGCCGCTACAACGAAAAGACCAAAAGCTTTTTTGGAAAAGCCGGGATGGGCTCGTCTCGGAGAAAGCGGATTACTATTATCATTTCAAGCTGTTTTTTTTTATTATTCACTTTAGAACAGCTCTAGCGTCACGATTGAAATTTCGCTCGTGATAGTACGATGGGCTGTGTTAAAATAAAAAATAGGCATAACGGAACAGAGATTAGGAGGGAAGAGTACGGATAAAAAGTGAAGGAAAAAATGAATAAGAAAAGGTAAAAGGTAAGGTTGGAACATACAAAAAGATATCAACAATGGTAGGAGCGTCCGCGAGTTGAGACGGGGTGTATGGTATGCTGCTGCTCGGGTCACTTTTCGGCTGAGGTCAGGGGGTTTTGGAAAAGAAGCGACGATAAAAAATGCTGTAATGGTAGAAGACAGGGAACTTGCATATATTGTGAACCGTTGATAGTGAGTAATTCCTTTGCTGTCCTGATCCTTGTATTTTTTCCTTTCAAGACACTCAGTGATTCAATGTTTAGCACTACATATCATAGAATTAGACCGAGTTTCGATGGATAGTTTCAGCTAAAGTGTGATCTCAATTCTTTTGAAATATCAGTAGAGCTGGCGTCACACACAGATTGTAATCACTTAGTCCCAATTCTTTTTAAAGGCTTCAAAAGTTCAAATCTTTTATGACTATTATGGCGCTTGGTAACTTCTATGCTAAATGGATGTTCAACGTTCCACTTAGTCTAAATGTTTTCCTTTGCACTTGAAAATAAATTATAGTTTAATTTGTTACTGTTCCTTCGAAAAACACTCGAACAAATCTAGATTTAAGTATAACATATGGTCATACTCTAATGGAAATTATAAAGAATCTTACACTTTCCCACGGACAACAAATAAAAAAAATATTTTTAAGTGAAGATATGTTTCAAAAAAGGTCATTCCTCCATTTAAAAAAACTATTTTTAGGGGGAAAAAATCCAGCTAAAACAATGACGAGAGTTTAAAAGAGCTAGAGACGAAAAAAAGTTCTTCTCTTCCTAAATGACAAAGGCACGTCTATGATGACAGACTGTTCACTCTTCGGAATTATCACTTTTACCCTCGGAAGCAGCAATAAAAATAAATGAAGAAGGAAGGGTATAAAAGCAAGGGCGAAGAAAAAAACATAAATAAGATACCCTAGGAGCTATTAGCGAAAAAACGTCCTTTTGTTCGACGTGGAAAAAATATCTTGAAAGTTTGAGATGGTGCACCGAAGTTGTTTTTTGGAAACGTTTGAAATGGGTTCTTGTTGGCCCAAATTCTTTCCTAAATTACTAGGTTTTTTTAAAACAATGGAATAATAATCAAATTATATTGTTTCCTCTTTTCTAATATTTATCAAAAAATAATTATAATTTTCTTTTCTTAGTAATATCTTTAATGATATTTATATTACCATTACAAAATTCGAATGACTTGGAAAGTAAGGCAAAAAAAAAAATCCAAAAATTCGAGACTGCTCCCTCTTATATTTGTAGGGGGAAAAAGCTAAAAGGGATTTTAAAAAATTAGCTTTTTTTTTTAAATCAGTCACTAATTTTTTCAGTACATTTAAAAGAACAAGAGAAAAACAACCAATTGATACTTTTCTAACACCTTTATTAAAAAAAATCTTCACTTGCTGTTACTCACTTGGGCATGCGCACAAGGTTTAAGGGCGTGAAACATTCGTACCCGATCTTCAGAGGGGGGCAGCAACAAACTGATTCTGAAATTCTATCCCGAATTAATTTTTCCAGCATGAACTTTTCGTGCTGCGGCGAACGCCCGAAGAAAATTGACCGCTGATTTGCTTGGATTTGAGATGACAGCTATCAAAAGGGATTATCCGTAAGATGGCGAGTCGTTGTATTGTAGATGACGTTTGAATGAAAGTACCTCAACTTTTATAAAAGAATTTTATAAGGTCAAGAATATATCGTGGGTCATGTAGCGGCTAGGTCGAAGTATTGTCCAATGGCTGACCTGAAATTAGATATAAAATAATATAATAGTTTTAAAATGTTAAAAAAATTTTAGTAAGAGAAATTTGAGTTTTGCGTATGTTTCACAGAGTCACCAATTTCGTAAAACAATGTTAATAATCTCGAATAAAAATGTTAAACATTCCACTACTTTATTTTTATCAAACCTAAAAGTAAATTTTTTTGCTATAATCTGCACCTTTTTCATTTTCAAATTGATTTTAAAAAATCATAACCACAAAAACCTGTTGTAAATTGTGGTGAAGAATCAAAATTAAGAATATTTCAACTAATTTATTCTTACTCAATCTCCATTTGAGAAATATTTTCCACTCTTTCAAATTAAGTATTTTTTTCCGACTTTTATTGTTATTCATCTATCAAGTTGAAAGAAATTAGACAAATTACTGTGATAAAAACGACCGTACCCAGCATTTTAAGGTCAAAATCGTGACGGCCAGTCAAAACGTGTTTCTACGCATTTTTGAGAAACACTCTTTTTTAATGCTCGTTCCAAGAAATGTTACTTCGCATTTTTAAAAACACTCATTTTTAATATTTTTTTTAATATATCTTGCAGAAAAATTGTCAGAATTTTAAAAAAACATTTTTTAATTCGATTAAAAGTATGTTAATCTAAATTCCACTATTAATATATTCTTTAAAAATCCGAAAATCTAAAAAGAACATCTTTAATTTCCTTTCATGTGTCATTAATTTCCATTTTTTAAATTGCGAACGTGGAGCATTAACAGTTTTATGGTTAGGTATTAAAAGATTTTTTTAAAAAATATTTTGAACAGTAAAAGAAACAAACTATCACATTTCATAGCGAACATTTTCTTCAAACGACAACGAAAAACAACCGAAGAAAACTCAAATATTTTTATTTTTTAAAAGTTACTGATTGAAGATCCAAAGTTTGAAAAGTAAAAAGTTGTATGATATTAGAAAAAAAAATTATGTGGAATTAAGAAAATGTGAGAAAGTAGAGACCCAATAAAAAGAATTACGTTCATTAGTTTTTATTCGAACTAAGCATTTATTAATAAATGAAAACGCATTACACTAATGAGAGAAAATTAAAATTGTCCATGTTAGTTTTTTTAAAAAAAATATTTAAAAATATATCCTCTATTTTTTCGTACCTAAGTATTTTCTACGTGACAACTAATTGGTCAGGCATGCATAAGACAACGACATTTATTATCTTAAAAAAAGAATAGATAATTATTTAAACTATTTTTCCAAAAGTAGTTTTTACAATGAAATTGAATAGCGAAGCTCTTTTTTATAAAGCATTCATTTGTTGTAACTACATTTTTAATTTATTATTATTGTCAATTTTTTTTTCAAATGTGACTTTCTTAATAGCATTATTTTTTAAAACTTTGATTTATATTAATTATAAGCTTTAATGGCTTACGGAACTAAATTATTATAATTGAAGGTAATGCAATTATTTAACTAATCGTGTATTTCTTTCATAAAAAATGCAATTTAAACAGCTTAACGTGCCAATTGCTTTTCAAAGATAAAGATGAAAAAGGTTTTGGAACATCTGATCACTTTTGAAATGCATTGTTAGGATTGTCTATTAGAACTTCAGATATTTTGTCAAAGAAACTTATTTTCTAGCTTAGAAAAATGATTCGACTGTTGCTAATGCTATGTCCACACTACGACAATAAAAATGACAAGATATTGCGCGCGCATGGAAATGCTTATACAATTTGGCCAGGCATGCGCGCGCACCTACCTCGAATGGTACAAATTGTCTATGCATTTCCATGCGCGCAATTTCATGTCATTTTTATTGTCGTAGTGTGGACATCACATAAAAAATACCTTTAAAAAAGCTGGTACAAATGATACGCCTGGGCAACATGGGAAAAGAGTGTGCAGGTGTTACATATAGTTCCAGACCGGAGATCACAAAGAAATTAAATAACCGGTTTAAGCTTTTCTTCCGTCTAAATTTAGTAGTGCGATATGTCAGAAAACGCAATCGAGATGATGCTATTATGATGCAAAAGGGCTCTTATTATGTTGGTGCTCGTCTATCCGCAGAAGAATGTTAATTGAAGTCGTGGCTCTGAAAATCCTCGCCATCATTCATTCCAACCATACTCTTTTCTTTAAAAGGAATAACCTCTTGACCAGTCATTCTTCTTTGCCATCTGTGGAAAAAGAGACCATCTGCAACAAAGTTAAACTTTTTGAAGGGTCTAGTTCACAAAACTCATATTCTCCAGAGTATAACTAAGATGTGGGGTCCGGCCCCATCTTTGGCGATAAAAAATCATTCGTCGATAAAAAAAAATCATTCGATAAAAAAAATCGCCGCATAATTGGAGTTAAATTAAATTTACTATTATCGAAAGTCGCCTAGGATAGGAATGTTCTCTGTATCTTAATTACACTATGGAGTATGTGAGTTTTGCAACTCAACCTTTCATTTGCTTTGTCTTTATTACTCTCGTATCTTTCAGTTTGAGGAGAAATTAGCTGCAGTAAGATACTTTTTAACTCCTATTGCCATGGAAACGTGCTATTGGCAATCTGAACTACTCATTATGTTGTTGATGATGATACTTCTATAAGTTTTTAATCATTTTCAAATTATATTTCCCTCTCTTTCGATTTCAACTGATGGTGTTTTTTTTATGTGTTTCATAATTTGCTGTCGATATCATATATTTTTTATTTAAGACTACAAACAAATAAAGCTTGCTACTTTGTGATCCGCCCAACAAAACAAAAATAACTTTCCTCGAAGTAAATTATATGCAGAAAAAATTTACTATTAAATGATGCATTCCTTTGAAGAAAATATTCACATTTGATAAAAGAATAATAACACAAAATAAAACATCATTTATTTTGTCGTTGGGTTGGGGGGGAGGTGTAAAGGGTTCACTCACATAACTTAACTCCTAATTAATATTTCATAAAACGAGAAAGATCCGTGTGTTAATAAACTGATGCTGTCATCTCGTTACCAACAATTAAACACATCCAACATGAAAGTATTCAAGTTATGCACACCAAAGATTAATTCAGTTCCCGCGTCCTTTTAATTCAATTAAGGTTCTATTCTTGTGCCTGCCCTTTCACACACACGGCGCTTAAAAACGTATCTCCCTTGGGAAACCCGTTGAGATTTATGGCGGTTTTTGTTCTCTACCCCTTGTTAAGGAGAGTGTAGTCACTTTTAATTAAGACCCCCAATGCCGTGTCGCCGTTCCGAGCTGCCTAATTGGACCTTGCTCTTTATTGTTCGGACATTAGAGAAATTACTGTATGAAAAGAAAGAACACGGAAAATTGGATGGAGTCCATGAAAGTATGAGTGAGTTGTGGGGGGAAATTATTATCAATCATGGGCTCTTTGATACTAGGTTGTATTTTTAAGGTGCACTGACAGTCGAATCAAGTTACACATTTCAAGATTGCATATTATGTAGCAACATCCTATAATTTTAAATTCCTATGATGTTATTGGCGATTATTAGTTTAGGTTAGGTTTGAATTATCGTCGCACTAGAGCTACACGAGGGCTATTGGCGACGGGCGTCGTATTTTCGAACCACAGTCAAGTGACGAGCCGATACCTGAATGGGCACCCAACGCAACTTTTAAAGACGACTTCGTACGCAGCGAAAGGACTTTGAAGGCATTTTAACGTGCACTCCCTTACACGGGGTCGGACATTTTTGGGCTGCACGGGCCGTTTATAGGTCGGTAGAAATTTGGCGATGCCCGAACCTGGGACCTTTCGCATGCTAGGCGAGTGCCTAACCGACTAGGCTCCCCAGCTCATTTGGCGATAATCAGTTTGCGATTATTCTAAAACCGTTAATTAAGGGTTCAGAGGTTTCTCTTATTAAAAATCGATCTAACCTCTTAAAAATGTAACCTTTTGAAATTTGTCTGCCTAAATGAACAGAAAGAAAAAGCCATTAATTATCTTATACATAACTTTAAAAAGATAAAGACCGGTTTCGAACTTTTATCGTCATTTGTTGACATATTCTTCTCAAAGTGTTGGGCGACATAGATCTCACGGCCAGATTAATCAGAAGTTTAAATCGGGATCTCAAGCGTAAATTTAGTTTCCTCTTCTCGGCTTATCGTGTTTGGGATTTGTGTAATATAAATCACCGCTGAAGACGAGTCATTAGATATAGATATGATGTTATGCCCTGTAATCATTTCCGAGTAATCATCGCTAAATAATAATTCTGGCATAGATACAACTTGAAAAGAAGAAATCAATACAAGTTTCAATTCTGCAATCCCGTTTCTCCTTAGATTAGATTTGTTTAAATAAGTAAATACAACGTTTCTTCATACCGAATGCTTTTAACTACGTTAAAAATATTCTATGGTATATTCTTAAGTTTAAACTTGCCTTAAATAATAGTTGAAAATTTTGTAGGGTGTAGTTGCGAAAGTGACATTCTTCGAAGTTCAACTAGGGTACAGAGTCATGTCCGTTCACTGGCGACTTCGTTATAAAATAAACAATCGTCTTCCAATTAAATAAACAATCGTCAAAAGTCGCCAATAAACAGACAACACCCCACCTTAATTATATTTGGGAGATGTCAATTTTGCAACTAACCTTCATATAGCAGCCGTTTAGTGTAAGCCATTTCAGTAAGTATTGGAGTAGTAAATGGAGTTCGAAATCGAATGGATTTTGGTATTTGTTAGGAACTTCGCACTATAAAAGAATTTCTCGGAATTTAACTGCAGATTTCAGGTAATATTTTTCTTAAAGATCCTCAACTATATTGAAAAGGACACTCCATATTGCGTACAATTCGTTGTGCTTGGGCGAGTAACTTCCTAAAGGTCAAGAAACTTGAAACGGTGTTTTTTTTATATCGTCACTAAGAATGGATATCATCGTTGATAGTGAGGCATAAGTGAGCGTAGGGTGAATATTACACAAGATACAAATCGAAACCAAACCGTGTGTTTGTATGCGGAAAAGAGAAAGTCAGCGACTTTTGATGAATCCCGGTGGAAATGTGAAAATAAACGAATTCTCTATTTTTTTTTCACTAAAAAAGAATGGAAGGAGAGAAGTATGTACTAGTTCGTTGAATTGGTTAGAAGAAGTTGTAATTGACATTCTTATCGAAATAAGTTTTGTACTCGAATAGCAATTTACCAAACGTTTTGAATATCTTTTGGTTGATGAATTTTATGGAATAAAAATATTAGATGCCAAGGATTAAATTTGTTTTACTATGGACTTCTACTAGTAAATACAGTGGCGGATTACGGCCTAGGCATACAGAGCCTATGGGCCCAGTCAAAAAAGGGGGCCCTTAAAAATGATAAAAAAAAAATCGCCTAAAAAAATTTGAAAATCTTCAATCACCAAACTCCGAAAAACCTATCGCAATCGGACGTCCGCAAAAAAAAAATTTAACCATAGAAACATACTGTCTGTATTATTCTGTTTATTAAAGTAAATGAAAAAATTGTCTGTTTTGTACTCATGTATTTAATTTGCTAAATTTCCAAATTAATTTCGAGATGGTGTGTTTGGAGGAGGGGGGGGGGGGGGATGTCAAGTGCCTTGGGGCCCTGGGTCTTTAAATCCAGCACTGAGTGGATGTTTTTAGTTGAAAATCATTCTGTTAGTTACAAGATTACCAAGCCAATTCAACTCGTGCTAGTTGAGATGGGCTCCGAGGAAATAAGAGGCTGTGTTCTCTTCTGTTAACTCCACTGTTTAATTAAACCGCTGACTGTGAGAAGAAAACTTTTTATTTCTTCTTTTTTGTCTTATCAGTGGGCTCTTCCCTTCCTCCATAAAACATTCAGGGCTCTACTGGGTAAGAGAAGAGACAGAAAAAAAAAGGCGGGAAAAAGGGTGGAAGGGAATTAAACAAAATAAATAAATGACAAGCACAAAAGCAATGCGAGAAAGCGACCATCGAAGGATTACGGATTCTAAAGAAAAAGTGCGGACGATACAGAAAAAAAGTAAACGTTTCATCGGAAAAACAGAAAAAAAAAAGAATTTTTTTTCATTTTGTTTCTTTTCCTCCGGTTTTTGCAAAAAGAAGGAATGATTTGCACAATTTTCTTTTGCCATTATTTTCTAGGGTATGCGGTGGAGAATAAACGGAAATTGAAACTAGTTCCGGACTTTAGGGAATATACATCATTGCGGATACAAAGACACGCAAGGAAAAAAAACATAATCTGAAATAAAAATGTCTCTGTTGGTATTTGATACTTGCTAAGTATTTATCGAGAAAAATGTATTGGGTTTCATTAAAAAAATTGAGTGGTAGAAAAATATAAAACTTCATTGCGAGAACTCTGTATGATACCGAATAAAAGTTACTTTAACTTAAACATTCAAAATTTTAAACTACTATATATATTTTTTAAACTGAAATATTTTATTAAAAAGGGGGGACTTATTAAGGGACTTTTGGGGACTTATTAAGACTGCCTTGTCAATGTTTCGTATATTTATATTTTTAGAACTCCTCAGATCATTTATATGTGAATTGGATTCAGCAAAACTACTTTTTGATATCTTTGTAGTTATAAGCAATATAGGTGTAAAGATTCAACCTACACCTCATTCGCGTTTGGAATATGTAATATCTAGTAATGATTGACAAACTTTTTTTTTAACTGGAACTGGTATTCACAGAATAGCCTCAGGCCAAAAACCATTTCCGCGGTTGCGCTTTCTATGCATTTATATCCCTTCATTACCCCTAGATATATCACTTGAGCGTCACTCGTCAGACCGTGAAGCGGACATTTGGACGTAATTAATGCGTCTGAAACTCGACTTTTTTTTTTGTTTCCGTCCAAAAAAAGAAGAAATTACTCCCCACCACAGTTTCCGACTGGCGAAAGGTCATGTGCCGTGTTTTTCCTGAATAATTAGTATTCACAATCTCACAAGTCGACAGATTTATCGGGTGGAATACCATCCTAGATCTTGATGACTATAAATAAGAATTTGCTAAAGTTTATAATCCTGGTGTATGTTCGTTTCTAACGCGAAATTATTTTGTTGGCTAATGCGATTTTCTGGACGTGTTATCTGCTAATGCTCGGGAGAATTGCTGTTTTATCTTGAGTCCTGCATAGATAATCTCGAGACCCTTTCACAAGTGCCTATAAATTCTTTAACTAATGTCTGGATTAGGGAGAATAGATGGTTTAAAAGTCTTGTTAATTTGTAGTTTGCGACATGGATAAGATATGCGCGCCATTTGAGTTGAACAGCCTAGAAGGGTCATTTACAAATCCCACATGTTACAATATTATTTTATTTTAATTATTTTATTTTAAGGTTTAATTTTACTAAAAAAGTTTTGTTGATGAATTTTAAGGAAATATGAGCGAATAATTTCTAGGTAGGGTAGACGAACCAGTGAACGCTTAAGACGTCACGTTCGCCAGTGAATGAACACCAGGATATAATGACCAGGACAACCAACCTTTGTCAGATAGCTTCCTACTACATGGGAGGAAGTCAGTGTTGCCATTGAATCCATATAGGGGAATGATTTTCAATTCTTATTTTTTTAAAATTATATTAACTAAATGTTCATTCACTGGGGCCTGTTCACTTACTGGTCAGTCTACCCTGCACTAGTTTTTATGTACAAAGAACTGTCTTTGAAATTTCCAACTTAGAGTAAAAACTTTTTTTAAAAAAAGGAAAAGGAAGTGTATTGCATGGATAAACGAAAAATTCTCTGAGAACTTCTGATATACCTTCCCGGATAACATTGAGGACGTTCAGGGAACATAGCTGATGTCCAGAAGCATATATCTTAGAATTTTTTTCTCTGAGAAAAATAGAAGTTTATGTCCTCAAACCGCCTCAGGGGTGTCTGCAGTTTGTCGGGGAAAACACACTATTGGTCAAAAGTGACTGAAAATGGCTCTTCTAGGAACTCTTATGTTTTATCTCCAGTCACCGAAAGGGACATCGACAGAGTATATAGCCACTTTAGGAAGGATATCCTGTGGTTTCCGTCCTCTTGAGGTTATGAATTTTTTGAGTCCCCGTCCACATGAAAGGACATGAATGGTTGGAAGCTTATTAATGGTTCCGTATTTTCTAGCACAAGAATTTCCTCTTTGATTAAATGTATGTTGAAAGTTTTGCGTCATTTGGCATGATAGTTTTTTTTTTTAAATACGATTAATATTTGACGTTGCTTGTATACGGTTTAAAACTTACTAGAATAGTCAGTAGATGTTGTTAATGCTACAGGCATTATATTATTTTAAAACAAATTTATAAACTCGTTCTTGATCTCAGCCAAGGGACTTATTGGACTAACCTTGTTTATTCTCATCCTAATGTTAGTCGTCTGAATTTGTGCATATGGTGTTTATTCCATTAATGTTTCATGATATAGATAGGTTCGGTTTGATTAGATTTTAGATTCATTTATATTCTTAAAATAAAATTACAATTTAACATAAAATCTTATATATACCCAACGAATGACCCGCCAAACAGTCAGCAATGCACGTTTGCCAGACAACAATCCTGCATCCTACGCAATACGCGTTACCTCGAAATAATCATCTCTCGCGTCCATATCTAATGGACGAACACTTCAAGATCTCTGGGCTCGGGTACAAAGGCCCCGAATTCCTTAATGGCGACGGCGGCTTCACCTGTTTTGATGGCGGCCATTAGAAAGTCATGATTACAAGGGAGGGGACAACGGTTCGTCATGGAGCGAAAGTTCTCAATCTTTTGAATCTTATTAAGTTCTCGGATCATGATGGAACTGAAATGGAAAGTATTTATCTTTTTCTGGAGTTCGTAGATCTTTTAAGACTTCTTCCGTATTTTCTGTCTACAATTTAGTTTTGGTATCTTTAATTTGCGTTGTGTTTTGTGTAAATATTTATTATGTACATTATTTTTTAGAATGAAAACAACCACAAAATAAAGGAAATTGTTATTAGTAATACATTAACTTTAAAATATAATAACAAGCCGACGCGTGAAACTTCTTAAAATTAAGATCTTCATCACTCAGTAAACACTGCTGATTTTTAAAAATAGGCACTTTTTAATTTATTAGAATTTGCTTCCTTTTAACAAGATTCGCCACACGTATTTTATGAACTCCAAATTTATTCATTAAAAATTAATTCACAATGTTTAGAGATTTAAATTTTCCATCAGGAATAGCAAGAACAACCCAAAACCTTCTACATTTTTGTAGACTCCAAACAACTATTTTTAGTTGTTCCAGCTTTACATAACTCGATAATGTCTTAAGTCCACAACAGCTCCTACGGAATGCGTGACTTTTAATGCTGTGTTGTAAAAGCTGCCCGTGCATTATACACGGAATGCGTTGAATATTTATTAGGCTGCCTCTCTTGAACTAAAGACCACATTGGCGACCGTCGGGGGGTTTGGTTAAGCGAATTATGGCGTTTACCTGTTCCTTCTCAAAACGAAAGCCCCGCGTAGGAAAATATTGATCTATCGCCGCGGTGGTAAAAAGTATTGTCTATGGCATAGAAATTTAAATTCGATTATCTCTTTATAGAATAAAGTCGATTTAAATATTCATACCCCGCTGGTTTGTTTGTGAATTTCTCTCTTTCTTTTGATTGTAATTACGAAGAGGATGTTTGAATCGAATATCTTGTTTACGAATTGTAGGATCTTGCTAAATATAATATCCTAGATTAATATTTGTATTTCAAAAACAATTTTTTGTATTGATTTATACTAAGCTATCGCTTCTAAAATTCTAAAATGCCATAATTTTAATTACGGTTAATTAAAACTCTATAATGAGGCTTCGTTACAAAGTATATGGTACTTTAAAAAAAATCTGCATTTTCTCGTATATTTCGTATACTTTGCGACTATGAGAGCCAGCGTCAATACTTCAAACATTTTAAGCCTGTATCATTATCCTTAAATCTATTACGTATCGGTATCTTTTCAACCCCTTTTGCTAAACATTTCCGTACCATTGATTAAATTTGTAAGTTTCCCTTCCGCCTAACACAATGGATTGAATAATCCCAGTCTTGGCCCTTTCCCCACATCTGCATTTCGAATTATGCAATTCCAGTCCCCCTTCGAAGCACGTATTTATAGGGGGTTTTCCTGCAGAACTTACGAACCGCGCCACAAAACGCACTTATCATTTACCCCCTTGTTGTCGAACTTACCTAAAGATGAAAAGTAAAAGAAATCCCTTTTATTAGGCCCTTGTTTTGTACACATAAACCTTACAAGGTTGAAGCATTCTCCTAGTTGTGAAAATAGTCATAAGGGTGTAAAACTGTTCAATTTCAAAATTATTTTAGAATACATGACTATAAAAATTAGCTGACATTTTTGCCAAATATTTTTATGTGGGTAAAGTTAAAAACTAATATGTAAAAAAAAACTTGACATTTTTAATTATTCATAACTACTTTTTCCTTTCAGTTACCTCATTTTGTTGCGAAAAAATTGTCGGTTTATCAACATGCAATTTTAAAATGGCTAAAAGGTTAAGATTGGATGTTAAAATTAACACCTGCAAAAAACACCATTCTTCAAAAATCTGTAGTATAACATGTCTTTCTATAGTATAACTGAGTTGAGAGTTCTGTTTTTTCCTGAGCTAATTTCTTCAGTCAAATGCTAAAAGGGAAATACTAAATTAAATGAAAGGGCTGGTGGAATGGCAGCCTCCATTCCCATGGGATATGACATTCCTCCTTTTGGCGTGTTTTAAAGTAATTGATGTGGAGCCCCCTTAAAAAAATATTTCAAAAGAAGTTAGGACATTACATTATACGATGTTGTAACACCGCGGGGTTTTCAAAAGTACTCGCCAAAATTGAGTTCGGGAACCTCGTTTGGCAGGGATTTCTTTGTGTGATGGACCTCGTAAAATTCATTGTTGAAATTTTGAATTCGGCTATGAGTCCCGAGCAATATGCGTCGTAAGAGCCTTAATTCTATTTCGCAGTAAAAGGTCAAAGACATCGTAAATCCTTTAAAAGTCCTACTTGTACCTGTTTATTGAAGACATGAAGGGGTTTTATTGCGAACCAGGTTCTTTATACCATCGTGGAAATCGAGTATGGCGTAATGTAAGAGAGGGATGTAAATCTACTCTGATTTTGACATGTTCGTATCGCTTCTAGTTTGAGCGTTAAATAAAATATACCGCATTGACTTTCAAATATATTTAGCTTATCTTGAAATATATCTACATAATTTATTATTTTAGTTTAACTATTTTAGTTGTATTCCTACTACTCAAGTAAATCAAATCAAATGTCTTCTTTTTATGTGCAGAAGCAAGAAATGTCTTGCAAATCTTTTTTACATAAAACTCTCTTAATAATCTAGGAATATTGTATTGTTCCGAAGGGGAGAAGAGAGGTTCAAAGTTTTAGCTAGTTCTTTTGAAAATTAAAGTCATTAAGTTCTTTCATGAATCATCATGAGCAACTCGGGAGGCGAAACAAAACAAGTCCATTCCACAAAAACACCAGAAAAAGAACAACATAATTCACCCAAAGCCCTATCATTTTCTTAATATAGGAAAGGAACTTTTAAACTAAAGAAGAATTAAGAAGAAAGTAAAGTTCGTAATTTTTCCTCTCCTTGCCTGATTGAGGCACCGTGACTTCATAGCCACAGATTAAAACCCGGGAACTTTTGTTCGAAGCGTGGAACAGCGTATAATTTGCCTCGGCAGCGTTGCCACTTCCCCTCTTGTAAAATGTGCATACATAATTAAACGGTTTTGGGTGCAGTCGTTTCTTTTTGTGAAGGGAACTTTAAGAGGACGAAATTTCTGCCACGTTTCTCAGCTTCGGCGTTTTTAAGCAAATGAACCTTTTGCGCGATCTTATTTAAGGCCCTTCTCTCGTCAAGGGTTAAAGGCAGCACGCCTTGGCGAGAGAGGCAGTCCCACGTATTATTATAATGCACTCAGTTGCCGGAAATACATCATTTGGAGTCTAGTTCCGAGGAACTACCTTGAATGAACTGAGGTTTCTCTCTTTTTGAAAAAAAGTTTATAGTAGCTTTTTTATTATTCTTTGCTTAAAGTTTATGGCCGAATGCCTTTTTCTAACGACCACTTTGAGTTTATTAAAGAACTGTTCAATTTCCGCAAACCTTTTAAATGTTTCTATTTATAAACTATTACACAAAAAAAAGACCATTTATAGAAACTTGTTTAAATTTTTAATAAGATCATTCGACAACGCACAATATTTTAAAATTATTTCTTTTTCAAGCTATGTGTGCAGTTACTGGATTATTCTTTTCATATTTTCTGATATACCATTGGCTATATACCATTGAAATTTTGCAAAGTTAAGGTGATGGCCTAACGTTTTATGTAAAGGTACAAACCTATTCACGGATCCCCTGGAAAAATCAATACTCCAGCAGAATATCTCTTTAAAAAAAGCAACCGAGTGTAAATTGCTTTCTGCATTTCCCCGGGAGTCATATAAAATACATATCTTGGTCCTCGGTGAGGGAAAAAGGCAAGAGGAAATATTACCTGTGTAATTTGCTCTACCCCAAAATTTATTTGGGCCGCAGGGAAAGAGAATAAAAAATCGAAAGTCGTCCATACTCGTCTTCTTTTTTCGATTTAATCATTCCGAAGTTATGTTTGGTGATTGAAATTAATATTCGTGCCCAGTTCACCCAAGTTGGGTCATCTGGACCTATTCCTGAACCACCTCACGGGTTCCTGTAGGAATCGCCGCGATTTTTATCAATCATTTATGTTGTAGGCTTTTATTTCTCCTTCCCATTATTAATCTGAGGATTTCGTAGGAAAAATGATTAATTACTTTGTTTATCTGTATCTGCGATCGCCCTTTTTTTTTTGTTTCGTTTTCTTTTGCGTCTTGGAGTTTGGGTTTCTTTTGGAAAGGTAAACGGAGATATTTTTTTTCTCTTATATATTTTTGTTTTTGAGTGATGATTCCTAAGTCTGGTTATTCAATTTAGAAATTGCATTTCTTGCTGTCTACTTTCTATGACTACCCAGGTACCTGAATTGCTTTTTTTTTATCCATGAATTGAATGAATCCATGTTAATGAAATCTGCTTTACAAACGTTACCAAAGAGATGGAATCCATATCCTAAAATAATGCGAATTTGAGTTTTTCTAACTGTTTATGGGAGTTTCCAAATTTAAATATTAAACAATCCAGAAATTTAATGTTTGGACGCAAGTGTTAATTATGCGCCTAGAATTCTATGTTTCGATCAAGATTGTCATAAAATGTTACTTTTCGATTGTTCAAAATTGAACCATTTCTACCATGAAAAACCCTCTGTTCAATTACATGATTCATTCAAAACTCAATTGTGATCCGATTTATTTAAGATGTAAAGATAGAGAATAAAAAAACATCTGAGATACTAATTTACAGTAATTAATCTCCCCACTCCCTTTGGTATGTTGCATCTTCACAACATACAATGAAGAAAACATAAGAAAAACAACAGTCCTCCCCATTTGCTTCGTTTTCTTTTTACAATGAACATGAAAGGACCGAGGCGGGGAAAAAAATTGTTTTCCCACGATTTTTATCATTGTTTGCCATCGACTTTTCTGCTTCATTTCACATCTTGCATCTGAAAATAGAAAGGAACAATGTATTTCTTGTGTGTTTTTTGCTGTCCTTTTCTTTTGTTGGGAGATGACCTCTCTTAGACTTTGGTTATTGTCTTTTTTTTATGTGTGTGACTTGGTCGCATTTATTTGTTTTTGCATACTATTTGGACTTGTTCCTATACGCCCACTGTGCTTGAGGATGTATAAAGCCCCGCCTCAACGCGGTTTTAAAACAAACATCTTGTGTTTGTGTCTGTATGTCTAGGAAGAATAGAAGGATGTGTGTTTATTTTATGAAAATACTTGTGTGCATATAGTTTTTAGTATCAACACTTAGGCTTCAGAATAAATTTAACAAAATGTGTTTTCAAAATAAGTTGTCACAAAATATTACTCAGATTAAAAATTTTATTAGTTGTTTTAATAAATATTTTACGTTAACTTTTCACATCACAGTGATAGTTTTGTATGGATGATTCTATGCTTATTAGTTTTTCTTTTGAAAAATAAATGATTACAGCAAACATCTTTAAAAGTTCAATAAACCCTGCGTCACACAATGTTTTTTTTTAATTGAAGCGTGGCATTAAGTATCATCCAACGGTTTTTCTAATTTTAATAACTAAAAGTTGTCAGCTATGCGAGTACAATAAAATGAATAATTTCAAATAAAAGACCGTGAACCTTATGCTATGTTACATAACAATCGAGTGAACAACGTAAACAAATGTTGTATTACAAACTTGTATAAACAGATGAATCGATGCTACAAATACAACAATTCATTATTAGGTTTTTTTTATAAAAACTTTTTGTACAAGACAAAAGGTGTAGAAACGCAATCATAATTTCTTTGGAGCAGAGCAATTGACGGTTTCCTGAAGCCTTGATTCATGATTACGCTTGACCACGTTCTACATTTGTATGCTGGAAGTGTTAAAAACGAAAAAGGAGTAAAAAAAATATTGCTGTTAACAAATGATAGCACAACTCGTTTCTTCAGTTTGAAAGAGATTTAACTGATGCATCACTGATTTTAAGCTATAAGGGTTTGAAATTAGGGTGACAATGGAGTTTTCTAATGAGTGAGAAGAATCTCGGTTAGAACTTCGTCTAACTACCTGTTCAATGGCTAATGAAGTTCGAGAAAGAGTTGGCGATTTTTTTTTCTTGTTGCTACAGATTATGTAGCCCAAAAATACAATGCCCAATCATTGGAGTTAAGCCATTTGTTCCGTGGGTCTGTCTTCAATTAAGATGCATCTGCGATGCAGCCTGTTATGTTAATTAGTGTGTGTGTGCCTAAGATAGAATTGGTAAAAAAAGACCATGTGGGACTTTTTGAATACTTCATACTAAAATGTGTTATTATATTTAATTAACTAAAAACACTATTATTTGTTCATTGTTTTGTACCTCAATGTCATTGACCTTGCTTTAACTTTTATTATTTTATGTTGTGTTGATGGATATGTTTAAAAAAAAAAGATTCTAACTTAATGTAGCAGAAATCGATTGTAATTGAAAGTTTTAATTAATTTGATGGCTAATTTTTTAATTAGCATCCTAATCTTTTCTATACATTTGACATTTCGTATTTAATTTATATTTATAAATTTCGGATATAATATTACCTGAATATTCTCCTGTGTGTATCAGCAAATAAATAGCCAATTTTAATTTAGTGGTGGACCCAGTTAGTATTATGATACTTGAAATCGAATTCGCTACTTGGAAATATTTAGTTTACTCAAGATCGAAAATATGCGTCTGAATCCCGGGGCTACCATTCGAAATAAACCTATTCCCCCGCCCGAGCAGTAATTATTTTACCCCTGCACTCGTTAGATCGGCCGTAACTTTTGTGTTTAATTTCGTGGTAACTATGTAAGCGTGGACCGCTGCTGTTAGTGCGGAATTTTCCTCTTCGCAGGGCGGTTTTCTCTGGAAAGTTCGGGCGAGTTTTGGCCTAATTGAACTTTAACTTTGGGAGGCCTGGGTTAATGAAATAGTTGAACCTCCACAGAGCGTGTGCTCATCAAGGCTGGGAAGGGAAATAGTTTAAATTTTGCACCAAATTGTAACGTCGATTTCTCTGATGTGCGTACCCACCAGAAGGATTTTGTATATTGGTAATTAGGAAGTTTAAGTTCCTCGGCTCTATTACATTGCCACAAAGAGAATATTGCTTTATTTCGGTGGGTGCATTCGTTTAAATGATTCTAATTTTCCCCACCTGGCGTGCTTTTGTAATTGCTTTGGTACAATTTAAAAGATTATCGTTACTTTAATTGCCTAATTTTGTTGCCTGTCGACTGTTCTGAGCGAGAGCATATCTCAGTCTTATCGCTTTTGGTTAAAATCCAATTTTTAGTTGGTGTACCATGCACGTTATTTTAAATCCTTTTGCCGCTTGGTTTGTCGGTGATTTGCCCATTTCATTATAATTGCTCTCTTTCGTACAGTACAAGAGTAATGGATGTGTTTAATATTTACTCTGTAGATTCGAGCCTTCAATCGATGACAATTATGTTGTTTAGAATTATATAATCTTTCATTTTAGCTGTCAGTATTTTATGCGGATTAAATAAAAGTTTGATTTTCTTTGTTCAATAATCTGTAAAAGTTGACATAAGAATATTTAATAACCTTTAATGGCGTCATTCATAAACGTTAATTCAATCGCTGAAGTTAACCGGCGACAATTAAAGAACAATATGGTTAGTTAATATCATCTTAAAAAATATGAATTGTGATTATTAGATTTCTTTCTAGATCACATTATACATTCCTGTTTTAAAATATCCCACCCTCAGAAAAAAAATCAATCGTTTTGTGCCCTAATAAAACTCGAACCTCGCGTCCCATCAATTCCAAAATGCCGCATTCAAAATCAATTCGATTCAATCTCGGCCCAGCTATTTTCCTTTATCTTCGCGGGGTTTGGTTTCAACAGTGAAATTGAGCGAAGGAATTACATACAAGCTTTGCTCGAGGCTACTACACGTTTGGGACGAGAAGAAATTTCCGCTGTGTAGCAACTTCGGAACATGAACGCAGACACTCAAATTGCTTTCGTAACCGGTTCGGATCTTTTCTTATTGTTTTTTTATTATTCTCTACAGCAGGATATCAAAAAGAATGGCCGCGAGCACGGACTCGGAAAAATAAGTTATCTCTATTACAGTCTCTTTACTGTCAAACCCATATGTCTTGGCGTTTCGTTCGTTTGACGGATGGAATGGCTATTTAGACCGGACTGCTGGCTCCATCTGTTGTAGATATTGGACAGTTTTGTATCAGTCCTCGGAATCGGAGGGATTTTAAAAATTTCGAATTTGACATCTAACGTGGATTAGGCATTTTGTGGTATTGTGAAGTTAATAGTATTTATTGAGAAATAGATTTTTTGTTAAATTAAATTTATTATTAATTATAGTTAAACCAATTTAAGTATTTGAATATAAACGTGTAACATCACTTTGAAAATCTCAAATATTTCTTTTTACCCTTCCGATTTCTTCACTCCATGTAAATAGCAATGCCCTACCACATAACAGTAACAATATCCTTGCTGGACTACTTACTGTAAAAATATACTAATGCAATGATTTTGATGCAGTTGAGGGGTTTTCAGTACACTGATCTAACCCAAAAGAATGTAACGCTAAATTCTTCGCATTTGTCCTTTTTTTATGATCCGAAACCACCAACACAAAACGAAACTAAAAAAATTGAATCGACACAACAAATCCAGATGTGCGTGTCCAACGGGCAACTCTCTTGTGCAAGAACACAATAAATCGTTTTCTGTATTATAAAAAGAGTCTCGCCCCAAGAAACTCGCTCTTTGGAATCTCTTTAACGATTTGAGACAACTGTAACTATATTTTAACAATATTTGGTAAAAAGTTTAAAAATAAGAATTCGAACCGAAATCATTGAAATAACAAAATTGAATTGTTTCTAGTTCTTTGCACACTTTATACACACATAATTTCTACCTAAGAATATTTATTTAAAACAAAATAGTGAAGAATCCGTGTCTTAAAATACTTGGAGTATAAATACTAGTTACATTTTTTTCGAAATAACGCCACGAAATAGTTGTTTGACCTTGGGATGGGATAGGCCGATCCCGTTTTCCGTCGGATGCGAATAGAATTGAATTTGATTTGACACTTGAGTGATTTGTGATCGGGCACAAATCTGACAATGCCCAACCTGAACTCAGTTTCACTTTATTGCTATGAAAATGGATTTTTAAAGAATAATAATAACGTGACCCTTGGGTCAATAAGTTTAAAGGTGTGTATTGGCTGTGTTAAAGTAAAACTATGAAAAATTAGTAACTGAAAGAGTCTCATAATAATCACGCAATACGGTCCCAATTTCAATATCTGTTTTACTTCTTTTTAATGAGGTTTATTAATTATTATTTTATATTTTATTTATTTGATTATTTTGTTCTCTTATTATTTTCCTTGGTTTGTTTTTAAAATTTTGTTTTGTTTCGATATTATTTGTAGTTCCCCTGCTGCCCAAGTCATTGAAGCCACCAGGTAATAATCATTTCCTAATATTTAGGAAATTCAAAAAATAACAAAATACCTGCATAGTCTTTTCTCCCTTAGCCTTATTCTGCACTATGTTTTTGCTTATTTCAAATTTCTAGTTTAATAATCTTATTTCAACTTTTTTCTTCTATCTAATGTCTGGAAAATTTAAATTTGTCTTCATATAATCCAATTAAAATACCTATTTCCAAAATAGAAACTCCACTTCTCATAATTATGGAAATATAATGTTTTGAAACACTATACATAAAGGCCAAGCTATATTCACAGTGGCAGAATTATATAGACAACTTTAGGTACATAAACCACCCTTCTATATAACCACATCCATTGCAGATGTTCTTTTTTTAAATTTTTATTCAATCAAGAGACTTCTAAATCTTGGAAAAATATTTTTTTTTGTCACCATCCATAAATATTCTTACTTACAAAGTCTACCAAATTCACCAAAATTCCTTACAACCAATTTATTAAACAATCATTTTTTCAACAGGTGACCGTCAACAGTCAGAAACAACATATGCCTGCGAAGGCAGCGAATTGCATGTTGGCTGCGAAGACGGAAAGCTGATCCGGTTGATACGGGCCAACTATGGCCGCTTCAGCATCTCCATGTGCAATGACGTTGGACAGGTGGACTGGAGTGTGCAGTGCATGTCTCACCGGTCATTTCCGTTCATGTTAGACAGGTGAGGTTTTACCATCTCCTTCAAGTATCCATAGCTGCACTTTTTTGTAGTTTAGTTGTTATGGAAACTACATGGGCTTCACTAAATCCTGTGTAATTTAGAAGAATCAACAAAGATCATTTCTTAATTTTGTTCAGGCATATGGTTGGTCAAACCATAAACCAGGAATCTGCCAATTCTAAGGATTGGAAATTTTTGAAAACTGGGCTTTACAGTATCCTGTTTTCTCAACCGTGTGCTTTTGCACATTTGTAATTTTGCTATTTGTCCAACAATATGTAATTAAAACTCCATAAAAAACATAATTATACTGGCAATTCTAAAATTTTATCTACGCAGTGCAGTTCTGAATTGAAATATTTTGATTGGTTTTGCTATTGACCGACAATATGTAATTACAACTCGCTTAAAAAACATGATTATTTCCAGTAATTCTAAAGTTTAATTTATATAGTTCTGAAATGAAATCTTTTTGACTGCTTGAATTTATTTTTAACAATTTTTTTGTTTTTTCCAGGTGCAATCAAAAACAAAGTTGTGGAGTTAGGGTTTCCAGCTCCATCTTTGGTGATCCATGTCCAGATACTTTTAAATATTTAGAAATTCAGTACCAGTGTGTTCCACGTAAGTATTCTTTTGCAGATAAACTTGATTCCTTCCTGCATCTTGTTCTTTTGTATTTTTCAATTTGTAAAACATTCCAAGTTCTTTCTTATTCTAATAATGCAAAATTACTGGTATAATAGCTATTTTCTGAAAACAAGTAGCACCTATATTTTTAATTCAACGATACTCTTCTGCGTGAATTTAACTATTTCTTGCTGCAATGTAACCTAAAGCTTATTCCATATACTATCGCACAAATATGACTTTTCCAGTCGTAAGCAATACTTTTCAACATTTAAATATCTAGCGATTAAAGCAAATATTAAATAAATTGGTAGAATAGTTGGAATACAGTAAGCGAATAGTTATTTTTTCTATAATGCAATGCAAAATGGAAAAAATAAACTTCAAACGATTTTCCTGAAAAACTAGCATTTTGCAGTTTGGTTACTTTTCTGCATACAGTGCATTATGTTAATGCAACTTTTTTTTTGCATGTGTCTTAAAACTTATTCTTTCAATAAGTTTTTTATTCTATATACATGTCATTTAACTTAGTTCCATCTACTTGTAACTTATATTTTCTACATATAACTTATTCCATTCCAGCCACATACTTCACCAGTACCACCAGGAAATCCACCATCCTAACCAACAGTTCCTCGTCTCCAGCCGACGCAGAACTCGTTTCTGACACAACCCTGTCATCAGTTCCTGCGGAGACTTCCAGAGTCCCTGACAAGACAGTGCCATCGACTACACCCTCAACTACTAGTACTAGTACTACGACCACAACGACTACTCAGAAGTATCTGTCCAAGAGTGTGTCTGTGACTACGACGCAGCAGCCAACAAGTAGGTTGCTTTTTGGTGCTATATTTAAATGCAGAGTTTTTTTTTATGTAATAGCAGTTGTTTTTTATAGTTACATAACTATCTTTAGCTATGTCACATAACTCCCATTATGTAAATTATATGAAAATGCATATCAATATGTTGATTTGATTTTTGCCTTGAATAATATTTTAATAAAAATATGAGCAGTTTTTACAGGAAATTATTTAAAAAAAATTTTTTTAATCATTAGAATTTTGTACCATAACAAAAACCGTAATGACTATTTTTTTTTTTAAATTAAGATCAAGAAGCTATACTTTTGAAGTGACACTTTAGCTTTGTTGTTATAAATTCAATTAAATTCACTTTGTCATTGTTATATACTACATTTATACCAGTTTGAGGTTGTGCCATGATGCATATAGAAAATTGCAAGAATTAACTATACTCGCCGCCAACCAAATAAGAAACGGTAGGGATAGCGGTTTTTGAGAAAAACCGGTTTCCTGTTTAGACCGGCCTCATGAAAAAAAAAACGGTTTCAGTTTTCTATCCCTAAAGTGTTTCAAATAAGGGTGGCGGAAACTATAATAGCTTATAAATGATCCTGAAAAACAAAGATATTTAAAATATTTTCACTTTTCAATTACAGCCGTATCATCCACAACTGTAAGAACCACCAACGTGCCAACGATCCCACCAAATCATTGCCCTCCCACTCTGATGAGTGACATACAGTGGGACTGGACCCGAGCCGGATCAGAAGCCATTCAAAGGTGTCCGGGAGGTGCAACCGGTAAGAAAAACCAGTCATTTTTCTGATCGAACATTACGTTGTTCTCATCGGGGGCATTTGATTCTCACAAAGGGCATTTTTTGCAATCAGCAAGTAAAGTGCAGTAACTAGTCTAATGACTTTTCTTGCAAGCAATCAATTACTCTAACCTACATAAAAAACATGTGGCTTAGTGTGCTTCGCCTTGCCACGCCACAAGTCCAGATATCAAATCCTGGATTCGGCGAGGTTGACCCATCCTTTCATCCCTTGAGTGGGTCGATAAAATGGGTACCAAGCATGGTTGGGAACTAAACACTGGGGGTTCCAAGTGAGGATGACCACCTTAGCGGGACATATGCCTAGCACCCCAGAGCCCAAGGTCACAAAAGTTGGAATGGGCACGGCAGGCCTTGGCCCACTAATGGGCTGTTGCGCTGAGGAGTTCAGTATATAAAGGACATACTGAAAAAGATTAATTATTTCAGAGCAAAAATGGTCTTATTGTTGTGGTTTCTGCTGTTTTCCAACCCACAGCAGTTTTGATTCTCATTGAGCTTCTTGCCTCGCTTTAAATATACAGGGTGGCCCAAAAGTAGCCTAACAGTTAATGGTGTACCATTAGTTAGAACTTTGGGTTATTTAGAACAGGTATTTGACATAGTCATGCTTAGTTTTGTTGGTTGGCTAAAATAAAGTCTTACTAAAGGGTATCTTAGCCAAAGAGTACCAATTTGCGGACTTCGATCGGTTTAGTTTTGAGATATCTTCGGTTTATTAGACCTTAACGACCAGGCTATGCACCAGGCAGGAATGCATCAATGTCAAAGGTAGACAATTTGACCACTTTCAGGATTAAGAATGTAAATCTATGTATGTAAATAAAGCTGTCACTTTTGACTATGATTCTGAATTGTGATGCCTGTTGACAATAACTCTCCTGTAGCTCTACTACGGTAATTCAACCAAACTAAACTTAATTTGTATTAAAATAACTGTTTCTGTATAAATAACAGTATACCTGTTAGGCTACTTTCGGGCCACCCTGTATCAATTAACATTGTGTATTTTTAGGACTTGCCAGATGGCAATGTGCAAGCAACCCAGTGCGATGGTTAACCCCATACCCAGATATGAAGGAATGTAGATCTGTATGGGTTATCAACCTTAAGAAACGAGTAAGTTTATGATGCTTGCTGTACTTAATAATTATGACTATTATAATAGATTTCTTATCATTATTCACAACGTTAAAATAAGTTTGGCATTTAAAAAATAACGTCATATATTTCTGAAAATCAGATAAAACTTAAGAACCTAATTTATTATTAATTTTTTCGTGATAATGTAGTACTTTTTCTTTCATTTTTAAACCTTCATGTTCAATTTATTTATTACTTGTTCTAGATTGAAGCTGGTGACTCCATCAACAGCATAGCCACAGAGTTATCCCTCATGACTTACATCAAGCCCCTGTATGCTGACGACCTAAAGGACATTGCCGAAATGATCCAACAAACAATATCAAGGGTCATCAACGGGATGGAAAACTTCAGCGACTTGTGGCATCGATACCATGTTCTGAGAGAATTGCTGCAGGTAAGCTTTTGTCTTATTTCTATTTAAACTTGTACATAATTTGTTGTTGCATTGTTTAAAAAATAAGATGCGGATTGACCAAGTAGGGTGATTGCTGAATCAGTCCCATGTTCAAATCTAAATTTTTGCTAATCTAATTAACTCAGCCAGACACCACAGAGAATTAAACAACGATATTAATATATATGGAGGCCCAGTGGCTTAGTGGTAGTGCTTCGCATTGCCACTCCACAGGTCCGAATCCCGGATTGGGCGAGGTTGGCCCATCCTTTCGTCCCTTGAGTGAGTTGATAAAATGGGTACCAAGCTTGCTTGGCATCTAAACACTGGGGGTTCTATGTGAGGCTGACCACCTTACCGGGAAATATGCGTTGCACCCCTGAGGCCTAGGTCACGAAAGCTGATGTGGGCACGGCAGGCCTTGGCCCAGTAATGGGCTGTTGCACCTGGAAGTTTAGCATATTAATATATATGATTGGGTACCATAACTATGTTATTTCCCTCATCCTGACGATAAAACGGCAAAGGTATGTGAGGATTGGCATTTTGTCATTGCCTCCTTTTCAGTACCTCAAAACAAGTTTTTCATTCATACAAACACTTATAATATTTTCAATCATAGAGCATTAATTATTGATTCCAAATTAATATTTTTCAGTTGTAAATTTAATAATAGTATTATTGAATACTTAACTATCTTATTCCGTTGCAGTCTCTGATAGAAACAATAAGCAATCTCTTAAAAGAGGGTCAAAATGCATGGAACGATCTCTCAGACAGCGAAAGACGCCGAGTAGCCTCTTCCTTATTAGATGGTCTGGAAGAGAGTGCAATGCTGTTGGCACACTCCTCTGGCAAAGAAGATTCTTTTACTTTGGCCGAAGCCAATATATGTAAGTTTATGATCCTTGAAACATTAAACACATGTTTTAGTATACTTTCTACTGTAATCCACTGATTAGTAGAAATGATTAATAAGATATGTTAATAGCTTTAATAAAGTTAAAATATATTTTGTGTTTTTCTATACTTTCAACAATAGCGGTTTATAGTAATGATTAATAGATAGGTTAATAATTTCATTTACGTTAAAATTTTAAACTTATGCATATTTTATTAATGGTTTAATTATTTAGTCCATGATGCTGGAACTTTTATGGTATTACTTGTTCTAAACAATATTTGAAAGGCTTAGCTGCCAACAAAACAGCCTCCTTTCAAAAAAAATATATTTGAGAGAAACTGAGTTAACAATGCACAAAGTCAAAGTTTTTTTTATTTAACTTTAAAAAAATGTATTTTAATCAATCTCTTCTGCAATGGATACAAGTAACTTGCTTCCAATATCTTAGTTACAATATTTAAAAGTAAGACTTCTCTTCCATGAAATTAATGCTTGTGTAAGTAAAGATCAATAGAGGTTGATATTCTATTAACATATAAGTCATAACACAAACTGATCATGTTATCTTTTTTACTCTTTCAGTATTATCAGTCCAAGTGCTGAATGCCAGAACTTCCAACTCTGTACAGTTTCCTGTACCTGATGATTTTCGTGGTGAAACAGGAGAAACAGCCTGGGTCAGAATGGAGGACAATCTAGTGTTGCCTCCACAAACGCTCTTTGACATTTCTAAGCATGGTTAGTACTTTTTTATTAATTACTGCAAAAGAAAATACACAATTGAAGAGTACACGGGAGGAACCGATTGTCTTTCCGCAATTGTCTCTGCTTGGCGGACATTGGCGACCAGAAACCGGTTTTTCTTTTGGTTCTTCATTTGCGGTACAAACGTGTGACTCGTTTCACTCAATTCTGCCGATTTCTCGCTATCATCCTAAAGAGGCTATTAAGGGCCTTGCACAAAACCAATCGGTTCTTCCAGTGTACTCTTCAATTGTATTGTTTAAGCTATTTAAATGATTTCAGTAGTTATTTTTTATTAGTTATTTTGACTTTTTATGTTTAATTGATGTTTTTTCCCCCAACGTTACATAGTAACCCTGTAGTTGCTTGTGAATTATGCAATCCCTTAGTGTCTGAAGAAGGATCTTATTTACAAATTTAAGCATTTTAATGTCGTTACATTTTAAAGTACTTGTTTGCTGATCTTTATTTTTTTTATTACAGGACTTGCCAAAGTAGTTTTTGTCGTATACAGTGGAGTTGGCGAACTTCTGAAACCTGAGCCAGGGTACACATTTCGCAGTGGCAAGGGAAACTCAAGTTGGAAAATAAATTCCAAAGTTATTGCTGCATCAATTGGTAAACCTGGAATGGTCAGGCTATCACAACCAATCGTCGTAACCTTTCGACATCTCCAGGTATGGCTTCCGACATTTTGTTTTAATATTGATGTCATTTAGTTTGTAAGTTTATCGATTAATTTCCAGTGGATATTTGTTTTAACTCTGATTTTTATTATGTTTTAGGAGGAGAATATGACGAATCCTACCTGTGTATTTTGGGATTTTGACATAAGGTATGTACCCACTTTTTGTTTGGATTTAGTTTATTTTTTATTCAATTTAAAAGTATTTTCTTAATTTAGGTTTAACTAATGCAGTTCTTGTGTATCATAAAATCAAATTCATGATTACAAAATATTCTTAATTAATATGTTGTTAAAAATTTTGCATTGAAGATAAAAAGAAACACTTTGAAACAAACAAAAATTGTAAAGCAAAACTTTTAGTATCAAAACTTCCCAAAAAATTATAGTCATTTTCAGTTTTAAATAGTGTTTTATGCTTTATATTAAATAACTATAAACATAAAAATATCTATTCCTTTGTAAAACATCTCTGTTCTCCGCCATTCAAAATGTTATAGTTTTTTTCCCTACTGTGTTTTACAGAGAATGGTCCAATGTCGGTTGCTGGGTGCAATCCTCCAATACAACGCACACATCCTGTGCATGCAATCATTTAACAAACTTTGCGGTCATTATGGAAGTTGGTGATGTCAAGGTAAACTAGCTTATTCACATATATTAATTTTTAATGATATATTAGTGAAATATACCATAAAACAATCTTTTTAGTTACTTTTAATGCAAATTTTGTCTTCTAACTTTTAATTACTGGAGCATTAACTTATAATTGTTACTTAATATGTATTTCTAAACTCTGTATCTTTTATTGAACAGGAGGTTCCTGTAGCACAAGATTTTGTACATGTGACAATCACTGTTGGATGTGGGATTTGCATAATCTGCCTAATAGTGACCATCATTCCTATATTTCTCTTAAGGTTTGTGAAATTTAAAGATTATTTATCAAGGACTGATATTTTTTAGCATCAATAATACATTAAGTTGATATTTTAAAAGTTAAAATATAATAAAAGTTTAAACTTATACAAAATGCTAAATTTATTTTATTAATTCTGATGTTTAATTATTTTCTCTAAACTATGAGGAAAGTACCTTTAGTAGTGTATGTAGTCAAATCTGTTTTATTTCCGTTTTTCTAACTCTATTTTATATCTCCAAAATGCAAAATTTTAATCTATTTTTCAACAAAACTTCAACATATAATTTTATTGACTTTTAAACTCGTGCAAAATTCTTATTTTCTTTTATTAAATTAAATAAACTTTGTTATTAAAGATTATCTCTAAAGTAAGAAAAAGTATTATTAATAGCATGTCTAGTAAAATCTATTTCGTTTCCTTTTTTTTTTTTTTTTTTTTTTTTGTAACTGAAGTATAGGGTAACAAGTACAGTGATTGGCACCCTCATGGTGATTGGCACCCTCATTCATTATTGAAAATAACAAGATGTTAAAGCCCAAAATAGGTGTGATAGAGGTTTTAAAAATTCCCGCCATTAACGTTTGCCATGTTGGCAGCAGTGCACCAACAATCGGAAAAGCAACATGGCCGCTAAAAAAATATGTCTCAATGTCAACAGGGGGCTAATCACTGTCTTATAGGGGCCAATCACTGTACTTGTTACCCTATTTCACCAGCCGGCCCGTCGGCGCAATGGTTAGTGTACTAGCCTTTGGAGCTGCTGGGCTCGGGTTCGAATCCCGGTAAAGGCATGGATGTTTGTGCTTGTCAATAAATATTGTTATTTGTCTATGTGTTTGTGTCATCCTTATTTGTGTGTCTCTTGTGACTGTCTCTTCTGGCGAGCTGGGTAATGGGCCATAAAGCCTACACTCTCCCTTCTAGAGGGCACAATCACTGTCATTTGTCATACCCTATTTCACCAACTTGACAAAACTTTAATCCAAGTTAAAACAAACCACCAACTCACCTTTCCAAACAGGAGCTTGATCGGCGACTCAGTCACAGTCCACCGCAACATATTCACCTGCCTCCTCCTCACCGAAATCATCCTATTGGCCGGCATCGAACAAACCTGGGCGCCAACACTCTGTGCAGCCCTAGCAGCCTTACTAGACTACCTACTCCTAGCCACGATCTGCTGGGCCTTCCTGGAGTGTTTCCAGCTCTACGTGGAGCTGGCAGACATGTCCCAGCCGCAGAAGTCCAGATGGGCCTGGTACTATGGTCTGGCGTATTCAGTTCCGGCGGTTATCGTCAGCGTGGCGGCTATTGTGGACCGTAAAAGTTACGGGACGGATCGACTTTGCTGGCTGAGGGCGGATAACTACTTCATTTTTAGCTTTATTGGACCGGCGGTTGGGATTTATTTTGTAAGTGGATGATAGCTCCGTTTGTTTTTTAGTTTAGTTCTTATGGTGATGAATTGCAGTTGAATATACTGTATAGAGATAACTTCTTTTAACTTTTTAATTGATTATTATAAAAAATGTATTGCTCTTAATATTGTTGCATTTTCACTTGTTTATTCCATCTACTTTGGTAGTTTAATCCTTGTGTTGATGAATTGTCATGGAATGTAGTGAATAAATCTTATTTTCATTTTTACTTTGTTTTTAATTGGATATCATAAAAATTGTATTTCTATGAAAATTGTTTAAACTAAATCATAAGGATAATCGTATTTTGTACTTAGGAGTTTAAAAACTCTTTTCTTAAACATTTTGGCATAATAAAGAAAAACGCAACCTTAGTTTAGAATTGTATTTACCTTTTATTTATTGCCTTTTCCCCACTCTTAAGTTGTTTTGTATGTAGTTACTACAGTGATATTAACCATTTACTATATTTTCTATTATTTGTTGTAGGGCGGAATGGTATTTCTGTGTGTTGCTAGCTGCATTTTGTATCATCACTCAAGCCTTACCACTGCAATTAAGGGAAAAGAAGAAGCCAAGTTAACAAAAATAAAGTAAGATACGAAATAAAATCTTCAAATTATTTGAATGGTATATTTAACATAAAAAAATTAGCATTTTTTTTTTTAATCTTTGTGAGAAGCTCAATTGTCTTTAGTTATGAATGTTTTATAAGTCACCACAATTCATTTACTATATGTATTGAATTAAAATTAAATTTCTGTTATATTTTATAGGTCTCATATTCGCCGAGCTGTCTTGTTAATGTGCATACTTGGAATGACATGGACAACTGGCCTTTTGTACTTGCATCAGGAAACTCTGGGTCTTGCTTATGCCTTTACTATTCTCAACTCCTGCCAAGGAATTTTTATATTGGTGTTTTACTGTATAACTGATGAAAAGGTAAAAACTAATTTAGAAAAACTACTTACATTTTTTTTGTTTATTGGAATTTAAAGAATTTCAATGAAGTTTAAATATAATTATTATACAAAAATGTTACTTTTTTATAAATGCAACATTGAACAACTCCAACACAATTATCTACTTCAAAAGTACCAAATTAAATTTTACTTAAATTATCATGTTATTTAAGTTTATAGAACAAAAATCAAGATTTTTTAAAAGATGTTTAAATACATGTATTGTGATTATTAAACAAACAAAAAGGCTTAAATTCGGATTTAATTGTCCATGTATAATAAAAACTCTTTTAACTGGGGGATACAAACGGATAAACCCATCACCTGAAGGTCAGGTTTTCCAAAAACATGCATAATTTTTTTAATTTAAAGTGTGCGGCAGTCATTTATAATTATCTACTACAGAAATATGTTTAGTTAAAATTTTAATTTCATACAGTGAAAACAAGAATTCAGCCAAATAGTTGAACCTCAGAGCGTTAAAATATTTTTTCTAAGGGGGAAGGAACTAAATTTTGTTTTTGTCTTGAATAAACTTAATAATAAGGATAATCGTATTGTGTACTTAAAACTTTAAAAACTCTTTTCTGAATAATTTTTGTATAATAAAGAAAAATGCAACCTGTGTTTAGAATTGTATATTTGTTTTTACAATTCTAAACACAGGTAAACAAGTATTTTTATATAGTACCCTTTAGTTTTTTTAGTTTTTGTCTTAATAACTCTTAAACAACTTATAATATAAACTTTATTATTCAGCATGTTAATTAACATCTACCAATGCTTCCACTAACCACGTCACTCTCTCCTTCAGATCCAGCCGGAACTGGAACGCCTGGGCGACTGCTCCGTCCTGGTCCACCGCAGCAAAGGCCACCTGCCCCCCGCCGCCCCCATGACCCCCGGTTCCCCCGGCCAACACAGTGTGGGTAACACCCCCTGCCCCCCTACCCTATCTTCTGTTTGTCCCCCCTCAGGTATTTCCCTCCTCTGCACCCCTTCTTGCATGCGTCGCTGCACTGCCTCTTCCTCTGACTAACTCCCAAGAGTTGCGTTGGGTGCCTGCTCGGGTGTTGGTTCGTCACTGGACTGTGGTTCGAAATTACGATGCCCGTCAAAAATCAGCTTTATGTAGTTCTAGTGCGACAATAACTTAACTCTTCCTAGGGTCATTCAGCATCAACTATTACTTACAGAGTAATGTCAACTAGTAGTGTTTTTTTTCTCGAATGGGGCTGTAATATTGGCGGTCAAGCCTTTGCAAACTCTGCATGTTCCCCAGAACTGAAAGCCATTTTTTTGTGGCACCATCTAGGCGACTCTCACTACCAATTTTGGCGCACAGATTGCAGTGAATCTGAGCTCGCTGTGGATGTTTAAGTATGAATAGATTTAATTTTTCCCGAGAGAACCCAAGCCAAATGGGTACTCCAGGTTCCTTTAAATGCCACATAATCATATGACATGCGTGCCCAAGATTTTCCCATCCAGAAAATCAGACGACTCAGCCGGAGCTCAAACACGCGATCTTGGGCTTATGAGGCGGACACATTAAACCTCTCAGCCACTAAGCTACTACACAACTAGTAGTGTGGACAAATGCACCTTGTACTATGAGCCAATACTAATCTGAAATGTGTTGACCTTGGTGAATGTTGGTAACCATATTTCCAAGGTTGTCAGGACTTCATCTACATTTGTAAACCCAATATAGGATGCTTTTTTTTTGTGTTTGATTTTGCATGTGATTTGCTGGCTGACTTTTTTGCCAAAAGGATTTTGGAGATTTAGCCCTCCTTAAAAAAGGTTTTTTTATGAATTTTGAAACTGATTATTTGGTTCTTAAATCAGGGTTAAAAAAATCGATTGCTTGACTCTTCCAAGGCAAGTTAAAAATCAGATCTCGTACAACTCTCGTACAGAAGTACAACTTTTTCCGACTTGAGCAAGTTGGCAAGAAAAAAAATCTAACATTTAAAATTTTTTTTTAAAGTAAAATTTTTAAAAAAAAAAAAATATTCTACTGTTTATTTTATGCTGGAATGATTAATGGAAATGGATTTGAACAGGGAAGTTTCTTTAATTGAATGCTACTAAAGGGCTGTTCTATCTTTTGTTTTCTCTATTATTTTTGCATGTGCACTATCCCTTACCACTAACCATGAATGTAATCTCCTTTTCAAAATATTTCCTATACTTTTTAAATAAAGAATTAGGGTTGGTCTTTTAAACATAATCACTGATAATAATTTTTAAATATTCTAAACTTTTATATAACTGACTTCATTTTCAATTAAATTTGTGCTTTTAAAAAGGAATACTATGTGTGAATATTATATATTATGTAAGTTTTATGTTGTATATTTAATTTAAATGATGTAAAAATTTGTATCTTCAATTTTAAAGTTCAATTTTTTTAAACTTCATATTAAGTGAATTATATTATCATACTCATTTGATGCATATTAAAAATTGAAATTAACATGTTTTAATTTAAAATACTAACTTCCATTTTATAATGCAATTATAGGCTAATGTTTGTGCTAACTGACGCTAGCTTTTAATTTGGATGTTTGTGATTTATGCTAGCATTCTAACCAGTTTGGCTATGTTTCTCAAATTAAGAAGTGACTTTAAGCAAATTAAAACTGGCAATTAAAAGTCTTTTTTTTTTCGTATAGGAGGTTTGTCAGGAAGTAGAAAGCCCAATCAAGCAAGGAAACTGCTCTGTCAACCTTACTTCCACAACACTAGGTATATATTTTTAATTTTATTGCTAAGAATATAGTAAGAATAAAAAAGTTCTAAATGATATCAACAATAAATTTTTTGCACCTACTAGACAGTACTAGAATCTGCACTAGTCATGTATGTTTTTTATTATTAAATATTTCATAGTATTTGACTAAAAAACTTTTATGAATAAAATTTAATGTAAAAAACAATTGTAGATATATAATCGATATAATTCATTTCTTATTAGTAATATAATTAAAAAAAAATAATGAATTTGTGAAGTTTATTAAAGGTTTTTCATTTCACAAAATGACTCTCAAGCATAGGCTTAGACAAAATACAAGGCAAATTGACTGTCAAAGTGATAAGATTTCTAGTATATTAATATTATTTTTTGGTAAATTATTACTGTGAAGTACATAAATAACCAATTTACTTTTCATGTACAGGTCCCCTATATACCACATCGGCCAGCAGCCCCATCCAAGAGAACCATACTGCTGACATCCCTAAAGTGAACAAGGAATTCTACGGCCCCCTCCAAAACGGCGCCGACATCTACAACCACCAGAACAGCAACGGCACAGCCGAAATCACCCGCCAAGTCGCCGTCGACTCGCCCTGCAAAGTTTGGCTCCCCTACGAGTGGCAACGCCGCATGGACCGGCAATACCTCGGCACCGGGGAGCTCTACGGCCCGTTCAGCGAGCACATCTACGAGAGCGTGGACGGCGACTACGGATACAACGGCCATCCCCGGTCGCTCGGCGGCGAATACTGCTACCGGTCGGACGTCAGCCAGCATTCGTCGTCCAGCTACGGGTACGACCAGCGACCGCTGTTGATCCTGCCCAGACACCCGGAGTACGGAACCGGTCGCAGGCACTCGCCCGACAAACGGAGACGTCACCACCATCGCAATCATCGACGGTCCGTGGATGACACCAAGACCGAAAACATCGCGACGGTCGTGACCGTTGAGCAGGATCAGGTTGTTGGTAGTGAGGTTGAACACCAGAACGGGGAGCAGGAGTGGAACCTGCCGGACTTGCTGCGCTGTCCCGTTGACAACACGGTCGTCATGGCTGTTCTCGACGGCGAAAAGGTGGTCAGTCGCGTGCAGCCCGAGTGCCCCCATTATAATCTCAGTACTTATTGTTGATAGTGGGCCTTTGTATATATATACGTTGTAAATAAGAACATAAAGAAGGAATGTGCGTCATCGTTCTTTACTTGTTGATAGTTGCTTCAGATTTATGCAAAGCTACCTCTATTCGTGAACTTCAGTTAATTTTGCTTGATGTTTTGTTATTTCAAATTAGGGTTGCTCAAATTTCAATATTCTTTTAGTTCCATTATGTAAACATAACTTCAGTCCTAAACTTTTATAAACAATATTTCAAAAGACATATAAATCTTTTCAAAGGCATAATAAGAAGTACATGATCTATTTAACCCTCCAACCAACTTCTATAAAATAAGCTATTGCTTAATTCTGAAGTGGCTATCAATAAGTAAAGAACTACCGGCAAGCATTCGAGTCTAAAAGAGTAAAGGATATGCCGTAACTAGGGGCTGTGGGCGAGAAATCGTCTTGCAATTCGAGCTTCTGCAATTCAAAGCTGCTGAACTGTGCTTATATAAAATGACTGCTAGAATGTCTGCTGCAAGCTCAACAGAAGAAATTATTTATTACACTTTGTAGTCAAACGAGGACACAAACTCTGAAATATGAGCTGGAAAAAACAAACTGATACTTATCTTTTCACTGTACTATCTAGTTACGGTATTGCATCCGTTGGCAGCTAGTCGAGAAAGGCCTAGTCTGGCTTTTTTTTTAAATAAAGAGTATGCAGTATACTCCAATGCTATTCCTACTGTGCTTGATATGTCTTAACTTTAAATGAAATACTTTATGTGGGAATGGCAGTTTGGGGATTGCTTTCCTGAATATGTGATAGATTTTTTATTATTATTATTATTTAAGAAATAGATACATGGCTGTTTCTTGATAAATTCCCTTGAAACTTTTCTCACAATGTGCCATTAAAAAAAAACTTCAATATAAATAATCACAAGAGCGTTTGCTAATATTATACTAATAAAGAAATAGAATTTGATTACAATCTTGCTCGCTTGTTAAGCAAATGTTTCAAATAAAATCTTTAAAAAATGATAAATATGGAATTAGAAAATTGTCTATTCAATACTTAATTAAAAATTACAATGAATATAATTATGCACTTTTCTTGAAATGTATTATTGTATGTTTATAATTGTGAAAATACTTTATAATAACTGAAATTTATTGTAAGTTTTTCAACTTAACGGTCTCCTGTATGTTTTCCCATTCCATTGCTGTATTATGTAAAAATAAAATAACAAATGTGTACTAAAGTAATTTTAATAGTCATTATACCCACTGAAAATAATATGTTTGTATACACCTGTAAAAAGAACTGATGCGCAACAATTTTACAGAATCGCTATATACAAGGACAATCCAATCGTATACATTCTTGTAATCTATTTAATAGTCTAGATATATCTATTTGAATTTTTATGCCCTGCTATGATGTTTTGCCAACTTCAGTTCAAACCCAACAACACATTTCCGAATCAGATATGTTCATAGAAGCAAGCCATTACGGTGGATTTGTTTCCATTTCAGAGAACTATAAGTGAAGCATTTACTTAGTAGTAGCCCATTTCGGTGTTTCAAGCATTTTTTTATGGTCTGTGATTTGAATTATAATTGCTGTTTAGAAGTGGAACTCCTAGCGATTGTTTTATTATTGTGAAGAAGAAAAAAAAAACTTTATTGTGATGTAAACATGTTCCTTTTGTACATTCATTTTACTGTTTATATGTGATATGTGTGGAGACTTTCTGCGCATTTTAATGCTGTTGTGTTCAGAGACCAACAAGGGATCTGGAAAACTGTCTTCTGTGTGTTTCAACCCTTTATCATTACAGCTTCATTATTTCTTGGAATGTCAATTTCATGTGGCTTTTGATTTCACCCATTCTATTGCTGTTGGTGTAATTCATTTTTTTACGGTATAATGGAAGCTATTCGAATTGTGTCAGAGGAAATAAATTTTGAAAAATAAATATGTGTTTGTGCTTTCTTTATCACTTTTTAATGTAAATTTTGTGCCTCAGAGATCCCTCTTTTAAAGCCATTTTTTAAATGTTCGAAACTGTGGATCGCTTTTGGGGACCATCTCTAAAATGACAAGCATGCATGCAAAGCCGTCTTTATTTATCAATTACACACGTTATCTTATACACTGTCCCCTAAAGGGTAATTAAAAAGTATTTTGTGATTTACTCAGCAAATTATGAATAAAAATTTTTAAAAATTGGGATTTCGCTTAAACTTCGTGTCTTAAATTTATTTCTTTAAAAATATTAAGGGGTTTCTATTCATATTTTTTTTAAAAATCAATATAATAATTATTTAAAAATATAAAAATTGTTTAAAATACCCCAATATTGAGTGCATTTTGTTTGGGTTATTATAATTTCTTTTCAGTAAAAAATTCGTTTCATTATCTTAATTATTTATAGATCGGGATAGTTTTTTATGTGCAACCCATTTAACATTATGGGACCTAAACTTTGCACATCTCTAACTCCTCTAATAATGCTTAAAAACTAACAAAATTTGGCATTTTGTATTAACATAGGTCAGAGATTTGAAATATGGATTCAAAAAGGGGTGTTGCTATTGGAAATTTTAAAGTTAGTAACATTTTTAATATGAAGATGGCCCCTTATGCAAATTTTGTGTCATACAATTAACTCAGAATGTTAATTGCTCACAATGTCAAAAAGGTCCGATTCTTTAGGATGAATAACGGAGGAAATAACCTCAAGTGGGTACTTTTTTATTTGCACAGCTGTACTAGTATTGATAATTATTTAACGTGAAATTTTTTTGTCGAAATCAAGATTTTCCGGTTCCATTTGTGGTTACTTAATTTCAGATAGTTTTTACAACATAGTATTGCTCTAGAAGTCCAAGGAAAAACGGATTATTCAAAAGTACCTGTGTTAATCAAGAAATAAGCACACATTAATCTCTTGCATAGCCGTCTTATTGGTGATATTTGATTTTCACAAATTTTTATTTCACGCATGATATAACTTATCACTGCTTTTTGGCGCTAAAGCGATAAAAATATTCATTTTGGTAGCCATTGGACATCAAACACCAGTGAAGGCTAGGTTTGAATTATTGTTGCACTAGAGCTAGGACGTGAGCAATTAGTGAATATTAGGATATTTCTACTGTAGAATACTTTTTACTTTATTTGGAAAATATTTTATTTAAAAAATTTGTTCAACATTCATTTTAGGCAGAATTTAGTTCGACATAAGTTAGGTGTAAATTTATAAGCATATTAACCTCAAAATAACATTAATAAAAATTCTGGGGTACTATTTGTTTAGAATTGGTGTGTTTTGTTTGAATTTTTCAGGTTCAGGAAATTTTTTAAATGTTAATTTTTCAAAATACTGTTTTTCATATACCTGTAAATATACATTTTCAATCAAGTTGTACAAACCGGACTGCTAGGAAAAGCACTTAAGAAAGTGAGCGGTTGATAAAAATTTACAAAGTCATGGACATTTAAACTATATTCTTTAAATTGTTAATTCTGGTATCTTAAGACAATTTAAATTTGTAATTGTACATTTTAAATATTTAATGCCTCTTAAATAAACTAAGGAAATTGTCTCATCAAGGTTACATTAAATACCCTCAAATTTGTATTTATATACTAACATAAACTTAGTTAACTATGTATACAAACTGGGTAACTTTTAAGCTTAAATGTCAGCAAAGCCACTTTATTTTAAACATGAGCCCAAATTTAACATTGTAAGTAATGCAAGTAACAACACTGTTTAAAAATATAAATTTATTTACAGTAAAAAAAATAAGAAAACTATTTACAAAAAAAGTCTTAAAGAGGCCTTGGTAGTTACAGGCAATAACAATAGTTTGAATCACTTCCCTATCAAAGACTTAGTTTCTTCGACTTCCTTCAGAAGGTCAGTAGAAGCATACATTTGTAACAGTTCTGCCTTTTTCCTCTGAACCAAAGCTTCTTCCACCTGTAGTTGTAAAAACAGAGATGAAATTAACCATACAAGACACAATAAACTAATTAAAAACTAAAAGTAAACAAAATATGCAAAGCTAAAGTTCTTACTTTATTTTATCAAAATAAAAAAAAAGTATTAAAAAATCAAATCATGTTTTAAATTACTGTAGAAAGGTTAAATTTATTGTTAAAATTATCTAAAACAAGTAGGAAAAATAAAAGATTATTTTTTATAAAATATTAAAAGAATTAAAGCTAAAGTAATATTTGTAATTATGTACCTGTTGTTGTGTAGGTACAGGAACATGAGCAATAAACCTTGGTTGACCAGCATCTTCAATGACATCACCTTCCTCTGAACCTTCGTCGTCACTCTAAAATAAGTTTTATTCCATATTGCAAGATGGATATTTAATACATATACATTTTCCTTAATAAAATATGTAGCAAAGTATATTATCATACAATGTAAAACATAAAAATTAACTCTAATGGTTGTTCCAAATAAAGGCCTTCTTAAAATATTTATAGCAATCCGTAAACAAATAGACAACACATAAGGCTCATTTAAGGTCTCATTTGAAGGTACAATACAAGTAAATAAACAAAGGTTTATCTAGCACAGAATGTACAATATGATGCACAAAATTAAAGCTGTTTTTACAGCTTATTTCAAAAGAAGAAAATACTACATTGAATTATTAAAAGCAAAAAATAATAACAGCAATTATTTTTAACCCTTCAGACCCAGCGATGACAAGATGACATTTTCATCATCATGTATCTGATCATAATTTTTAAAAAAATAATAGGGCTGACATCTATTGGAATTAATAAAAAATATTTTCCAAAAGAAAAAAAGATAAATGAATCAAATGATGTGCTTTTTGAAATCATAAATGGCTATAGTCGATCAGATTTTTTAAAAAAAATTATTATGCCAATTGGAACTGAAAGGATTAAAAAAAACAACTTCAAATTTCATTTGTTTAGATTCAACTGCATAAACAAAATCATTGATTCAATTGACAACTCATTGTGTCACTCTCTGTTTAAAATTTAATAAGAATCTAAAATCTAATATAATTTTAAACTAAATACACGCACAGCAAACATAGTTTCGATCAAATATAATAGCCTAGCAAATGTCTTAAATATTAACTAATAGAGTACCTGGTATAAATTTCTGACATGAAGGATATTAAAGACCTAACCATGCCTATTTTTGCATTGTTTACAGTATAAAAAATTTCACTATAATATGTATATTTAGCTTTCTTATTATGTTCGATTTTAATCTTTTCTGTAATTTTTTTTTCTTTGTTAATTTTGAACTTCCCACTAATATCTATAAGCTTCAGTTTGTTTTGGGAGCATATGGGGATTTTTTTAAACAAAATCTTTTTAAAAAAACAGTCTGCATATAAATTAAACAAATGTGAACTAAAATAAAAATATATCTAGTAAAAACTCTAGCTGCAGAAACTGCCCCGACTCGGAACTGGATCCGAAACATCTTTTCTCTTGTCCAGCTACCCTGGCAAAATTGCAGCAAACCACCAACTTGGTATGAGGCCGCCCTATGAAGACCTTTATGAGGACCACTGTCTACAGATTGCTGAAGCAGTCTATGAGACCTTCAGTGTGAAAAGTGTTATGAAAAGTGTTGTTTTGTAAACTCACTCACTTGAGTTTAAGTGGGGAGCTGTTAATTCTTGAAGACTTTTTGCCTACCAATATGTTTAAATTTTATTACGTCACCAGTTCTGAGTTTATGTGTTTAAAACTAAAATCTTATTTATGTTTATGCAAATTTATGTTGAAGTATGTGTATAAATAGAACCGATTGTGTAGCCAAGATGGGCAGGCAAGCTGTTTATGGTTGTTAATAAATCGATGTTGTTTCGAATAGTTCTGTGTGTTATTAGGGGAGTTTGAGAACCCAGTAGCTGAGTTTTCTTCACCCATATAATGTATATCCATATCCATGGACATGACATCATCATAAATAAAAATATATACTAATACTTAAAACACTTACCATTCGTTCATCAGCAACAGCATAGATATCATCCTCTTCTTTATCCATGGCTGTCTCATTTCCCTTGTTAGCCAGCCATTTCTCTTGGGCTTCTTTCTCGAGCTGCTCACTACGAGCCTTCTCCAAGGGAATCAAGATTCCGTCATCGTCGTCACGGTAACCATAGTAATCGGCATCAATGTACTTCATCATTTCGGCCCTTGTGCGACGCTGAGGCGGAGGGGCTAGAAAATAACATTTAAAATAATTATTGAATTTATTAAATTTGAACGTTTATTCGCAAGCCAATTTTAACGTATCAAGGTGCTAAGATACCTACAGGGTGTCCCAAAATTGACAACCTGTTTTTAAAAGTTAATAAAAAAGAAATGGTTAGAGATATTAACACAATTCTTGCAGAAAACGAATGAGTCATGTCTGGAATTTAATGTAGAACACGTTATCACGCTAGTTATGTTTATTACATTTTAGTATGTGTCTTTACATTTTATTACGTTCAATTTAACCAACAGATGGCGCTTCAATACCGTGTTTTGGCTGTATGAAAGAACTAGGCATGCGTATACACTGAAAAGAAGGACACGTGGTCAGAATGAAGAAATGTTCAGTTCTGACCATGTGTCCTTTTTCATAACTAACATAATAAAGCGTTCTATATCAAATTCCAGACTTGACTCATTCGTTTTCTGCAAGAATTGTGTTAATATCTATATCCATTTCCATTTTATTAATTTTTAAAAACAGATAGTCCATTTTGGGAGTTGGAGGATGACATAACACAGAGCCGAAGTAGCTGGATCTTTTAATTACTAGAAAGAAAGTTTTATTCAGAAGTTTGTATCACGAAAGTTAATTTTCATTAGCACTGAAACTTATAAAGAAGATTATGTGTAAGTTTTCAAATTAAAAATCTAGAAGTCAAAAAGAATATTCTTAAATTTATTAAAACAAACAGCAGACAAATGTTGACTATAATATTTATATTAAATAAAAGGACAATTACATTGCTAGATGCACAATCAGTTTTCACGACAAGGCAATAAGTTTTCACGACTAATAAGATTATACCTTAGATGCTTAAAACCTTTCGATCAGTATAGAGCAAGATTTGAATAAAATGTGTACGGTTCAATACAAAATATTTGAACTAAAGCTTCTCTCTTATCCACAACTCATAACCTTTTCCTTGTGCTTGAATTATTAATCTCAGTTACATCAGATGTCCTAGCTTGAGGAAAGCACATAAGCTAAAACCTTTGATGTACCACAGGTCTTCAAGTTAGAACAGTCAGGATTACCATGCGTCAATTGTATTTACAAAATTCAGATATAAATAATATTTTTGCAACACTTTGCAGAAATATTTTTAAACTGAGATGGCGCATACTTTAAATGCATAGAATGAAAAATATATAGAAAAATTATACATGAAATGTAACTTACGTTCCTGTTCAAATAACTCACGCACTCCGGGTAAGTCTTTTGAAGAACCAAAGTACCTGATAACAAAAGTAATAAAAAATCAAATAAATGCCCTATCAATTGAAGAATCTTGAACATTATGGGTAATTTTGGATAAGGCTTAAGTTCAGCACTAAATCTTAATTTAATTACTAACAACTATTCAATATGTTATAAAAGTTTGTCCCAGGGTTTTAGACTTGGGCTAAAAGTTTCCTAAAACTATAGTATGTAAGGCAATGCATTCATATAACATGTTTTATAAAATATATAATGGAAAAAAGTAGCATTAACTCTTTTTGTTATCAAAAAACATGCATAAAAAGTTTTAAAACAAAGAATTTAACAATAAACTGTCTTTTTTTTTACATCACTATTACCAAAGATACAATTTTTATTTAACTAAGATTTTAAAATCACAACTGATTTAAGTGCCACCGTATGACTACAGCCTTTTATTTTGGATTATGAGAACCAATATTATTGGACTCATCTCTCTGGAGAATTGAAAGTACAAAGTTCTTTTTATAAAAAAAAATGCATAAACAAAAAAAAAAAAAAAGGTCTGAATAGTGTTCTGGCAAAACACTCTAAAACAGCTTTTTAGATGTTCTCAAACTTGGAATTCATTGGGAATATATATTTGGAGCTGACTGTAAGAAATTTACTGTGTTCAAGCGGAATTCAAAAAGGACATGATTTAAATGTTAATAAGATTGTACACAATGGATGTTAATATAGCTGTGATTCAAGTCAAGGAATTAGTATATCCTTAGAGTGAAATAACTTCAATAAGTGAAATAACCACAACTTCTTATCTAAACTAATACAGTTAAATAATTTTCAATACAACCAGTTTAAAAAACAATGCTAATTTTTTAGATGTACAGGCATAATACTCTATTCAGTTTGGCCAAGAAAATACTTAATATATATTCCACAAATAAAAATTGGCACAAAATTCATAATAATAAGGTTTTAAAGAAATGTATGTACTTATAGCCCTTGTTTCCAGGAACTTCCTTGCCTTCATGGTCTAAAACTTTAGGGCCATGTTTCTAAAAAGTTACAAATAGTAAATATAAGTGTACATAATTAAAAATGATTTAATAAATAATTTTAAATAACCAAATTCAATTTTAAAATATTTGCAGCATTAATTAGAATACAAAATATGTTTTTAAAAAAATATTTAATAAAATTTATGTAATACGTATCGTTTATGCATTTTTGGTTAATAACATAGGTACATATTTTTGACATACTTATATGTTACAGTGTAAGACTATATCTTACCTTATTGATTGTAAACTTTACAGAGAATTGCAAAAATACTTTCATATAACGAGGGATTTTTTAAAAAAAAAATTAATAATCTATATTGATTTTTTTTAATCAACAGAACCACAAACATTAAGAGTAATAACTTTTTAAAGTAAATGAAAAATTATACTTGCACATACTAAAAAAATAACACATAAAGCTAAGCAATTGAAATAACATACTACTTTTGAAATTCCAAGAATTAAGAAAGTTATGATTTTTTAACACTAGTGTAACTAAACTAGTAGAACTAGTGTAACTAACAAGGTCATCCTGGGAACAACTAATACATTTTTGTGTGGAATACTATTACTAATGGTAACATTTTGGTAAAGTGTGTTGTTGTTCCACAAACTCCTTCCACAGTAATTTTTTTTTTCAAAGTCAGAGAAGAATTACATTAGTTCCTATGGAGAAATGGGTGCAATAGGTCTCTGTACATGAAAGAATATGTGCAATATTAAATCTCAAATATTATAGAAAACAATTTTAAAACACTTTGTATCATTGAAAATTGTAATTCTCGTCCGCTTTTCAAACTGTAATTAATTTATATAATATCAATTAAAATTTGAAACGTGGAAGAGCCATATAATTTTCAATAATACAAAGTGTTTTAAAAATGCTTGCAATGATATTTGAAGTTTTAGTAACTTATTACTTAATTTAAGAAAAATCTTATCATTTACACATATTCTTTCATATGCAGAAACCTATTGCACCCATTTCTCCATTGGAACTAATGTTATTCTCCTCTAACTTTGAAAAAAAATAAGTTCAGTAGAAGGAGTTTGGGGAACAACAACACAATTTACCACAATGTTACCATTAGTAATAGTATTCTACAAAAAAAATTATTAGTTATTTCCAGGTTGCCTTTTTAGTTAGACCTGTTTCTTAACTTTACAGTTTCAAAAAATCATAACATTCTTAATTCTTGGAATTTTGAAAAAAAATCAAGATTGAATTCTGTGACATGAAGATTTTGAGCAGGGCGATTTGACGTTGAATGACTCATATAATTTTTTTTATAAAAAGCAAAAATGAAGAATCATACCACAACAGATTGTATTGGATAAAGATAATTACACATGAAATTTGCTAACCTTGCTTTGACGCAAGCATACTAATATCACAAATCTGGTTTAAGTGAATGTATAACGAGGAAAAAATTTTACCGAATAATCTGGTCCTCCTAATTCAACTATCCTAGCTTCCCAATGGCCTTTTTCTCGCAGGAGTTTGTTTATTTCATCATTGATTTCCCGAATACGAAATTCTCCGAGACCAGCTGCAATAAAATATAATAAGAATGTGTACATATTATATACTGAAATTTCATTCAGTGATAATAATAGTAAAAAATAAGTTCAGTGACCTGGACACGCAATTGAGGTCAAGCATAGCTTTGTGTCATTTTGCCTGAACAAAATTATGTATACTGCAAAATTTTAAAATTATTGCACTGCATGTAAGTTTTGTTGTTGTTGTTTCTAATGCCACTCGGTAACCGAGCCCGGAGTAGAGGACTACCCGATTTAAGGCGAAGAGGGCGGCTTCCGTTTTTATTGAGCGCCACAAGGGAGGAAGTCCGACTGTTGCCCGTCAGCATGACATCCGTTTTAAAGGAAGGTCCCTTTCACACATCCATTCGCACTCACATATCGGAATTTTGATCCAGATCAAAGGCCGATAACCCCCTGATCTGGCAACACCAGAGGTATTAATTTGGTATGGGGACATGGAGGACTTCGTGACCATGACATATTTAACATGCCCCAGCCACCATTAGTCAACATGGCCGTCTTTAGCCGAGTACAAGCGCCGACCCAGCGACCATCAGAATTGCGAGCGCCGCCGAGGACAGAACCCACAACCCTTCCGATGCGAGCACAACGCTTCAAACCACTGAGCTACGGCAGCTTCCATGTAAGTTTTATTGTTCGTAAGTGTTTAAGTATGTAAGATAATGACCAAAGAATAAAACAGCTGTTGCTTCTTACCATTTTGAATTTGTGCCACCTTTTTTGAAATTTCTCCAATAATCTGCTTCCTCCATTTCTCAGCTGATCGTAAATCTGAACAATCACAAGCTAAAAATGGCCGCCTTTCTTGTTGGCCCTTGCCTTGTTCGGCCAATTGGGCAGCTCGAAAACGAGCCAATGTTGTCCTAAAATATATAAAAAATAGACAAAATTTATAAAAAAAAAATTAAATAAACATAAAATTTTTTAATAAATAGTGAAAAAAGCAAGATTGCTTTTTTTGCAAAATTAAAAAACAAAAAAAACAGGAAACTAATTAAAAGAAAAACAAAACAGGTAACTTACATAGCTTTTTCTGCATTTCGAGCCTGAAAAAAAATTGTACAATATAATTGCTTTCATATTATCAGCACTTAAAATTTTCATTCCCATTTTAAATGGAAACTCATAAAAATTTAAGTAAAAGTAGCCACATAAATGTTTACTTTGAATGAAATTAATAACATAGTTAAAGGCACAAAAAGTTCGTGTTCAAAAGTTATTAATCAAGAATAATTTTAACAAAAAAGATATACTTTCAGAGCCTATTGATATTTGTTGCAGCTTTTCAAAGCTATAAAATATCTTAAGCAAAACTACGACGGTGGTGTACAAAATCAATTTTTAAAGGCTGTTTTCTGATAGCCAAACAAACGTCTACATAGCCAAATCAAATGGATTCATGAGTCCTGATTACTGCTTCTGAAACTTGCTGTCATACAGGTCTATCACTTACGACAGGACTCCCATTTCTCAATTAGATTAGGGGCCATCCATAAATAAGGTTATACATATAGGGGAGGGAGAGCAAAAATGAAGTTAAATATCACAACATCACACAAGGTTAGGTTTAAATTATCGTCGCACTAGAGATATTGGCGATGGGCGTCGTATTTTAGAACTACAGTCAAGTGACGAGTCAGCACCTGGATAGACAACTAACGCAACCGCTAAGGGCGACATCATATGCAGCCTTAGGTTTTAAAGGATATTTAACGTGCACTCCCTTACATGGGGTATTATTCGTCAGACATTTTTGGCTGCATGGGCAGTTTATAGGTTGGCAGTTTTCTTGGCGATGCCCGGACCCGAACCTGGGACCTTTCGCATGCTAGGCGAGTGCCTAACCGACTGGGCTACCCAGCCCCCAACATCACACGAGAAGAGGTAAAAAATCATTAAAATTGCATTACATGATTAACCTTCTAAGCCCTACTGGTACAACATATGTACCAGCAAGGGACATTCCTTTGACAACGGACCTGGTACAACGTATGTACCACTCGCTGCGACCCCCTTTTTCGCCAAGCTAGTTGTCAATTTTGACGATTTGTAGTAACGCCTTCGTGAATTCATGACAATACCGTCTTTGTGAAAGGTGAGTGTGTCCTGTTCTGGACAAGCCTTGGCGTTGAGTTCTATAAAATTTTGAAGAACTGTTGCCAACCTGTCGCCAATGCTAAGTTGTTAGTATAAATTGTAAGTGGGTAATGACTGGTTTGAGCTTATTTAAAAAATTATTTAAACTGATCATTTTAAAATAATATTTTAAAAATATATATTATAACATAACACACTAACAAAACCTTTCACAATTTGAAACAGTTTCCTTTTAGTTAGCATTATGTATGATCTTGAATTTTAAAACAAGTTTCAAAACATAGTTTCATTCGAGCAAATCATCTATTGGATGAATTTTTATATGTGATGGAAACTCAAGCAATTGTCTAACACTTAGTTTTAATTAACTATGGTAAGGAAATTAAAAATAAAAATGAATATTTTTTGATAAATCACTATTAGATAATTACTTGATTATTAATTACATTAGATTATTGATTGATTGTTATTTTATGTATTAAATGTAAAAATGATGTGTTTCAATTAGTATTTAATAGTCTATTGGAGTTTCTAAGGGACACGCGATGTTAAAATTTTGATTGAAAGAAAAAAAACCTTTTCAATGCTTATCTTGCCCCATTTCATAACATTGAATGTATTTTTATTATTTGAATTAAATTATAATATATTTTTTAAGGTTTAAATGATAATTTCTTGTTAAGCAACAAGTATGCCGATTCTGAAGAAAATGCTAGATGCAACCAAAATACTTTGAAAATTAAAAATTGTGTAGTGTTCTATTTCATTGTTATAGAATTATTGAAAATAAGCCAGCTGAACTAAAAGAGAACCTCCTCTTGTAAATATTCCTTTATTCATTTCGGTCAAATATCAATCTAAAACTATACAACTGTAGTTTATGTTTGCAACTTTGAATTTCGAGTGTTTGGGGAAAGAGGGGATGACAAAGAAGGTATGGTCAATAGGGTTTATTCTGAAGCTCAATGCTCAAGCTAGGGGGAAGGAACCTCTTTTTGTTATAGGTGACAGGTTCAAATCATCAGTAATCCGTTTCAGTTGAAACTACTGTGGCCGTTTGTGAATTAGTCACGCACAATGATTCCTCACTAAGAATAGGCTTTGTATGTTGCTTGCACCTTTCGAGGACATCTTTTGGAAACTGTCATAACGCCTTCAATCCATCAGTATAATTACTAAACAGTTTAAAATGAAGCAATACGCAAACTTAGTAAATAGTTTCCAAGGAATGTATATTTGTCGTGGTGTGGATGTTTTGTATAATTTGTAACATTTTCTTGTCATTTTCTAAAACATTCATTGAAGTTAAAATAACTTAGTATTTTTTTTTAAACTTTGAATAAAATAATTTCGTAAGGTTGTTAACGCTTGTGTGCTCGCCTGATGAACAAGCTTTAAACAGTTGCATTAATTGCATGTAGGAATGAACGCATTAGAAAAGCGGAAATTATAAAGATTACGATACGAGCCGTTATTTTGATTTAACACCATGTTGTTTCATCTATGAAACCCAATTTAAATTAAAATTTACATTATTTCCCTGAAACTTTGAAATTGAGCAGATAATCAGTGATTTATTCATATAGGGTTTAAATTACGGAAGCTGTACTTGCCGTGGACTTTTTTAAATAGTTAAAGTAAATTAAATTTAGGCCGCAATAAATATTGCTCTCTTTCTTCACGAAATGTGCAATAACAGTTGCAGTATTGCAGCCTTACGAAGTCGAAACATCACTAGATAGTAAACCTAACGATCGCATGTCAAGGGGTTGAACAGGGCTTGGCAGTTGAAAGGGGTCTTTCTGTGGGGTCTACTATTGTGGCCAGAAAAAGAGAGGGGGGCGAATCCTGAAAATTCTTAGTAGCCAAGGGAAATTTTACTCAACCCAAGATAGCAGGCTAAAGGTTAATGGACGTCCCTTTAAGGCTATTAGATGAATACTCAAAGATGTGTGATAACCACAGTTTGCATATCTGGGCACTTATCATTGTTCCTGTACAGGGTTGTCAAAAACCCGGGTTTTTTCATAAAAAACCCAACCCACCTGGGTTTTGGGTTTTTTTTTCAGGGTTATTGGGTTTTTTTTTTTCAAGGTTTTATTTTTATTTCATGTATTTTGTATATTTTTTGTCCAGGTTTGTGGTTTATTTAGGGAAGTTTTAATTATTTGTAAAAAAATTTTAAGAAACAACATGCAATCTTTTAAGTGAGGTTTTAGAAAATTGAGCAGAAGAATACAGTTAAATGTATGACAAATTAAATGGATATCTTTGATTTATGTGTAATAAATAAAGCACATATGTACATTCCAGATAATAAATAAATCAAAATAATCTCCTAAATCAAAATATAAATTGAGAATAATATTCATTCATTGTTTCTGTTTCACCCTCAAAAGACCTTTGGAAAGTGTATACATTTAAATTTTGAAACATGTTTAAACATGGTTTTTTTTAAAAAAACCCACCCGGGTTTTTTCGGGTCGGGTAAAATCATACCAACCCTGTTCCTGTATACTCTCCTCCTGTCCTCTCTGTATATCTTCATGCTTCTGTGACGGTTAGTCTCCTCAGACTGGCTTTCGTTTGTGTAGTTAATTCATCGGTACAGCTATAATATAATGACAAATCTGCTGATTGGCAAGCTTAAAATCTAATGTATATATCCAGTTGTATGAAATGGGAAGATAAATGTAACCAGAATTGGACATTTCCGCTGCTTGGTAACGAAACACAAATCCTAAATCGAGACCGGCCATTATATCATAGCTGTTCCAATTTATCTGTGTTTATATTGCAGATCAAGTGTTGAGTTGGAATTGATTTTTCATTTAGTTTAGATATAGCACAATTGTGGCTTCCTTGACCAATTTAAATGCTGAACTACGCAAATAAACTATATCAGATTGAGATAACACTCCCTTCGTTAATCTAACAAATTTTCTTTACAGCAGGGAAAGAAATCACACTTATGAGTCTCAAGACATTTTCTAAAACTTACCATTTTCTTTTTGTTTTTAAATCTTCTATTTTCTGAAAAATGCCTTCTGGAGTCGAAGTTATACCGCTCTTATCTTAGCTTCTCTTCGGTCTTCGAGGAAACAAAAATTCCGGCTGCCTATTTTTCGACTCCTTTTACGAGTTTTAACACAGTCAATTAAATTTCGTAATCAGATTTTTGTGCAAACATTTTAAGTGCTAGGATTCAAAATAACAAGACGAGTCAAGTCACCGAGACTGTATAACGCCAAAATTTAATTAATTCATTACTATACCCACTGAGCAAAGACAGTAAGACGTCTATAACAAAATCAAAGAACTTGGTCTTTGAAAAAAGAAACTACATAAAAAAACTGTAACCACAAGCATTGTTTTTAACTGCGATCAACGCAGATGGTTTTGCGATTTTGCGAAAACACGCGTGTACAAAATAATATATGATATTTCACATAATTTACACTAAACTTCGATTAATCTTCAAAAATGGCTGGAGAAACAGCATTGGCGAGGCAGTTGAGAAAACTAGCTGCTCCCCAAACCAGCTTGTTGGTCCAAGGTAAAATAAGAAAATCTTTCCTATTTGATCACCGGGATGCCGCAGCCTTGGATCGAGACATCATATTCGCCTACGGCACCACTGGCATTGAGAAACTGAAAATGATGAATCCCATGTTCCAAAAATTTGAGCAAAACCTGTTCAGCGTAAATTACAAAGACTTCGAGCGCTCTGTGCAAACGGCCAACACCAATAGCTCACTGGATGAGAAGATTACAGAGTTTCTGAGGATCCTGACACCGTACTTCCTGACAAGAGCTGCCCATGAAGCCCTAGAATGGTTGATTTACAGATTCCACATCCACCTCTTCAATGTCGATGCTCTCATGCAAGCTGCCATCCCCCACTGCAACACGTCTAGCTTTGTACGGGTGGTGCAACTGCTGAACCTTGAAGAACCCGGCTGTAGGTGGGCTTGGCTCCTTGCTGTCCAGAAAACTGGCGCCCATCTGGAGTATGCTGCCATCGTCAACCACTTTATCGCTGACGAAGGGTTCAGAAAGTTTATCTGTGAGCTGGCCCCTAACAGCCTCAAAGTCTTTAAAGAAAACAACTCGACGGCCGCGCCTGTTGTTTCGTTCTCAATGCTGACCATCTACACTGCCCTGGGAAGAGCCGGGTCGATCACGGATCAGATGATTACGTTCCTGTTCCCTTACATCATCAAGGGTCTCAAGTCGGGAATGAGAAAGTACATCGCAGCAACCTACCTGGTGATCTCCAGGATTATAGTCAGCGTCAAGTTGACTGAGGAGTTGGTCAATCAGTTGTTGGTGAGAGTGTTCGAAGACGTCCGAGACGATCTGTTGAGAGAGGCTTGCGAGCTTTTGCTGTTGGCCTTCCAGCAGCAATCGATGGTGGATTTGAGCAAAGATCTCTACAAGTTGCTTCTGTCTCATAAGGGCTGCATCAAGCACCTGGGAAGCTTGTCCGAAAGCTATGAAGCTGCCTCCCTTTCTGCTGCTATCATTAGGGTTTCTGTCTCCAAACTTTTCTTAACGCTGTCCAAAAAGCAAGAGAAGAGAAAATCATCGAAATCCAAAGACAAGGTCAACAAATCATACAAGTTTTGTAAGAGGATTGCAGAACTTTTCTTCTTTGACGAAAAGGCTGTGCTTATGTTCTTCAATTCGATTTTGAGTGGCTATACCAAATCGTACACAAAGTCCAAAGTTAATGACCAAGCACTAAGGAAGGTAGCAAAGTTTTTGTTGAAGTCTCTCGAAAGCAAATACCCCGAGTACTTTGACAAAGCCATCAAATCCTACTTTAAGAAAAAGAAGGGTGAAAATAAGAAACACCTTTGTAATCTTATCAACGATGCGGTGTGCAGCTTGAAGAATAAGGTACTTCCAGACAAGCAGACAACATTAGTTCTTGGCGTTCATCATCCCAATTCACTTATACGGACAACTTCTATTAAGTACTTAATGAAGCAAGCTGCTTCGGGACAGGTTTCGGACGTTGATTTCATCAAAAGTTCGTTGTCCTCCAGACTCTTGGATGATTCATCTGAAGTTGTCGCTGAAATCTTATCTGCACCTAAAGTCCTATTAACATATCTAGAAAAGAAGAATATTCTGGCTGATTTCGGCCAGCTTCTTAAGAAAAAAGTGGATGAAAGCTCAACCTGGTATCCTGTTCAGCAGACCTGCCTTGATATATTATGCGAATATTTCTGTGGTGACAAAGAGTTATCTAACGAGATATTTGTCACACTGCTTCCTTTCATATTTCCACTACAGAAATCTACCACCCCTGCGTTTCAGCGCATTGTTACATCAAAATTGGCTTCCATTGTTCCTGTTATCCAAACGCTCTCAGTTGATCAGGAGATTGTGTTTGACGGAAAAGCAGAAAAGGACGCTAAAACATTGGTCAAATTGAATAATGCTGTGATTGCATCTCTTAGAAAGTATATTTCTGCACTTAGTGATTCTTCAAAATCTGCTTTTCTATCATTTTTAAAGGAGAAGAGTATGACCAGTGACTATCCACCTCTACTCACTATGTTCGTGTTTGCTTCTTCAGCAGCAATAACTTCCAACGGTGAATTGAATGAGAAGTGTCTGTGGGTTGAAAATCTTCTTGCGTTTCTCAATACATTTCCGCGTCCTGAGGTTGTTGTGGATGAATTCAACCCTGACATGACTGATGAGACTGCAATTCAGCGATGCGTTCACCTTCTTTGGAAAGGCCACTTCCCTGGAGTAGTGGTTTTCTACGAGTTCTACAAAATTGTAACCCTGCTGAAGCTTGAGTCACCATACCTAGCAAGCAACCCTTGGCTCTTCAAGTCAACTGATCAGCATTACCAGGCTTTCAAAATACTGACTCTTATATTTGAATTCTGTGTTCAGCAAATCAAGCAAAATGGATCAACCAGCAGTAAATTGGTTTTCACCAATAATTTGACTAACTTGTTTACGGCTTTTGTTAAGTACCAGTTTAAGAAGCCTGAAAGTCTGTTTGGTTATTTATCGCTGTTGTGGTCTGATGTGTCGGGGGATGTCCCAGTCCTGCTTCAAGTCTCAGCGATCGAAACTGCCCAGGACTCTTTAGATCCGCTTTTCTCTTATGATTGGTGTTTTGAAAATCCTTTCATATTCACCAGTTTGCTAAAGGCTGTGTCATCACCGAATGTTGAGGTCCGCAAAGATGCATTTACTCTCCTTCAATCTTTAGTAAAAATTTGCACAGCACTTAGCTGCCCGACAAAGTCATTGAGTGAACTTGTGTGTGAGCAACAGGAAGAAATCAGCACTGACCACATGCACTCCTTTGTTGTTTTAAGTAATTGGCTGAATCCTGCATATGAATTGTATGGTATTAAGACTTCTGTAAAGAATGCTGATGCCAAAGCTAAGTTGTCAGTGCTCGACAGCTTTATTAAGCTTTTACTGGATGAAAATATTCCTATGACAATGAAGAATCATCTACTACTTTTCTTACAAAAATCAGACAGTATTGAAATTTTAACTGCCTTGGTTCCTCTAATAAATAAATCTCTATTATACTTAAACAACCCCAATGAAATGACCACAAAGGAGTTTTCCGATTCAAGTTTTGAATTGTTGGTGAGTAAGTTTACTGTAAAGACTGCTTCTTGTCTAAAATCCAAATGTCATGAAACTGAAGCTTTGCTTAAATGCCTGGAATTTGTGGCAAAGGGACAGGCTGCAGATAGCCTAATAATTTTGCCCACATTAAAGATCTTGAAACGAGAATTTGTTAAAGCTATACCATCAGTTGAAGTCCAGAAGAAAATTCTAGATGTACTTTTGAGCGCCTGTCTCTCTTCCACTGCTGACTTAAATACGGAAGTAAAAAAAGTTCTTAGAAAGCTCAGCACGTATGCCTACTTGATCTTGAAAGATTTACAAGATAAAGAGATATCCAACCAGCAAAGTGTCACTTTACGAGAAGTGAAGAAGCTAAGAAGCAAGGAAGAGCCTGAAATTTCTAACATGTTTGAAACTCATTCATGGAAAAAAACAACTGTTTTGCTTGAAATAATTCAAAACAAATCCAAGTTAGAAAAACGTGAAATTCTTGTCCAAGACTTATTTAACCTCCTTAACAAAACATTAAATCATGATAAAGAGTCATCCGTAGAATACTTAAGGCAACTAATTCTTTCAACTATTTATAACTGCTGTCAAAACTTAGAAAATGAAAGATTGGACGAGTCTCAGTTCCAAGTCGAATATATAGTGCAATGCATTCGATCTTCCACAAACCCCAAGACGCATTACCTATCGTTGTTATTGCTTAACCTGGCTGCAACAATGTTCCCTGATTATGTTTTGAATAATGTTATGTCAATATTCACATTTATGGGCTCAAGTCTTGTTCGACAGGATGATAGCTACAGTTTTCAAGTGATATCGCAGACTATTGAAACTATTGTCCCCTCCCTGCTGAAGGCAAGTAAATTCCGAAACGAGAACGATGCCATGCAAGTCGTTGCTGCAGTGATTCGAGTGTTTGTTGACTCCTTGCCAGATATACCCAAGCACAGACAGCTGCCCTTGTTTTCCAAGCTGATCACAACTCTGGACCCGTCCCAGTATCTTTGGGTGCCTCTGGGACAAATATGCGACCAATATTCAGCTTCATTTCCCGATGCATTACAGGAGAGTGGTACCAAAAAGTTTCCATCAACCTTGGATTTTGCCGTTAATTTACACAAGCAATTTTCCCCTGATGTTCAGATGGACACATGCATCAACTTGTTGAACTTCATTTCGATGTTGCCCGATAGCAAAGATGGGTCAAGGAAACAAGTGGTACAGAACGTCATGGAACCGTTCAATGTTTCCAACCATTCAGATCAGCAACTGCAAGCATATAAGCACAATGTTTTATCTTACATCAATGTATGGCTTTCTTCAAGAGCTTTCGTAAGTCAGGTGTCTGAATTAAAGCCCAAAGCTTTAAATAAGCTAGAATGCAAGTATGAGATATTGTTAGAAAAGGTATTGCAGTACTTGCAGCATCTGCGGGACATAGAGGCAGATAAAAATGAGCACCAACGTAGCCTTTTCCCTCTACTATTTGACTTAGTTGGACACATAAACTCCTTGTTGCCGTGCAATTCGTTTATCAGGGTCGTTTCACGTTTGCTCAAGAACTCGGAACCAGTCATTCAGAAGAAAGCCATTGAGTTGCTGTGCTGCAAGTTGGAAAATCAGCAACAACTATTTGAAGATGAAGAGAGCCGTACCTTCCTCCTGAAGTTATTGAGGCCTTTGTTGAAAATGGTTGAAAAAGATCACGAAAACAACTCTAATAGGGAAGAAGATTCTTTGAGTCAGCAGTCCGCTTTGTACGCTTTACATTTATTGACAAAAGTAATTGGTCCTGAATACTCTGCGAAATTCCACAAAGTGTTAAATGTTACCATTCAACTTTTAAATGCTAAAACAAATGATGAGCTGACAGTTAATGCATTGTTATGTCTTGCTCAATTGTGTAGTTCGATGAATGTTCAGGTTTTACCTCAACTCAACACATTCATGCCGTTAATTATTGATCTTTTAAATAACATCAATGTCATGCAAATGAATGACTGTTTGACTTTAGGCATAATTACAGCGCTAATGAGCATTGTTCAAAATTTGGGTGCATTCTTGAGCAGTTATATGTCTCCACTTGTAAGTAGCCTGTGTGACCTAATGCACAAAGCGGAATCATCAAATAAGAAAACAGTTTCTGAGAAACTAGAAGATTTTCAAGTAATGCTTGCTAAAGACATTGATCTACGAATTTTGCTGATTGCGGTTGAAGAAAGTTACTTAGAATTTGTAAAGACAGACTCTGAAGCTATTGCTCCTTTGGTGAAATTGTTGGAAGAAAAACTAACCTCTTGCAGTTACACTGAAATCGAAGCATGTTCCAATCAGCTGCAACAGTTTTGCATTACGTTATTAGATTTTAGGAACTCCTCATCTACAAAGTTATATACTGATGCTATAAACTCTGTCGAACTCAATATATTTTCAGCTTTGAGGACTTTTGTAATGAAGTTGTCAGTCACTCATTTCCAGAGCTTCTTTAAGAAGGTGTACCTGTGGGCGACTGCTACTGAAACTAAACTACCACATAGATTGTTCACATTCTATGGTCTGACACACGAACTTTCCAAGTCCCTACGAAGCCTCTTTGCTGTCGTTGCCAAAACTTTCTTCAAGAATGCTGCCTCCGAACTGGATACCTACAACTCTGCTAAAATGCGGTAAGTGTCGCTCCTCTGAGTTCTTAAAACTAATTGGATCCATAAAAGATTCTTTTCCATCAAATTGTAAGTGTAAATAAAGGGAAAAGTTAGCGATCAGCAAGTTAGCGAAATGTCAATATTGGAAATTTAAAAAAATTTTCATCAGTGGCTGCTTGAAATCTTTAGTACCCTTATGGAAATTCTGCTACTATGACCTTTTAACGATTTTTACTGACTCGCTACTACAGAGTCTAAATTTTTATCAAATTTGTTTTTTATTGATACTAAAAGTAATCCATGAAATTGAAAATCCATTACTAATATTAATGAAAATAAACAGCAATAATGATTATTTAAAAATCTGCTGGTTGGGGACTAATGACTATTCACCTAAAAAAAAGTGGCCATAAGTAATGGAGGCTTCCGGGCACTGGTATTTAACTCAAAATGCTTATTTTTACCTTCAAGTTTAAACATAATTGAAAACTGATGTAGGGAAAAGATAAAAATCCACACTGCAGAGATTTCAGGATTCTGCCAAATTTAGATTTGCTCGAAGAAAATCTAGGACTGTTTGGAAATTTTTGCCATTGTGGTTAAGAAATAACTCAATAATTACAATGTTCGTAAAACTTGTTAACCTGAGTGAGTGTCAAAACTTAAATAATTAAAGATAAACCGACTTTGCATCTCCTATGCAATGCAAGTACAATTAAAATCTGTAAAATTACAATAAAAATAATAATTCAATAAGTTATGTAATTATTTTTTGGGTATGTTATGAAAGACAGAAGAAGTTTCAAAGTATATCCCCAAAAGAGCCAATTTAAGTCTTAGAATATAATACTTTATTATGCATTTGCCCTCATTTTTGTTTGGTTCTTAAAATGTTTTTATTTTCACAGCAGCGAAGCAGAAGAATCAAGCCATCCCTTTCTTTCCACCCACATCAACAACATACTAGACACCCTCAACCACTGTTTTATGAACGATGACGGATCTCTCCTCGACAAGGACAGCTTTGATGCATTGCTCCAACCTTTGGTTGACCAACTGGAAAACATCTCCGATGATGAAGAGGCCTACCAGAAGATGATTGGCGAGCACCTTGGCAAGTGCTTGGCGCACTTTATGGCGTCTGTTTCCGACAACGCCCTGTGGAAGAAGCTCAACTACCAGATCCTTCTGAAAACGAGGCACGATTCACCGATCGTTCGTTTCGCTGCTATTCAAGTTATCCGGGACGTTGTTGCAGTTATGGGGGACAATTATCTGGTTTTGCTGGCCGAGTCGATTCCATTCCTGGCCGAAGTTATGGAAGATGAGAGTGCAGAAGTTGAGCAGGAGTGTCAGTCGGTTATTGCCGAAATGGAGAAGATTTTAGGGGAACCTATTAAGAAGTACTTCTAATTGGAATTGTAAATAAACATTTGTGTGATGAATTTAGTTCTTTTGATTTATTTTTTTGATTGCTTGGTTTGAAGTTAAGTAATATGCAGTACTTAAACTTATAATTTTTAATGTAATATAATTTAAAATGTGTATAGTTAATTTATACTTATAAAATTAGTTGATATACAAAAAATTATTTTTGATAAATCCTAAATGGTATCAATGATTATTTTAATATAAAAGTTATATTTTGAGCTTTTTTGTTGAAAACTTAAATTTAGGTACTTACAGACTAGTAAGACTAGTTGTAACAATGAGAAAATGCTAAACTAGTTTAATGCATGCATTAACATATTATTTAGAATTATTTACATTTTTCCTTTCTCCAACTTCAATGCAAGTTTTTACCCTTTTCGAAAAATTAAAATATATTTGTTGATCTGTACTAAGGTTTAAAAAAAAAACGCCTCAGACACATTTGAACTTGCTCCTTTTTTTGCCAACTACAAATGCTGCCTTATAAACTTAGTTATTAAAGTAATATTATTAACCACAAATGCTGCCTTATAAACTTAGTTTATGAAGTAATATTGATGCTATATGCAAAGAAATTTTAATGTTTTTATGCTGTTTTGTCTAGGATGTTTGAAATGGATATGTAACTGTATTTGCAACTTGTATGTAGAAGAACTATTTAAGTAATAGGGAAAAAAGAGATAAGAAATATATGAAAAGGCAGTCTAAATCTAGGTTCATACAATTAAAAATATATAATTTACTTATTTTGAGATATTTGTAACATTAGGTCCAAATTGTAACTTAAACTATGTCACCTATACAAAGTTTTTCCTGAATGACCAGATGGATTGCTATTGTGTCTTATCACCTGTTTGAATATTTGTGACAAATTAATATTGTGCTAAGATTTCTTTTGGATTCTTCGTTGAAATCAGAACCTTGTTAATTTATAAACAAGATTTACTGTAAATAGAATAAAAGGGTAATTATTCTAATGTCATGTTAATCATTATCTTTATTGTAGTAAATTAAATAATCAAAATCTCATGGTTTGAATGTAATTTTGGCATATCATTTTTGTCTATTTTTAAAGTATGCAGGAAAAGTTGCTCTTGAAAATAAAATGGAAGGTCCACTTGCTTATAATAGTCATCCCATCTTTTCTCCAAAGCTTCCTTGCTTTTTATTTGAAGATACCGACTACTTTAACATTTCAATTGCTAAAATGCCACTTCTTAAGCATTCTTTATTTTTGAACCATTAAAAAAACAATAAATATTCTGATATGCTGAAAAAAAATCCACAAAATGCTAACAAAAAATGTATTTTATTCAAGTAAAAAAAAAAGGCAATACAAAACTAACAACATAGCAATACAACCTAAGTAACTTCACTGAGCAAAACAAAAAATGGCTGGCAAGTAATGCAAATAACTTTAAACTTAAGTTTCAACCTTACATTTTAAAGAAAAATTTTCATTCACTATTTACCAACATATGTTGAATGGGAAATATTATGCATCAAAAATATAGTGATAAAGATTTACCTACCCATTACATTATCAAATATTCATATTTTACAAAAAGTATAAAAAAAATACATCCTTGCTTTCACTGACCATTTATATTTTAATTAGTTATAACACATTACAAAATCAAACTAAAAGGAACATAGAACTTTGTTGGAAATTCTTAGCACTATAAATCAAAATAACTTGTACAACCACAAAAGCAACCAAACTAGACTTTGTCCAAAAAAGAATATTCAACAAAATAAAAAAAAATGCCATAATTTTTTTTAAAGTAAATATACGAATAACTGCCTAGCCTTCAGGCATCTCAGATCAAAGCTTATCCAAGTGGCTTATAAGACCAAAGATTAAAAACCAAATTTATTTAGGACTTCCAACACAAAATTACTCTTTTTCGGAATGCAACGCCCTCCAGTTTCGTCACACTGAGTATCTCCAGGGCAGCAATGCTTGCGGTCTTGACAACAAGTGGCGTTTTGATAAGGGCAGCAACCATAGGATGAGTCGCCTATTTTACAACAGGTCTCGAAATCTTGGCAGGTTTTCTTGTCTGGACATGGGTTCAATTCTAGTTTCTTAGCAGGTTTGTTGCGGACAGAGGTGATATTTCTGCCATTGGAGTCCTGAAAGAAAGGTACAAGAAAGACATGAGAAATGTGTTGATTGAAATACGATTTTTAACTCCATGAGCGATAGACCAGACTTTTTCTGTATTTATGAAGCAGCAACAACACATTTTATAATTAATAAATTCTTATTTAGAATCTAATTTTTTCAGCTAGAAAGAAGAAAAAAATAAAACATAAATAATAAATTTTTAGTGATAGTTTAATTTATTCAGTTGGAAAGAATGTTAAGATCATATCTTTAAAAATAAACCCAATTCTGAATTTTTAAATATGCTAGTTAAAAAAATAAAAAATTTATACAGAGAAAACAACCACATTTTTGCCCATTCTAAGCTGCTTAAAAGGTTAAGGAATTTTATTAAGCTTTCAAATACTTTTTTTTTGCCTTGTATGCAATTATGAAAATTAATATTGGGCATTAGGAGGAAATAAAATATAGTTACTTTATTTAGGTATTAGTGCGTAACAGGGCTTGAAAATTATATTGCCCAACATGCCCGGGGCATGTAAAAATTCCAATCGGGCGCATATTTTTTCGCCTCACATGCCCGACTGGGCATGTAAACATTTCATCAAAAATACTTTCCATAAATTTGAATAAACATTTGGGTTTTAATAAATCCCCAACATATCCATTCGTTGCTTCTTGAAAATCGATAATTTTAATCTTAAGTCGAAATTAGTTACTTCACAATGTTGTCATGGAATCAAATAGAAATTCAACAATAAAATTCTGGTGGGCGCCGGGAAATTTCACCACTTTCTATAATTTTCGAATTCCTTGTTAGTTTAGCAAGGTTTTTTAAGGTATAATAGTTTGATATATTGTTAATTAAAATTAATAAAACCTGGAATTTTCTGTAAATTCTCTGGGAAAACCTGGAAAAGTCAGAGAATATGTTTTTTCAACTTACATAATGTAGCAGTTTATTTCGTCAATTAAGTATACTGCTTAAAGAAAATTTTACACGTCCAATTATGCATTTTAGTTTCAGCTTTTGTTATTTTTGCCAAACTCATGCCTGGGTACAGCTTTCTTTTCCCGCTCGGCCTGCGCTTGGGAATGTAAAAGTTTCATTCGGGCATGTATTTCTAAGACTAACATGCCCGACAGGGCATGTAAAAATTTTGAGATTTTTCTACCCCTGGTACGTAACAATTTTGTAAATTTTGATATTTGATTTCCACATCAAAACAAACAAAAGTATGAAATAAATCAGAAGCGGTGTACTTTTGGGCAAAATCGGTCTTTGCTCGTCCCAGCTTAAAACCATTCTATCAACTTTTCAATCGTCCAATTTAATAGTTATAAAACTGTGAAAGGTAATGTGGCACAAATTATAAGCATTTTTCAATAAAATTTACATACTTTAAATGCTTTGTCACTATCAAAAAAACATCAGCAAAACATAACAAAATGCTTAGGGTGACCAGACATTGCATTTTGCAGTAGTTTAGTTTTACCATTCATCAACTATCTGACTACAAAAATTATCCAAATAAATAAACATTTTTATACAGTTCTTCCAAATGAAAATAAAATATGAGTTATGAATATTTTTTGATAATTTATTTCATAGTCAGAAATTTAATCATTGTTGAAATAAATCTAATCGGACTACATACATTGTCAAATCCAATTAATAATATAGGTCCGAAACTATGATTCATATTATCTTTTCATAATGTCATAATAATTCAAGTCCTTTGAAATAATGAAAAATATAAAGTTGACATCAGACTATTTTTCTAAATTCCACTATAACAATCCAGTGGCTGAGAGGTTAAAGGTGTCCGCCTCGAAAGCCCAAGATCGTGGGTTTGAGCCACGGTCAAGTCGTCGGATTTTCTGGATGGGAAAATTCTGGGCACGCATGTCATATGATTATGTGGCATGTAAAAGATCCCTGGAGAGCACATTTGGCCGGGGTCTCTCGGCAAAATTAAATCTTGGCATACTTCAACATCCACAAAGAGCTCAGATTCATTATAATTTGTGCGTCAAAATTGGTAGCGAGAGTCGCCTAAATGGCGCCACAAAAAATGGCTCTCAGTTCTGGGGAATGTGCCGAGTCAGCAAAGGCCAATGTTGCAACCCTATTATAGAAAGAAAAACTATAACAATCCAATCCTTACATGTAATAAAAATTAAACCTATACAAACCTGACTGCAATACTGGGAAGTTGCATCACAGTGCATGTTCTCAGGGCAACAATGTATACCGTCCTGGCAGCAGAACCCATTGGGAAATGGACAGCAGCCCCAGTTTCCAGAGGGCAGCTTACAGCATGTGTTGTAATCGGGGCATTGGAAACCGGAACCGGGGCAAATGACGTTTTTCAGCTTATCACTAACCCTCAAAATGGACATTTTCTTGCTTGATGCAAGACCTATGAAAGGAATGATATTTTTATAATAAGAAATATAAAATAGAATTGTGTTGTATAGTTTAAGATTAATTTCAAAAGACATTAGAGTCAGTTAAGAGAAATCCATTTAAATTTTTGATATATAATTTGCACACAAAAAATAGGAAATTCAGTAAAAGCTGTAGTCTAGTAAAGATTTTTTTTAATCTTTAAGTGAGATAAGTTTTTAAATATTTCATAACTGTATAAAACAAGAAGTTCTAAAAGAACTAAAATAGCCTACTTTCCTGTTACTTAAACACTTACTAAAATTCTTATCTTGAAAAAAGTAGGTTCGTTACGGTAAGTGACATCAACAACCGTTACTTCATTTATTTTATTTCGAAAATGAAATAATTTTTACTTAAATCGTTTGCAAAAATTTATATTTCAAAGAATAAATATGTAATAGTTCTCGCTTTTAAATAGAATGAAAACGTTGCATACCACTATACAAAGACACTCGAAGTTAAATATATTTGACGTCATTTCAAATTGATAGATGTCGCAAAAATAAATTTATTTTAATTTATTGTCTAAAAGAATTAAAGCTTCTAACGCGATTGTTGCGATGGCAATGGTGTTTTAATTCTAATAAAAATGGCTTCCTATGCTTTTTAAATGAGCATTAAACTTTGCAGTTTTTTAAATAATTGAAGTACTTAGAATTCAAATTCTTTTCTGAAATTTTCAATGTATTATCATTTCGATGCGCTGAATTTTTTGACGTATCTCACTTGTCCGTAGCATTTGTAGTTAAATTCAGCGATTTAAATTACTCGAAAATGAATTTCAATGCTAGTTCAATGGGAAATTCGTCGACAAATAATAGATTTATATCCGTCTGATCGTACAGACAGACGGACAAAAAGTATGAAAGTTGGGTCTCTAAAGGTCATAGCTTTCTAATAAAAAAAGAGTTTTTAAGATCGGATGGATAGAACCGATTTTGGAAGGGGGGTACGGACGGACATCAACCGCATGTCAATGCCTACTTTTTAATTTTTTTTTTAATTCTTCGAATTAAAAAAAAAAAGAAAAGTAGGCTAAAAATTATTGTGGAATATTTTTCCAAACTTTATGCCAATAAAATAATAATATAACACTTTTAAATGTTAATGAAAATTAGTTTCATGAAAAGAGTTAGTAAACTTTACCTGTCTTATATTTTAGATGACAAGTAAGAAAATTAAATTTTAATAAAAATAAATTAATGAATACTGAACAAAGAAATAATACTGAATCAACTACATATTTCTTGGTTTTTTTTTTTTTTTAATTTTCTACCAAACGATTGCAAGGTTAAAATCTGAAGTGGGTAACAAGTTTTTAAAATTTTAAAAAGTTCAAAACATTTTAACTAAATTACTTGTGTAACAAAACATCAACACGACTTCGGCCATACTATATGAGCCTTATCTGAACTATGAAATCTCATTATGCAGAAAGAGAGCCTGGTTTTCTTTAATTGTTCATATCTGTTTTTGTTTTTTTGCTTAGCCTTGTAACTAGCCTCATATCTGTTTTTGTTTTTTAGTGTTAGTACTTGTAACTAGTTTTGTAATTGCGCTTGATATTTTTAAAAAATCTACATCCCACTGATATCCCCTTACAGAGTGAACCAGTATATACTTAAATATTATTTTAAACTTTATTTTGCACTACATCTTAGGAAAGTAGAATTTTGTGGAAAAATACTTCTGTTTTGGATTGGAGCAAACATTTTGCTTCTCTTAGAGAAGTTTGTCCCACCTATTTTTACCAATTGCAAGAAAATAAATTTAATTCAATAATTTTTATTATTAAACAAGAAAAGGTCAACCTGCAAAAAAAACCTGACTTTTTTTAAGACTGATTATTTTTTATTTGTGGTAAATATTCTGAATATTTTCAGTCCCTTACCATGCTTTGCATACTTTGCATGAGACCTGTATAACTTGGTGATGTATCTATCCCCATCACATCTCTGTTCCCTAAGGTTGCAGGTTGTCGCAGTAGGGCAGCAATGATAACCGTCGTTGCAGCAAACAGCATTTTCCATTGGGCAACAGTTGTAATCGCCTGAAACCATAAGGGGTGCATAAATATCAAAATACTATAATCTTGCAAATATATATATAGTGAAACATAGTTAACATTAACTTGAATGACATGAAATTTGGCTTAACCCATTTTCGACTCGAGCTTTGTAAACATACCATTTCAATAATATATTTCTTTTATTCAATATATTTTTATTTAATAATTATTTTCATTTTTATTCAGTAATGTTTATGGTATTACCCACGTTCATGGTATTTACAAATGGGATGTTGATGGGTTAAATTGAAACAGAGCTTATAACAGGCTGAGAAATTGTTCTTGAGTCAATGCTAAAAAAATTGTTTTTGAAATACCTTTTAGCATGAAATAAAAAATCTGCAGTGTTTTAAAAATTAATATAATATTTTTTTTTAATAAATTGTCAACCCGGCAGCACTCGCGCTAACTTGCCATAGACTAAGAATCTTCTAAACCGAGAACTCAATCTGATGCCTAGCGCCCCCAAAGTGTCGAACGGAACTAATACACTATTAATGATTGATTTGAGATTGGCATAATTGAACTTTCCGATTGCAGCTCTACTGTTTCTTCGAAATGTATAGGGTGGTTATAAAATAACGCTCGCTATTCGGAGTGGTCTGTAGCTTGAATGAATAATCCAAACGCAAAAAAACTTTGAGACACTTACTAATCAAGAAGGGCGGAAAATAATAGAATCATGAAAAACAAACTCGTCACTTGACCAGGGTTCTAATTTGGCGTAATTGGATGTGTTGGCCGTAATTAGCCATAATTGGCTGTGCCTCGTAATTTAAAACCTTGGTCAAGAAACGAGTTTCGTTTTATGATTCCATTCTTTTTAGAAAAAAAGAAACTTGTCTCTTGACCAGGGTTCTAAATTACGAGGCGCAATTGACTGTGCTAAAGCTCCTAAAGGAGGCTAGAAAAAGGCAGCCGTGAACCATTACATTAGTTCTCTTAGACACAATTGGGGGAGTTAGTGTCTAAGTCTATTTTAATATAGAAAATCCTTATAATGGTAATCCAATTAGAGTTTCAGATCTAGAAGCGTATTTAATCTATCTGGGGTCCATTAGACCCCAGGCGAGTGCTGCCGGGTTAATGAATGAAAAACAAGAACTTGCTTTTACTATTTCCTCATTTGCATTTATATAGATTACATTCACTAAAGCCAAAATTTTCTGATGGTCAGCAAGAGATTCTGTTAATATGAGTGGTTTTAAGCTTTCTTTAAGTTCATGTTAATTAAGTTGGACTGTGTTTTGTTTGTTGCAGGTTCTCATTTTATAAACAAGGAAACACAGGTATTCATAGAAAATATAAATGATGACACATATTTATACTTCTACCAAAATTAAATTTTTAGGTATGCATATTTTGTACAGTGAAACTATTCAGCTATATATTTCCAATTGTTGAATTTTCATATTGTTGAATAAAACATTTTCCCAAAATTTTATATGACAAAATATACTTATAATAATTTACTATTATATCATATTAATCCACTAAGTCCACTATCCAACCAAAAATAAAAAAGCAAAAAATAAAAAAAAAACATGTTTTTATATTTAACTTCTCTTTTTTAATACAGGTTAGTGCAACTCCAAAAATCTACAAAAAAGAAAACAATTATTTTAATCAAAGAAGTTACTAAAAATTTCTATTATTTTCTTTTGTTCATATTTATACTGCTTTGTAAACCAAATATAAGTGTACTCATGACCTAATGTATGCAAAATCTTTAAATCCTCACACTCTCATCGTTTCCTGGAAAACCACACAAGAAAGTTATTCAAAGTTTGCATTGTGATCATAAGGACCTATCTTATACTATAATACGAGGAATTGGACCCAAATCGAAAATCGCCCCAGAATTAATAAACTCCGGTAAACTTAGGGGTCTGGGGTTTTTGGCCACGACGAATCGATTGGCACAGGTTTTGAAGCTCTACGGTCAAGCAGTTCGGAATTACAGATAGGATATTTTCAAACTTCATTAGTTCGCCATAATGGCTACTTTCGTGATGCCATCTGCTAAAGCTATAAGCCTCTGCTTAAGCTATAAATGTTTAGTTAAGATTTTAATTTTTCAAATTTAAATGAATTCAACCTTGCTTTAAACTTTATTGAGTTTTACAGAAATGGTAACATGAATATTTTTTTAGTTCCAAGCAGCAGACGATTTCAGTTCTATTCTGTTCATTGGCGATTTTTGGCGATCTTGAAAATTTAACGTATGGTTGCTATACCTATCGAATTGAATGAAGTATGAAATGGAATGTTTACCACATTTCGACATTTTTGTTGCTTTTTAACGAAACGCCATATATCAATTACATTTCATTTCCTATGACTTTTAAAAGTTTACCTTTGTATAGAATAGTTCCCTTTCCAAACTCTAACTTTGTTTACAATGGTGCACTTTAACTAATGGTCCCGCTTTTGGCTGGACAGTCCCGCTTTTTTGTAAAAGTCCCGAAAAACGAGGAAATTGTAAATAAAATAGACTTTTTTTTTATGAATAATCGTTGTAAAACGCTATGACGTCTTTAGAAATTGTTAAATGAAGCTAAAGTCATCAACAACAAATTGGTGGAGTATGGTTTCTGTTTGCCTGGAGCCACTGCTGCTGTTGAACGCGCCTTCCTTATCTTTCTTATACCAAGTGTGTCATTGTGTGAAGGGACTATTATGTGCTTAAAAAAATACTTAAAAAATACACCGGGGGGGGGGGGGGGGGTGATGGAGTGTCCCACTTTTTGATTTTGAAAATCTGTTTAACCGGTTATCTTTTCACCAATGGTTTCACAAATTTTCCTATGGTATGATTGTTTTGATAAATCACAATTGAAAATTTAAATCTTCGAGTTAGCTTCGATACCTATTTTCTCCGAGCAGAGCTCGGTCACCCGCTGGTAATAAATAACACAATTGACCAACACCACTATACCTGAATCAGGATTCAAGCAACAAGTAGTCAAGTCAGGACATGTGACATTTTTTTGAGGATCTGGACATGTAACATCTTTGTTGACTACCAGGGTCGCCTCTGCGGTAAGATTTGTATTCGCGACACACAAGCCTGCTGAGCACTTGTGATATTTGGGACAGCAATGAATGTGGTCATCACAGCATACTGCTTCTTCCAAGGGACAGCAGCCGTAGGATTGGTCTGCGGTCTGACAGCATGTGGATGCTAGGGGTAACAATATGTTAGGATACACAAATGAAGCTATAACTCATTACATTTAAGGGGGACCAGACTCGAAAATTTTCCAAAAAGCACATTTTGAGATTTTTAGAGTGGAATAATATTTCAAATGTAACCTACAAAATGGTATAATTTGGTAGGCGATATGTCTATTAGAAGTATTTTTTATTATTTTTTAAAAAATACTTTCTGAATATAGAACTACTAAATATTATACTTTAAACGCCTTTTTCTCAAAATGCATATTTTAGGACAAATGTACCTTTTTTCTCAGTAACGACTGAATATTTTGCTTAGATTTTTTTTTACATATACATTAGGTATTTTTACACTTTCTATCATATGCTTTTAAAGAAATATTTATTACTTAAAAAAAAATTGTTGATTTTTTTTATGAAAATGTGATAACAAATTTTCGAAAATTCATAAATTAAAAATTATTTTGTTCATTTCTAAAAGCATATGACACAATGTGTAAAAGTGTTTGAACTTTAAGTGTGTAAAGTTTTAAATTAATCCAACAAGTAGTTCCTGAGAAAAAGGTACATAAAAATGACCATTTTAACATGGGCGTCAATGGGGGCTCCGGTCCCCCAAGTCTAGTAAGAAGGTAAGGAAAATATTACTATTGGATACCTATTTTACAGAATTGGAAAGTTCCTTTGAAGAAAGTAACTGTTACAGTTACTTAATATAAAAAGTATAATGTTATGGTTACCCATTATAAAAAGTAATTACAGTTTCTTTAAGAAATTTCAAGTTATAAGACAGTCTAAATAGTTCCTAAAACTTTAAAAAAAAAAAAAAAGAGCATGAGATATGATAAGATCACAGTGCGATTCCACCAACCACTAGAACAACTAAGATAGAAAAATGTGACAACCATATGATGAGTTTAAATATGTAAGTACTAAAGTATGAGTGGGTAGCACATTTTCATTCCAAAAAATATGTAAGAATAATAAATTAATATGAAACAATTTCTAAAATTTGAATATAAATTGGGTAGTATAAGTTTAGCATTACATCTTCCACATTTTGACTCCGAGTTAAGATTAAAAGAAAATGTAAACCTTTCAACATCTATTAATTTATAAAAGTCTTAAATGAGTTAATACTATAGCTAGACTACAATAATAAAAATTTACCAATCTGGTGTTTTACAGTAGAGTAGAATATACATATGTAAATAAATAATTTCTTTGTCATCAATTATTTGTGACTGAACCAATGAATGAAAAATTCTGAGACATGGCACATGATAAAGAACCAAGATCATGTTGAACTAGTAAGTATTTTTAAATTAAGGAGTAATTTAGAGTAAAAAGACCAAAAAAATATTAAACACAGTTAGACAGTTGAAGAGTATTTACAAACTCTCAAGAGAATAATAATCAGAAAACAGATAACTACTTACATCTTTTGCTGTAAAAGAAATTCAAATATCTCTTTTTTGAAAATATTCGCACAAAAACTTATTTTGTAAAATCCTACTTTGTGGTCTCGCAATAAATGAACATGGTAACATTTTATGACCTTCCAATGAGTGATAATTACTTCTTGCAACACAATTCCAAAGAAGATAAAAAAATTAATGTATTCATTTGATTTTAGGGTTGCAGATAAAAATCATAGGATGAGGCAATGTTCAGAAATCGGATGATTTTGGGGATGATATAAAGCTTGAAAAATTTATGAACCATAAAGTAGTATTTGAAATAACACTTTTTTAGAAAAAGCAATTTTTGGTCCAAATTTTATTGTATAAAAACAGTAGGTAATCTAAACATCACTTACAATCTGGACAAACGGAAGTCATTCCAGGGCAATAGTGTCGCCCTTCTATAGCAAGTGGTAAAGCAATGAGAAGTACCCAAATCATCTTATTCTGTAAAAGATATTAATAATTTCTATAATTCAATTCTAATGAGGATACACCTATGATATAATGACCAGTCCCTTCATTAGCAACTTGAGGGGAGCTTAAAAAAAATATTGTAGGGTTGCTCTAGAGGAAAAATTTAATGCCTGAAGTGGAATGTGTTGCCACATTTGGGCATTTTTGTTGTTTGGCAACTTAAGGCAAATCACCAAATAGAGACTGGGTTTTATACCATAGCTGTTTCATAATGAGACATAGATGTTGTGGGCATTTAAAGAGAACATTTACAGTAATCTCTATATTACGAATAGGGGCACATAACACTAATAATAATGTAATTATATTCAAATTAAGAAAACTATAGATAAGTATTAGATGAGTGTTAGATATTAAAACGAATAAGTCTCTATTCAAATAAAAAAAATTCTATAAGTTGTAGCTGATATTGAAATCCAATTAAAATCAAATCATCAATCAGCTATACGTCAGCCATTTTTGTAAATATGGTTACATCAGGATACAGATTTCAGATACTTTGAAACCAAGAAATTATGTATAAAAAAAGACTGTGACACTGATAATAAGAGCTGATCTATTTGAAGCTTAGAAGAATCTTAAGTCTGCAAATGATTCTGTTAAAAATAATTTTTATATTTAACAGCTAAAGAGCTGCTAGAAGCACGTTATGTAACAGCTGAGAATCCAGTTTGAAACTATAAACCACTAAGCATTTTAAATAATGTCATTAATACCGGTAAAATAAAACCCTAGATCATCCTTTAAAATTAATATTGATTTAATTTTTAAAAAATCGAACTAATGCTATTATTATACTTACTGACTTAGAACGGACGAAACAAAGATTTCAGCGAGGGAATGGTAGAACCTCGTGATTCAAAGAGTGATTTAAATTTCTAATGAGGTTAGGAGAAAAATTGTTTATAAAAAAAATTATCTCTGCAACGAAATACAAATTAATATTCTGTCTGTTTATTCTTTGCCCCTTCGCTTTTTGTTTGGTTTTCTTTCGGCACGTGATGTGTTCTTCATTTCACTTCACTTCTTCAAGTTTATCCATAAAATATTCCTAAATATAGTTTGTAATTTTTTGATCTGTTAATACATTTTAAAATATTATTTCAGACTGAAAACTTTTGCCTAAAATTTAATTTATTGTCCATATATTTTCTATTTTATAAATTTCTTCCACTTTCTAAATAACGTGTTACCTGTACAGATTGGTTGCACTTGCAATCCAATAACGTTACACTAGAGCCACAGGAAAGCTATTGGCGACGGACTTTATATTTAAAAAAAAGTATTTTACAAATTATTACTTATTATTAAAACAAAAAATTGCATCCGGGATAGCCTGGTCGGTAAGGTCTTGGACCGACCCTGGTTCGAACCCCGCTGCCTCCCGAAGACTCTCGTGTACGCTAGTGGTGACTGGTGCACTTTAAATCCGTCGTGGAAGCAAAGTCGTCAAAGTTCCCATACCAGATAACAAGTCAAATCTGGGGATTCTCTAGTTAGGTTCAGTATCTAAAAATTTAATGGATCCACTTATGTGTGTGTTGTGTCTTACTTCACATAAGGTTTATAAGTGGGTCTCTGAACAAGAACACAAATCTAAATATATATGCCTACCAACCAACCTAAAAAGATGCTAAAATCTCCTAGGGTATAAAATAATATTTATAACATTTTACAGTTTGAATAGTAATACTTAATACAAATTCAGGACAATTGTTGAAAAGTTTGAATAAAAAAATTCATACCTTGTTAGAGTCTTACTATCCAGAAAATATGAGTATAACTAAACCACTGCCATTTTTATAGAAGATTGCTTTCTAGAAAGATGGGCAGAGACTAAACGAAATATGGGTGAAGTAAAAAATAAAAATCAGAACTTGAATTCTAACTACTGAACAGTTTCTTTCTAAATTTATTTAACTTTCATAAAATGTTAACTGAGAGGAGGACGATTAAGCATTGGATCAGTTCTTTTTTGACCACAAAAAAAAAATCAAAGCAATATGCTAGCCAATCCTATACTTTGAACAAAACAAATTCATGTAAACCTACTAATAAAATTAGCAGCTATTCGAAAATCGTGAATCTCTGGTGATCTGAACTTTACAAGACTCTATATCTTTATCATTCGGTTTTATTTTCATATGAAACACATTTATTTAAAAAAAAAAAGGATTTTTTTTTAAAGTCCGAAAAAAGGGGTAATCCCCTCCCTACAAAACGGAAGAATCTCCTGCCTGCCTTATTTAAGATAAAATGTCATGGTGTTTTCAAATAAGATGGAGCACTGATATATTTTTGTTGTTAAAAAAGAAAAGATAGCTTCAAACAATAGAAACAAGATGTAGAACAATTACATACCAATAGAACTTAAGCCTCTAAACAAATAAGATGTTTGATAATTAACCCAGCTCTTTAAAAGTTGGACTATTAACTAAATAGAAAGATTTATTTAAGACGCAATGATAAGTTTAGAGCTTATAACACAAATGTCATTTTAAATAGCAATAGACATCCATAATTTTTTTTCTAATTACCCAATAAGCAAATATTTTTTATTTATAACTTTTCTCCCAACATATTTTTGTTAATTTTCGAAAACATAGCAAAATAATTGTATCTGTATAATTCAGGAAAAACTTTGTATCATGATATAGAAGAAAATTGTGTAAAAAAAGGTTATAAAAACTACCTTTTAGTTGTGTAATTTTGCAAGAACTAATTTTTTGAAAATAAATTATAATATTTAGGATACATGTTCTACGAGCTACGGGAACTTTCTTATTATACTTAGATTATTAAAAATTAATCGGCAATCATAAGATAGATTTGAAGTTAGAAAGAGTGTCCAATTAATAAATGATATTTTCATTTAAAATACGAAACATAAAGCAATTGAAATATTTATCAAAAATACAATACAAAATCTACATATACAATTAAACTGCCATTAAAATATTCTATGCAATAAAATGAACATAATAAAACATATAACAAATCAACAATTGAAGCGGTGAGACAGAGCTGCATTTGTTAGCTGCTGATCTTTTAGAAGTCTAAACATGTTATTCAGGCCTTCAAGAACCTCATTTGTTCCATCCTAAAAAGAAAAAAAAAAGACTAGAAACAACCACTTGAATTCTTATCAAAAAAGAATATTAAAGCCAAAAGTCAATTTCTCTTAATTAACTCTGTTTCAGGGTAGAAAATTATAGTAACTAGGTCAGAATTTGGAGTTAAACTAGTTTTACAAGACCAATCGAACCTACCCCTGTTGCAATCCCAGGGTATAACAATCTCCTGGCTTTTACAATACCTTCAAATGGTCCCAACCAAATTCCCATTATCATTAGTTACATTAGAAACGCCTATAATAGAGACTCTTGACTAAGTTAAAAGATTTAGTTATTATGCACTATGGCACTTGCATTTTGTTATAAATTAAAACAAAATGCTTATTATTTAAATAAATTAAATGAAAGAAATACAAACCAAATTTTTATTTAGAATCCTGCCCAGGGATAACTGTTGAAGATATAATAATTGTCTTAAACCGTGGAACTCTTCGCTCATAGTATCTTTCAATTTCTCCAAAGCACTGGCCTGCAACTGAAGGAAAAAATATTAACATAAATCAATAAAATAATTCAAACTTTGATACACTAATTTATGAAAAATAAAAAAAATGTAAATAAATGTAAAAAATGAAAAAATAAATGTAGAAATTTAATACAGGCTAGATTAACAGCTTAATATTTATAGCATTTATTTTCTAATTTCTCCAATGATTCGGGTTATAACACACCCACAAGAAAATACTTCATACTTTAAAAACCTGTAGCTGAATAATCTATGTTTAAAGCTGATCTTTTGCTGACTAATATATAGTATTAAATTTCAATTATTAAACAAAACTTTTGAGAAATTTTTACGCTAGATACTCATTACAATTTACATATACCTGAGTTGGTAAATTGACTGTATCTGCTAAAGTGACTTCAGATGACATTTTGTTTGCACCACTCCTTTTATTATCCGAAGTAGACTTCAAATCAGCTTTCTTCATAAGAATCTGTAAGTCTGTCATTGTCAAATCTGTTTGAGTAGAGCAATCAACACTAGTCCTAACATCAGCTTCTTTAAGCCCTAAGTTCTTTTCTATGCTATCACTAAGTTGAACAAGATCAGAGGATGCAGATTCAGTTGATTCTGCTGTCAAATTGGAACGATTTGAATCCTTTCTGACAGTGATAAACTTGCTGGGGACAGCTTTGGATCTAGAGTTACGTTTTGTGACACGCTTGTCCTGATTTTCGGTATTCTGTTTATTTGATCTTATTGTGCCAGGGGATTTCTTAGGAGTGATGTGCTCTTCTCTAGGAGGTTCTAGTCCCAAAAATACGTGGTTGATTGGGGATGTGCCGAAAATATCGTCAGCACAACGAGGCGATATGGTGTCTTTTTGTTTCGGGAGAGGTAGATTGGTAGGTCGTTTAGATTTACCTGAAAAGAAATGGGAATTAATAACTCAATTCAGTATATAGCACTTTGTTCACACACACAATTTAATATTCAGTTACTTTAATTCTTAAACTTTGATAAAAGAGCTGCAAAAATATCAGATTTAATAAACTTGAGGTTTATTATTGTAAAAAAATATGTTAAAGATAATGCATATTGTTGTCATAAAACAATTGAGGAAATGCTAATGATATTTCAAAAATAAAATCACTATAACCAGGGTTCGAAAAAACTCAGAAATTTTACCAGTTCAGAAGTACAGCCTGTCCAGTAATGTACCTGTACTCTTTTAAAATAACCTGTCAAACTCTAATTATATAAATTCTAGCTTCTAAATAAATAAACATATATTTTTCTCTTATTTATTAACAGCATTTAAATAAATTGCACAATGAATTAGTAGTTAATATGATTATATTATACAGCAATAAATAGAAATACGAGGTCAATAAAATACTGGGAAGTTTTGGCCGCTGAGGACAGGCAGTTGTTTTGAGCCTCATAAAAACTTTTTTTCAAAATCTTACTATTTTTCTTGTCAGACGTGGATTGGGAAATTCCAGCAGCTTCTTTAACTTGTTGTTCACAAAATTCTTCATCTTGTATGGTTTCTAATGATTTCTGAAAAATTAATTACAATATGAACTAGGGATGAAACGGATATCCGGCCAACATACTGCATCTGGCCTTTAGTTGGCATAACCGGCAGTAACCGGATAATACAACTATCCGGCACTACTATCCGATCTGTTAAAGCTTACATTTTCTCAATAAAATTTTTTATTGTTGTAATTGTTAAACTGACTATTTTTCCTTAATCAACAGGTAATTTTTAAATTTTAATACATTTTATAGGATTGATATTTCACATTATGTTAATAATAAATAAAGCATATTAGATTTGTTTCAAGATACGTAAATTATGGTGTAAAAAAAGTAATAGTTCTGCGTTCTTTGGTAAAATACGGTTTCACTTTTTTCGTAAATGAGTCCAGCTTCTGAAAACAGTCGAGCACTGTATATGCTGCTAGCTGGTGAAGAAAGGCACTTGTTCACTAGTTTTGCTAAGATTGGGAAGTTAGTGGCATTGATTTTCCACAATGAGAATGGACAGACTTTTCTGTAAACGGCAGGTTTAGAAAGATATTCCTTTCACTTCTTGGGTGGGAAAAAGGACACCAATTTTACGAATGTGATTGTTTCTAAATATATATAAATATGTGGATTTATTGTAAGTAGGGGAGATGTGGTTTGAATGGGACAAGTTATGAATAGGACACTTCCCATAAATCTTTAATTATAAGTGGTATTGGTTTTAGATTCAGACAGTAGAAGTAAAAGAGGCTAGTGGTTATACTATGTTATCCAAAGTAAAACTGCTACGATTGCAAAAGAGTTTACGCAATGTCACATTGTAAAATACTTTTGAAGCCTAAAAGTGCCAGATATTCGGCCCAAAGTTAGGCCGGATATTCTGTATCCGGCATCCGTTGCATCACTAATATGAACATGACACAAATATAGCATATACCTAAAAAGCACTTTAAACAGTTATATAACAAAATAAAGATTTGTTAGCATTTACAATTTTGCTTGTTGCGGAACAGTGTATATTAGTTTTTTAGTTTGAAGACAATGTATGCCAATCGGCACAAAAATCAATTGGAGAATTTCAATTTTAACCTTGCACAGTATTGGAGAATTAACCCACAAATTAATAGCTATAATATAAGCTTTAAAACATCAAGTATAGCCTTGGTGGAACTAAGAATTTCACCTACCTCACTTCAGGACCATGAATAATCAACACGAAAATTATCATTGGCCATTATTTAATCAAACTCAGTCAGGTTAGCTTGTGGTTAAAGATTAAGAACCCTCCCCTTCTTCACCCCAAAAAACTATTACCTACCTTACCACAACCCATCTTTAACAGACAGAAAACATGTGTGAGGAACAATACAATAACAATATACATCTGTCATTTTGGAGCAGCTCTACACCTAAACCGACATTAAATTTGCAGTATACAAATGTTTTACGAGAAAAAGGGCAAATAGTTCTCATTTTCGAGTGCGAGAATCGAATAAAAAAGGTGCTTCACATTCAATAAACAATGTTATTTGTTATTTCAAGACAAATTTATTATTTTAGCTTCAGTTCGAGTGCAATTTTAATTATTTTTTTCTTCGATTTTGACGTAACAGGGCCCACAAATATCAGTGTCAAAGGAGCAGCTAATCGGAGTAGGCGAAATTTCGGCGCCAGCTGCGTTCTTTACCCAGTTTCCTCCGCGCAGTATATTTCTCTGCTGCAAACTTAAGGTCGGTTTTAGTGTATCTAATGGTGACTTTCGATCAAAAATTAACATAGGGTCGTCATTTCAAAAAATTTCTCAGCCTTCCCAAACACATTTATAAAGTCTATTTAATACGGTTAACAATGCACACGGCTAAAATATTGAACACATAATCATTCAATTACATAATGCGAAAGATATATACACACTCTGATGTCTTTTTTAAAACCGGAGTTGAAAGAAGCACCAAACACTTCGGAGATGCTACCAGAAGATGCTGCACTGTCATTAAGCGATATGTCAAAACGTACAGGAGAGTATATGTCTAAAACAATAAAAACAATTAGTAAATAGTTATTACATAACTCATTACATACATAATAACATTAAATTATTACATAACTCTAACTTATATAAAAAAGGTTTATGGAAAAGGACACTGAACTGTTCAAATCCGACCAATCAACGTAAGCCAATCAAAGTAGAAAATTAATGAGTATAATTACCTGCTCCAAGACTTCTTCGATTCATTTTGACGACTATTTTAATTTAAATATTGACAAAAATATATCAAAACTTTTGTATGCCGCCTTTTCAAAATTTTCAAATTTTCAGTTGTGTGTTTTGTTGCCACTCCCTTTCCCTTTTACTGAAGTTTCCATGGCAGCCAATTCTGCTGTTAACAATGCACTAGATAAATTTAATTTAGATACTTGATTAAGGTTATATTCTATCCAAAACTATTTAGTTTCAAAATAGAAATTTAATTATTTACAAATAAAATATTTTCTCTTAATGAAAGTTTAAACGATGTTTTATTTTCCAAACAAGAAAATAGTATTGAAAATTAATTAAGGAAAACTGGCAACATAAAACTTTAGTTCTGGATTGTTATTGTGTAACAAGTTTGTTTTGATCAAGTTTTTTTAAACTATAATTAATTTTTATATCCCTATCATTTTAATTTCTAGCGTAATATGAGTAACTAACCTTTACTTACAATGTCTAAATTCCATGCTTCCATTCGAGATTTATTGGAAGGTAATACTGCAAGCGTTCATCGTCGTCCTAGTTTAGTAACTGGCTAAATTGATTTGTAACTGATAAGTATTTCTATTTGTTTCCTTTTTTTAGACGTCCACGCCTTCTTAACGAAGTCTATACAGAATGAAATTCTTACTTCAAGTAGCTTAACCCACAAAGAGCGATTGCTTTCTCGCCTCAGATGTCTTCAAGAGGACTACCCTCAGCTCTTGTTACAGTTCAATGAAACTGAAGTGAAAACTGATTCTAAAAGATGCTCGGCCTCAAGTCCACTGCCTTATGTCGATATGAATGGAGGAAGTCCGTATAAAATTCCATTCTTTGCCCCGAATGGTATGTTGACATCTTTTCAGTTGAATCTAAGGATTTGTGAAATTAAGTTAATCCATCGCAATCAAATATAAAAATTGTCGACCAACAACAGGTCAGAGGCCCAGCAAGGTTATTCCAAAATATATTTAATTTCTTACCAGTTTCCAGTAATTATCAAGATTTTTCTTAAAATCTTCAACACTCTTCGAATACACAACATATTCTGGCAAAGCATTCCACTCATTGACGACTCTATTGTAAAAGTAATGTTTCCTTACCTCCTTTTTAAAGCATGATGTAATCCAAGTAGTTTTTTTTGCAGGGCTCTTTAAAAAAGTATATCTGGTACAGTTACTTAATAAAACTTAATAACTTACTTAATGACGTATTAGTTGCTTAATAAGTGGAAAGTAACTAGTTGCAGTAACTTTGTTTTACTTTTTGGGTTAACCTTTACTGTACGGTAACCATTGGCGCGATTTTCCGATTTGGCGATAAATAGTTTTTGGTGGCAACCTGTCTGACCTGACCGAAACGCATAATGGTTAGATAGGGTTGCCGGAAAACGTCATCGTTGTGAAGAGAGCATGACGTCAAAAGTCGCCAGAATACTGACTTCTGGCGCGATTTCGGAAAGTTTGCCAATGGTTACCGTACAGTAAATTTCTACCTACTTTTTGGAATTTAAAGTAAAAAAAAACATATAACCATCTTACTGTTTTTCAAGGAGAACCAACAAAAGTTAATCACTTTCTAAAATATATATTAGCATTAGTAGTGGGCGTTACCTAAAAAAAGTACCCTACACTAACTTGTTACTCCAATCCCTGTTTTATTTTTTGTTTACCCAGTTTAACAAAAAAATTATTATTGTTTTTTTATCATGAAGTTTCTTATTCGCATACCAATGCATTTCTATCCTGCAATGTAGTTGCATTTATGAAATTTACCTCCTATATGTCAGACTTGCACTAAGTGTTTAGCATGTTATTTTGTTTTGTATCTCTTGGTTGAATGGTCTCTAAATTTGTAAAAATAACTCTGCCTCAACTAAGGCTGAATTTAGAAATAATCGTTAATGGAACAATATAAAATTATTTGTAGCCTTATCATAATCCAGGAAGTTTAAAAATATATTTTATTTATTTTTCCTTATGTATATATTCGTTTGCTAAATTTAAAATTTTAGTACCATCAAATAGAGTAACTTTTTTTTTTTTATTATCCCAAGTGTATATACACAAATCCATGGACACACAAAACAGAAACACAACAATTAAACAATATCAAACAAGTTGAAAACATTAAGAAAGTCCAGAACTTGTAGCGGGTTGGCAGAGAACAGTTCCTTCTTTGACACGCCCATGCAATCAAGAAGATGTTTGGGTGAAGCCTGATTTACATTGCAGATGGTGCACATTGCAGATGGGAAAACCCTTTCTCCATTAATAAATTTAATCTGTCTCGTATGGCCAGTACGAAGACGTGACAGGGAGGAAAAAGCATGCCGACTCAGGCCAGAGTCAATGTAGGTTCCAGGCTTGTCGGGCACGTACCAGTGGTGAGATACTCCTTGGAGAACTTGCTGTTTTAGTGCCTTCTTTTGACAAGATTTAAAGAGGTCGAAGTCGATTGATAAGTCCGGAACAGCAGCAGCCTTAGCCAATTCGTCGGCCGTTTCGTTTCCCTTCAGGCCGATATGGGAGGGAATCCATTGGAATGTTAGTGAGGAGTCCTTGTGGAAGGAGTCAATACAGGTCGCGATTTCTTTTAGTATTGATTTGGAACTAGTGAAACACTTTTGGAGTTCCTGAAGGGCTGATAAGGAATCCACAAAAAAGACCATCTTGTTTGGCGAGGATTTATCGAGGTAGTTAAGAGCCATCGCAATCGCTTTCAGTTCAGCATTAATGACTGAACAGCCTCTGGGATTAGTATGACTTAGTTTTTGATTCTGGTTTTTGGACTCGATAAATACACCACTTCCCGAATTTCCATCAGTGTCCTTAGACCCATCAGTGTAGACCTTAATAAATTCTGGGCCGAAGTGATTTATCTTTTCAAGAGCAAGAGCCCTCAAGAGACAAGGGAGTTCATCTTGCTTTCTCACAGAATTCCCAATGGAGAGATTGATGATAAGCTCTTTCCTTTTGTGACACGGTGGGAAGACTGGAGAGCCAGTTAGTTTGTTAGGGCAAGTAATAGGTATTTCGTTTTGAAGGATTGAGTGCATAGGAGATTTCTTAATTCTATAAGATGGTATCCAGTCTTTAATTAAATCTCCGGTTCTGTGGCCCTTCAGGTTGACCCGTTTTTCAGAAAATTTAGTCAGATTTAGGTCCCACCTATTCCTAAGAGGGATAAGGCCAGCCTCGAACTCGGAAATGTTTCCCGGTGTTGTATTTCTCAGACCACAAATAATTCTAGCTGCATTCCTCTGTATTTTTTCAAGTTTTTCAAGATTGGTTCTTGTTGCCTGCATCCAGATGGGAGATGCATATTCAAGCAACGGTCTAATCAGCGCTGTATATGTGATCTTGAGTGTTTTCACAGAAGTGCCCCAATCCTTACCCGAAATGCACTTTAGAATATTTAGTCTCTTTTTCGCTCTAGTTTTAATGTAGTCAATATGCTTGTTGAAACACAGGGAAGGGTCCAAAATGACACCTAAATATTTTGGATTCTCATTAAATCTGAGGACTGCATCAAGTAACACAATAGAAGGTCTATAGGATCTCAAATGGTTATTGATTGTAAATATGCACGTTTCTGATTTACCTAGGTTAACTTGAATTTTCAGATCGCAAGTAAGTATAGAAAGGTTTTCAAGTGCTTTATTTAAGAAAAATTGGGCTCTATCCAAATTTGCATGAGAGGTGAAGAGTACAAGATCATCAGCAAACATAGCTAGTTTAGTGTGTTCGTTAAGGACAGCATCAAGGACATTTAAATAAATTGAGAACAAGAGAGGGCTGAGAATGCTCCCCTGCGGAAGCCCTTGCTTTAAAGTAAATCTTTTCGATAAGGTGTCATTAAATTTCACTCTGATAGTCCTGTCTCTCAAGAAATCGTAGATCCAGTTAAAGATCCCACCCACTATTCCAATCCTGAATAGTTTGGTCAAGAGTTTTTGTCTCCACACTTTATCAAACGCATTTCTAAAGTCAACAAAGGCCGCGATTAGAGTAACTTTGGACCAAGCATATAGCTTTTACTTGACTTTTTTTTCTTGAAAATATTTTTTAAGCGTAGGTCAAAGCAGAATTATCTGAAATTGTAAAAGACAAGCCCTTTTTTTAACAGTGCACTTAAACAGCATTTGTAGTGTGAGCCAACGTTATCTTCTTGGCTAACATTTGTTTAAGGTGTTCAAATTTATATTATAAATTTGTTATATATTAGATTAAAAATGTGTTTATTTTATATGTTAGCTGACAAAGAAAATTATGATGTCTGTATGCCAACAGAAAGATGTGACTCTTTGGAAAATCAGTCTACAACAGGATCTGAAGAATATGGATCTGATGATGGTAATAATTGTTTATCATCTTAGTAATGAATTAAGTGTGAATAATGAATTAGTTTTAGTTATTACCATATATATACATTGTAGTGAAGTGTCTTTCTCGTAAAAATAGTATTTTTCGTAATGACTCACTTTCACAATTGAACTGTAGTGAATTGAAGAATGTGTATAATTCGGGGTTGCCTTGGCGACAGATTGGTTAGAACTTGCAGTTCGAACTTGTTCGTTTGTGTTGACCTAAATAAAGATATGTCTCATCCTAAGAGCAGTTCTTAAAATGCAAAATAGTACAATGTGCATAAGCCAGAAAATTTAGAGCCTCAAAAATTGGGGTTGACTTATACAGGAGGCTTCAAATTTTCGAAAAAATTCCCTTTACTCAAACTAAAACAAAATTTCAATCAAACTTAAGGTTTAAATACTATCTATTAAAAATAAACACAAGAAAGCAGTTAAATTCTCAAGATGAAATAATTTGGCATCTATTCACAGTATCCACCATAATAATGCTTAATTGTTAGTTCTTAGCGTGATGCATATTTTGCACATGTAGCTCTGGCACAGGGTTCTGTCAACCAGTCTTCAAGGTGTAAAGAAAATTATGATGTCTTTGTATGATGTCTGTATCAGTCCATGACCTTGGTAGCGTGGTCTTCAAGCTTCATTAAACATAGCTTCAGCCTAATGCTCTAGACTGGGAATTTTTAATAGTAGCCAGTGGCTACCTGAGTGAAAAAAAATGGTAGCCACATTTCGAATTTTAGTAGCCAGTTTTAAATTTCAGTATATACTACAAAAAGAAAGTGCGATTTTAAACAAAAGAAAATTTTATTAATGACATTTTTGATATGATAAGATTGACAGTAAAAAAAGTATCATACAAAATATGTAGTATTATGTGATTGGCCATTATCGTTAGGAGAAAATTATTTTATGTACAATCAGTTCAACTACTATTAGTTTCGGAGAATTCTTGACGTTGCCCACGACCCACGATTGTTCATGAAATTTTCTCATATCAAAATTGTTTAAATGAGTAGTTGAGATCTTAATCAGATGTAAATAAATCACCTGTAGATTGCATATAGAATCGTAAAGCAAAATTTAAAAATCAAATTTGCATTTAAGATTTTCATCGCCCAGCTCCATTTACGTCGCACGGAGGAGGATGGAAAATTTCACCGATGAGCAACAACTGTCATCAAGTCTTTCTTATCGACAGAATCGAATCGGAACGTTTGATTATTTTAGAAATGCAGCTTCAGTATTAATTATTTGTTGAACAAAAAGGAAAAATTATGATCGCCACATTTGGCGACTGGGGTTCGATTTTTAGGTAGCCACTTTCGATGTTATAGTCTCCAGTTGGCGACTGGCGACCGCTAATCTAGAGCTTTACTTCAGCCTAGCTTCTCCATTCAGGGTCAGAAATGTCAATGGCATTCAGAGACAAAACCTGTTTTATTTTTATTGGGGTTGTTATCTTGCTTGCAAAATAAAAAAAATTATAGTCCGAAAGCTCTGACCTTATTTCCTACCTTGATGTTACCGATTTTGAAAGGATATTAGGTTTAAAAATGGGGGATCGACTTATATACAGAGGTGAGTTATACATGAGTATATACAGTAGTTTTTTTACAGTAGTTATTCGATTACTTACTTAGCTTAATTTTTATAGTTACTTTATTCTTTACGAAAATGAAAATCTTAGCATTTTTTGTTCATGCACTTTATTTCTAAATAAAAACATAAGCTACCTTTTTTTTTTTTTTTTGTAAATTTAAAATTGGTTTCTTATATTTGTATCTCAGGGTACAATATATTACCTAACCTAACAATCTAATAATTAATTCTTAAAAAGAATTGTCTCTTTGCTTTTTTTATAATCTGTTAATTATTTTCTTTCTGTAGCAAAATTTATTCCTGATGTTGCAGCAAGCGATTTGTTTTCATGTGAAAAATGCGGTTATTTAGATAAAAAAAAGAGAGGTATTGTGAATAAGTTTATTAAAATGTGTATATATTATATCACATTGTCTGTTTCAAAAGTTTAGACAAAAAATTTTTATGGCTCAAACTTACTAATTAAAAGATGTGGATGGAAAAATAGTGATCATGAGGTTCAGACAGATATAAATAATTGAAAAAATAATAATTAACAAAATAGTAATGATAGAAAAGTTTTACTTTGAAGAAATATAAAATTACAAAAACAAATCCATTTTAAAATTTTAGAGAAAATCAACTTAATGCATGTTTAATGATTTATTTTTGCAATTTTCCTACTTAAATGTATTTTCTTTCATTATATGATAACTTGGAACATATGATTTTCTATTAAATATACAAGCTTTTGTAATATTTCTAGTTTAATTTCACACTAAACAGCCGATATAGCTATTAACTCCTTTATGATTAAAAAATGCATTCCATTTGTGCAAAATTTGCTGGTAAATTATTCCTGTTAGATCTGTTAGATCTAAGTGAAATTATTATTTTAAGGACTTTATTTTCTGCTTCTCCCTCTTAATTAAAATCATCTTGAGTTTGTTTTAACGTGTTAGCTACCTAAAGTCAGGAGTTTTAGCTTCTTTGCATTCTGTTAAAATTATAGCGTAGGTTGCGCTGAGGTAGTCTTTACATAGCATAGATGTGTACATGAATCCACAGCAATTTTTTTTTTAAATGCCTCTTAAAAAATAGGCAAATTTTAACTTGAAGTAATAGTAATATTTTAGTTTGATTTAGAAACAATTTATATTGTACTTTAAATTTAAATAATTCTCTATTACAGTACATTATATAACAAGTAAACTTAAAATTTTTACAGAAACTATAAAAGGTTGGTTGAACCCTTTCCAGCGTCGATGGTGTGCCATTAAAAATGGAGTGTTGTACTATTTTGAGAAGACCACTGATCGCAAACAAAAAGGCAGTATTGTATTAGCAGGGTATGAGGCTAGAACTCTTCCTGATGATAGTAAAGAGGGTAAAAAATACAATAACTGCTTTGAGCTTGTGTGTCCAGGAAAGCGAACGTATCAGGTAAATGTTATTGTTATTATTCTGTTGTAATTTTAAAATAATTAAAAAAATAAAATGCACATTAACTTATAAAAATGAATTAATATTTACTTAACTGATTATTTGAGTAAGATGCCATTAATGTTTTATTTATGGATTAGCTTCTATTGTGTTCAAAATCCATTCAGTAACCAATAGCTTTTTTTAAACAAGGGGAAGTAAATTTGCTAAAGTTTTGTTAGAAAGTTTCTAATCTAATTTGTTTAATGTCTAAAATATTATATAACATCTTTTAGTTAAAAACAATTACTTTTGAATAGATAACTTTTTAATATTCCATTAAGTGGGTTTATTTTTGTATGTGTCTTAAATTCAATTTGCAATTTAAGATAACTCATTACCTAAGTATTGTAAAATTTATTTTATTTTTTCTCCAGTTTTCTGCAGCCTCTGACAATGATCTTCAGCAATGGATCAGTGCTGTAGAAAAATATAGTCGAATCTCTAACTCAGGTAAAATTCTAAATGTATTCCAACATGAAGAGTCAGTCTTCAATAGATTTAAAAAAAAATCTTTCGATTTAGACTTTAGACAGTAGAGAAATTATACATTGAAAAAAAAAAAATGCTTTTCAATGCAAATAAGTTTTTCATTTAATTTTAAAGATAATTTTGAGAAGTGTATGATAATTACTCAAGATATTGGGAAACGGCTGTGCTTCACGAGACATGCTTCTCTCCTAGTTGCACAGTATGAACGTTATAGGCAAGCAGTTGTAAATAGTTTTACATGACTTTCCTGCATGTCTTGCTTAATTTGAGTTCATGCATTGATTTTACATATATCAATAATGGAAAGTTGTTATTGCTCCATTCTCAAATGCCATAGTACTTCCGAGAAGGTATTTTTACCTAACAACATAATTTGTACTATGAATGTGACATATGTTGACCCCCATAAAGGCCTCATGAATTGCAAATGATGCATATAATAGGATTTTGACTTAGGATTTTTCTCCATTCCACCCTATTCGACGACTTTTACTTCTTTATATTTCGGATAGCTCCTTTTTCCTCTTGAATTTAGCTTGCATGTATTTAGGTTTTTTTTAAAAATATTGATCGATGTACCAATTCTTTTGAGGAAAGCAGCATCCATAAGAAGCACACTCAGAGTGTACAATTGAATGTTTATCTAATGTGTAAAGGTAAAAATTAGCAAATATGGTTAATAGCCAGTGGCCGGTAGCCTCAATTTTTTTAATGGCCACTTTTTTTTAGTTAATGGCCACCCACCAACGGATTTTTTTACATAAAATTAAATAATTTGGTTTATTATCACTAAACATCAGTTTAATTTAATGAATTACAAATATTATCAATAAAAATAACTTTTATAAAAAGTATGAATTTATAAAAATAAACTTTTATTATCCAATGTGACATTGTGAGTCAGTTCGAATCATTTAAAGGAAATTAAGGTAACTTTGAAATTCAGACATGGTACAAGCTGAAGAAAAAAAAGCTGAAACTTTTTTTCCCTTATAGAAATTACAATAGCAAAAATATTTCAATTTGTGAACAATGGATTTTTGTAATAATAAAACAAATAGTTAACTTTTATAACCAAAGTAAGATGTTAACAACAAGATAATTGGCTTAACAATATAATTCCTAATCAGATAAAATCTAAGAACAATTTAAATAATAAGTAAAAAATAATTAAACTTACTATATATGTAAAAGCAGCAATTAAATTTATTCCAGTGAAATTTATTCTGAATGTCAACTTCAAATAAAACTGTTTGCTCCAAATTAAAATAAAAAATATTTTTTATGAAATATAAATTTTCTGGATTAAATAATATTCTTCACACATCCTTAGTTGAAATCTGGAAAAATCGTGAAACTAAGTCGATCCTACCATCACGAAACTCCGGTGATCCCTCTGTCCGAAACTCCGACGTTCCTACTATCCCGAAACTCCGGCGATCGTAACATCCCGAAACTCCGGCGATCGTAACATCGTGAAACTCCGGCGACCATAACATCGCGAAACTCCGGTGACCGTAACATCGTGAAAATCCGGCGACCGTAACATCGCGAAACTCCGGTGACCGTAACATCGCGAAACTCCGGCGATCGTAACATCGCGAAACTCCGGCGACCATAACATCCCGAAACTCCGGCGATCGTAACATCGTGAAACTCCGGCGACCATAACATCGCGAAACTCCGGTGACCGTAACATCGCGAAACTCCGGTGACCGTAACATCGCGAAACTCCGGCGATCGTAACATCGCGCTATGAAGTCGATCCTACTATCCTGAAACTCCGGCGATTGTAACATCGCGAAGGATAAGATAGCGCAGTGGGAGAGTGGCTATTGAAGTGGCAATTTTAGCAAACTATGTCAAATTTTTTAATCGCCTATATTGACATTTATATCGCCACGTGGCGAGTGGCGACCGCTAATTTTTACCTTTACTAATGTGTAATGTTTAAATTTATTCAGTTCATTTATGGTCAGAATATTTATATGTATTTTTATTTTTAATCTATAAATGAAGAAACAAGGCATAAGAAATTGTTGCAGTTTATTAGCTGGTTAACTTGGCTTTTTGTTCAAGGTTACAAAGGAAAATGTATATTTTATTTTCAGTTTTAGTTTTAGAGGTCAATGTTTTTTAGATAACCAACAATGTTTTAACCCTTTCAGTCCCAAAAATTTACTACACTACAGAAACATCTGATATTCACAAAATAAGCTTATTTTAGGTCAAATATACGAATTCCATAAGAAAAAAAATTCCATTAAAATTTTTTATATGGTTTTTGAAACAATGCCAAAATTCTTTAACTGTGGAAAACAACAAAATAAAAATATATATATTACCTAAAAACACTTCGAGTTATATATTTTAATGTATCTGACCATATTATTAAAAAAAATTAGTAATTATTTTAACCGAAATAGTTTAAATTGTGTTTTAAATATGTGGAACTGAAGTGAACTTATCAAAAATCAGGAGAAACGCTTGTTGACTATTTTCTAAATAAAAAATATAGTAGTTCTGACTTCTATTGAGATTAAAGTAAAATTTTGTCTGATAGAACAAAGTGTGAAGAATCGAATGATGTATGTTTGGATGTCATAGCGGGACACAAACATTTTGAAAAAAAATATTGAAAGTGATGATGCCAAATGGCATCACTGGGACTGAAAGGGTTAAGCACCCTTAAACTCAAAACATGATTTAGCTTATCTACTTTACTGAACTAGTCTATGAGAAAGTACTGATACTATACTGATCTAGTCTTTAAGAAAAATGGATGGATTGACCTTAATAGAAATTAATTAAAAATTTAAAATTAAAACTAACAAAAAAATTTACTTCTAGGAGGCAGACTGTCCATCCGAGATTCCCAATCTCTATCCAGCAGCCCCCAAACAACTCAACCGACCCTCGATCCACACAGTTCCGAAGACATTTACGAAACTGTCGATGATGACATGATCGACGAATCACCGTCAACCAACAACCAATCAGTTGAAAAAAAGCCGGAATCAACCATCATTGCAGACTCAAACAATCAAGAGATCTTTAACTATTCTGATTGGTATGTTGGCTTGTGGGATTGTACTGCCAATGATTATTCAGAGTTGAGCTTCCACCGGGGGGATTTGATTCATGTTGTCAGTAAGGACTTTGATACATTTTCTTGGTGGGTCGGGGAATTGAACGGGAAGGTGGGGTTTGTTCCCAAAACGTATCTCATGGAGGCTTATGAAAGTTGCTGAGTTTCTTCTGATTAGGGTACAGGCACCAGCCACGTTTATATTTTTGTTGGTTTTTGCAGTTTGTTGCAATTATATTTTGTTCTTACAAACTATAAATGGTGTAAATAAATGTGAGTATTTAAGAGTTTAACTTTTTTCCAGGAACGAATAACAGTAAAATGGTAAAATAATTTTTTTTCTCTATTTATGAGCTCTTTCTAAATTTTTCATTATTTCTAGATTATAACCAAAAAAGATGACCATTATCTCTAGGTTATAACAAAAAAAAGTTTACATTTATGTTTTGGAGAAGTATTCTAATATTTAACAAAACAGTCCTGACAGTATATTAGGTTAGGTTTGAATTATTGTCACTTCAGAACTACACAAGGGCTATTGGCGACAGTAGTCGTAACTTAGAACCACAGCCAACACCTGAGTAGGCACTTATCACAACCGTTAAGGGTGACATCGTACTCATCATTTTGACTTTTTGAAGTTAAAGTATATTTAATATTAATTCCCTCTATACTTTGTATTACTGTCAGACATTTTTGGCTGCACGGTCCGTTTACAGGTCGGCAGTCATTTTCTCAATGCCCATACCCAAACTTGGGAACTTCCACATGAAAGGTGAACGTCTCAACCGACTGAGCTACCATAGCCCCAGCATATTAGTAATATTGGTTAAATTCAGTTTGGTGCCTATACCCTAGTTAGCTTTATTTTAATAGATGAAAAGTTTTCATTTATTAGTATTTCAATAAAATATCCAAATGCATTTATTAAAAAAAAATTTTATGTGTAACATGCATGTTTGTATTGCCTTATTTTTATAATTTTTGTGTGGGAGTATCTTTTCTAATAATTAACTGATGTGTTTACCTTTAATATATATATTTATTTACATGAAATTAATAATATCCTAGTTAAATTACTGAGTCATATTTTAAATGTAATATAATTTTAATATATATATTTGTAACTTACCGTCTAGTAATCTACAGTTAGAGCAACACATTACCTAAAATTTAGGGTTGCCCAGAGTATAATTAAACATGCTCGAATTTTGTGAGCTAAGGATACTGCAAGAAAGGTATCCTTTATAGTGAAGGAGGTTTATTAAAAATGATATAGTGGTTTGGTAAATGATTTTAATTTTTTTTACTTTTTCAGCTTGTGAATGGTTAAAATCCCAAGGCTTTTAAGTAAATTAATTTAGAGCTCCAAATTTTTTTCTGTGTTGAAACAAGTTTCTGAATAATAGGAAAAATATTGAAATAGGTTCTGGTTTTTAAAACGTGATTTTTTAAAATTAAATTTCTTACACTCAGTAGTTTAAAGGCCTTCAAATTCTCAACTTATTTGCATGCAAAAAATAGTTTGCTTTATATTGTACGAAATAAGCATACATGTATTGTTGATTTTATGATATTGTTCAATAATTTAAGATTATGAATTATGATTTACTTTTTAAGAAATTGTACCTAAACTAACATCAATGATCTAGTCTTTTAAATTATTATGTAAAGACTCTCTTTAAGAGAGAAGTTTTGTCACATTTTATTTATGAAATGGATTTGAATGACAATCTTTGGAAAATATTGATTAGAATAATATATTTTTATGTTCAAACTATGTATAATAAGAAATAAGTTTATATACTTGTTTGAAATGTTTATTTTAAGACACGTAGTTATAAAATTAAACTTTTTACACTTTTTTTTGCGAGAAATTGACAAAAAACTTGGACTACAGGCAAACATAAGAGCATGTGGCATTTATTTCATAGACAGAAATATATATTTTCTACAGAAATAAATCTATTATGATTTGATAAAAATCAAGACTCTAAACATACAAGCTTCCACCCATACGAGCATTTAGAATCTCTTTCGAACATTTTATTTGCAACATTATGCTTGTAAATTGACACATTTTTAGACCCCAAATGGCAATACTTATTAGCAGAGGTATCACCATCTGTCTTATAATACATATCCCCTCCACAATCATATGCTTTTCTAATAGCATCTGCAGCTCTTTTAGCTAAGTGTTTATCAGAAGAGTCAATAATGTAACAGCATATTACACCACTGCAATTAGCTCTTGCTTCATAATCTGTGGCCCAGGCTGTAGAAGCTTTTGCACTAAAGACTCCTGTAACACTGCTAGGGTTATTTTCCACAAGATTATGTATGCAACACCATGCATAATCGTGATAGGTCATATTCTTTTGAGGCATCATACGAACACGGTTGCTGTATATAAGCCATTTGCCGACTGACCCCTTCGCTTGATTAGTTTTTGATTCTCTATGGTTTTTCATCATAATGCCAAGGTCTGGTGCATTAGCACATACCCATGGAGAGTTGGTTTTTTCGGATGGCAAGGTTCTTTTTATTTCTGTATCGGCTGTTATCTTCTGCAAAAAAATTATAAATTCATCAATTTAAAAATATGTCACTTGTAAAATTTGTTTTATACGTACAGACTTGCCAACCTCAAAATTTCTAAAATTCTGCTATAATTTATCATGTTTAACAATCGACGTTACAACCTTCTACTGTACTAATATTGGAAAAAAAAAGTATTCAATTTCTACTCATAATAAATACAAAACACTTTAAATCTGGAAATAAATTAGAAAACATATTAAATTCCTATACGAAAAAATTGGGAAAATATACCTGACGTTTTTCTAACTATGTGGTAGATTTCACTAGGGGGAAATTTAATCTTTCTTCTATAATGAATTATTATAATAAACTTATGGAAACAAATATAAATTTTGTTTACTCTTCAAATATTATTCCATAATGTATATTTAAAAAAAAAATAACTTTTTTACACAAATCTATATAACAATCAATATAAAATTAAAAAATTATTATAGTTAAAAATAAATCTTACCTTATTTGAAGGAGAACCACTACCAGTGGCACTTAATGTCAATTGTACTGTCGTGTTTTCATTGCGGTCAACATGTCTTATTTTTGTTGGCACTGTAGACAAATCAACTTCAGAGGATCTCTTCATATTTGCCTGTTAAAATAAGAATTTATTAAACACAAGCAATGGAACAATTTTAGATTTTTTTTATTGATTGTATATAGTCGACAGCCAAATTGTTATAGTTTTTAAAAATACAAAAATTTCATCAATTAAGTCTTTTTTAAGCCATTGATAATCACAGTAGAAGTTCTACAACATACCACCCCCTATTAAGAAATCAATTCCGCAAACGACCACTTTTTCAAGGCACGAATCGTACGTTTTAAAAATATTAGTGCTATGTTTGGTGGGCAACCATAAACATATGCTAATATGCTATATGCTAATATGCTAACCATAAACATATGCTAATATCAAAAATAGACTATTCCTGTAATTATACCATATTTACGGCATTTGGGTGAGGGGTAAGGCTTCCAAAGACCTTCCCTTCTCCTCCCCCCCCAAAAAAAAATCGCTCAAGTTGTTGTATGAGTGACAAGGTAGAGAGTCTACCTCCATCTATCAAAACAATGGAGGAATACCAGTGAAAAGTCAAGAAGATGGCTAATCTCCAATTGATTGCCCCTCTTATGTTAGTGGAAGGAGATGAATAGGGAGCTGTTAGTGTCTAGAAAGGGGGGCACTCTACCTGATGACATTCAACGGGCGGTCGAACGTACGATGACAGAACAGCAAGCATTAAACAATTAGACTCAATAATGTTAAATTTAAGAGCTTAGTGGAAGAATATGCTAAGTGACAAAAAGGTGAAAACGAGAAAATGAGCTCTAAAGTTTTTCATTTGCACTTAGATACGCTAAAAATGACACAAACCGTAAAATATATACTAAACATAAAATTTATGGAAAAGTGATACTTGCTATCGTTTAAGAAGTTATTAATGTGTTCATCGACGCAAAAATCTCAATTTTTTCAAAAATGTTAGGGGGGGGGGGGGTGTGGAATGGTGGTAGGGGGGGAAATGAGAGTATGTTAAAAAATATAAATTTTTCAACTATACATTTAAAATTTTTTAGAAGTTTTCTTTGAAATATTATTTTTAGATTATCTCTAATTAATTTTATTTGGTTTTTAGAATCTGGCAACACCATTAATTCATTGAAATTCTTGTTCTTAAGCTAATTTTGTTTCAGCTGTTAATATTCACTCTTAAAAACTTCGTTCTATTTATTTTATAAAACATGCTGTGCTTTTAAGCCTTGTTACATGCAATAGCCACATTTTCGAAGAGTATTTCTATAAAATTAGCTAAGAAAAATTCGAATTTTTTATAATTTTTTTAATGTCGTGGGGTAAAGTGGGGGTATGGTTAGGCTTAGCTATGCATGCAAGATATAATGGAGTTTTGGGTCGTGGAATGAACTTAAATTGGATTATATTGGACGATATTTTTTAAAAACCATTTTAGTGTTATTAAAATATACAGCATTATTAAAAAAGTTATTTTATGAGATTTGATCAAATTTAACTTAATATATTAAGTTTACCAATGCATCTTTAAGAATATGCCCAGAAGCCATTAGCAATTATTTGCTAATAGCTTCTGGGTTAAGTTATTCGCAATTAATTTACTAAATGATACAAACTATAATGTAAAATACTCAACCAAATCAAAGATAGAAACTAATAAAATTTCGAGAAATATACGATGTAGATTATGTTTTTATGTTCGGTGCAATATGTTTTACAGAGCCTCAATTTAATAGTAGAAAACAATACTCTCTTGCTTAAATATTCTATTATTCTACTATTATTATTATCTCTAAGTAAGCTTTTCTGAAAAAAAAAAGTGTAGAGGAATATTAGGAATGAGTTTGCTTCAATAAGTTCTTTATATTAATGATTTTTGGATTCAATCATATCGTTAAATTTGGGCTACACCCATTTTCCCCCACCCTGGGGGAAAATGAGGGTATAAAACTAAGTTCCCTAAATTGCCAGACATTGAAGCATGTGGTGGAAAAAATTATATATTAAAAATCTAAACAGTTCAAATGTATGTTATACACAAAAAAATCTATGAAAATTAGTTAAAAAGTAGGTGTTTAATGAGATGATTTTAAAAAAAGCTCGATTTTACCCTCATTCCCCCCCCCCCCCCCACTTAGCACGTTCTCCCACTAAGCTCTTCAATTATAAAGTCTATTTCTAAGTCTAAAGAAGCAAAAATCAGTAAATAGAAATTTTTACAGAACTAAAAATCAAATTGGAAAAGAGGTACTTTCTAAAAAAATAATAAACAAGTAGAAAATTCCTCTTTTATCAAAGATGGTAATTTAAATATGCTAATGTATTAAAGAAATATACGAACTTGATTTTGGATATAACTGAAATAAAATGATGAAAATTAAATATCTTCCCTAATTTTAAGACTATGACTACTGAACCATTGCTTAGGAAATCAATTTTAACTTTTCAAGCAACCCTGTGCTGATACTTTTTAAAGAGACCCCCCTCCCTCAACGACCGATTTTCTTTAGAATAGAGCGTTGTAGCTGCCAAGAAGTTTTACTTAGTTAGACACGATGATTGAAATTTTCATCACACCGAAAATTCCAAAAATTGTAAATAGAAAAAAAACAAGAGAGTTACACAACATTACACAGGATATAGCCTTATATACTCAGTGTTGCATGGATGTATTAGTAATAATGCACCAGAGCCACGATGTAGTTATCTTATTTGATAATTTGTGATATGTTGCCAATTACTGATTTGACAATTCAGAAAAACATTCAACTTCAACAAAACTATAATACTTCGACATTTAACTATTGATACTTAAGGTAAGTTAACTTTAATTTTTCATAGTTGTACGAAGTCGTCAGTAACAGATATTGACACATAGATAAGAAAAGAGTGCTCCTTTCCTATCTAATTGACTATGAAATGACCCAATCTGTTTTCTTCTTTACTTTCAATCATCTAAATCAAAATTCAAAGCAATAGTTTTTAAACTGTCGCTCCTTATCAATACTTTTTAAGGCAACCAATCGGAATCCCACAGGCACTACTATACACCTTCTATTTTTACATGTCGCCATTTTGAAGAAAAAAAAATATATTGAGCCATGCACTCCTTCAGAATCACTTTCCATTCCACACCTTGTAAATGTATTGAGAAAGTCCGACCAATGGCTACAATAGTACAATAAATTCTCAAGGGCCATAAGTACCTTCACTTACTGAGCTAGTTTTCCCTCTTGCAGTGTCTAAAATATGAGAAGTTCATATGCTAAATAAAGAAATACTGTTTATGTTTTCAGCTATTTTTTATTAATTTTGAGGGTGAAAATTTGGCCGGTTAAAAGAGAGCATACTGCAACAACATTTCTAAACAACTACATAAAGCACTCAACAACTAACTATACTGGCAGTGATACACTGAAATTGATAATATTTACTTAAAAATATTGTGCCCTAAGTGATTTTTGTACGAAAATTAAAAATACACAATTGAATAAATAAATATATAAAACTAACCTTTTTTAAAATAGATTCTTCACCAATTTGTTGAGATGCTGAGGACGAAGATAGATGTTCCTTTGAAAATGTACAATCGGCTTCTTGATTACTAAGAGTTTTAATCTCCTTCTCACATGAATCGGTCACTAAAATAATGTCTGAATCAGAAACTTCATAAAAGTCCAGCATTGCCTCTGTAGATCTTGGGCTTAGAGGCCAAGGAGTTTCAAATGCCTGCATAAAAAATTACATTATAAATCAAGAATTAAAAGCACCAAAAGATATCACATGGACATATTCAACTACTTCTAAGGGACTTACCACGTCTTGAGAATTGAAATCTTCGTCGGCCATAATAAACAAAATATATTTTCGATTAAACGCACGTTTTGGAGAGTATATAGAAATTGATGCGAACTGAGGGTGGGTATAAGTTTTAACCTAAAATAATGGGAAGGTTTAAGGTTAATTATTATTTTTAGAAACTATTGAAGTCAATCGAATAAAACTTATCCTTTTTTGTTGGTGTGGTAGCTGCATAGGGGGTTAGATTTATCAGTTCCCCACAGATAATATCTGCTTAGATAATGTTCAAGTTGTAGTTTATGACTCACTATTACTATTACCCACTCACCGACTCAAAATTTGAAAAACAAACCCAAACATGTCTAAACAACAAACCGGAAATTTACTTTCTGGTTTTGAACATCAGAATCCATTAAACTTTGAATATCCATTTTTTATTTTCGATATGTAAAATACAATTTTCACATCTTTTAAAACTATTATTTAATCTTAGTGATTTGATTTATTATATTTGTTAATATAAATATTTCCTTGATTTGTCAAAAAGACTATTGTTAATTGGTTCGCCAGTAGAAACTTATCATCTAAACTCGATGCGAATGTCATGTCATCATTGTTTTTGTAATTGTTGCCATATGAAAATTTTGCCGTATTTCTAGTTGGTTTTCCAGAAATTTATTAAAATACTGAACTGACTACAAAATGTCAAATCCAAACGATAATTCCGGCTACTACGACTGGAACCAGGGAAACGAGAACGCCAATCCAACTGGAGGAGGCGGCTACAGCTACAACTTCGGGACTCCTGAATTCGGAACTCAGCCCCAGTTCGGGCAATTTGACTACGATGCATCAGTCAATCAGGCCGCTAGCCTCCCCCCGCCATCCCAGCAACTCTATCCCCAGCTAGGGGCGTACGCCGGGAGCATCCTCACCCCTGAAACCGCAGCCCCATTTGGAGTGGCCGCCCCTGACAACTTCGAAGACGAACCGCCACTGCTCGAGGAACTTGGTATCAACTTCGATCACATTATCCAGAAAACAGCGGCGGTCCTCAACCCGTTCAAGGAACCTAATGCCAGTATTCTCCAAGAGACTGATCTGACTGGTCCTTTGGTTTTTTGTTTGTGTTTCGGTGGGTTTTTGTTACTCAGCGGCAAAGTCCATTTTGGGTACATATATGGAATAGGTGTCTTGGGGTGCCTTTCCATGTACTCGCTTCTTAACCTGATGAGCGAGTCTGGGGTTTCAGTAGGGTGCACGATCAGTGTGCTCGGGTATTGCCTTTTGCCGATGGTTGTTCTCTCTGGGCTTTCTGTGTTGTCGTTGAAGGGGACTTTTGGGATTGCACTGAGTTTTGTGGCGGTGTCTTGGTGTTCTTTCTCTGCGTCAAAATTGTTCACTTCGGCACTGGCTATGGACCATCAACAGCCTCTTGTAGCATACCCTTGCGCATTGCTGTATGGTGTATTTGCACTTTTAACTATATTTTAAATTGAGATGGTTACAGCTGTAATGTAAAGGCTGGTCTGTTAATTGGCAACATTTGGCGAGCTTGTATATTTAACATAGGGTTGCTCTCTTCCTTGTATGGAATATGAAGTGGAAAGTTGTCTTCATTCGGGGTAATTTTCGCTGCTTTGCAACGTAAAGCAAATTGCTAAATCGACCGGCCGTTACAACACAGCTGTTTTGTGTGAATAAGACATTTTGTCACAAAATAAATTCCCCTTTTCTACCTTGTCCCTTTGTTTATACCTTAAAACCAGATAAGTTCATCTTTTAATGCAAAGTTAATGTAAAAAGTTGTAATTTCCATACATATTTTTATATTCATAAAATGTTGAAAGAAAACTGTAATAGATTCTTTTATAGATAATACCAGCAATTACTACTACTTTTTTCCGTTAACGCTGTTAAATTTTTCAGAAAGTAACTGTAATTACTTATAGCGATAACGAAGTAACACACAATTTTGTTGCTTTTACTTAATTAAAAGTTAACTTTAAACAACGCTGAATTTTCATTATTAACTTCTTCCGATTGTCCCCATTTCTTTAGTATTGGTTCTCTTTGAAGGACTTTAAGATGACTACATTAAAATTTTTCGGTAAAAGTTTGTCTCCTTTTTAGTTTTTGATGGCAGAACTAAGAAATGTAACTAAAAATAAATCATGGGGCAGTTTATAGAGTTTCCATTTGCTCTAAAAAATATTTATAGTTTTTCACTTTTTTTAAAGCAAAATTTTATTTGGCATTTGTACTCTTAAAAGTTGAAAAGAATGGTTGAGAGATAGATTGTAATGAAAAATAAGTTATGAACATTTCAGCTTTTTAAGTTGTATACAACTCATGGGGGGAGGGGGAAATCTGTTTTATTTGAGGTTTAAGGCAACTTTAAATTTGTTATATTTTGAAAGTGTGAATGAAAGATAGGTTTGTTATAAGTGAAGTTCAGTTTTATATACTTTATTTATTATTAAAATTTGATTTGTGTTTATATTTGTATTTAATATTGAGTAGTTATTTTATTATTTTGAAAATAGTTGTGATGAGGGTTTTGAATTGTGAATAAAAATATATATTTTAAACTTGTGTTAAATATCTGATTAAAAAAATAACACATTTGTGGCAAATTGTAGCATATTCTAAGGGAATATTTTTTTATTATTCTAAAGTTATTGAAAAATGCATCTTAGCCAAGTCTGCAAGTTACAGCATTTGAGGTGTAAAATTTATTAAAATCATCTTGGTATCTAAAATAGACGAGTCTAAAATTCAAAGATCTAAACTCAGCCAAGTCCCTAAAAGCACATATAGGTTAGTAGTTGTTAAAATAGAGAACTTATCAGTTGTTTTGGTAGACAGCTACAATTATCCAGGCTGAAGGAAATATCCTCCTTCTGATAGCATTGCAAGTTTTGAAAATATGCTTTATCTACCGCCTCATGTGGTTCTCCTGAAAACGGCACCATTTTCGCTGCTCTAAACCTATCTTGTTTGAGGTTCTGTTGTGAGAATAGTTGCAAACGCTTTCCAAAGCCAAGTGTGGTTCTAAAATACGACACCCGTCGCCAATAGCCCTCGTGTACCTCTAAAGTGCGATGATAATTCACACTAAACCAAAGTCAAGTAGGGTGGGGGAAAATAAGAAACCGTGACACTTGCACCGTTTCCTGGAAAACCATATGAATGGGTAGCAAAAGAAAGTATTTTCGAAGCTTGCATTGTGATCGGAAGGACTATAATTAAGGAATTTGTAATCATTAATAAAGCAATTAAACATTACTGCTTTTGTAAATTATGTATAAAAGAATTCTTTTATTGTTATTAATTTTTGGTTTGTTTGCATTTATTTTGCTTCTTTTAATACCAATGATTTTGTCTCAATTACTGTGTATCAACATAGGACCTACTCCCATATTATTAAGTTTTTTAACCCTCCATTATTTACTTTTAAGTATATATTACCTTTTTTGTTGCTTGAAGTTTTCAGTTTACTTTTACTTAGGTTACTTCTGTATTTCTATAGCCTTAACTGATGTTACTAGAGGGTGTTGTTGCAGAGTCCCATCCTCGCCTTTAGTTCCCTACACCCCTTTAGAAATTTATGTTTCAGAAATTCTTATATAATATATATTTTTTATTTCAGATAATTTTTTTATGATCATAAATATGTTTAGTCTGATAACGTTCTTGAGTAGTAAAAAAATAATCCATGATATTTCCCTTTGAAGTTTCAGGTAATTTTCTGGTTCTGTTATCACACTGAAGAAATTTGTCAACCCTTGTTAGCAACAAATACAACAAAGTACTTATTTAACCAGCATGTCATATATTTTACATATTTGTAAAAAAAATATTTAAAAAAAGTTTTTGTAATGTATAAAAATTGTTATGTGTTTTGAAATATATTGTAAAATAATGTGTATAGGTGCTTTCATATTTATATTAAACCTTTGTTCAAATAGTTTATAGTGGGTGTAAATCACTTGGTCATTTCTGATTTAATTATTAAAGTTATTTTGCAAATTATGATTGTTATAAAAATACAACTGTTCTCAAAAATCCAATTTGATTACTCATTTGTGTTTTTTCTGTGTGTATCAATTTTATGAAATTTATTTTTAAAAGAAAATAAAATTGACGAGTTCGTCTTTTTATTCTAAGACATAAATACAAAGTTTTTTTTTTATATCTATGTATAAAAATATTCAATATTTAAAAAACAAAATGACGTCTATTGAATAAATTAACTATGTGCTATATTAGTGGAAGATTAATTTATCCTACTCTGTTCAATAATTTTTTAAAAATTAAATTAAAAATTTCAAATTTGGGTGACTTTGCATCATTGGGCAAACAAAATTTATACAGGAAAATACATGAAAAATTCTATAAAAGGCATTTTGAATAAATGGATATCTTATAAACGTAAATATTTAGCATAACAGTCAACAGATGAGTTAATTAACAATTATGGTATTATAAACAAGTTATTGCTGTAAACGTATTTGTAGTATAAATAATTATAAAAAATTGTTTCCCCTCTCATTAAAAGTTTATCGATTTATGGGTTTACATGATGAGATCAGATCTGTTAAATTGAATGAATTGCATTAAGTTTAAATATTAATGAATAATGAAAGAAAATTCAAAGTCAAAGAAAAAGTTTATTAGCAATTCCATAATTTGAAATGTATGCATCACAGCATGAGTGCATAAATTTAAGGCTAAAAAAATTGAGGATGTTAATTTTCTTTGCCTCCAAATGATTGAGAAATTCATCTACATTTTTACAAATTAATGTACAAATCCCCATAAATTCAATAAAAATGTTGCGATAATTAAAAATTTCACATAGCTATTAGCAAACAGAATTTAAAAGTTAAAAACAATTAGATTATAAAATGAGCCCAGCAAACCAAAATTAGAAAATAGTCTGCTATGTTAAAAAGTTTTTCTGTGGATAGCTCTCATATTCTCCTCATCGTACTCTTTCTTCGACACCCACATCTTTTTAAAGGTATCAAGGGATGCCAAAATGGATCCTCCTATCCAGGTGGAGTACAGCCTTTCTTGAGGGGCCGAGATCCTAATTTTGATATCTTTAGGGGCCACTTTTTTAACTTCGCTGAGTAGGCGATCCCCAAAGCCCTTGAACAAGGTCGAACCTCCAGACAATACAATGTTTTGGTACAACACCTTCCTCAGATCCAAGTCAGACTTGTGTATTGCATCTACCAACACTTCATGCAGACCTTCCACCTCTTCACCAATGTGGTCAGGCCTGAAGAGGATTTCTGGAGCCCTGAATCTTGCTGGACCTATGTCCAAGGTGCTTCCATCAGGTAGAGTATACTGGGCCTTTTCTGTCTCCATGGTTTCTTCTCTCTGAGGATTGCTGGCTAGGTAGCAAGCACGTTCCTTGATGGTCTTGACAATTTCAAACTCGGCAGTGGTTCGGAAGTTCCACCCTTCTTTCCTCAGCAGGGTACGCAGGTGACGGGTTACATCCCTTCCTGCAATGTCGACCCTCATTATACTGTTGGGCATTGCAAAACCTTCATAAATGGGAACTGCATGGGTCACACCATCCCCTGAGTCCAGTACAACACCTGTTGTACGACCTGTGGCATACAAACTCAACACTGCCTGCATAGAGATAAACAATGCAGGGACATTCAAGGTCTCGAAGAAGATCTCTGCAGCCTTTTCACGATTACGCCTGGGGTTGAGGGGTGCTTCAGTGAGCAACACAGGGTGTTCTTCTGGGTAGGTCTGGAGCTGCTCTTTGGAATATATGTACTGCCAGATTCTTTCCATGTCATTCCAGTCAGTTACTATGCCATGTTCCATAGGGTAACGTATGGTAAGTAATCCCCTGTGTTCCTCAGCCTTTGGGCCTACAAACACGTCACCTTCCAGGGCACCGGCCATGACACGAACATGTTTTGGCCGGCCAATGTAGTTTGGAAAGTGGCATTTGGGAACTTGGTCACCGGCAAAACCAGCCTTGATGACCCCTGAACCATTGTCTATAACTACCGGTTGATTTATGATCACATCATATGCTTCCATCTTGCTAAGTTTAAAGTTTGTATCACAAAAATTATTTAAATATTGTTACTGATGTTGCTCAGTTTTTGGATCTCGATTTGGGATTGGGCAATGTCACGAAGGGCTTTGCGAATTTGATCTAAGAGAATTTCTCCAGCATTAACTACCTTTTCTAGCTTCAAAGCAGCCTCCTTATTTTCTTTGTCCAATCGCTTAAAGTCTTCTTGCGAATCTTGTGAAATGTCTTCACTTGGGAGAAAGTCTATAAGAACATCGATTTCTTTTGCTGTATTGGCTATGAGAGTTGCAAATGTTTGACAGAAGTCTTCCTTGTAAGGCTCTGTTTTACGAGGCGATTTTTCAAAGTCTGGTAAGATACTGGGAGGAGCACTACCTTGTAAGACACCAATACTGTTGCAGATGTTTTCTGCTTGGGCATTTACAGCATCCTGTAATTGTGTAAGACGATCAGCCATCAGTTTCCTGAAACAAATAAGGAAGATATTCAATAAAATTAAAAATCTATATTTGGAGAAAGATACAAGATTAGTGCTTTTTAGTAGAAATAGAAATACAAGATAAAAAAATCTGTACTGCTTTCAAATGAATCCTGTAATTAGTTTTTTTAATTATTAAAAGTATATTTCTGTAGCAGATTATTATATATGTATATGACTCATCGCTGTTTTAAATTTTAAAATTTAGTAAAATTATATTTTAAAAAATATGTTGCTAGAAAGTGCTAGTTTTTTATGTTATAAGGAATTTATATCTTATAAAAACTTATGAAGATATATTTTATCTTATATTTTTCTTAACTGTAAAATACTATTAAATACCTTGTTATAGCGCCATTCAAGGGACCGTGATGCTTATGACTTTATAAAAGATTAACGTAATAAATATAGAATATTAAGAGAAATGAATCATGTAAACCATACTTGTATTATGGACTTATATTATTAATCACAACAATTATACCTACACTATACTATTATTACAACAATTACAACCTATAAAATGCCCTCTACTGAATAATTTTTAACCCTATATACTTTTATAAGTTTTTAAAAATGGGAAATAAATTGTACAATTGGCAACTTTTCGCATTATCCTTCGCATAAAAACCAAATTTAAATAGTGAAAATGAATTTAAAAAAAAAATCTTTTAAGAAGGCATTTTGGGATATCATATAAACCTATATTTTTAACCTTATAACTAAAAATTAAATGAAAAATTGTCTCTACGAGACGGAAGCATCCTAATGTTAAGGTCTACATCAGTGGTTCCCAACCTGGGGGCGATCGCCCCCAAGTGGGCGATTTGTGTTATCAAGGGGGCAATAAATAGTTTGGGGGCGATAGGGGGGCGATGAGTATTCAAAGGGGGGGAATTAAAATATAGTGTTCTATAGTATACTAAAACCATTATAATTTTTTTTATCACCGTGACAAGTTTCAAACTGACATTCTTACAAGATTTGACCAAGTTAGAAATTCCTGATTCTATTGTTGATCCATTCCCTTTTGAATCTGTGGGTTGTGGATAACCTTGATAACTCTTTGCAGACGGAGTTTGTAGATCTGAAGTATGACAGTGAGGTGAAACTCATTTCAAGCAGAGAGGTTATGAGTTAGCCTGCGTGAAACTTAAATAAGTAACACGAATCCTTAACTGTGGCAAAAAGCTGAACTACTTCTTATCTCGTTACGTCAATATATTTAGTTAAAAAAAGGCTAAGTTCTGTTATTCAGCTCCTCACCAAACAAAGAACTCAATTGGACATTTGCCTCAAAGACTTACGTATGAGCTTGAAAAAATAATAATTGATATAAAAAAGTGAAAAAAAAATGAATAAAAAAGTTTTCAACATACATTTTTTTCTTTAATTTTTATTGTCAATTCTCTTAAATTTTCCAGAATTGAGTTTAAAGATCTTAGTTAATTATTTCACTTTCATTCTTTAAAAAATTCTTTTTAAAAATAGAAAAAAATAAACATTTTTTTCGATTTTATTTAAGAGCAACCGGATAAAGCTGCTTTGATTGTTTTTAATTTATGTATGGTAGAAAGTGTTTGAAATTTGCTGTATTAGTTACACTTTAACTCAAATTGTAATTGGACAAATTATAAAAGTTAAGGGGGGCGATATGTGTTAGTCAACTTAAAGAAGGGGGCGATGGTACAGAAAAGGTTGGGAACCACTGGTCTACATGCAATTCAAGGGACTGAACATTTATGGAGTTATAAACGATGTAGTAATTGTAAGAGTTTGACTGTGTTATGAAAGCAAATATTATTACGAGAATATTTGAGTACAGCTGAAATAAACTTCGACATTTAATATTATGTGGTGCGAGGGGGTCTTCTAAAATTTCCCCCGTAAAAAATCAACATAAAAGTGCAATGAAATAGCTTAAAATTCCAGTAATTTCTTTCAGGACTTAAAATTGGCATAATCTTGCATGATATTTATCGTGGCTCTCTGACTTGTACTTAAAAAAGTTTTATAGGAAAAGAACCATCTTTTCCTTTATATAAATTTGATTGGCTTTCGTTTCTTTTTTTCTCTTTATTAGTTTCAATTCAGAACAAAGGACATATGTTCAAAGTATTTTTATACTTCACAAAGTAAACGTAGACAAAATGTGCATCATTTGCAATTTTGAAGTACTTTCCCAACAACATCAGGCAACACAGCTGCTGTTTGGACTATCCACTTTTTGGTTAGACGCTGATTATTGAGATTTTTTAAGATTCCCGAGTATCAAACGACCAAACAAAAAGTTTGAGTTGCAGAAAAAAAAGCATTCTATTGTAAAACGAATGACAAAAAAATATAAAAATGAAACAGTTTAATAAATGGGTGCAAGCTTGAAAAGAGGTTGATAAGTTACTTGAAATTACTATTGTCTTTGTATTATTGCATGGGGAACATCTAAATCGGAAGGCATTCCTGATCTCAATGAGGATAGAAAGGGGGTCTTGAATATCTAACTATGTGTGTTGGTGGGCGTCTTTTTTGTGACTCATTTACAATCCTAAAAACAGGCATGAGTTTGGCAAAATAAAAAAAAGCTGAAACTAAAATGCGTAATAGTACGCATAAATTTTTTTTTTAAGCAGCATACTTAATTCGCAAAATAAGCTGTTGCATTATACATGTATGTTTATAATTATGTTTTTTAAGCTTCAGGCTTGAATAGAAATGCTGATTGAAGTATTCATGGCATCAAATGTCAAAATCAGAGTTGCTTTTGGGAATTGAAGCTAATTAAAATTATTACATTTCTTAAAAAAAATCCAGCTAATACAAAACTGAAAACATATTAGCCTAGCACCCTATTTTACTAAACTTCAAACTACTAGCTAAACTAAAACTTCAAGCAATCTAAATATTAGCTATACCGGACAAGTTAAAAAAAATGGGTGAAAGTTAGGAAAATACCAAATATTGAAAACTTTTTTAAACTAAAAAAATTCTAAAATCAGAAACCTCAATACAGGCGAAATTAGAAAAACAAAGGTTAAAAAAAAAATAAAAAGTATTTTAACATTCAATCTGTTCTTGTGATCACTACTCACGGACACCATAAATCGGGCACTTGATCAAAAACATTCTGGTTGCCAGACTTGGCCTGAACTGGAGCCACACAAGCAACTCTTACGATCACGCAATGTCAGAGAACTGTCAATCATTCTGATGCAATGTGACGTCATCGGTAGAATTCGTTAAAATTACTAGGCAGTAAAATAAGTAAATCAGGAAGCATTATTGGACTCCTAATGGGAGATTGCACTGGCTGGCCGAGATTTGAAGACATCTTAGTGTATTCTAATCTTAATTCATCTTCCTATTTTGATTAAACTTTTTTTATCTTCGTTATTAGAATCTGTTATTTGAACTTGTTTAATGAAATTTAAGTTTAGTTTCACTGAATTAAGGTGCGAAAAAATTAAACAATCGTTTAAAAAAATGCATCACAGTTGTAGCGAATATTCTTTCATCAGGCGCCAGGAAACTGACAACCGATTTTAACGGTGATTAAGTTTATAAATTTGTTAATAACATAAACGAATTAGGATAGATTTCAATTGATCAAGATGACCATCTAGCTAATTTTAGAGGCTTTGACACTTTTTAAAAAAGACAGAGAAGTTAGGAAATTTGGGTAAAAAAAATGCTCATCAACCCGTTGTTTCATCAATTTTGTGAATTGGGAGGGTCGTTTTCCACGATCGTAATTTTGTGAAAAATGCGACAGGCACATTTTTCACTCTAATTTTGTGAAGGGGCCCCTATAAGGCCACAAATTAGCTCTGGATGGACCCCTGCTTTGTGAAAGGTTTTTTTCATGTGTGAGGGATTAGAACAAGCGAAAAACGGAATTTTTAGGCAAAATTAGAAAAAGCTGAACTTTTTCTAAAAAACGGATTTATTTTTTTCCTAAAAAATTAAAAAGCGGAATTCCGCTTAAAAGCGGAAAAACTCATCCCTGTAAAAAAAATCTTTAAAATCTCATAATTCATTGCCAAACATGTAGGAGAGAAAACATATTGTGGAAATGCCTTATAATTTCCCGCGATGCCATTCTGAAAACGAGCAGTCAAAGAACGGTCGATCATGTGATGCAGAAGGAAGCTAATGTCGATAAAAATGCAAAGCAAAATAGATTGCAAATTCTGGAGGCATGGGTTTACGAGTCATCAGGAAAAGACAACAGATTAAAAAACCAAATTTTTAAAATCAATAGCATTAAATCTGCATCATAAAATATGATGTTGACTATTGATAAAAACAGATGCAAAATACAACTGTAAAATTATTGAAAAATCTGAATTTTGGCTTTTTTAAAAGCAGCACGATATGCAGTGAATAGCATGAAAATAAACAACCATAAAATAATTTAAAGAAGCAGAAATTAACACAAATTTTTAAATAAAGACCTATTACGCAGCCTGGTGTCCAGTAAACAGTGAACACAATATGGCATATCTAATGTTCCTACCTATTCAGATACTGCAAACAGGATTACCAAAAATTATCAATGAATATACTAGTGTCTATATCAACTGTTTAAAAACATTAAACAATTTTACACTTTGCAAAAATGAATCACAAAGTATAAAATAAACTTTATTTGACAATATTCATGGTCAACCTTTAATTTAAAAAAGTCTACTGTTTAGCTCTGGTTAACCAGCTGTCACCTGTCATGTTGATTTTGCTCCTTAGGTATCTCATTGTCATTATCATCAAACATTTGTAATCAATAAACGCATTTCATAAAAAATCATGCTTATATAAGTTATTAAGAAGTTTGATTGTTTTTAGACAATAAAATTATGCAAGTTAAACCACAAAATATAAACAACGAAGGTTCATACCGGTCAATGAGGCTAAATGAACTGGAAGAAAATTCAATTTTACGAAATCGTAAAACTGTAACACATTAAGTGATAAGTATTTACGTTGAATTTTCTTTATTGTATTTATGGTATACAATACTTACATACTACTGTCTATTAAAAACATATATAAGGTAACGCCCTATCAACCATTTAAGTTCGAATGTAAAGAAAATCAGGTTTGTAGTGTTCATAGAAAAATAAAATTTTTTCGCAAAAAGCATTTCAAGTGTGTATAAGTATAAAAATTGAGGTAATTATAATAAATTTATTGAACGCGTGTACTCAAATTAGATGAGTCATAATCTGACGCAGGGAAGCCCTTCAAAAATATGTTTACAAGTCTATCCGGTTTAATATGCTTAAAAACGGTATGGTCTTAAAACAAATGTAAGTTTGCTTTTTCTAATTGTTATGTAAAAGAAGATGATTTTAAATAACAGTTCAATTAATTACTTACAATAACCATCCTCAAAAACATTTCATTTTCATCGAGATAATTTTCAGCAGTCGGCGTTACAGTTTCGGTTCATTAACGTCTAATCTGAAATGCCACCATTAGTTGCAATATTCGCCGTTTGGACATTGTTGGTTGTGAGTTATGGACTAGGGCTGTTACACTTTGGACTTTTTGTGATGGTTTTAAATTCGAAATGTGAAACGTACAAAATTACTTTTTTTTGTTTCTTTAAATGAAAATTATATTTTCAAAGGGTATAAGTTATTGGTTCAAGACAGCGGGTTTGCTTTGAAATCACGCGTGTGAAATTTGAACCCGAAACAAAATAAATGTATTTGTCATTAGAGTGCAATTTAATATTTAAAACAATTCAACAGCTGAGAAATCATTTAAGTTCGGAACATAAATTATAGGAGCGCTTATATGAGCTTGAGCCATCGAATCCATGGATTGAAGAGCAAACGCAATATTTTTTCCGTCTTGGGGATTTTCTCCCAGACAGAACCGGGATTGCAGGGTTCATTGGGGGTTTCGCAAACCTTCCAATGAAGGAGTGTTTGATGTTTCATACTATGGATTCGGCCAAAGACTATCATTTGGGTTAGAAATCCTGCTCGACCTGTTTTTCCCCTAATGAACTAGGGCTGTTACACTTTGGACTAGGGCTGTTACTAATGGAGATTTCGGCATTCCATGGATTCGATGGCTCATGTGAACGCGCCTCATGAGTGATAAGGCGCGTTCACATATGCTGAGAAATTAGCGGCATTTTGCCGGCAATTTTGTGAAACCTTATAACCCCGTTCACATGCAAATGCCGGCATTGCGGAATAGACGTCGTCGTTACAGTCACAAAGAGTTACTACACGATACTTTTCGCCGTTTTAGGCAATTATATTAAAAAAAGAATTTTTTATTAAAAATTAGAAATGTTTACAAATAAGATTAGCTTTAGATCGGCAGAATTAATTTTATAATTGCAATGATAACCAAAATTTTTTAACGAATTTTATTTTTGTTTAAATTGAGTTGAATATGGTTTTCATTTTCGGAGTGTCCAAACAGCCGAAATATTTCGGCTGATCGGTCAGAGTCAAGCTAAGGAAAAGTGGGACTTAAAAAATTATTATAAATAAGTAAAATTTTGAGGAGCCATAATATTGAGCATAAAAGAAACTGAAATTTAGGGGCCTAAACTTTTGGGGTCCTAAGTCCGGGCTCTATGGAAGATCAGGCCCTGCATGTACGGTATTCGAAACAGGATGCGCCGTGGTGTCAACATACTGCTCATAACTACCTCACTTCAGAATTTTCAAAGTTTTTTTTATTAAGCCTGTAGATCTGTAGATTTTCATTTATTGCATGATGATTTTGACTTAGGTGATAGGTTGAGATTAATTAAAAAAATATTCGACTATTCTATTTACGGCAAAAATACTAAAATTGCCTTTTGCTTATTGCCTTGCAGGGCCGGCCCTAGACATTTTGGCACTCCGGGCAAAACCTTAATTTTGCGCCCCCCTCCCCCGTTTTTTTTTTTAAATTATTTTTTTTTGGTAAATCTCATGCGACCATATCAGAAAGTCAAGAAAACATTGAAAGAAATAAAAAAAGCGTTTTATTAAAAACACAATCATGAGTTAATAATATAAGCAGTTTAGCACTTGAAGCAAAATAACAGTAATTAATACTTGCCAACTAAACTAATATCCCATATTTTAACTAAATTCTAACTAACCTAAGTAATTAAAATGCCCTTTTTCTAACTTTTCTTTCTGCAAACTCACTAACCAGTGATTTCAAGTCTAATTTGTCACTAATTTGGATGTTCAAAAATATTATACAAAAGTCTGAAATAATTACTGTGAGTATTTTGCTAATTATATCTGGTTTTCAAAGAATTTGTTGCTTGGGTCTATACTGTGAAAAAAAATCTATTTTGTATTTTTGTCTGAGATTTTGAACAGGTTCATTCGGGCCCTCATACAAAAAACTTTCTTGTTTTGCTTCTGACAGGTTGACGTGTTGTGGTGGTTTCGAAATTAGCTTCCACGTCAATCTCTGAATCTAGCTCGGTTGCTTCGAAAATGATGATTTCCAAAGTTTGATCTGATCTCAGATTTTCAAAGAAGAGTTTGCAGTTGCTAAGCTAAGCACATCAATAGCTTGTAACATATATCAAAATTTACAGTTTGCATAAGTTTGCTGATGGGGTTAATTTGACTCAAAAGCCTCGTCTCTGGTCATATTATCGATTTCTGAATCTTCATATGCTGTACAAAGCATCGTGAACTGGAGCAGGGCTTTCAATGAGTTGACTCGACTGTCCAATCGCGTATCACTCAATGGTTTTAGGGTGTAAGTATCAATATATTTCAGAAATATTTCCCCAATGAAAAGAAGAGAAATTGAAAAATGTATATAACTTTTTGAACAAAATTGAAGAAGTTGGCTGCCTCAAACGAGGATTTATGCATATCGTTTACAACCAAATTTAGCGAATGGCTGCTGTAGGGAACATCAAATTCTCTGGAATTTATATTTCTGATTCATGTTTGAACTCCCTATTTTTCTCCTCTCATATTGGAACCATTGTCATACTTCTTGACCGCGCATGTTTTCCACTTTAAGCCTATTTTTCTCTAGCTCTTCTAGTAAATAACCTCCAACAATTCCTTAGCTGTTGATCCCTCAATGTGTAGAAAACCCAAAAAATGTTCGTTAATTTTAACTTGAACTTCAGACTCTGATTCCTGTATGGAGACACATCTTACCACAAATTCCATCTGTTCTACTCATAGAGATTCTACTTTACTCTTGCATCGGGAGTATAGTCAAGAATCACGGAATAATTCTTGGCCTTTTAAACTTGATGCTCATTGATGTGGTGCTTTATGTTGTCATGCAATAATGAATAATTCAATTATTTCATTTTGTATAGTTTTCTCTAGATATGTAGCTTTGATTTCTTCTTTATTGAGGACTCTGAGAACATGTTCCTCCATTTTTGGATCAAACTCTGCCAAATAACTGAATTTCAAAGAGTTTCCACGCACGCAGATAAGAAATCGTGAAACAATATCTGAATGCCTTGCACTTTCTAGCTTATTGGTTTTAACTTATTTTCCTTATATTTTAAATGTAGCGCCCTGTATTAAATTTTTTAAAATTAACTTTTATCATACATTGAGGCATTAATTATGAAACTGTTCGATTTTAAAACAGTTTTCAGCGATTTTGGAATTTTTGATTTTGGGAAAACTTGTAACTTATTTTTTTTATCAGTTTATTTTTTTATTTGCCATGATTTCGGCGCCCCTAGATCATTGCGCCCCGGGCGGCCGCCCGGATCGCCCTGCCCTGGGGCCGGCCCTGTGCCTTGAGAGTGATAGAGTAGAGGGGCAAACACATAGCAATTATATTATTAAAAAAAAAATTCAAAGAAATCGTAAAAGTTGGTTACTAAAAGTAGAGAGAGGAATTTTTTGTGTGGTGGCTTTTTTTATTTCTCTCTCTACATAAGTGACATAAATTTCGCTATATGAGGGTCGTTATTTTTCATTATGCGGCCTACTTCTAACTATAATTATGGAATTAGAGTATGGAGGCTATGCGTGTTCTTTTCATACCCTTGTGAATCGTTTTTTATCTTTCGAAAAACTTTAGTTCAATATGTTGTGGAAAGTGTCGTAATACTTTTTGAATTTAAATCTGAAAGAATTTAGATGTGAATCTGTAAAATTCTACCAAGTATAAGGTAAGTGTTAAAAGTGTTTCATATAGAAATTAATTAATTCATATTACAATCAATTCTTTTAATTGATTTGTTTCAATCAAAATCTCTTATTAGAGTATTTAGAGTCATTGTTAAAACTGGACACCAATTAACTTTTTTTTCTTCTGTCGTACAAGTGAAGTAGTACATGTAACTAATCGTAACTCAGTGTTTTAAAAAGTTATTTATGTGTAAATTTAAATTTGTTACAATGGGTTCGAATTCATATTTTATGAAACATTTTAAAAATAAGATATAGCAAACAAGCCGATTTATAAAATTAAGCTTTTTTTACAAATTAGATATACAGAAGCTGCAGATTTTTTCCCCCCGTATATGGGCAGTTCTACCATAATTTTTAATTTCGGGTATTAAAAACTTGTAAAATTTTTTTTTTCAAAATCACTTTAAATGTTTATCAAAAGGTTTATAAGGGTTCTAGAATTACAAAAAAAAGTTTAGCAAAGCTTATTTGTAAAAAACAAAAAAATTATAATAAGGGACGGCAGTTTTTTAAAAACACCGATTCTAAAGAAACCGGTCTAAACCGGCCTCACGAAACTAACTGTTTATCAATGAAACCGAAATCGTAGTCTTAAAACTGGTTTCGATTTTCCATCCCTAGATCCTAACGACGGTAAGGATCGGAAGGTCAGGAACGGAAGGAAAGGACATTCACGCTGTTTTCCGGTCTTTCTTGTGTTGAAATTAACTCCATTTTAATAAAAAGGGATTTTTTTACTTCTTGTACTCCACTTAAACATATTTATAGAAAAAAATTTCAATTATCAAGCAAAAATTAACCTTAAACCTGGGAGACTGTAAGGAAAGCAATAAAGCCTCGCAGGCAATTTCACTAAGTTTTTTTTAAATTTTGGGCTTATTGGTGAATTTTAGCAATAATATGTGGCTACTAACTGAAAAGTGAGTTTTTTGCAATACAGTTTTCATGGTTGAAGAATCACTGTAGCTCAATCCAGTGCCTCTCTTCACCACTTTTGGAATGAGGTCAGTGAATGTACCAAAACCCAGGGACAAAGTTAGGAGACAAGAAAAACGCATTATAAATGTTAAAAGCCAAAATTCTATGGAAGGAAATCGTTAAGCTACAGTAGTAGTTCAATTTAAAATCCAAATGAATGTAATTTTTAGCTAAAAAAAGTATTAGATTGGGCCCTAAACTTAAAATTTGACATTCGGGACACACTATGGTACGGACTTTTCTGCATTGTTTTGTATTCTAAAATTGTTTTGGAGTTTCTTTGCTTTGAAATTACGTTTTGCAATTATAAAAGGACCAGTCTTTTAGTTTTATGAGAAAAAATGGTAAAGAAATATTAATTTTTTTAAATGTTATGCCCAAGGGACATAAAATTAAAAATTATGGTAGAATTGCCCATATACAATTTGAATGTCAGCAAACGAATAGATTAAATGCGCTATGGATTGGACATAAATGTAATCCCATAGGAGCTATGAAGTGAAAAAGCTTCAAATAAAACATTGAAACATTGTGTGCATAATTTTATTTTACTTGTCAATACTTTTTTTCTACGTGGGACTCAAACGTGGGACTATTGAAACACAAACAATATTTTTTTTATTATATTCTTTAAAGAAATGATAAAAACAACTGCATATAGGTAAAAAGATAATATATATACCTCACCACATTTTAAGTACGCAGTATACAAATGTTCTACGGGAAAAGGGTAAATAGTTTAATTTTCGAGTGCGAGAATCGAATAAAAAAAGGTTTTTCACATTCAATAAATCACTTTATTCGTTATTTCAAGACATATTTTTATTTGCTTTTGCTTCAGTTAGAGTGTAATATTAGTTATTTCTTCCTTTGATTGTGACGTAACAGGGCGAACGAATATCAGGGCGGACGTATCGCGCAGGAGCGACCAATCAGAGAGGCAAAATTACGTTTGTTTATGCACGAAGAACATTTCAATACTGCAAACTTAAGGTGTGTTTTTTTTGTAGTTATTATCTAATTTTTAAACAAAAGTAGTTTTATATCAAATATTTGAATTCTTACTATTTGAAAGGCTTGCAAACCAATCTTATCTTAATTTTTAATATTGATAATATTAAGCATTAATATTATCAATATTAAAAATTAATATTATCAGCATTAAAAATTATATTAGCTTGTGTAGTTTTCCTTCATAAAGTCACAGCATAACAAAGTCGACATCTTCCAAATTTGAAAAATCGACGAAAAAATATGTTTGAGTTTTCAGATGTGCTCTGCTTTGTTTTCACTTTTGGTTCTGCTGGAATTACATTTGTTTTGATTAATAAACAGACGCTAATATTATATAATAATATAATTGAAGACTATTTCAACGGTGACATTTGAATGTTAGATGCATTTGCATACATTTAAAACATTCGTTATGATTGCTTCTGTCAGACAAAATTTTGCCATATCTACATTTTCGTCGAAAATAAATTTTATTATGAAATTCCATCTATTAAATGTAACAGAATGAGCAAAAGTATAATTACTAGCTTCATTAACATTTTAACAGTTTTTTGAATTCTTTTAAACCTACTTGCTAATTATATTTTTAACATTTTTTTCTCTGATGGGGCTACAATATCGGCGGTCAATCCTTTGCAGACTCGACATATTCTCCAGAACTGAGAGAATTTTTTTTGTGGTACCATCTAGGGTGTAGGCGGCTCTCGCTACCAATTTTGACGCACTGATTACAATGAATCTGAGTTCTCTGTGGATGTTAAAGTATGCCGAGATTTTATTTTGCCGAAAGAACCCATGTCAAATGGGCCCACCAGGGTTCTTTTACATGTCACATCATATATAGTTTTAATATTGTTAAAGATTCACAAATTGAACTAATAAAAACAAGTTGCTCGCAACGAACTGTAAAATAGAACACAACAGTCGAAAAGACCGCTCATTGAGAGTAAAACCAAAATTTATAAATGAAATCGTGGAAATGCAGGAATGAAAACTGGAGAGAGATGAATCTTTTGAAACAATCCACTTGCCATTTCACCATCATGCCACTATCAAATTATAACCATGATTTTCAATGAAGAATTAATTCAGTTGCTGTGCTTGTCATGACGAGAGTTCGGGGCTGGGGAGCCCAGTCGGTTAGGCAGTCGCCTAGCATGCGAAAGTACCCAGGTTCGGGTCCGGGCATCGGCTAAATAACTGCCGACCTATAAAACGGCCCGTGAAAACCAAAAAAATATCCGACGAATAATATCCCGTTTAGAGGGAGTGCACGTTAAATATCCTTCAAAGTCCTAACGCTGCGTACGATGTCGCCCTTAACGGTTGCGTTGGGTGCCTATTCAGGTGTTGGCTCGTCACCTGACTGTGGTTCTAAAATACGACGCCCGTCGCCAATAGCCCTCGTGTAGCACCAGTGCGACGGTAATTCAAACCTAACCTAACCATGACGAGAGTTCCTGGAACATGAAAAATCTATATTAGGCTCTGTACGAGTGGAACCATGGAGGTCAAAATGATGATGCAGGTTAAAGCAATGTCAATGGAAGAGAACAGGGGATAAACCTCTTAATTGACAGGGAATCCGTTAGAGAATCATCGACAGAGAATCTATTGAGGTTTGTTTGAAGAGTAGTGGCGATCGGAAATTGGTTTCTTCCTTGTTTTTTCTTCCGTGATTAGATTATTGTCTGATGTAGAGATAGTACACCAGTGCGCCGTGAGATAAGAACCAAGCAGACTGATGCAGACAGATTCCCAGGCAATGAAGGGGTTCCTCCCTGTAATCTTCATTTGTGAGATCAATGTGAGACAGGCGCCGTCGCGTGTCTTATCCTTTTAGCCCATAAACAGATCGTAATAGACTAATAAATAGAGGTGAATAACGATGCACGACTTTTAATTGCCACTAAATAAATCTTTATACACATTTAAATGTAATAATGTGACCCATAAATTTAATTGGAATAATTAAGGAAAATATATAAATCTATGTGCAACCACCGTTTGCGCACATGCGCGATTTTTCTCTAAAACTTTATTATGACTTACGACAGGTACTGGGAACTCGCGTACAAAATTTGAAATCTGTTAGCTGTTTTCGTTTTTCGGCTATAATTCTAAAGAAAAAAAATCTTCTCTTTTGATTTAGAGTGGCGAAGCACGATGCAAAAGCTGATCGTGTTGTGTTTGTGTCTTTCTCTTCTCGTGCCGCATTCCGAGGGAACACTAGGAGCCAAACTTCTGAAGTGGATTTTTAAAAGAAGAAACGTCAAGTTATTGGTTCCTGTCCCGATTCCGTTCTGGAGAAGAGTGTCACCATCCATACAGTAAACTCATTAACACTTTATTATACAGGGTGGTTATTAATTAACGTGAGATGTTCAGAGCTCTCTAAGTAAAGTATTGGACGAAACCTAACCAAATTTGATGAGCATGCATAGTAAACCATGAAATTTTGATTTTCTATTTAAAAAAAAAAAAAACGCATTTAAAAAAGAAACCCGTCTCTTGACCAGGGTTCTAAATTACGCGGCGTAGCCAATTCCGGACAATTACGACCAACATAGCCAATTACGCCTTAATTTAGATTCCCGGCAAAGAGACGAGTTTCTTTTTTTATGATTCCATGGGGCTGGGGAGCCTAGTCGGTTAGGCAGTCGCCTAGCATGCGAAAGTACCCAGGTTCGGGTCCGGGCATCGGCAAAATAACTGCCGACCTATAAAACGGCCCGTGAAACCAAAAATATCCGACGAATAATATCCCGTTTAGAGGGAGTGCACGTTAAATATCCTTCAAAGTCCTAACGCTGCGTACGATGTCGCCCTTAACGGTTGCGTTGGGTGCCTATTCAGGTGTTGGCTCGTCACCTGACTGTGGTTCTAAAATACGACGCCCGTCGCCAATAGCCCTCGTGTAGCACCAGTGCGACGGTAATTCAAACCTAACCTAACCTATGATTGCATTCTTTCCCCCCTTCTTGATTAGTAAGTGTCTCGTCTCTTGACCAGGGTTCTAAATTATGAGACGTATCCAATTATGGCCATTTACGGCCAACACAGCCCATTACACCTCGTAATTTAGAACCCTGGTCAAGAGAAGAGTTTCTTTTTTTTATGGTGCAACTTTTTTTTTTTAGGAAATCAAAATCCCATGGTCTACTATGCATGCTCATCAAATTTGGTTAGGTTTCGTCCCATACTTTACTCGCTAGAGGTCTCTAAACACCTCACGTTAATTAATAACCACCCTGTATTATATATTGAAGTCATCAATTATAGACTAGTTCATAATGATTTCCGATTAAATAATTTATGATAAAAAAATGATTAAAAATTAACTAGAAAATGAAATTCAGCTGAAAATAGTAAATTATTTAATATAACAGTATATATGTTGAAGGCATCACAGTTATCGAATAGTTTGTACTGATTTCTGATTAAATAGTTTCCGATTTATATCGATAAAAGAAGAACAAGATAATGAAATTTAACTAAATTTCAGAAATTTATGGTGAAATTAAGCAACACTCACATATCAATACATAGTAATAAGAAATTGAGTTCATAAAAGTTAAGTATTGGCACAAAAAATTAGTTATTTACTCAATTTCGTAATTTATTAAATTTTATTTGGCCAACAATATACTTTTTATACCAAATATTTGCAAAAGTATTTTACTTACAAATATCTTACATAACAAAATCTCCATGTTAAAAACATGTGTAACAAAATTCTTGTAATATGTTTTAAAAGTAAACTTACAACTATCCATGCATTACCACAGGTCCGGCAGCGTGGAATGGACACATAAAGATCTCGTACCTTTACCACCGGATTATTGGATTCCTCCTAATCTACCACCACCTCCACCTTTTCCTGTTTATGACGATGTAGCTTACCCTTATCCTTAGAAGTAATACACAATCTAGAATACTTTGTAGTTCTTTTAAAGCTTTATAAAAGGATTATGATACAGTTTCATTCATTCTTCTCAAATGGTCAATGGATTTCGGAGTAAAGTAGGGCAGTGGAGAGTGCCAGAAATTTGCCGACTCGAAATTACCTTCTTTAGAATTCCGCAATAGACACATGAAGATTCAGATAAACCACAAGATTATTGGATTCCTCCTCATCTATACCACCATCATAAACTTTCCCTGTATACGGCGATTCAGATTATCCTCATCCTTAGAAGAACTATGCCATCTAGAACTCTATTAAGTCTTTTTGTCCATTTAAACAAAAAATAAGACTTTGAAGGTTTATGGATTGCACAGATGAAGTAAATGTATGTAATCATGTAATCATCAGTAATTAATATCATAAATCGTATATCATCATCAGTAATTAATATCATAAGTCGCTATTAATGTATAGATTGGAAAAGTTTAGCTCTAACAAGTATCAGTGCACTATACAACGGGGACTTTGCCATAATAGTATAAATGCCATTCAAGGTGTGTCTACACAATAGAGATCTTAATTAAAGTATGTCTACACTTTAGGTGAAAATTTTTAGTAAAAGGGTTTATGGGATTATAAGAAGGGTTCCTTTTAATTTTGTTGGTCATAAAGTACCAGGATCACACTTACACAAACTACAGTGAAAATAAAGTAAAGTATTTTGATTGTTTAAAAGCTTTGAAAAAGATAATGCTTCAGTTTCATTATTCTAGAATGGCCTATGGAGTTAAGAGTAATGTAATACATACAACGGAGAACCAGAAATACGCCGACTTAAACTTCCTTAATTTTCGAATTGCTCAAAGCGTGGCATGTGTAAAAATAATGGAATTAATAAAAATAATTGCAAAACTACCTAATGGTAGGACATATTAAAGAATATGAATTCATCTATGACAGACAGTGAATGCGCCCTCTAGAAGGGAGAGTGTAGGCTTTATAGCCCATTACCCAGCTCGCCAGAAGAGATAGTCACAAGAGACACACAAAGAAGGACGACACAAACACATAGGCAAATAACGACATTTATTGACAAGCACAAACATCCATGCCTTTACTGGGATTCGAACCCGAGCCCAGCAGCTCCAAAGGCTAGTACACTAACCATTGTGCCATGGGCCGGCGAATTCATCTAAGTATTTAATTTTTTTTTAAAACGCAATTTAAATGCTGCGTAATTTAAAAGACATTATTATTAGTCATTTTTAAAATTTATTTACCAATATATTGATTAAAAAATAGGCATGATAATCGTTTTTCTGTAGCCTATAATTAACACGATGTTAAATTCAAACAGAGATCTTTTGCTAAGTAATGTAGCTTTTCGACTAGCGCAAACTGTATTATCTGTTGGTATGTAAAATATTCTATGCTCATTGTAATATATATTTTTGTAACAACGTGCAAAAAAGTTCACTTTTTTTATATCATATTCATTCATAAATCGTTGCGAAAATGACACTTTACGTGCTTGCGTCACAGACAGTGTGCGAAAATTTGGTTTTCGGCACTGGTGTGGTAAAGTAAATAAGAGTATCTGATTGGTAGAAAAGCAAAATGATGTCATGAATATCTCCATGGAAACTAAATGGTCACGAAACTCAGTTAATTCTATTGGTTCATTACTTTTGCATTTTCTAATCTCCATGGAAACTAAAAGTATTACAAAAATTATTAAAGGAAATGAAATAAGATAAAAGTAAGAACACAAATTTCACTCCAAACAATTCTTTTCTGGAAGAAGATTCGACCAAACTTCCTTAGCTGCTTTGTTAATTTAATCTGGAAGTTGGTCGAACATCATTTCAAATTCATTTTCACCTATGTTCGGTAGCACTAATTAATCTAACTACTATTTTGATTCAAAATAGAAAAGTATTTTACAACTTTTCTTTCACTACCTACTTTGCATTTTCGAATATCTCCATGGAAACTAAAGGATGTCATGAAAATTCACTCATTGGTAGAAATACTTTTTTTCACGTCATTATAAAAAATATTGTAAGCAAGCACGTTCCAAATAATACTTTATTAAGCTCGTGTCATAATTTCACTCGCTCGTACCTCGCTCGTGAAATAAAAGCCACTGGCTTAATAAAGTATCATTTTCGGAACTAGTTGCTTAAATAACTATTTTTGATATCTGAAAGTCTTATTCTAACTTCTTGAGACAACTGAAAAACCCTGAACATTATATTGTTTAGACAAAATGTTTTTCAATAAATATATACTCAAAATTATGTCTTGAAAGGATTTTTTTAGTAATTAACGCTTGTTTAATATTTGATCAGTCGCACATCAATTTTGTAATAGATATCGAGATCTTGAGAACTAAAAATTACTTTTTTGTTTGTGATATGAATGGTATATGAAACATAAACAAGATTTTTGTAATTAAAAGTCCTTCATAATTTTTAAAAGTTAAATGTATTTCAAATTTATTACTGAATTTTTTTTGTTTTGCTGTTTTTACAAGTCCTCCAAAATCGTGCTTAAACTTCATGCTATGTTTTTTTAAGCAAATAAATGACTGATACCCGCTATCAGTTTGATACGTGATTTTCAGATCTCCTTATTTCCTAGAACTATTTCAGTGGATTTTTTAAAAACTGTCTTTATATTCCTAGAAATAGGAGACTAAAGGTTAACAGTCAAAAAACAAAGTGCTTGATAAATAAAAATAAAAATTGGTAAGTTGACTACTTTTTTCGATTTTTGAAAAATTGAGTCTAGCGGAAACACCTTAAAGTGCCAATAAATCAGTGTGTAAACACGGTATGTTGTTGGAATATTTAACTGACAGCGATGTATGTTGCTTTCTATGCACTTACTGCAACAATGTAGATGTTTCACATTGTTCTCATTTGCATGTTTTCGAGCTGTTATCCAACCTTGATTTTTCCGAATTAAAGTTAGAAAAGTTTGATTTGATTTTCTGATTGATTGAAATCTACCCATACTTTTCCTATTACTACTTTTTACAATATTATAAAACAAATATAAAATCTCTATAATAAGTTAGAGCACATGAACCACAAAATTACCTCCAAAAGCTTTACGAAAATGTTGAAACATAAAAGTAGCACACAATTTCTTAGCGTTACAAATAGAGACAAGAATGATTGGTTACGCCTGTTAGTACTAGGGTAACCTTAGGTTTCCATATTACCCCCATGTTTCCATATTTGTACCCTCTGCTCTATTATAAATTCTTTGTTCATTAAAAGTCAGGCGCACACATTTTAAATTGTTTAAATTTACACAAATGAAACTTTTAAGACAAAAAAAAAGCAATGATTGGTTACGTCTGTCAGTACTAGGGTAACCTTAGGTTTCCATATTACCCCCATGTTTCCATATTTGTACCCTCTGCTCTATTATAAATTCTTTGTTCATTAAAAGTCAGGCGCGCACATTTTAAATTGTTTAAATTTACACAAATGAAACTTTTAAGACAAAAAAAAACGATGATTGGTTACGTCTGTCAGTACTAGGGTAACCTTAGGTTTCCATATTACCCCCATGTTTCCATATTTGTACCCTCTGCTCTATTATAAATTCTTTGTTCATTAAAAGTCAGGCGCGCACATTTTAAATTGTTTAAATTTACACAAATGAAACTTTTAAGACAAAAAAAAACGATGATTGGTTACGTCTGTCAGTACTAGGGTAACCTTAGGTTTCCATATTACCCCCATGTTTCCATATTTGTACCCTCTGCTCTATTATAAATTCTTTGTTCATTAAAAGTCAGGCGCGCACATTTTAAATTGTTTAAATTTACACAAATGAAACTTTTAAGACAAAAAAAAACGATGATTGGTTACGTCTGTCAGTACTAGGGTAACCTTAGGTTTCCATATTACCCCCATGTTTCCATATTTGTACCCTCTGCTCTATTATAAATTCTTTGTTCATTAAAAGTCAGGCGCGCACATTTTAAATTGTTTAAATTTACACAAATGAAACTTTTAAGACAAAAAAAAACGATGATTGGTTACGTCTGTCAGTACTAGGGTAACCTTAGGTTTCCATATTACCCCCATGTTTCCATATTTGTACCCTCTGCTCTATTATAAATTCTTTGTTCATTAAAAGTCAGGCGCGCACATTTTAAATTGTTTAAATTTACACAAATGAAACTTTTAAGACAAAAAAAAACGATGATTGGTTACGTCTGTCAGTACTAGGGTAACCTTAGGTTTCCATATTACCCCCATGTTACCATATTTGTACCCTCTGCTCTATTATAAATTCTTTGTTCATTAAAAGTCAGGCGCACACATTTTGAATTGTTAAAATTTACACAAATGAAACTTTTAAGACAAAAAAAACAATGATTGGTTACGTCTGTCAGTACTAGGGTAACCTTAGGTTTCCATATTACCTCCATGTTTCCATATTTGTACCCTCTGCTCAATTATAAATTCTTTGTTCAATAAAAGTCAGGCTCACACATTTTAAATTGTTTATATTTGCTCAAATGTAATTTTTAAGACAAAAAACAACAACAAGAAAATGAAAAATCATAACATATTCAGGCGATACTGAAATTTTATATTCATACGCATATTCATAAATTTTAATTGATTTTATATCTGAAAGTCTTATAAATATTAAAAACTAATAAAACTATCTGTAAATGTAAAGAAGACGAAATTAATTGACTTTGGCCTTTACGATTTTTCTAAGCCCCTTATTCTTTGCTAGCATCTAAACACAAGCGACTTCTGGATTTGAAATTTATCTACATTACAACCAGCCTTACTATCAAATATCTTAGATGAAATGTAAATTATGAATTAAAACACAAATTACCAATATACAAAAACCATTTTTTTAAAGGGCGAATAATAAGTTTTTCGAAAATACAAGAATGGCTTTTATATGCATATTTAGAGGAAAAATATTAGAATTTGTATTAAAAGAAAAGTACATTAATAAACTTAAAACTACCATTTATGCAGTTGCAGATTCTGTAATTTCAGTATTATATAAAAAATGTTTTATTTTATTTTTTGAAACATGAATTGTCCAACTAAGACATATTTTTCCTTTTGTGCCAGACAATTGTGATAATATATTTACAAATTTGCATGATAGCCTGTGAAGTAAGGGTCAAAGTAAATACCCAAATGATATTATGACGTGCTTTTGACAAAATTAAGTTGCCTCCAAAAGAAAATTTTATGCAAAAATCCCTATCATAAAAAACACACTTTTTTGTGATTATGTTATGTTGACATTGAAATGTGCAAGAATTTCTTCGTTTTGTAAAATTTGGGAAACTGTACCATTCTGACGCAATAGATAACGTAATTTTATACTACTTGGGTGTTTTAATAAATCAAAGGAAACATAATTTAAACTTGACAAAAATATATGTATTTATGGCTACATCAAATCCTAATTTGAAAGTACATAAACTAAAAGTTGCTAATTTTTGAAGTTGAATTGTCTACATTTGAATCGGTGAGTGCAGAAACCACTTCAATCAAAAAAAAAAAAAAAATCCGAAAACTCGTTTTCAATGAAAATAAGCGTAGAAAGGCAAGATGCGTGTTGGGTGCAAAAACTATGTTAGTCTGTTGAGTAGTTCCGTAAATACAGGGCGTTTGTTTCGAGTGTTGAGTGCAGAAATAATGGAGGAGTTTTTACGTTTTTTCTCCCTCCTGAAAAATTTGAAATTTGTGACTGACGTTGTTTCTGCACTCACTGATTCATTTAAGGCATGTATGATGCAAATTTATTTAATGAATGTTGATTTATAAATTATTTTTCAAAACTATGTATTTTTTATTTGAACCATTTGAAGTTGTCTTTCTGTTCCATCATTTTCATCATGGAATTCATCGCCATAGAGTTATCACTTAAATGGTGATTCCCTTCGTAGAAACCTTTGCTAAAAAACAAATAAAACAACATTTTAAATTTATTTGTTTTAAACTGTATTAACTACTATAAAAGTAACAAGTTTTATACTTTTAAAGTTTGAGTTACTAAGTCACTGCTCAACATACTTTAAATTATTTTAAAATTCCTTTTCTAAGTAAAATAACAATTTAACATCGAATGCGACAGAATGACCGAGGGTACACAAACCAACGTGCGTCTGTGTTAATTCAACAGAAAAAATATTTTATTAGCCACATATTTCTGGCTGAATTGAATATATTTACAGATGGTTTTTTGTAAGATAAATGTAGCTGACTAACAGATACCACTTTTTTTTAAATCGTTTCTAATATTTTGCGTACAATTATTTATTGAAAATGTAAAAAAAATGTCCGAACCAATTTCAAAAAGTGGGATTATAGATACATGTAAGTTAGTTACAATCATTGGTTTTAAAAAAAAAACTTTAGTAAAAATATTAACTATAGCCGGAGAAATGTGGCGCATAAAATAGAATTCGCCCTTATAAACTGCTTGATGAGAAAAACGATACTGAACTAAACATCGTTATTGCGCTTCTTTTTATAAATTTGCTTACGATGATTGAAACCCTTTTGTTTTAAAATTAAATTGTCTAAGATTTAAGACAAAATTGTTGCTCATACCATGCACATAATAGTGTTCTTAGACTTTTAGATTTAAATATAAAAGCAAGATTAGAGTTTTATCTTGAATGTTAATATATTTAATTGCATACTCATTGTCTTAAAATTTAGCAAATGCAATGCAAAATTTTATTTGACTAAAATAGTGCTTCAATTTACTACATCATTGGAGAAATATTCAAATTATAAACAAATTAATTAAATATTGATAAGTTTTTTTTAATGCAAAAATACCCTCAAGAAAAAAAAAAGCATATAAAAGACAAAATACCTAATGAAAATCTAACGTAAGGCTTAGGGGAACATAATTGATATAATTTTTTTTTTTACACAAGATTAAAAATTTACCTCCTTTAATTGTAAAACGAGGCTTCATTTTATGAGAAACAAGTTTTGAACATGATGTTATATTTCATAACTCACTATTAAAAATTTTGTGTCAGGTTTCACCATAATAATGGTTCCTAGTAGCTGCAATGGATATGTGTTGAAACGTTTCACCATTTTTTTTTTGGTGCTTAGCTGAACAAATTTTCAGATTTTAGAAACAAAAACCTGATATATTTTTCAACAAAATAACTAAAATATGGTGAAATATTTCGTCACGCAGCAGTTGCATCAACTAGGAGCTACATTTTTGGTGAAACCAGGCGCTACATTTCAACAGAGTATAAATTATGTGTACAAATACTTACTGGAAATTATATGGGATTGGGACGATGAATACGACTTTTCTTTGAAGGCTCTTGAGGAACAGCAACTTGGCGATTTTTGATGGCCACTTCAACTTGGACAGCAAAGGATGTTTGTAGCCAAAAGCTATAGTATGACACACATGGACGCACAGAATGACCATGATACAGTGAAGAACACGCATTATTTTTTTAAAGTCTTTAAAGATGCCTTTTTTTAGAATAAGATTTTTCGTTCGAATGTATCAGAATGGGTTGTTTTCTATAGAGTAGTAGCTGAGTTGAATACAAATTCTTATGCAGTTTTTATGACTGATACAGTTTTTGATTCTTCATTTAGTAATAATTTTCTTAAAAGTTTCAAATAAGATCAGTTTTTTGAAGGGGATGTTCAAACGATTCTATAACAAGTTCTGTATGACAGCAACTGAAGCAAAACAACCGAGTTTTGGATTCATGAAACAGTACCTTGAAGTTCAAAAAACACGATATTTTAAGACTTTCGTAAATTAAATGTCTTATTCAGAGGAAATTTTCATACTGAAAAACTATGTTCAATGGCAGCAGTTGAAAATCAACTCAAAGATTTTTCAGTCTCGAAATGCATAAAGCAATCCTTAGAACTATTCTTTTGATAACAAATGGAATTCCGCCTAACTAATAATAAGATGGATTACATCAGATGCAGTTCGTCACTTTCTCGTAACGCAAATTAAAATCGTTCAATTCCGGACTGTGAAACGATATTTAGCATTCTGCTAAATACGGGACTTTCTTGAACTCTCGTAAATGAAGTTTGAATCTACTGATTAAATAAGTTTTGCACGGTGACAAAGATCATAAAGTTTGATAGCAATATTTTCAAAGCACAAGACGTCTTCGAATTTGTATCTCTGATACAATCTTTACTAACACAACAAATATACGGTTCACCTCATACGCAGAATGAAGTTATGACACTGAAGATAAGAGCCTTAGTATTTTATATACTTATCACACTAATTAATGAAAATCATTTTCTAAAAATTAATTATGGGAGAAGTTGTATAAAAGGTATTCATACGTGAAATTAACAAACAAGCGTAAAATGATAGAGCATTTATGTTTGTGGATCTAATGATGACTTTAACTTATACAGGGTTTGTGAGTGCTAATATGATGTTTTATATTAGTTCATTACACAGCCGGATCTTTTCGGATACTTATTGTTTCTGTTTGTTGCTTTGTAATGGCAATAATTACTATTACTATGTAGGGTCATAGGAATATTCATGTATGTAACGTATTGTATAAAAGTAAAAGAAGCGTTTTTAGACATATCTCTTGTTAAATAATTTTTGTTCATGTGGATTAAGATGAGGATAGTAGCTGAATTGAATACAAATTCTTAGGCTGTTTTTATGACTGATACAGTTTTTGATTCTTCATTTAGTAACAATTTTCTTAAAAGTTTAACATAAGCTATCAGCTTTTTGAAGGAGGGTTCAAACGATACTATAGTGAGTTCTGTATGACAACAACTGAAGTAACTGGATAATTAATGTAAAATTGATAATTAATGTAACTGGATAATTAATGTAAAATTGAATTCTCTCTAATTTAATAAAATGATACTATATTTACAATCACATGCAAAATAACGAAGATATATAAACTAAAAATGACTTTGATATTGGAAAAGCGTTGAAATTGCTATGAATTGTATATACGTGCTTTTATATAACTAAAACGCAATAACGTATTTAAGTAGATAAAAGTTATTTGAATATACGAATCGTTTACAGCAATCATACGAATCGTTTACAGCAATCATCTATTTTAATTCCATTAGACATAAATTTTTTGCAAAGTCACAAAAAGAAAAAAAAATCGACTCTTTGAAGACAGATACACGCATGAAGAAACTATGTAGCCTATGTCAGACAATTTTCTTAAAATTGATCGTGCATATAGATCTTTTCTGTAAAAATTCTGCAATGGAGGAATCAGTGGATCAGGTTTTATAAGAACTTTTGCTTCATAGTTTCTGAAATTTGCAATAAGAAGAAGGCGTGTTAATTGCAATTGAAGTTGCTTGCAAAGGTTTAAATACAATAGTTGTGATATATGAGCGGGTACACACATATGCACTTGATAATTAAATTTATGAAATGAACGCAATGGTTTAAATCAGTTATCTTCATATTTCTAATATAAATTCCCAATGTAAATATTTTGTTAAAAATTGTACTTAAGCTTCATTTATTATTTAACTAAGGTTATAAATTGTGTAAACTCAATATTTATTGTAGTTCAAAGTTTGTTCTTTCATATTGTTAATAAATTTGAATAAAAAACCAGTCTGCCTCTAATTATAATGGCCTTTTATTATTATTATTATTATTATTATTGCACTGGTCACACGACAACAACAACAACAACAACAAAACAGTATTCTAATTGTCTGGATTCCATTATGTTGATAAAAGTGCTAAATTTTTTTAATACAATTATTTTAAATCAAAGTGTTTAGTTATTTTTGGATTTAACTGGTGTTAAAACACAATTATTAGTTGGCATTTTCGTACAATTATTTAATAAGCATTTTCTGACGCTTAGAAGTCTAACGCATGAGTGATTCAGACATCCTATATTCTACTTATCAGAAGATATACTTTCAGAGGTTCCCACCCACAGCTTGCTCCAATTCTCTTAAGGGGTCATAGGAGTCTTAAAAATGTGCAAAGAAATTATAGTTTGATCTTCCATGTAATTTTTAACTACTCAATATTTTAGTATAATTTTTTCATATGTAATTTTATAAGATTTATTTAATATAAAACAAATTTTTAAATTTATGAAACTTTAGCCAAAACTAAAATAAATCATATTAAACATAAAGCTATTTGAACACATTGGGATTAGGCTTGCGCGGCAAATTTTGAGGTCAAAATTGAAAACATGACCAAGAAAATTACTTTATATTGTACAAATATGTACAAACAAAGACTTATACCTAAATTCTCAGTTCAATTTTAATAAGAAATTATTTAAAAAAAATTTTAATCAAAATTTTAAAATTTTTATTAATTTTTTAAGAAAAAATTTGTAGTACCTTTGTAGTACCTTCTTTGCCCATTTTTAAGACTCCTACGACCCCTTAACATTTCTCTTTTTATTGATTTATTAATCTACAAGGTGACTCAAATAAAAGGGGAATAGAAAAAGGGATTACACGGGAAATGCAAGTCAAAAACCAATGCAAAAACAGGTTTTCCATGTGAAGCCATTTATCTCTGCTGTATTAAGCCAGAATAGACACTTGAAGAATTATTTGCCGGTAACAAAGACAACTTCACATATGCACTTGATATGATCAATTCAAAATTACACAGCAAACTTATACTAAGTAGGGACTCGTAAATAGTCCATGTGCAGATCTAATCAAGTAGCAACCAAATCAATCAATGGAAGATAGGGAAGGGTAGGGTAGAATAGGTACATACAATATTCCGGCTTGTGTGCTTGATCAGAGACCCGCTTATAAGCCTTCGTCAAGTAAGACAGACACGGAAAGAGTTTTTACTATCACAGAGAAAGGAAGTACACCCAGGGTGAAGGAGGGAATCGAGCCGCACCCGTTACAGCGCGCAGACTGCTGGCCTGCGATGCTAACCACTCGGCCATCCGGGCCCAGTCAATGGATGGAAAGTTTTTCTAAGTGAGCTATTGAACGACAAGCGTCTCAGTGGCTGAGTGGTTAAACGTGTCCGCCTCGTAAGCCAAAGATCGCGGGTTCGATCCCCGGCTGAATCGTCGGATTTTTTGGATGGGAAAATTCTGGGCACGCATGTCATATGATTATGTGGCATGTAAAAGATCCCTGGAGGGCCCATTTGGCCTGGGTTCTCTCGGCAAAATTAAATCTCGGCATACTTTAACATCCACAAAGAGCTCAGATTAATTGTAATCTGTGCGTCAAAATTGTGGTAGCGAGAGTTGCCTAGATGGTGCCACAAAAAATGGCTCTCAGTTCTGGTTAATATGCCGAGTCTGCAAATGCTTGAACGCCAATGTTGCAGCCCCATTAGAGAGAAAAAAAAGCTATTGAACGATTAAATAATTTCTGAGTTCGACCTGGAGTCTTTAAGGGGACTTTAATAGCTTTTCTTGCCAAGCATTTTCCTGCATTTGTAGCTCCATGCCGAGGCAACTTTTATTTGCACCACCCTTCATTTAAATAAAGGTTAAGGCAGATAACTTTAATTATGCCGTTAGAAATCTGTCTCGTTGGCTCTTTAATGACTTATACGATCTGAATTGAGAAAACTAGAGCATCAAATACAGACTTGTCACTTTTTTCGTTTTTTTTTAAATATTTATTTTGTGATTTTTAAAAAAAGTTTTTATTATAAAACTACAATGTTTTGTCTGTTTCAGTTTTCTTCAAGTTTTGAAAACTGTTTCAAGATATTAAGTTTATCCATCTTTCCGTAAAACTAAATCCTTAACACATTAGTCCCTAACATTTATTTTATAAGGAAGTGCAAGTAAATTCAAGAATGAGAAATTTTTTTTTAAACAAAATTTTGAATCAAAAAAGTACTCAAGCAAATAAAAATAATAATTTTTATTTAGATGAAAAATAAACTGTACAAATGAGTTGAACAACATGAGAAAAAAAGTTTAGCAGTAGACATAAGTATTTACACAAAACAAGGAAAATGATGGAATAGTTCAAGGAAAATTCATTTGTAGTAAATGAGTTTATTATTGTACTAGATTAAAACTTTTAATAATGAATAAACATTTGTTAAAAATCTTTAGTATCCTCCTCCATGATGCTCAAATCCATGATGTTCAATGTGATGTTCATGATGCTTTTTACTGAAAAGATAGAAAATTATTATTAGGAACATATTGATGAAAAATAAGATGGTGACATAAATGCTGAAGACATATCGTATTAAGAAGTTTAGATATAAATTTTTTGGATGTTACTGGGAATTACTTTTTGAATTTTTTTTAGTTTAAAATTCTTAGTTTAAAATTTAAAATAATATAAATTTATATTGTTACTCATTTTGTAAAAAAAGGATCGCTGAGAGTAAAATAAAATTGAAATTAAAAAAAATTGACAACAAGTTTTTAGTTAAAAAAAACTCTCAATTTTAACAAAAAAAGTTAAATTTATGCGCAATTTTTAAACTAGTATATATAAAGTGAAATTTAAATTCATGGAGGTTTTTAAAGCTGTGACTTATCAGCTTTCATTATTAACTTTCGGGTGTGTTATAATAACCTTGTTGAATTTTAATTTGCATCACTTTAGATATAATTTATCTCCCATTTGCTTTGGTCTAATAAACATCCCACTAGAGCTGTACGAAGGCTATTGGCGATGGACCACATAATTTAGAACTGTGGTCAAGTGAAGAGACCGAAACCTGAGTTTGCACCCAACGCAACAGTAATCAAGATCTTCCAACGCAACGGGGCGGCGTCAAGAATTTATGACCACGACGGATTCAACGTGCACCAGCATCATACACCGCACTATTAATTGTCGGAATAACAGTTTTAGCAGAATCCGTTATTAGGATTGTCTAAACTAGGTATAGTGCCTGTCCGGAAGTCTTAATCCAGCACACCAAATAGGTGCATATCATCCATTCAATTGACCCAATGGCAGTGTCAATTATATCAAACATAAGAGAAAATGTAACATATTCAATTTAATAATTATTTAGTTAAAAAAAAATTTCTCATTTGCCTTTAAAGTACACCCATATGGGTTTAATTAATCTAAAATATTATTAATGCTTAGTAATTACGAAATTTTAGCTAATTTTTAGTTTCGAAATGAAAAACCTATATCAAAGTAAAAATTATTTCTTAACCATTGAAATTAAGAGTATTTTTACTAATTGTGACATTATTCGAAGAAGATTTTGATACTAAAAATACAATTAAGCCAACTTGAAAAATAAAATAGCTATTATAATTTGAAAAGTCAATTCTTACTAAGTTTCAAAAATTAATGTTCTCAAATACATTTTATTTTGCCACAATTGTATTTTATAACCATTATTAATTTTTGCATTCCAATACCAAAAAAAACCCAATGTACATTTAAATTGAAACCTAACTCTATTAAGGGATAAAATATGGAAAATGTGTAACAGCTTGGGTAAATATTTGTCTCAAATACGCATTCAGTCTGTTTGAGAAATGAAAAAATAAACACATAAAGTGAAATTTCAATTTTTAGGAGAAACATTTTATGTGACAGTACAAATAATACTGGTTAGTATTACTCTAAACTTTGAACTAGTTTTAAATAAGATATTATTTATTACTACTAACTTTTGGCAGCTAAAGCCATGTGGACATTTTCCTCTAAATTTAAAATGATAATTTGTGCAGTATCTTCTATACGTAATGAATAAAATTTAAAATAAGAAATTTTGTCAATAAATCAAAGCACGAGAAGTCTTTCGATTTAAAGATAATTGGATTTGAATTTATTATGTCTTTTTTTATTGTCTTTCTGTAACGACATGTAATTTAAAATATTTTGGGGCTTAAAAACTTTTCCTGAGCCTCCTTCATCCGGAAAATATTTTAGTATTTCTATTTATTATTATTAATAATTCTATTAAAGTCTAAACTATGTTTGTTATTTTATATATTTGAGCTGAATAATGCTGTCTTATGGAGATAGTATTATGTATTGTTCCTGTAATAACTTTACTTAGATACCCTCAATTTAGTCAAAATACAATAAAAATGAAATTAAATCTATAAAAGTAAAGCATCAGACTTCATTTATTATTTTGAATTTTCAGTCTAAATCAATCCTTTCACGATAATGGATAATCTTTAACATATAACATTACTTTTTAATTTTGTTTCTAACAATATTAAAAAAGATACAACTATGTGAGTTTTCCTTTGTTCTCTATACCTCACCACAGTTTAAGTATGCAGTACACAAATGTTCTACAGGAAAAAGGGTTAATAATTCTAATTTCCGAGTGCGAGAACCATTTCAAGAGATATTTGTATTATTTTTATTTGTTTTTGCTTCAGTTAGAGTGTAATATTAATTATTTTTTCCTTCGATTTTGACGTAACAGGCCGAGCGAATATCAGGGCGGACTTATAGCGTAGGAGCGACCAATCAGAGAGGCAAAATTCCGTTTGTTTACTTGAATTTCCTCTGCGTAGAATATTTTAATGCTGCAAACTTAAGGTGTATTTTGGTATAGAACGGGATTGGTTTTCCTTCTTGGCGCATATTTTTACTGCAATATTTTCTTTTTTTTTATTTGAATAATAACAAAATTCAATGCATTTTTAAATAAGATTTTTGGAACTAGAGGACAAATTGGATGAAATTTTTAAAGTGAATTTATAGATTTTTCATGGGTTTTATTATTAGACGCAACAATAATTTAAAAGTTCACTGTAAATGTTTTACCTGTTAAAGTTAAGATAAATAACAATTGCAGTAATAAAGCACATCAAAGTTAAACGGCATACCCTATAAGTTAACTGTAACCCTGGTAGTTTTTATCCACCACTCTTAATTTGTAGACAATTTCAAACTGGGTACTCAAAAAATAATAATCTAGATCAGGGGTTCCCAACCTTTTTGCATCAGCGTACCGCTTGACTTTTTAAGAAATTCTGACGTACCATCAGACCTAAATATTTTAATAAACGTATAATATTTATTCTTCTAAATGTGCTCAAAGGTTTTTTTTAGTAAAATTCCAGCGAAAACTTCGTATTTAATGGTTAGATATTTGTTTATTTTTGACATGCTTATAATAAAGAAGTAAAAAGATTGAAATGCTATTAAAAGACTGTTTTGTTTATTACCTATAGGTCTTAAAACATGCAAATAAAAAATAGTACAACCTCAGCAAAGTCCGATCCAGAAGTTAATTAAAGATTTCCTTCTTAAAATAAGTTAATGTTTAAAATAATGAGTAATATGCTTGCATGCTCACTGCACATTCGTACCGAAGCTATTGATTGCATCATGTTGCTCACATCACTCACGCGTACCACATGAAATATTCCCACGTACCACCAGTGGTACGCGTACTACCGGTTGGGAACCTCCTGATCTAGATAACCCTCTAAACCTTCTATATGAGTATTAAGCTGAGTCACATTAAAACAATATTTTTAGCAGACAAATTAAGTCTTTAAACCATTTTAAAAAAATCAAATAGTAATAAATGTTGACTGCACTGCAACTTATTCGAGGGTAGGACCGCTCTTGGGAGCCATTATGTCATGTTATATTTTGTCAGAGAGTTATTATGGTTAAACCCAAACATTTTATAAACGCGGAAAATATAACAAAATTCATGCATTTTTAAGATATATTAATATAATAATTCTTCTCAATTAGGTTATTAAAAAATAAAAATGCATTAGATTTTTTTTTAAAACTAACATATAGAATGCAAAATAAATACCAGGGAAAATTATTTGAAAGAAAAAAAAATGTTTTTGATGAATTATTATTTTTAGGTATTTTATTCCCTTTCATTTGGAGAACCTTTAGCTTAGAGATTTTTTTTTTAAAGAGCCAAAGGCCACATACGCTAGCTTTTGAGCGGACCTTTTAACAATGGTAACAAATAAATTTTTTCATAGATAGTTCAATAAATGAAATAATAACAAAACTATAATTTAAATTATAGATAGCACTTACTGAACCATGACGGGTACCGGGAGTGGTACTACCAGCAGCTTCTTCTTCTTGAGGGCGAGCTTAGCGAGCCACAGAGCTTTCATGATCTTCTTCTTGTCAACGGCCAGCGCTTGAGTCTCCTCCACCACACCAGGACTCAGCAGAAGACATAGCAAGAGTAGACACGAAAATACTCGGGAGTTCATGATTTTCTTTACGAGTTTAATAGGGCACGGGGCTAAAAAATTAAAAAACTACTGTAAGTTTAATGAAAAAAAAATACGAAATAAAACTATCATAATACAAATAAATTTTTTTCATCCAGCAATGCAGTTATAATTTTTGTACATTACATTTAACTTTTCAATAAAAAAAAAATATCCAAGTGCAATAATCTAAATTTTTGAAAGCTTTAGCTATGATATTTAATAATCATAAAAATGTGTGAGAGTGGTTGACCGATGGAAAGACGTACATAGTTATTTAATATTATTTTTTACTTTTCCGTAATGAGGAAGGATCTAAAGTTTAAAAGCTGAAATCAGCTTACACATAGGTGATAATGCACTGTTCAAAATGGGTATTTAAGAGAGAGCTAAAGTTATCTAATTTGAATACTTTACTGTCTAAAAATGGGTCCAGGAAATAGTTAACTGTGAGCCCTTCAAAGAACGAATTAAAGCCGAGAATGTACACTAAAGAAATCTGAGAATGTACACTAAAGAATTTCAGAATTTTTACACAAAAATTTTAGTGTATAAAGATTGAATTTATTATATATGAAAAAGTGCAGTGATTATTAGTTGAATATTGAATCCGCTTTATGTAGAATTTAGTACTTGAAATGATTTAAGATCATGCTTATTTTCGTTTTTAAGTATAACTTAGATATATTAAAGCCTTTCATTTATCGTCATGCTGAGGATATGTCAAAGTGAGATAATTTTTTTAAAATAATTTTCTACAATTAAGTATCCTTTTAGTTATAAAGTAAGACGTTATTCAATGAATTTTTAAGAACTAATAAACATTAGAACTCTTTTTCTTACCTGTTGGAATGAAAGGCAAAATTGATTCTGAATCAGTTCCCGCCCTTCGAAAGCTTTTATACCAACAACTCTTCTGTCCACAAACGAAGAAAAAAAATGGCCTCTTCCTGGTTTTCATGCCTCTTCCAAAATACACATTTTGCAGAAGCATTTCGCAAACGATAATTGCTCCACTTTCTATCGTTTCTTATCGAGTTTATCGATATATTTAGAACCCATCAGACATTCGAATCGACCCCCTATGGTTACTCTGGAATTCACTTTCGGGGGGTTTGATTTTGAGGAACACTTTCCTTTGTTTACCCTTAGGATAGAAGGCAGACGTCTTCAAGAATATCCTGAAGTCGGTCTTGAAGAAACGAACCAAGTAGAATTGATAGTATCATGCTAACATATGTATTGTTATTAAAATTATTATTTTTTTAATCTTGTAAATATGTACAGATGCTGATGCAAAGATGTCCAACTTAGTTTGTAACTATATTTTTAAAGCTACGAGAGAGGTACACAATTTGGCTGAAAAAATATGTAAACGTGTTTTCACACTAAATGAGATTTAAATTAACTTTTTTGACAGAAAATTTAATTTCTTAACTTTTGGTAAAAGTTACATTTCTGTAGTATGATTATAAAAGGCTACTCTATGATCTACATTTTAAAATTTAATAAAATCATTAAATGTATGTATTTTTACAAATTGTTGCTGGAAAACCAGACAGCCAGGTTTATACGTCTATATGCCTCAGAGGGTTAAAATAAGAGATAGATACCATGACACAATTTCATCTAACTTTGCATTTAAGGCAATGACAAAAAAATGACAATGAGTGCGTTCTATTTAAGGGAGGAGCATAGACTTTATAGCCCGTTACCCTACTCACCAGAAGTGACACAGGCACAAGAGACACACAAAGAAAGGACGACACAAACACATAGACAAATAACAACATTTATTGTTAAACACAAACATCCATGCCTTACCGGGATTTGAACCCAAACCCAGAAGCTGTAAAGGCTAGCTCCCTAACCGTTGGGCTGCCGGGTCGACTGCATTTAATTAAAAAAATTAACATTAATTTTAATATTGAAGCATTGGGAATTTACATTTTCTACTTATCAAGCTCCAAAAGCAGACATTTTAACTGAAAAAACGAATCCTGGTTGATATAAATGGATTTATTTCCAGTTTAGCAATGCGTGCTGTTGACAATGCACCAATAGATTAATACCACACCATCCACATAAATAGTAATAACCATATACGAGTGATTTTCTCAAAACTTGTGTGTCCTCATCAACGCCTTTCATGAAAATATTTATTTTTATTACTTAAGTTTTTTTTTATTTAAAACAAAAAATAGAAATATATGAGTAACTATCAAATTACTACAATAATTCTTAAAATAAGATATCAGTGAATAAAGTATAGACTGTGAAAAAAAAATGTTTTACATATGCAAAATATTTAAGCATATGAAAGTAACCTGATTGTATCTAGCTTAATTTTCACATTTTACATTCTTTGTGTGTGTGTGAACACATTTATGTGCAAAATTTAAAAAATAATACCTCTAACTGAATTGGCTGCACTATTAAGATTTTTTATTTTAGAAAAAACATGGTTCTTTTCTGCGTGCAGCATAATTCTTTCTTCTTCCACATTGTTAAAAAGTGTGAATTAGTCTTCACACTCGAGTAACCAGGTTAAACGATCCCATGTAAAAACTGCAAGAACCGTTGTTCTATTCCGGAACCTAAATATAACTCCATCGCTGGATGTATAAAATTGTAACTGTCATTTGTTTCAAAATTCATTCCTTTATTTTATATTTGTTAAAAAATTATTAATATGTTTGTTTTTAAATAACCATTCTTAGACATATATTTGTAAGACAAAACGTTAATTACAAAAAAATTATCTTCATAAACAATGAGCATCCCCCTAAAATTTTTCTTTCAAAATATTCTCAGGTGACGTAGTTCGATCCAAATTTCATTACTGCTTTTTCTTCGATCGATACTCTTTTACCAAGTCACATAGAATACAAGTGATAAAGAATTTATTTTCATTCAGCATTTCTATTGCAACTCAAGCCCTAAAATAGATCCTCTCTTATTTTTGAAAAAAAAAAAAAATTCTCACTCAATATTTTCGAATATCGTTTTGTCAAATTAACGAAGCGAAGTGAAGAAACTTCTCTGATTGATTTAATTGTTTGCCCAAGAGAGTTTTTTTTAACGTCTGATAAAATAGGATGTACTCTCCTGCTGTTTCCATTTCCTAGAAAAAGAAAGTGAAAATATTATTTCGTTGTTGCCTGACAGTTAAAAAAGATGGATTAATTCTGGTCTGTCAATGTTTGGATAGCGGATTAGATTAGGATAGAAGCATCATATATTTTACAATTAAGTGTGTAATAGGAAGTGAGGAGGTTTTGTTTTTGTACGAAAGCTATTGAGGTTGAAAAGATGTCAAGAGTAAAGTATAAAGAAAGCATTGTTCGTTTCAGTCGAAAAGAAGTTCACAGGACAATTTTATAAAAAAATAATATATGAAAAATTACTGAACGAAATGATTGATTATTAAAAAGACTCAAAATTGGAAACTAGAATTCGAAATCATGCAAAAATATAACAAATTTCCGGTGAAGCCATGAGATTTTTTAAAATTTGAAAATCAATGGATTAAAAAGAAGCAATTGAGAAACGGAGCAATAGCCTATTAAGTCACAAGCCACTAATAGTTTGTGTTAGAAAACAAACCTATCTATTGATTTTTTTAAAGTTTATATCAATTATTTTGCATTGCATACTTAAGAAAAATATTTTGCTGATATCAGAGGGGGGATGGGTCAAAATACTGTCGATAATAATCGATAATGTGAATACTGACGATATCAATCCGTATTTGCTTAACACTTTCAGTCCCAAGGATGCCGTTTGGCATCATCATGTTTCTGATCATAATTGAAAAAAATAGGGCTGACATCTATTTTGATTAATAAAAAATATTTTCTTATAGAAAAAAGTATGAAGAATGGAATGATGTGCTTTTTGGTATCATAAATAGCTATAGAAGATCAGAAAAAAATCCAAAAATGATGATGCCAAATTGTCATTGGGGAAAGGGTTAAAGTTCTGTCTCCTTATACCGGTAGCTGACGAATGAGCATTTCGCACCCCGGTGCAATATAATGCTAACTTTATGCCCTCTTGGCCACTATCGATCTACTGTGCATTTATTAAAACTAATAACCTTTTCGAGATGGACCTAGGAATTTTTAAAATATCGAGAAGGGATTTCTACACATACATTCATTGAAAATGTATCGGATTTAATGTAAGAGCAACTACTGTTTAAGAAAAGATAAAATGCAATAATTTGTTTTTTCTTCTCTAAATTAACTTTAAGAAGCGACACTGTCAAGCTTTTAGTCACTTATTTGATGAGTTTTCATTTCACAGATGCAAGGCACATTGGAAATTCGGAAAAATTGTGGTTATTCACATTTAATGACATTACTATTTTAACAGGTAATTTAAAAAATCGATTTCGGTAAACTAATTAAATGCAAAGAAATAACTGAATTTTCTTTTTAGTAAATCCGTTAATTATTTGAGTTCTTTTGCATCATTAGGGTTGTTTATAACTACCACGTGATATCAATTGATTAATAATAGCTACATTGAATGTACGTTTAAAGGACTACGCCTTTTAAACGTGTTTAACCTTCTTCCTGAAAACTATTTACTTGGCACTTCCAATTTAAATTGTCTTTAATTTACTTCTAAATGTGCGAATGTATTCGAGGTTCACTTCAAAGTTGAGGCCACTCACTACGTTGAATAATAATAAAGTCGTGAGTATTTCTCCTTAAAAAATATTGCACTCTTAAAACAGACGAGTGAAATTCACTCCAGTAGGAGAAGTGCATTTTCGACACTGGAAAGGTGTGAATATTAAATCAGACTGAGTTAAAATCACTCGTTTGGAGTGATCCTGTTGGAGGTTTAACACACAAAGGATCCACTCCAAGAGGAGAAGTGCATTTTCCAGACTGGAGGAGTGAAAATTACTCAGACTGAGCTCGTTCGTTTAAGAGTGTACAAATATACATTTTCTTTTCATGTCAGAACCTCATAGGGGAAACTTCAGCAGCTGTTTGAGGGCCTAAATGTCTGAGGTAAAAAAAATAAAAATAAATAAAAAAAACATTTTGATGGTATGGTATGATAGGTACATATATATTCCAGCTTGTGTGCTTGTTCCGAGAACCGCTTATAAGCTTTCGTCAAGTGGACAGACACAGAAAGAGTTTTTACAAGCACAAGAGACACACAAAGAAAGAACAACACAAACACATAAACAAATAACAACATTCATAGAAGGTCACTAACATCCATGCCTGACTGGGATTCGAGCCCGACCCCAGCAGCTCCAAAGGCTAGCATAACAACGATTGCACCACCGGGGCAGCATTTTGATGGTAACGTATGCATGTTTTTTAAGGTTTTTCAATGGTATACCTTCAACCTTCAGCACATACATTAAAGGTCCATATTATTAGAAAAAATTATATAACATCGAAATCATGTTTGCATATTTAAAAAGTCCATCAAATACATTAAATCCTATTTAATTAGATATTCATTCAACGCAAATACGATCTACTTACATATCTGAAAATTTTAACTACGTCAAATATTGTTTGCCTCCTTAACTTTCGTTTAAATTGTTGAAGGAATACAATCTCAGTGGATTTGGAAAAATAAACAATCAGGCTTTTAATACAATAAAGGATAATCGTAAAAATTATCAAACTTTTAAAATTATCCGACCTTTTCCTTTTTCAAGGTAAGAAGATACCTTATTAAAATAGATTACCAAACTTTTTGAAGTTGAAACAAAATTTATTTTTATATGCATTTCGGAATGCCTCAAACTATCGCCTAGTACAAACTTAATTAAATTAAACCTAACCATTTAAACATAAATTCATGTGTTAGTAGAAAAGAACCAATATTTATTGCTATTTCTATATGAAAAAGGCCCCTTTTCTTATAGCTAAGAGAAATTCAAGCTTAACCAAGTTTTTACTGGCACGTGGAGTGTAACATAAAAATCCAATGCGTCATCCTAATTTTTCTTCCGATGGGGGGCTATGGTTAAACGAACCATGAAATATCTTCTTGCTTCGGTAAGTTTTTATGTGCGTTACATAAACGAACTGAGCTGTAAAGTTGTTTTTAGTGATATTCTTGCGAATGGGGAAATAAAGGGTTGATATTTCTTGGTAAAGAGGATTTTAGTAAGTTGTTGTTTTGGATAGATATATTGCACCTTCGAATGCTAGGCATTTAAAATGTTAATGGTATAATACATAAACGATATTAATATACAGGTGAGGCAAATAAAAGTGGCTCCAAAGTGGAGATAAGAATAAGACAGAAACGTTGCCAAGTCAAAAACTAACACAAAAACAGGTTTGCTAACTGAAGCTATTGATTGCTGATGGCAATGCTAACTGATGGCTTAACTATTGCTAACTGATGGCTTCAATATTAAGCCCAAACAAACGCTTGGCAAATTATTTGCCGGCAACTACGCTATGGTTTGAGAAGCTAGTTGAAAAAATACAGGGTGGTTATAAAATAACGCACCCTATTCGGAGCGGTCTGTAGCTTCAATAAATAATCCAAATGCAAAAAACTTTGAGATACTTACTAATCAAGAAGGGGGAAAAAGAATGGAATCATAAAAAATATACTCGTCTTTTGACCAAGGTTCTAAATTACGAGGCGTAATTGCATGTGTTGGCTGAAATTGGCCATAATTGGGCAAGCCTCGTATTTAGAACCCTGGTCAAGAGACGAGTCTCTGTTGAATGATTCCATACTTTTTCGAAAAAAAGAAACTCGTCTCTTGACCAGTGTTCTAAATTACGAGGCGAAATTAGCTGTGTTGGCCGAAATTGGCCATAATTGACTACGCCTCGTATTTAGAACCCTGGTCAAGCGACGAGTTTGCTTTTTGTGATGATTCTTTTTTATGATTCTTTTTTATGATTCTAAGTTTCTTCCCCCTTCTTGATTAGTAAGTGTCTCAATTTTTGTTGCATTTGGATTATTCATTCAAGCTACAGATCGCTCCGAATAGGGTGCGTTATTTTAAAACCACCCTGTATAAACAAGGTTTGTAGAGCTGATTAAGAAAAGTTCCCACTAGTGATAATTTCGATCGTTATTTATCCTATGGAATAGGACCTTCTTGTCTTTGTTAATACAAAACATTCTAAATTGACTGCAAGACACAAAAATCGCATTATGGGACGTCTTCATACAATATGAACTAAGATCTGAATTCGCCACTAGTCCAAGTAGCTCTAATGTAAAGCTAATCCGATCCAACCAATGACCAAACAGATTTAAGGGGTCATAGGAGTCTTAAAAATGTGCAAAGAAGGTACTACAAAACATAGTTTGATCTTTCATGTCATTTTTGAACTACTCAATGTATAAGTATAATTTTTTTATATGTAATTCTACAAGATTTATTTATTATAAAACAAGTTTTAAAATTTATAAAACTTTAGCCAAAACTAAAATAAATGATATTAAACATGAAGCTATTTGAACACATTGTGATTAGGCTTGCGCGGCAAATTGTGAGGTCAAAATTAAGAAAATGACCAAGAAAATGACTTTATATTGTACAAATATGTACAAACAAAGACTTATACCTAAATTCTCAGCTCAATTTTAATCAGAAATTATTTTTAAAAAAGTTTAAAATCAAAATTTTTAAATTTTTATTAATTTTTTTAGAAAAAAGTTCGTAAAATAATTTATAATTAAAATTGAGCTGAGAATTTAGGTATAAGTCTTTGTTTGTACATATTTGTACAGTATAAAGTCATTTTCTTGGTCATTTTTTCAATTTTGACCTCACAATTTGCCGCGCAAGCCTAATCACAATGTGTTCAAATAGCTTCATGTTTAATATCATTTATTTTAGTTTTGGCTAAAGTTTCATAAATTTTAAAACTTGTTTTATAATAAATAAATCCTGTAGAATTACATATAAAAAAATTATACTCATTTATTGAGTAGTTAAAAAATGACATGAAAGATCAAACTATGATTTTTAGTACCTTCTTTGCACATTTTTAAGACTCCTATGACCCCTTAAGGCGGCTTCAAGAGTTTTTCTCGCCAAGCATTTCAACGTATTCCTATCTCTAGACTGGGGCCACTATATTTGACTCACTCTGTATTATTATTAGAGGTTATCAGAGGTTGTTGCATTGAAACGGTTGAATAATTTTTTTATTGTTAAAAAATTTAATAATTTTTTAATAGTTAAAAGATTTAAATAGAGAAGTTTAATTTTGAAAACACGTTATCACATCATTTCTACGCAAATTTCAATTTTGTTTTTGCTTGAATTTGCTACATGGAATCCTGATAAAAATTGTACTAATAACACCTAGAATATAACCTATTTACATCATAAAGTAACCCGCATAACCTAAATTTGTCAAGCAGTTACCGAGAAAGTACTCAGAAAAAAAAATCGACTTTTTGTATTGAGTTGTCATCAATACTTTATTATCAATTGTCCCAAATGTGTAGTACATATAAATATAATTTGAACTTATTTGATTGAACTCGTCAACATAATTGTTAAAAATAAAAAGGTCATTTTCAAAATCGGTTAGGTTGTCAAATCCCCGAGAAAAAGAGTCAGCGAAATTGTAAATTTTTTTTTCACTGAATAAGGGTTTAATATTTCCAAATGTGCAGTACAAGTAAATTTAATTTCAACATAGTTAACCGAATTTGTGTAAATAGTTCTTCTAAAATTCTAAAATTAAATGTTGTCAAGTTCACCCTAAGAAAAAGCAAGCCAACAAAATTGTATGTAGCTTTAACTGTGTGCATAAGTGTTTAATTTAAATTTAACTAGATATGTTTTATCTGTATTTTATTTATTTTTTATGATGTAAAATGATTTGAAAATACTCTAAGATAATATACTGTAAGATTTAATAAATATAAAGATTTTATTTAATGGGGTAACACATTATAGGAGAATAAGTAACATAGACAATATGTAGGCGGATTTGTACAGGGTAAAAAGTGTGATTTTGCGCTACACGTGCCATTCAGGAATTCACAAGAACAAGATATAGCTTGAGTTAGAGAAATACAATTGCGAATTTTCTTTGGTCAATAATCACTTTGATTGATAATAACACGTATATTAAGTTTTCAACGGCGGCGCTTACTTTGTAACGAGGGCTTATTGTGTTCAACTGCAACTAAGTTTAGTGTGCAGTTCCGACAATGACACCTCATTGCTACATTGTGTCGAATTGGATCAAATGAAATTATTTATGCACTATATTTAGTTTTTACAAGATAAGTGAAAAAATATGGGTTTTCCTTTTACCGTAATGAAATATTTCACAAAAATAATGACAAGTGAACAATTTGGTTGAATCGTAATAATTAACACGATTATAACTTTATAGTGCTTTAAAGGAACTTTTATTAATTTCCTAATATTTAAGCCTTTAATTATAACAAACGTTATAAAATTAGTAAAATTAAAAACTAAGTTAAAGAATTTTTTAAGTAGTATGAATTTTATAAAATGTGTTTAATGGAAACAATTAGGTGCTAAATATCGAACGTATAAAAATATTAAATAAAATAAAAGAAATAATTTTGAGATGAAACATTATTAAAAATATTATAAAAGAATTGAAGGAAAACAAGAAGTTCTAAAAGAACTAAAATAGCCTACTTTCCTGTTACTTAAATACTTACTAAAATTCTTATCTTGAAAAAACTAGGATCGTTACAGTAAGTGACATCAACAACCGTTTCTACATTAAATTTATATACAAAAGAATAAATTTCACTAACCACAGCATCTAGCTATAATTTCAACTTCGTAAAGCCATTATTTTCATTTATTTTCTATCACCAATAAAATAAATATTACTTATCGTCCGCATGATTTATTTGCAGTTATAAATAAATATTTAATTTTTCGTAGAAAAAAAACCATAAAACTATTCCAAAATGCACTTAAAATAATAAATGTAAATAAACAAGTAGGTTTGTAACAGAATCTGTCACTTAACCTGCTTCCAAACAACAGTTGTGTTTAACAGGTAAAAAGGCGCCAAACACAGCATTAATTCTATATTAAACATTTACCAGCTAAATTCAGCTAGTTTCATTTATTTTATTTCGAGAATTAAATAATTATTATTTAAAACGTTTGCAAAAAATTATATTTCAAAGAATAAATATGTAATATTTTTCTCTTTTGAATAGAATGAAAACATTGCTTACCTACATACAGAATCTTGAAGTGAAATATATTTGACGTCATTTCAAACTGATCGATGTCGCAAAAATAAATTTATTTTAATTCATTGTCTAAAAGAATTAAAGTTTCTCAAGCGATTGTTGCCATGGCAATGGTGATTTATTTCTAATAAAATGGCTTCCTATGCTTTTTAAATGAGCATTAAATGTTAAAGTTTTTAAGGTAATTGAAGTACTTAGAATTCGAATTCTTTTCTGAAATTTTCAATATATTCTCATTTGGATACGCTGAATTTTTTGACGTATATCACTTTTCCGTAGCATTTGTAGTTAAATTCAGCGATTTAAATGACTCGAAATCGAATTTCAATGCTAATTCAATGGGAAATTCGTCGACAAATAGAAGATTTATGTCCGTCCGTTCGTACAGACAGACGGACAAAAAGTATGAAAGTCGGGTCTTTGAGGTCATAGCTTTCTAACAAAAAAAGAATTTTTAAGATCGGATGGATAGAACCGATTTTGGAAGGGGGGTACGGACAGACGGACGGACGGACAGACAGACAGACAGACGGACGGACGGACGGACATCGACCGCATGTCAATACCTACTTTTTTATTTTTTTTTAATTCTTCGAATTAAAAAAAAAAAGAAAAGTAGGCTAAAAATGGCTTCCTATGCTTTTTAAATGAGCATTAAATGTTAAAGTTTTTAAGTAATTGAAGTACTTAGAATTCGAATTCTTTTCTGAAATTTTCAATATATTCTCATTTGGATACGCTGAATTTTTTGACGTATATCACTTTTCCGTAGCATTTGTAGTTAAATTCAGCGATTTAAATGACTCGAAATCGAATTTCAATGCTAATTCAATGGGAAATTCGTCGACAAATAGAAGATTTATGTCCGTCCGTTCGTACAGACAGACGGACAAAAAGTATGAAAGTCGGGTCTTTGAGGTCATAGCTTTCTAACAAAAAAAGAATTTTTAAGATCGGATGGATAGAACCGATTTTGGAAGGGGGGTACGGACAGACGGACGGACGGACAGACAGACAGACAGACGGACGGACGGACGGACATCGACCGCATGTCAATACCTACTTTTTTATTTTTTTTTAATTCTTCGAATTAAAAAAAAAAGAAAAGTAGGCTAAAAATGAGTAATAAAAAAAATATGAGTAAAACTGCTGCCAAACTAGTGCTGCCATCTACATCATGTTATATGAAAAACTAAGAAAGGAAGTAAAATACAGTTATTGGGATATGAAGCAATTTTATCATTAAAAATGAATTTTTAATGGTTGTTTGAATTTTTTTTGAAGTTTAAAAGTCTTTGAGTATTTAAGCATTGAAACAGTAATTCTTTTTAAAATTAAAATAAAGTATTTTAAAAGTTTAGCCCAATTTTAAATCTCAGTTTTGTCCAATAATATGAACATAAGACTTTTTTCTTCTTCTTCTAGAATTCTTATTAAAAGATTATTCCTCATTGAAGAAATATATTATTCCATAAGCTTGTGATAATATTGAAAAAAAAAAGTGAAAATACGAAAGCTTAATAAATACAAAAATATTATAATGTGGAAATACAGATAATACAATTGAACATCTAATTGGTAAACAATTAATGAACAATCAAAGAATCACATTGTGGTTCATTTTATGCCGTCATTCTAAACTGATTCATGAAAAAAAAAGTATTTTCCTTCGAATATTTTTAAATAAATAAAGTTCCTTTCGTCATTGTTAATTTGGCAACAGCGATTTAAATGACTCAAAATTGAATGTCAATGCTAATTCAATAGGAAATTCGCCGACAAACAGTAGATTTATGTCCTTCCGGACGTACAGACAGATGGACAAAAAGTATGAAAGTCGGGTCTCTGAGGTCATACCTTTCTAACAAAAAAAATAATTTTTAAGATCCGATGGATAAAACCGATTTTGGAAGTATTCGACGCCGTTAAGTAGATGAGCAAAATTTATTACATTATCACTCTCAGTGTATCACCATTTTTTTTCTTAAATATAAAAATAACGAACGTGTTCCTTATGTAATGACTATGTACTGGTTACTTGTGAAAAGAATATGCTAAAATAAATAGAAAGTTATCTACCGAAGTAACAGATATATTTTGTGGATTAAGTTTTTTAAAACTATTTTTTGATGGCTTTCCCTTTTTAAATGCTATTACCTCTCCTGTTTTAAATCAATTTGCTTTAGTAACACAAAATTAATTGAGCTGACAAAAAAAGCAATATTAAAAAAAAAAAACATAATTTCATTATATTATCCCAATGAAATACAAAAACAGCCCTGCCAGCTGGCGCAACTCAGTCGACTGTCCAGCTGAGCAGGCCAAAACATCTTATACTGGGTTTACATGCTTCGAGCGCTGTTTCCAGCATGAGCGACCTTCATCGATTCGACCTATGGTTGGCGAGAAATTGGCGAGTGAGATTGTATAGCGCGGGGATTTGATGATGTGACTAAATTGAATTCACGATGTAGGATCAATTAAAAAAAGAGAGAAACGGCCAATATAGTTGCCATTTACCTTATGGTAACTAATTCCTTTGATCTCGGGCAGAAAACCGAAAAAAGATGGGTTGGTGGCCTTGAGAGCCGGCTTCAGCGGATGTTCGAATAAGTACGTATAAAGCGGTTACCTTGAGATAATCAAGGCCATGCTGAAATGGCTGCTCGAAGCAAACGCTCGAAGCATGTAACCCCGGTGTTAAACATAGTTATAAATCACATTTTATCTCGCCTCCAGTGCCTAGTCTTCCACAAGGCCCGTTAGGACCGGGCCTGGGGCCCCCAAATTTTAGGGGCCCCTACATTTCAGTTTCTATTTTGCGTAATGCTGTAAATCCCCAAACTACCAGCAAACTAATACTAATATTTCTGATACCCCACTTTGTTTTTTTGCTCGAATTTGATTGGAAAATTGAGCTAAAAGTGATTGTTTTGATCGATGTTTATAAGGAAGCCCATAAAATTGTAGCACATATTTGATACCAAGGTCATATAGCACCATCATTACTGGAAATTATACTCAACATTTTTCAAAGGGGCCCCCAAAATATAGATTGTGCCTATAGTCTGAGTTTTCTAGAACAGGCCCTGCTTCCCTACCATATCATGTTTTCTTTTCTTTTTTAGCTGATATAATCATTTCATCTTTAGTTTGATTTAGATCTCTAAATCTAATAGTCATGTCTCACTTCAATATACCATTTTAACCTTCTAAAAGGAAGAACCTAGTGTTTGTCACAGTATGGCCCATGTTGCACTTGAATCCAACATCAATCGTCACATGGTCGCGAAGATAGGAATGAAGAAACGGTTTAAGCTAGCAATCTAATTTATTTATAACATAGCAGAATGCAGAACTGCCCACTAACTGGTGGTATTTAGGTTTTATAGTGGACATAGAATGTTCTAGAAAGATCGAAATGGAATACTAAAGAAAGTTCCAGAATCATCCCGATTCCAGGCAAATAATAATAATTCAAATTTTTAGTTTAACGATTTCTTTCGCGTGGTAGGCGAGCATTCAACCACTGGACTAACGACGCATGATGGTAGTTATCTTTTGTGCGGCATTATATCCATACAAATCATCGCCCATTTTAAGAAATGAAGTAGCATACATTAACTTTTGAAGTTAAACCAGTTTGCATTGCAAATTAAAAATCTACACTGGTTCATTCTCATCATTCTCATTTGAATAGATGTTTTGATATTGCGCCAGGGAGCACCCACACTCTCTGATACATTCCAGTTTGTTCATCGAACACACGTAGTTGGTTCGAGTTCAACAAGTATAGTACATCTACACTGCTATGCTTTGTATATGGAAATGGATCTTTCTACATCTATTTAGGTTTGATTTCATTATTATCTTTGTGCTATCCGCAACCCAGAAAGTCGGTATACACCAGTGCATTTTCCCACACAAATACCTGATAATGTGCTGTTTAATTTGGATGAATATATGTATGCAGAATGAACCATTTCAGGAGATGTGAGAGGAGTTGTAATTCCTCTGTCTTAGTTACCTACTAATTATATGTTTAGATAAAGTTTTTATGTTGAGGAAGTTTCAAACTATGAACAATCAAACATATAAATAAGCCATTTATCAAAGTGGCCTCTAGGAGATCATCAAAAAAATTAACGATTTTAATTTTTCTCTCCAAATACATAAAATTTGACCTTAAGAATTTTTAGTGTTTAGTGGTTCTCAAAATATAGAAAATCAAGTTTTCACCATGTAGAAAAATGGCGGTTTATCTAAGTGTGTCCCCCTCAAACAGATTATATAGCAGTCTAAAAATCATGCTAAACATCAACACATTTAGCATAATGGTCGCATTTCGGGACGAGCAAAATTTTTGGCCTTTATCCTCTAATCTACAACCTTAGAAGAAATAGTTATTCAAAATTATTCCCGGTTAAAACACCTTTTTCCATTAAAACCCATACTAAGAGAACACCTCCCGAATATATTTTCTAAATTTAATCTGGATAATTTGATTGGATTTCTTTTCAAAAGAAATTTTTTTTGGAGCACTTGAAATACCAATCTAAAACTATTGTTTTTTTCCTAAAATAAATATGATAAGGAGAAAGATTTCGATAAATTATTTCTTACATTCGATTGTAATTAACCCCCGATTGTTTTCTGAAAGAAAAAAAAATACAGAATTGTTTGCAATTTGTTGTCGCTAATGAGTAATATTTCAGCTTAAAGGACATACTTTGAAGCATTTTAAGCACATTTGTCAAATCACTTCATTCTAATTAAATTTTTTTGACGGTGTTGACACTATAACACTTACTACAAAAATCTATAGCTCATTATTTTTTAATATTTTTTTTTATCGTAAAGTATTGATACAAAAAATATAAGTTGAGGATTTCTTCAAGAATTTGATTTTACTTTTTGTTTTCAAAATCTAAAATGATATCTTGTAACCAAATAAATTATAAAAATTGTAACTCTTAATAAAAATTATTGACCGCTTGTTTTTTACTGAAAAGTTAAGATTTCATATCATTGATTAAAATATAATTAGTAGACTTAGATGTCTAAGAGCTTTAAGTGTATGAAGATTTTTAAAAACATAATTTGTTCGTTCTGCTTGTTTTTTTCTTATTTCAGAATGATAGGGTGATTTAACCGCTGTTGAAGATTTTCCGGTCTGAAAATTATTACAATTGATTTATTTGAATGAGTTCTAAACAACACAAGTGAATTTATTAAGGGCATCCGTCACTTTTCAATGGATTTAATACGATGGGAGACGATTATACTTTTGGTTACACATTCTTTTTTTGGCATAAGGTGAGAAATAAATTTAGTTTTACAAGCGGTGTTAGAAAAAAACAACAAATACATAGACTAAATTTTTTTCAGAGTTGGATCATATTTTTAGTTATTATAGTTTTGTTTTTAAGAAATATATAATCCTATAAAGGAATTAGAATGTACAAGCGTTCAAAGAAACAATTTAAAAATACTTTTTACTCCAATCTATCACACACAGAATTGAAGATAAGATCACTAGAAGTTTCCTCTTTCCCAAGTAAAATAATTTCCACTGAAAAGAATAATAAATAATTGCACAAGAATTGTTCATTTTTAATGTGAAATTTATCACATGTCTTGTTAAAGAACCAAAATATATGCTGAATTTTGTGTAAAAATAAGTGGTAGTAGAAATATTTAGTACTAGTCATGCACGCATATGTTATTAGAGTTTAGGGTAATATAGTTTATCTAAAACTCGTGACATGCAAGCGTAAATTGATGGATAGAGGAATTTCTTTTTTTAAAAAATGAAATAAAAAAAAATCAAGTTTACTATTTGAAGTGAGAGGAATACCAAAATCTAAACTGATGGCATACCAATAATTCTTGGACAGACTTGGAAAAAACACACGTGTAGCAAAATAAAAAGTGTAAACGAACAACATTCAAGTTTGAATATTTTTTTTCAATTTTCAATACTGGGTTTTTCAGAAATGAGGTCGTAAACCTCCATTCGGAATTTGCGAAATTGATTTTCATTCTTCTTCTTCTTCATAAGCTCAACAGCCTTTTGCAGGCCAAGGCTGACTCGCTGATCCTCCTCCAGTTGGCCCTATTAGCCGCAATGGCTCTCCATCGGTTGACTCCTATTATTTTGAGGTCCCTTTCGACATCGTCTAACCATCGTGTGGGTGGTCGTCCCCTACGTCTTGTACCTTCAATTTTGGAAAAAGTCACTTCATTGGTGGGAATTTTCATTATTAGAGCAACTAATTTAGATGAAAACAGGCGTCAAAATGAAAATTGGGTAATCTGAACGATATTTAAGTAATTATTAAAAAAAAAACGCGATTCTTTAAAAAAAAAAAAAAACCTTGAACAAATATTACTACACAGTTTAAAAAAATTGGTGGAAGATTGCACCGGAATTCTGGAATTTTCGAGCTGCCACCAATATTTGGGCCGCTCCGGTGGCACAATCGTTAGGATTCTTGCCTTTGGAGCTGCTGGGGTCGGGTTCGAATTCCGGCCAGGCATGGGTGTTTGTGACCATCAATAAATGTTGTTATTTGTCTGTGTTATGTGTTTGCGTTGTCCTTTTTTTGTGTGTGTCTCTTGTGCTCGTAAAAACTCTTTCTGTGTCTGTCCCATTTGCTTATAAGCGGTTCTCTGAACAAGCACACAAGCTGGAATATATATGTACTATACCTTACCAAAATTTGGATCTTTGGTTCCCCAATTTTTGCTGATTATCAAAGTTATGATTTTATCACAAAATAAGTGAATTAACGCTCCAAATGGTGGTGGCAGTTAGAAAGTCCCAAGATTGTGGTGTAATTTTAGGCAATTTTTAAAAACAGTTTAATCGTGTAAATGTATATTTGTATTTACTAATTTTAAATTTTATTTATCACATATTTTCTTAATTGGTTTACTGCATTCTTTATAAAACTAAGTTTTTCTGACCATTGTACTAAACGAAACATTATCACTATGTTTGATAAATTACTTAAGAACTACTAAAAAGCTAATCGCTTAAAGCTTAATTTTCCACAGTACAAAAAAATTCAGTTGGTGAAAGTTCTATTCCAAACATAGTTAACTTTATTATCTACTTTTCACCTAAGAAAATACATTAAGGCAAGAATTAAATTTGTAAAAAAAAAGATAATATTAGCATAATCCGATGCTTTAGATAAAACACGAATATTTTGAAGAGTTTTCCACCATGAAATTCCAATAACAGCAATCTTATAAAAAAAAACTTTTCCTGAAACTATTTAAGATTTTTTCTTTTTACATGGTCAATTTTTCAGCATTGAAATATCTTCTTTGCATCCTTTTCTTTATCACAAAATCTGAAGTTAAACATTTGGTAATAAATATAGCAGAATTAAAATATTTTACTTTTCAAATTTCTTTATTACATAAGCATTTTTTATGGAATAAATTATTTTATGATTTAAAACCCAGCAACTAAGGTACAGAGTTAGTCAAAATGTATAGGACAATAAGAAGACTATTTTTGGACGAATAAGTGTTTATAGTAATCAAACTATAGCTACGTATGGACAGATAAACTTTTAACCTATCAATTATTGTCATATTCATTTTGACATTAAAAGACCCGTCACGTGACTGTCCGATTTTCCAGCAACACACTTGCTATCTAAAGATTTGTAAAATTTACAATTTAACTCATTTTTTAAATTTAAAGTATGGAGCCAGTGCTGTATTCGTAAAATTTGCACAGGGTATACTGTGGCTTCATAAAAAAATGATAGGGTATACTCTTAATATGAGTTGGTACTTGGTAATAAAACTTAAAAAAAATGCTCAAACTGTAATTCAAGATACAGAAATAAAACTTGGTTTAAGCTGCACATAAAGTAAACTTATCTTTTAAATCTTGCTCTTAACTAATTAGAAGGAAAAGGAACGGTAACTTACATAGAAATGTGGAAAATAAGCAAATTATTTATTTTTCAAAAAAAAAAAAAATCCTAAACAACAGAGTGAGATTCCTTTTCGTCTCGCCCTCGTACTGCTTTTGATTGGACATCAGTCGCTGCCCGATGGTTTACCAACCATGATCTCGCATACCTCTTTGGTCAGATCAAGTGGTGGACCATAAGCCTTAATGAATAATGAACATCAAACTTAACATTGGATCAGTAACTATGCCCTCAAATAAGTTATTATGATGTTCATTAAACTGAAGCCCCGTTCACACTCTGCCGTTGAGTAGGGTAAAGTTGATATTGTCATTAGCAGAGGTTGTAGATCGTCTGGCAAAGATTTTGGATTTTCAGAGAAATCTTCTAAGCTGTGGATTGCTTGCCCCTCATGATGAGGTTTATGATTTTTTGAAAATTAAAATGAAGTGTCAAACTCATTAAAAAATTTAAAGGGTATACGCTAATTTGGAAAATAATCACAGGGTATACTCTATTTTTTTTTAAAAATAAACCACAGGGTATACTCCGTATACCACCGTATACCCTCCAATATAGCCCTGTATGGAGCAGTCATTTCTAATGTTGTGCTACAGAAACAAATTTATACCAGTTCAAAGAAATTAAATTTTAAGTTAATTTTTTTAAACTCGTGCAGTGAAAACAAGATTACACTTCAACCAAATTACTTATTCGTCAGAGGGTTAAAGTACTATATAAGAGTAAAGGCTTGATTGCCTAGTGGCTTAGTGGTAGTGCTTCGCATTGCCACGCCACAGGTCCGGGGATCAAATCCTGGAGAGGGCGAGGTTGAACCATCCTTTCATCTCTTGAGAGGATCGATAAAATGGGTACCCTGCATGCTTGGGAACTTAACACCTGGGGGTTCGGCGTGAGGCTGACCACCTTACCGGGATATATGCCTAGCACCCCAGAGCACAGGTCACGAAAGCTGAAATGGGCACGGCAGGCCTTGCATCACTATTGTGTTGTTGCGCCGAGGAGTTTTAAAGGCTTGATTTCCACTTGTGTCTGTCCTTGTCCTTTTTCGTTGTTCCCTGGACACTTGGCAAGCGGAATCAAGCCTTCATGAACTATGTAAAATGATTGGATTAATATTTATCTTAAATATGAAGTTACTGTTAAATTACAAAATATTTTAAGCGATGCATTCATTTTTGGTGATCGTTTTGAATTAGGAATATTTGTACGCTCAAACATGTAACATTTTTAATACAAATATATTTTTTTGAAGGAAAAGTATTTTTTTTTCTAAAACTACGTTTTCAAGTAATCAGAAACAAAAAGTAAATATGCTTAAGATGTATTTTCACTTTCAAGATATAGAGTTAAAAAAAAAACCTTGAGCGAAAACACTTGACTTTGACTTTGAGCGAAAAACAAAGGTAGATTTCTTTTTTATTTAGAAATTTGCTTACTTTCAGTATGTATACTTATTTCTCTTCGCATACTTTTAAATTAAGTTTTGTTAAAATAAAGAGTTTGTAGTTGGAATAGAACGTATAAAACAAGTTTCAATTATGGAAGGGAAAAAATCGATGTGAGGAAAACAAAATTCCCTTTTTCAAACAATTAAAAAAAAACGAAGCTTGGATTAAAAAAATGTGTAAGGGATTTTTGTATAGAAATTCTTTTGCACAAACATCTATACCAATAATGTTGAGTGTGTACTTGTTTGTTCAGATAATTATATAGGACAGTAAAACATTTAATAAAACTATATCGATTATAAGAAGTAGTTTTGATGTTTAACCTTGTCTTCACTTACTTACTTACTTAGCCCTCTGTCACTCCATCACTGGAGCATAGGGCCTCCGTCAATTTCCTCCATCTCACTCTGTTGGTGGCCAGATGTTTCGCCTCCCGCCATGTTGTCCCCACGTCCTTCAGTTCTTTCTCGATCGTCCGTCTCCAAGTGTTTCTTGGTCTTCCCCTCTTTCGGTGCCCCTGGGGATTCCAGTCAAACGCCTGTCTTATCTTGAATTTTTCATTTTTTCGCAAAACGTGACCAATCCACTGCCACTTTCGTTTCTTAATTTCAAATTCAATTGGTATCTGATTTGCTCTCCTTAGAACTTCTTCGTTATTAATTTTATGGTACCACTTAATGCCAAGAATCCTTCTAAGGCACTTGTTAATGAAAACCTGAAGCTTTCTCACATTGGTTTTATTGCAGTGCCATGTTTCAGATCCATAGAGAAGGACAGACTTCACATTAGTGTTAAAAACTCTGATCTTAGTTGCGATAGAGATGGCCCTGTTTTTAAAAAACTTGATTAACATTGCAAAGCTACCTCGTGCCTTATTTAGTCTGATAGTGATATCCTCGTCCGTTCCACCTTTATTGTTGATGGAGCTACCAAGATATGTAAAGCTGGTCACTTCTTCTAGTTTTTGATTCTCAAGGAGGATGTCATTTGCTTGTTTAGGGTTGATTTTTAAAATTTTTGTTTTCTTTTGATTGATATTAAGCCCTATTTTCTTTGCTTCAGTATTCAGTCTACCTGTATTTTCCTGCATATCTTTAAGGGTATTAGTTAGCAGGCATAGGTCGTCAGCAAAATCAAGGTCACAAAGAAACTCAGTAAGTGTCCATCTAATACCCCTCTTGTTTTCTGTCACTTTCTGCATAATCCAGTCCACAGTAATCAGAAAAATTGTTGGAGAAAGGATACATCCCTGTCTGACTCCCGAGTTTACCTCAAAGGATTCTGATTGTATTCCATTATGAACTACTCTGATATAGTAGTTCTTGTATATGTTTTTAATGATTTTCACAAAACACTCTGGTATTCCGTAATATTTTAGCAGCTTCCAAAGTGTATCTCTATGTATACTGTCAAATGCCTTTTCGAAATCTATAAAATTCAAATAAACAGTCGATTGCCATTCAATGGATTGCTCGATTATAATCCTTAGGGTTGCAATGTGGTCGACACAAGCCCGATTCGCACGGAAACCGGCTTGTTCTGGTCGAAGCCTTTCATCAATTGCTTTTTTCATTCGTTCAAGTAGTATTCTTGTGAATATTTTACTCGAAACGTTCAATAGCGTTATACCTCTCCAGTTATCACATGATGTTAAGTCACCTTTTTTTGGCAACTTTATAAGCAAACCCTCGTTCCAGTCATCTGGTATCACACCCTCCTCAAAGATTTTATTAAACAGGTCAGTTAGCTTCTCGAGTGCAGTTTTGGAGCTTTCCTTGAAAAGTTCTCCGGGAAGGTTATCGCTGCCAGCAGCTTTCCCGCACTTGAGCAATTTTATTGCTCTCTGCACTTCAAAGAGTTTAATTCGGCCTGTATCAATGTTTAATTGAACGGGTGCATCATCTGGGATCTCCTCCAAAACAATAGGGTTAGGTCTGTTTAAGGTTTCTTTAAAGTGTTCTACCCATCTCTTTACTTGTTCTTCACTTGCTGTCAGTTTCTGTCCTTGCTTATTTTTGATAGGTACCTCTTTCGTTCGTCTACGCCCACTGATTTTGTGCGTAATATCATACAGCTGTTTTATATCATTGTTAAAAACTGCTTCTTCCGCTGCAGAGGCAAGGTCATTGTAGTATTTTCTCTTGTCTTTGCGAGCACTCTTCTTGCACTCTTTATTTTTCCTTTTGTATTCTTCAAGAGCTTGTGGTTCAACTTCGTGGGATCTTTTTCCAAGCAATTTTGATCTTATAACACGTCTTTCCTGTACTCGCTCTTTAGTCGTTTCTGAAATCCATTCCTTATCCTCGAACTTCTTCCTTCCCAGTATCTCCTCAGAAGTTTCTGTATATATCTCTTTGATTACATTCCACTCATTATTTATTTCCATATCGGTGATGTTATTTAGCGCTTGAAAGCGATTTTCTAGAGCTATTTTAAAGTCCTGTTTCACTGATTTGATTTTTAGTTTCTCAACATTAAATTTTGTTCTATATTTATTTGTCTTTATATTAGCGAGTTTGATTCTGACTTTTCCAACCACCAATAGGTGATCAGAATTCACATCAGCTCCTCTCATTGTTCTGACATCCAAGAGAGAGCTTCTCCATTTCTTATCAATAGTTATGTGATCAATTTGATTTCTTGTTTTCTTATCTGGAGAGATCCATGTAGCCTTGTGTATGTCCCTGTGGCTAAATAAAGTTCCTCCAATACATAGGTCGTTGGTAAGACAAAACTCAATAAAAAGTTCACCATTTTCATTAATCCTTCCAAGTCCGTGTCTACCCATTACTCTTTCAATACCAAGGTTTTCTGACCCTACCTTGGCATTCATATCTCCAATAATTAGCGTTATGTCTTTCTTGTTTACATGGTCTTTAGTCACCTGTAATGCACTATAAAAATTCTCTTTCACCTCATCTGTAGCATCATTGGTAGGGGAATATACATTGATAATCGATATATTCTTTTGTTTTCCTTTAAATCTTGCCCGTATTATTCTTTCTGATACCGGGTCCCATTCCATGAGTGCTTTCCTTGCTGTTTTTGAAAGCATGAAGGCCACACCTTTACAATGAACATCGTCCTCATTTTCGTTGCCCGAGAAGATAATTGATGTTCCACCTGTCATTTTTATCTCTCCACTACTGTTCCATCTGGTTTCACTTAGTCCCAGAATGTCGATTTTATATCTTTCCATTTCGGTTTTTACCTGGGATGCTTTACCTGTTTCGTAAAGCGTTCTTACATTCCAACAACCAATATTTACTTTATGTTTTGCCGAGAAAATTTTACCAGTCACTTTCATCCTCCTGGTTGCTTCCAATCGGCTTTCACAACCAGGGCTCATATCAACTGGTGGGGACACAATAGGGTCTTGATAATCTATACCATCAATCTGAGGAAGACGGTCTTCTTTGACTTCGGTTTCTGTAAACTGGGTTTTTTTTTTAAGCGGATGGGTGTTTAGCCCATCGCACAACCCCCAACCTGGAGGACCAGGGTGTTCCTCTTGGTCTGGTGTCTCCCCTCCGACCTGTCCGGCTTGGGTAACCCTGCCAGGAGCCGAAGCTCCCGCCGGCTTAGCTCTCGGGATCAACAACACACGCAAGCCACCGCACTACGACAAAGTGGGAACACCTTCGCGGGGGCCTTGTCTTCACAGTATGTTCCAAATAGCAGGGTAGGGTAGGTACATACATATTCCGGCTTGCTTGCTTGATCAGAGACCCGCATGTAACCTTCGTCAAGTAATACAGACGAAGAAAGAATTTTAACTGTCACAGAAAAAGGAAGTACACTCAGGGCGAAGGCGGGAATCGAACCCGCACCAGTTACAGCTCACAGACTGTTAGAGTAATGTTCTGCTATCCACACCACTAGGCCATCCAAATAGCAAGTTTCAAAAGAGAAAAATGAGATTCCTTAAAATACGTCACGATGTTACTTTTTAGACAAGTTTGTTCAAAGCGTTTTTGTAATCTTTTGTCGAAAAAAAGAGACATTAATTTGACGTGCGCAGGTCTCTTATTTCGGTAGGATGAATTGACGGCAATTTTTCAGTTGAAAAGTTTCTAAAACGGTGTTTTTTTTGCACTTTTTCAGTGTTTGGGTACACTCTTTATTGCATATTTATCACTGGTAACAAATGAGAGTTTTAAAAGAAAAATGCAATTCAAGCCCTTTTTGTAAATACTGCCATTTACATTCCAAAGGCAGTATTTTCAGATGAAATGTGTACTTTGTATAAAGCACACACTAAACAATTAAAACCAACACACAATTCCTAACAGAATACCATTTCTGTTTTCAGTTTATTCAACGACAATGCACAAGGATATTACAAGTTTGCAGTTAATATTATCACTCTACATACAGAGAGAGGAACATCTTCAAAATAATATCGGACCTCAAATTGACCTTAATATCGGACTATTAAATTTGACCTTAAGATTTACTTGCCAATTTAAAAGCCATTATCTCTCTTATGCTAAAATAAACAGAAAGTTATCTCCCGAAGTATTAAATACAATTTTTGGATATATATATTTTTAAAACTACTATTTAAATGGTTTTGCCTTTTTAAAAGTTATTATATCCCTTGTATAATACCAACACAGTTGGTTTTTCGTATTTAGGGAGCCAGTATATATAAATATTTATTTTCGGGATCAAACCATATGTTAGTGAGACCAGAGAATAATAAAATTGTAATAGCTCTTATTAACACACAATTCTGGACGTAATTTTCGAAAATTGTGGATATTTTAAGTTGTTCGTATTTTTGAAATCACTTAAGATGATAAATTTGAAATTTTTCCGATGCCAAACAGCTTGTGGATATTCAATCACTATATTATGGAATAATTCCTTATGGAAAAATGATGGGACCTCCTAAATGAAAACAAAATTCACAATCTGTCTCCATCCATAACCTGGCCATTTTTACTGTCACCGATCAGAAGGCAGAAGGTAGTGCTGGCACATCTTCTGATCGGACACACGAGACTTACACATGTGCATCTTCTGGTGCCAGAAGATCAGCCCATTTGTATAAAGTGTGATGTTCCCACTAAACGTTTACCATAACTCAGTCGACTTTCCAGCTGAGCTAAATATTTTAAATCCATTTATCATTCACATTTTATCTCACCCCCACATCATGCTTTATTTTCTTTTTTGGGCTTATATACCTTGATATAGATGTTTATATGTTTTTAATTGACATATCTCACTTTTATAAATCATTTAAACCTTCTAAATAGAAGAATCTAGTGTTTGGCGCAGTATGGATGCCCTTGCGCCAGAAAAATCCAAACATCTATAACACAGGGCTGTGAGGCGCCCTCTGGTCAGTGTCTTGATCTACGGATCGTAAGGTCCAGCGATCGAGTCCTGGTCGCTGAAAACTTATCGAGTATATGCGGAGTAAGTGCTCGTTAAGCCTATTGGGTCCGAAAGTCCTGTGGGTGGTCATTGTGCAGTTTCCCATGGGTACAGGTTCCTGGAGACTATTTCCCTCCCCTTCAGGGACATGTCTAAATTGTGGAGGTGGCGCGTGATAGATGACAGCATCTGTCACGTATATGTGTGCATGTGAGTGTGATTTATTAGTGTGAGTGTGATCATTTATTGATGGTCACAGATAAACATGCCTGACCGGGATTCGAACCCTACCCCAGCAGCTTCAAAGGCTAGAGTCCTAATGATTGAGCCACCGGGGCGGCTTCTAAATAGAAGAATCTAGTGTTTGGCGCAGTATGGATGCCCTTGTGCCATTAAATCCAAACATCCACACAATTCAGCTTACAAAATGAAGATTAATATAAGGAATAAATTAACTTTTACATTTGAAATATTTAACATTGTAATAGAACATAAATAAAAAAATTACACTGGTTATATCCCCATCATTCTAATTTGAATACGCGTTTTGACATTGCGGTAGGGAACTCGCACACAATATGATACATTCTAGTTTGTCCATTGAACGGTGAACATACACAGTTAGTTCGAGTTCAACAAGTAGTACATCTACACTGCGATGCTTTGTATATAGATGGAAATAGATCTTTTAGCATAATTTTATGCTCTATTTCAATATTATGGTTGTAGCATTCGCAATGCAGTAAGTTGGGCAACAATGGTTTAAACATCTGTGCATTTTTCCACACAAAGGCCTGATAACGTGCCGTTTAATACGAATCTTCAATGAATGTGTGAACAGCTGATTCGAAGATAGTGCTAAGTGACAAAAAGGTGAAAAGGAGAAAACGGGCGTTAAAGTTTTTCGTTTGCACTTAGATACGTAAAAAATGGTACTTAGGCAAGGTAAAAATTATTCTGAACTTAAAGTTTATAAAAAGTGGAAACTTATTATCTTTGAAGGAAGGAATATATGTACATGTTCAGTGACACAAAAATCTAAATTTTTCTAAAATGTCACTTTAACACGTTCTTCCACTAAGCTCTTCATATGTTGGAGGAAGCATTTCTGGGGATGTGAAAGGAGTTGTATATTCATACACGTATAAATAAATTTTTCGAATTCATTGATCCCATAATCCCATAAATAATAATTAAATCTTAGATAAAGTTTTAATGAGTTTTGTTGAGAGGGTTTCAAACTATGCACAATCAAATGCATTAATCAGCCATTTTCCAAAATGGACTCCAAAAGATCCGTATAAAAAATTAATGAATTTAGTTTAAATGTCCCAAAAACATATAATTTGACCATAAGATATTTTAGTGTTCAGTGGTTTCCAAAATATGGAAAATCAATTTTCCCGCCATTTTGAAAATTGGCGGTTATCTGTGTCTTACTCAAACAGATTATACACCAGCCTAAAAATCATGTGTATTACAAATATTAAACATTAACACAGTTAGCATAGTGGTTGATGGACGATGGTATCTTTTTGAAATGAGCAACATTTTTGTCCTTTTGCTTCTTATCTATTACCTTGGAAGAAATATTTATTAAAAATTATTCCATTATTTATAAAATTATTAAACATCTTTTTTTCCATAAAAATGATTTCCGAAAAAAAAAACCCGCTTGAATATAATTGTTAAAATTAATCTTGATAATTTGATTAGATTTTTTCGAAATAAATATCTTTTGAGTACATGAAATACCATCTAAAACTATTTTTTTTCCAAAAATAAATCTAATAAGGAGAATAATTTCGATAAATTATATGTTACTTTTGATTCTAATTAACAACCAATTGTTTTATAAAAAAAAAGAATTGTTTGCGGTTGTGTTCACCAATGAGTAATATTTCAGCTTATAGGACATACTTGTAGCGTTTTACGCACATTTGTCAAACAGCCTCACCCTATTTAAAATAGAAAAATATTGAAATTATAACACAGAAAAAATAGATTGCTCATTATTTTTAATAAAAATTTATATTTTAATATTTATATTCTTTATATTATATAGATAAAATATAAAATGTTAGTTTGTTAGTTCAGTGTATATGTGTTAATATTTCAAAATTATATCCTAATTTAACCCCCATTGAAGACTGTTTATTATGAAAATTACTAAAATTTATTTATTCAAGCTTAAAAATAACAAATGAAATTTTATAAGGGTATCTATTACTTTTAAATGATTTAATCCAATGGAAGAACAAAGCTTTAGACAATTTTGCTTGTGGTAATACGTCATTACTTTGGCATATTGTTTATAAAAGTAGTTTATGCAAGCGGTGTAAGAAAACAACTACAACATACACGGACAATAAATTCTTTAAGAATTCGATAATATTTTAAGGTGTTTTTTTTTTTTGCTTTTACGAAATCTACAATTCTATAATGCAATTCGAATGTGCAGTTCAATCAAAATATCCCTTAATATTTTTTACTCTAATCAATCAATTTCAGAATTGGGGATAAAACCAATAGAATTTTTCTCTTTCCATGTAAAATTAATTTTAACTGAAAAGAAGAAAAGAATAATAAATAATTGTACATGATAGCTTATTTTTTAAAGAACCAAAATATATGCAGAATTTTGTGTAAAAGTAAGTGGTTGGTAAAAATATTTAGCACTGGTCATGCACGCATATGTTTTTAGAGTTTAGGGTTATAGTTTATCTTGTAAAAAACTCGTGACATGCAAGTGCAAATTGATGGATTGAGGAATTTCTTTATTAAAAAAATTGAGAGAAAAAAATCAAATCTTCTTCAAATTTACGATTTGAAGTAGGAGGAATGTGTAAATCTAAACTGATGAAATAGCAAACATTTTTTAACAGGATTGTAAAAATAACACAGTATAGCAGAGTAAAACAATATTCGAGTTTCCATGTTTTTTTTTTTTAAACCTTCAACGATCGCATAATTTTCAAGAAAATTGGTCTGGTCATAAAAGAACCAATTTTTTTTTAATTCCTGAATATTACATAAAAGTAGGAACCATTTGGCATGATTGATATGATACCATTTGATATGATATATTCCTTTTTTAATTTTTAATTTTTTTAGCCTATTCTTTCTTTAAAAAATTAGTTAATCTTACTGGCGTTTTAGTTTTGGGTTTAAGTAATATTTAATTGTATTTGTGCGTTACTAATGAATACTGCAGACCAGAAATATAGAGTTCGAAATACCGCCCCGTCATTTTCACGAGAAGGCGGGGGTAAAATTTTCAATATCGCATTTTGCAGAAAAACTATCTTAAACTTTTCATTCAGAATTTGTGAAATGGATTTTCTTTATTAGAATAACTGCTTATGCTTAAGTCATGAGGGTGGCTCCCACAAATAAAAATTGGGAATATGAAAGAAATTTAGTAATTTTTTAAAATGGATTTTTTTTAAATTTAAAGAAACTTGAGGCAGAATTACTGAGGATAGAATAAAGGTGAATATTCTGTTTACTAATTTTAAATTATAGTTATTACCAATAAACTTAATTGATTTATTGCGCTTTTTATAAAACTTATTTTCGACACTTATTTAAAGAAATATTGTCACTATATAAACATCTTACAAAAATATCTATACAAATTAAATAAATTTTAAACTATCTATGTTTAATAAGATACTTAAGAATTACTGAAAATTTGGTTGCTTGACTCTTAATTTTCAAGGGTTCAAACAAAAGAAAATATTTGGTGAAAGATCTATTCCAAATATAGCTAACTTTATTATCTAACATTCACCTAAAGAAATGCATTAAGTCAAGAATATTAAAATTTGTAAAAAAGACATCATTAGCATATATCGGATGCTTTAGATAAAGCACAAATACTTTGAAAAGTGCTTCCCCAAAAAATTCCAATATCAGCAATCCTATAAAAAACTTTTCCTTGAAACTATTTAAATTTTTGCTCTTGCGAGGTCAATTTTTTTAATCATCAAAATATCTTCTTTATTACAAAATCTGAAGTTAAACATTTTATTATTTATATAACAGTATAAAAATATTTTACTCTTAAATTTCTTTATCACATAAGCATTTTTATGGAATAAATTATTTTAAAATTTAAAACCCTCCGAGGCATACAAACGTATAAACCCGGCTGTCAAGTTTTCCAGCAGCAAATTTGATATTTTAAAAATTAAAAGTTTAAAACTTAAGTTGTTAAGTAGTATTAAGAAGTCCTTTACAATATTGCGCTACAAAAATAAATTTAATCAAGGTTAAAAAATAAAAATTTCAGAATTTTTTAAAATTTTAATCGCATGCAGTGAAAACAAGATTACACTTCAACCAAATTGCGTATCCTAGTGGGTTAAACTAATGTATAAGAGTAAAGGGCTTGTTTCTACTTGTCTTTGTCCTTTTTCGCTATCCTATGGTAACTTGGAAAGGGTAATCAAGCCTTTATGAACCATGCAATATTAGACAATAGACAATATTTTACATTAAGCTCAATAGAAGCCAGATCTACTATTTTTTTATTTAGAAAATAGCTAACAAGCGTTTCACCTGATTTTTGAGAAGTTCACTTCAGTTCCTCATGTTTAAAACACAATGTAAACTATTTCGGTTAAAATAACTACTAAAATGTTTTTAATAATATGGTCAGATACCTTAAAATATATAACTCGAAGTGTTTTTAGGTAATATTTAGATTTTTATTTTGCTGTTTTCCCTAGTTAAAATTGTTTTGCCTTACTTCAAGAACCATATAAAAAATTAAAATGATTTTTTTCATGGAACTCTTATTTTTGACCTAAAATAAGCTTATTTTGTGAATATCAGATATTTATGTAGTGTAGTACATTTTTGGGACTGAAAGGGTTAATATGTACATAATTGTTGGAATAGTATAGTTGGTATAGTATATTATTATTGGTATGGTATAGTATATTACTATTTTAAACAATATATTTATTTTTGGTGTTCGCTTAAAATGATGAATATTTGTACATTCAAATAAGCAACATTTTTAATATAAAAATACTTCTATTTCTTTTATAAAGAGTTCTTTTTTCTTAAATTAAATTTTGGAGTCATCAAAAAAAGTAAAATGGCATAGGACGTATTTTCACTTTTACGATACTATGTTTTGAAAAAAATTGACTTTGAGCAAAAAACAAATGTAATTTTCTTTTTTTGTTTAGAAATTTGCTTACTTTCACTGGGTATACTTATTTCTCTTAGCATACTTTTAAATTAAGTTTTGTTAAAATAAAGAGTTTGTAGTTGGAATAGACGTATAAAACGAGTTGAAAATACGGAAAATAAAAATTGACGTGAGGAAAACAAAATGCCTTTTTCAAACAATGAAAAAAAAACGAAACTGGGATTAAAAAAATGCGTAAGGGATTTTTGCATTCCACTTTTTTTTTGCATAAACGTCTATACCAATAATGTGTGAGTGTGCACTTGTTTGTTCAGATAATTATATAGGACAATAAAACAATTAATAAAACTATATCAATTATAAGAAATAGTTTTGATGTTTAAACTCGTCTTTACAGTATGTTCCAAATAGCAAGTTTCAAAAGAGAAAAATGAGATTCCTTAAAATACGTCAAGATGTTACTTTTTAGACAAGTTTGTTCAACGAGGTTTATGTAATCTTTTGTTGTAAAAAGAGACATTAATTTGACGTGTGCAGGTCCTTTTCTTCAGTAGGATGAATTGACGGTAATTTTTCAGTTGAAGAGTTTCTAAAACGGTGTTTTTTGCTCGTTTTCAGTGCTTTCAGTGCTTCAAACGCATATTCTTTAATACATATTTTATCACTGGTAACAAATGAGAGTTTCAAAAGAAAAATGCAATTCAAGCCATTTTTGTAAATACTGATATTTACATTCCAAAGGAAGTATTTTCAGATGAAATATGTAGAAAATGTAATAGAAAAATGTTTGTTATGTAGTTTGAGCGACACTGAATTAACTATCAAGTAAACTGTTAGAAATAGATGTTTCTGTTGTTTGAGCTAATACTAATTTTTTTAAAGGTTTAAGTTTTCCTAGTTAATGGTTCTGGAAATTCTCAACAGACCAATAGTTGATAAATATTTGATACTTTAATACTTTGATTTAATAATAATAGAAGAATATTAATAAGAAACATAGCTTGAGATGATATATAATTAAAGAATGTTATTGTTATCGGCGCATGTTTTTGTGACGTAGAACCTCCCAGCTTTCATTCCAGGATTTCATTTACGGTTTCAGTTATTCGTGGTATAGCTGTTATGCTCCGCTACTAAAGTGGGGGTGTCTACAAAGTGAAGAGCTTTCCTTCCAGGAGTTCATTTACGGTTTCAGGGATTCGTGGTATGACATGTTAAGCTCCGCTACTAAAGTGGGGGTCACTAAAAAGTAAGCAGTTGTCCCACAAAAATGAATGGTTACCTTTCATAACTTTGTAGGCACTTCCTTATTCTTGGAGTATAGTTTATTAAATATTGAAAAATGTCTAAAATAGCAACATACTCTGCAAATTAAGGAATTCGTAATAGCCGCGTATACGAGTAAAAGTACAGTCTTGCAAAACATTTTGAGAAATACGCGATATATGTATAGGCATTGATCAAATACCCTAAAGCTCATAACTCTTTTGCAAATGCGCAAGAATGGACTGTTACTTTCTTTAAAAGTTTATATCTCTATATAATGTAAAATTGTAATTGTCGGACGCTTGAAAGCCACGTAACTTACACTGCTTCAGCCAATCAGAAAGTCAGAAACGCTGAAAGTAAGTGTGGCGGTGTGCTTGTTTTGTGCCGGGGCTGCTTCAGGTTGCGTCCCTTGGCTTTGGTAGAGATCGTTGCTTAGCGCTAGAGCTACGTGATGTCCTGGAGCGGTCGCACGGAAACTAGCCAGATTGTATAGATGAGCATTCCTGCATTGGCAGTATCCTCATATAAGTCTTGCATGTTTGTTTAAGGAGCAAACAAATAGGAATTGCGTAGCGATTCCCGCGGGTTTGTGACCCTAAAGAGCAGGGGGCTTTGCCCTCTACTCTTCTATAAAATATTCTAGATAAATGTAAGTTTTTTCACAGAAATTCAGCCACGAAGGGACGAATCGTTTAATAGGTTTTTAACATTGGGACAGTCCGTAAGGCACTGGCCTTGCATGCGAAAGGTCTAAGGTTTAGACCCGGGTTTTCCAAAAATGATTGCCGACCTATAAACGGTCTCGTATAGCCAAAAATGTCCGAAGAATAATAACACGTTAGCGAGGGAGTGCGCTTTAAATATGCTCTAAACTTCCGAGCACGGTACGATACCGCCTTTAAAATTTCTCCTTTATAGGTGCTCATTTAGATGTCGGTTTGTCACTTGACTGTGTTTCTAAATTACTCTGTCCTTATAGCGATTATGTAGCTTTGGTGTGACGACAATTCAACTAATCTGTTTCTATTCTGCTACGCGATCTGATACAGCTCGACAGTTTGTTCCAACTCTTGTGTGACACTGTGCCAACAACCAAACTAGAAAAATAAAATTTCTATGATATGTAGATTTGCTTAGTATTTGTGCCTGAGTTATAGGCAAATTTTACCTATCGTACAGCGCCACTGTTTCTAAGATAGCCAATTATTGATCGAGGAAAGTGTAGTAAATAGTTATAAAAGTAAGCTGAGTTTTGGGACAGATCATTTGGGATTTCACATCTCATTGAGTTGCCATGAGTAGTGGAATATAAAACCGAGTTTTCCTATTTTTAAAGGTAAAATAGCTTTTTAGTATAATCTTTTTTGAATGGTTTGAAAGCTTAACATGCCAATTACAAGTGTATTATGCAAGGCATTTTTTTGGCCCTTTTCATATTGTGGATAGTATTTAATAAAATTAATTGAACAGTTATTGGATGTTCCGATTCAACTGCTAATTTCTGTGTATAATAAAGTAATCTAATATTTAAAGGAAGAACTGTTGTTAGGTCAGCTTATAACTGAACGCTTGGTTCTAAAATGGCTTGCATTATTATGAAACATTGACTATTTGTATTTTAATTCCAACACCAAACCTAAATATGAAGTAAATTAATATATTTAAAGTTCTCAACCCGTTGCACCGAGTTATTTGTTATGTACCGTTATGTTCAATGTCTAAAACGTTTAATGTTGGTTTTCTTGTTTTAGACTTCTCGCTAGTTGCAAACATGGCTGCTTCGGCTGTGCCGAAGCCTCAGCAATGGGCACGTTTTCCCATCTTGAGCTTTCCTCGACCCTGAGATCTCTTCTGGTAAGTTTTTTAAAATAAGACTCATTGCTTCCTCTGTGATAATTGAATAGTACACGGGAAGAACCACTTGATTTCGTAGGCTTTCCCCTTAATAGCCTCTTTGGGGATGATAGGGAAAATCGCCTTAACTGGTGTGAAGAAACGGGTTACTCGCTTTGTTTTTCTTTCGCGGCAACCCTGATTCACGCCAGAGATAAGTAGACACAAGTAACACGTTTGTACCGCAAATGAAGAACCAAAGGAAAAACTGGTTTCCTATAGCCCATGCCCACCAAGCTGACACATAAGGTAAGACTCCTAAAAGAATCAAGTGGTTCTTTTTGTGTACTCTTCAATTGTATTCAACTTGCAATATTTTAGAGTTTTCATAGCAAGTTGTTGTAGCTAATTAACCATCATGGGTCGTTTGCGAACTTTGTTGCTTGATTAGTGTCTTCTAAACTTGCTATTAATAAGTTTTGTTTTGAGTAAAGTTTCTTTCATCGAATTATGGTTGTCTGACATGCTCAGTGAACTTTTTATGCTGAAGTTTTAGCTTTAATTACTTAGTGTAAGTAGCTTGAGTAAGATAATTGAGTAGAATTTATAGTTGGGGAATTTGTGTTTTGAACAGGCATACCACAAGCTTCAACTCTCCAATGGCCTTGGCGTAGCCGTAGTTGGTCGTCTATTCAACTGAACTCTCTTCAGCATGATGGCTCCACTTCAAATTGGGCATTGTGGCATAACTTGTATTACGGTAAGTTGGTAAGCCTGATATAAAACCCTTGATGTTCGAAATTTCTTTTATGGAGATTGCGAATCCTTAAATGCTTCTTGAATAATTTTGCTTTTGCTCTTCTTACAGGTACTTTGCCAAATAAAATGTAAATCGTCATCACATCGCCCAACTCGCCTAGCTTCAGCAACCTGTTGCAGCTCTAGTGTGACGCAGTTTAACCCTTTGCTGGACTGCGGTTTTCAGCTGACGTTGACGTTGAGTTGGAGGCGTTCTGCTCGCATGTTTTCGGTAAGTAGCGATTTTTAAATTCAAACACTTGGGAATATTTTCTGTAGCGGTTATGGACTTTATAAATTCTACGATGCTAAATTCCTCGTTCGTGTTACAGGTAGCAGAACATCAAAGTAGTTACGGAAGGACCGTCAGACGTTGATACGTTGCCTCGCGTACCTCTACCAGGTTACGTTGTCTGCCAAAAGTTATGTAGCACACTTTCTGCTCGGCTTGTTATGGTGAGTAGCGTATCTGAATTGGTTTTACTAGAGTTTAAGTTAATCTTTGCGACACTACGATTTCTTAACCTTTACTCTTGTTCATAGTGAAGGAGCTCAATTACTGCTATGGAAATTGCTGATATAGCAGAGGATTTATCTCTACTCTTCATCTGGTCTTCAGGATATACATGTCTCAACTAGTCGTCGTGCACCTCCAGTGCTACATCGATCCAACAACGTTACCAAGCGTGAAAAAGAAGGTACAAATTCCTATATTAACAAGCTTGATGCCTCAAGCTTGATTTCCCACAAGGGATTTTGTCAACGCGTATGTATGTTTTAAAATTAGATAATTTAGCTTCTGGTTGTATTGGGTTTTTGTTAACCAATTTAATTTAAAGCCAAGTTCAATATTTAAAGTTTAATACAAATCCAACTATACAGTAAACTTAAAATATTTTAATTTTTACTTCCTACCTGACTCTTGCTAGAGTAACCATGTGGCTGTAATTTCAAATGAAATATATATTAAAATAGAATATTTTTTTCAGCTGTCATCCAAGGAAACTACGTCATCGGACACCGTTCTACAAGAGTGGCCTCGTCTGTCTTTGGATCTACGATTAAAGGCGACACGTCAATGCTTCTGTGTTAAAGGTACTGGTTTATACTATGACTATAAATTTGAAACGCTTCGTTTTAAATTAAAAATTTATCTACCACTAAGTTAAGATTCTCCTTTCCCTTCCGAGATAATCGTATATCCTAGAATTGTGCAACTTGTAGAGGTTAGAGTATTTGTACATGCTTTTTAAACTAGTATTAATATAGTATAGTGTTGGGCAATATTGGTTGGGCTGGGCAAAAAAAGGCTGGGTAAAATTATCGACAAGAGTTATATTGGACCAAACCTCTGATCCCTAGTTTAAAATAAACTAAAATGTTATGTGTTTTCTTGAATGGATGTGAAATGATCACAACTTCATCCCATAACCTCTTCTATTTGAACTTTGGCTTCTGCTGGGATATTTCGAGTAATTCTTAACAATTTAAACCTAATGCATTTAAATTTGGTGATTAAATGTTATTGAGTTTTTGATTCTGCTTAAATTCGAATTATTTACACTGCAAACTAAAGTGGAAGTCGGGTTTGTATTTTGGTGGGTTTTCATTTGAAGTTCCTAACAAATGTCTTTAAAAATAAATAGATAAAAACAATAATTGGCAAGTAGTGCGCTTAAATTTTCGCCTTGTAATAAAAGTTAACACTCGTACCAGTTTCGAGCAAATCGCTTAACCACGATTCAAATTAAGAAGCACTTTGACAAGCCTCATTCGATTCTAGCGAACCTTCAAACATGGTAAGCGTAATAAATGTAACTAAATTTCAAAACTACTAAATAAAAAAATATTAAGCGAAGTACAAATTCTGATAAAGATGGTTGATTTAATCCGTATAAAAATTAACAAACCGAAACGTAATAACGCAATCTTAAATCCTGTAAGAAAAATTAAATTTTGAATTACGTCTGGTAATATTTTTGGAAATCATTGCTGATTGTTCCTGAGCAAAATAAAAAATTAAACTTTAAATATTTAAAGACATCGAAGCAAGCGTGCATAGCTCGTTAATCTTTGTTTTGACGTAATAGTTTGTACCCCCTTTCATTTTTATCCCACCTAATCACGCGTGTTGTAATTATGACGGTTCAAATTTAATATCTTAAAATGACGAGGTTAGTGACCTCATACACTTCTAACTATAGTCTTGTTGCATAGAGATCAAAGTTCATAGTCGGCTATCGTACTATAACATTAAACAAACCTCCTTGGATTGGGTGCCTTCTCTAGTATGTACTCATCACTTAACTATAATTACGACGCTAGTCGCCAATAGCTCGTGCAGCCCTAGTGCAACGATAATTCAACTCAACCAAACTAAGTTGGGAATACAGAATCCATAAGTGCCGACTTTTTGATTTTTAAATATTCGTCCAATTTGAATCGAATTAAGAATCCAAAATCAACCTCGTGTGCAAAGCCCATTAATGGGTTTGGGTTTGAGTTCATAAAAACTGTCACAAGTCTAAATCTTGCCGTTCAAGATTTTATTTTTGACAAAGATTCGTAGAATATCGAGGTCCTTAGCGTTTGGTTTCTTACTATTAAAAATTGGAGTACCTTAAATTTGGTTATTGGGTGTTTTGTTACGAGTTCCACTAAACGAATAGCCCTCGTGTAGCTCTAGTGCGATAATTCAAACCAAACCACTAAAATAATTCTTTCAAGTAATAGTTTCACAAATCATTTTAATATTTAATTTGGTTTTCCCACAAGAGATTCATTTTGAATTTCAACTTCAATTATCGGAATTCTGATACTGCAACGATTAAATACGTAAAATTAAAGTAATTTCTAAATTTTAGTAAGGTAATCTTCACATTCTTAAGGATAACAGTCATTGGTTCTTATCGGTCTTTAAAATTTCTTCTGCCCAAACACGTTGAATCTCAACAAACCATACTTGGATATTCGGCAAATTAACTAAATATTGGTTGGTAGAACTCGGCGATTAACAACAAACCGCAAGTTGTGGCCTTTCCGATTTTCCTAAAAAACTTTGTTCAAAATTACTCTAATTAGCTGTGCTGATCAACTGCTAACTGTCTATGTAATGGTATTTTTCGAGTAAATATTAAGTTGAATGAAAAGTATAATTGTAACAAAACTATAGATTTTGCATAACTTCTCGAACTTGAACAATTAACATGGAATCTATGAACCCAGTTTCTCTATTCTAATTTATCTGTTCTTGGAAACATTCACTTCATCAAGTTTGCAGGATATTTTAGTTAGTAGCGAAATCGAGTGTTCTAGGTCGTATTTTTTTCCTCTGGCGCCAGTAGCTTTCGCGTTCAAAGGCAACCATCGCTTTTGCGAACGCTCGAGGACGTTGCTATCTAGACCCTTCTTGCACTTGAGATATTTAAGGCTAGTGTTAAACTAATGTAAAACTCGGTATTCAAAATTTTTAAGCTTAAAAGTTGAAAATTGCCTTTAGAGTACACAACACCCCCCCTTTTTCAAATATACAATGACTAATTATCCTCTATAAAAACTAGCACTAGTTTACAACAGTACGAAGATAAGTGCCAATGACTACTTAACTAAAAGAGTTTGTATAGGTTTCAAATTATAAGAAATCTCTGAATTGCGTAAAATAAATTCTAAATGAATGTTTCAACATTAAACTAGTAGACGCGTACGATGTCGCCTTTAACGGTTGTGTTGAGTGCCTATTCAGGTGTCGGCTCGTCGCTTGAATGTGGTTCTAAAATACGACGCATGTCGCCAATAGCCCTCGTGTAGCTCTAGTGCGACGATAATTCAAAACCTAACCTAAACTAGTACACACTTGCTTAAGCGCTCAATTGCACTAGACTGTGGTAAACTTGAAGCACGATTTAAATTGAATGGTAATTTATCGTTAAAGTGGACCTTGGACTTGATATTCTACGAATGGGTAGGGGGTTGGTTGCATTGGTTTTTTTTAATAGTTAATTTACAGTTGGAGTTTCAACAATCCAATATGAAGCGACAGTAGCTCAAAACTGCGAAGTCAGTGGTTTATAGTCATCGGTTAAAACAAACGCAATCTTAAATTTAACTTGCGATGAAAATTTTTGGTTTTATGGAAAACTAAGTTGGTCTTTGACACCATCGATTTAATGAACAAGTATGTTACTGTATGCTAAGAGATTGGGCGTGTCTTGAAACATTAAACGACGTCGACATTTCTCATCGAGAGAGGGGTGTTAAATCCACTCGTCTAAAGAGTATCCCTAAATTTACCAAATTTAAATGCTAAAGATTCTGTAGCTGTTATTAAATAACTAAGAGCTTTTAGTTCATGGCAATTGTAAACCAAGCAAAACCTGATAAGCTTGAAAACTGCAAGACGGTTTCCTGCTTTTATTCAAAGGCTTCACTGAAAGGACTGGGAACTTTTTAATTTCCAAAAACGGGTTTATTGGATCAAGATCGCAATTAAATAATACAAAATCGATATTTATGCCCGTCTTCACGAAAACTTGTTTTGTGCATTTTGAAAAGTAGTTATTTTTAGTATACTGTAAATATTCCATGTTATTACGATCCATCAGTATGAAATAACTGAAATTGATGCCCTATAATATTTTTTAGGGATGTAAATATAATTCGTAGTGGCTGGTAATACTTATTGTTAGAGATTGAAGAGGGAAAAGCAACTTCGTTACGCATTTAACTTGTTAATATGTAGATAATTTCCATGGTTGTAAATTCTATTATCTATACGTTACAGAACCTGAACTAGAAGTTCTAAAGTAGAAAATTAAAAATTTAAGTCTATCTGAATAGCCGTCATTAATAATAAGCAGTTTGTAGACGACCCAAATTTTCATATGGCAGTTGCATAAATTCGTTAGCGCTTATCTGTCTTCAAAAATTTTAAACTTAAAATTCTGGCAGAAGCTGCTTTCGGATGTAGTATACTAAAGTTGAATTATCTAGTTTTGCAAATCAAATATTAATACATAAAAATTAAGCTTAATTTCAGTAAAAATGTCACTTACCAAAACTAGTGAACAGTTGATTTGATTTGAAACGTTTAAAAGCAAGAAAGCATAAGTAGTCACACATTCGTATATTTTAGCAGTTAAACGTTTATATACATCTAAGAATTGTCCAAAATAAGAAGTCGGTTAAATTAAAATGAACGAAAGATACCAAATCCTTTTTTCAGTCTTTGTATGCAGAAGTCAAAATTGATTAACCAAATTGAACTTCCCATTAATTAATAATTTGTAAAAACTGGGCAGATAATTCAGCTTGCTGTAGTTTTATTTTAGGCTATCCAATTTTATAACTATGTGAATTTGAGAGCATATCGAGCTACTTTTACAATCTTATATGGTGGGATTGGTTTTTAATCTAGTAAAATAAATTGCTACAAAATTACTTGGGTTTGATACGGTCTCAAAAGTTATTCCCTTGAATTTTATTTAGGTACGAGAGCAAATAGCAAAGTTAAAAATCAATTCCACTTTTCTAATGTAGAAAGACATACGACACCTAAAAAGCCTGGTCATTAGTCAAATTTGATAATCGGGTAAATTGTAATCATTCCACTTTGTTAACTTCCTTTTCACTGTCCCACATATCAATGGCGTAAGATCAAGTTTGCACAAGATTGTAGTTTGCGGCGAAATCGAGTGTTCCAGGTCGTATTTTTTTCTTTGCCGCGGCACGTAGTTTTCGCGTTCAAAGGCAATTCATCGCCTTTGCGAACGCTCGATGACGTTGCATTCGAAAATCCCATTGCACTTGAAATATTGTTGGAGCCTTCTAGAGCAAATAAGTAACAAAAGATATATTTCCTGCATCCCTTTAGGTCCAAATGTTTGACTTTGTAGCAGTCTACCACATACGTAACCTTAAAAATAGCTCTCGAGTGCGACGATAATTCAAGCCTAACCAAACGTAACCTTAAAATCCAGATGCTAGAAGCACAACATTTAATTTTTAAAACTTATTGGTTTCTTCAAGATCAAATTTTTATGTTTAACTATTTGGGGTTTCAACTGATTTGAATGGAATTGGCTCTTTTGTAGCTATAGTGCAATTTCAATCTAGCATATCTAGAGATTAAAAGACCAATCCCACTAGACAAGATTGTAAAAGTAGCTCGATATGCTCTCAAATTCAGTTATAAAATTGGATAGCCTAAAATAAAACTACAGTAGGCTGAATTATCTGCCCAGTTTTTACAAATTATTAATTAATGGGAGGTTAAATTTGGTTAATCAATTTCGACTTTTGCATATAAAGACTGGGACAAAAGTTTTTGGTATCTTTCGTTCATTTTAATTTAACAGACTTCTAATTTTGGACAATGCTTAGGTGTATATAAATGTTTAACTGCAAAAAAATACAAATGTGTGACGACTCGTGCTTTCTTGCTTCTAAACGTTTCAAATCAAATTAACTGTTCACTAGTTTTGGTAAGTGGCGTTTTTTACAGGGGAAGTATCATAGTTGCGCAACTTATCTACAGTGTTCTTAAGTTCCAACTTCTGGTGGAAATATGCACATTGCAATCCCATTAAACGCAGTGACCAAAAATAGCGCCTAACCTAAGAATTCATATTCTTGGCGATTTTTCTAGAAATGTCCCTATACAGTTTGCACACGCTTCATTAAAATAAACTTGCATCCTTTGTCTAACATTCTGTGTAAGAACTAACTTCAAACCAGTTTTTGGATATAAATATATAAAAATGCTTGTTTCTGTTTGGGTTGTTTAGTTCAAATCTTACTCGGATTATTTCGGACGTATTCAACTGATGAATCAATCGAAATCATCGCAGGAAGTCCACAAAGTTTAAAAATAACCGGAACTAGAAATACCCGCGTTTGCTAAAGTAAATATACGCAGACCTCAATTGACTCTTAACCGTTGCGTTGGGTTCCTATTCGAGTGTCGGCTCGTCACTTGACTGTGGCTCTAAAATAAGACTCTAAAATACGCCAATAGTCCTCGTGGGCTCTAGTACGACAATAATTTAAAACATAACCTCAATTGACTATCTGATATTAAAGATTTGGGTTCAAATTTATTTAAAACTACCACTGTTGGTATACTGCATAGATAATTTTTTAAGTTTCTTGCGTTTAAATCTAGAAGTAAATAGTTTGGGGTGTGAAGTTTTTATATTGGATTAATCAACCTTCATTAGTGTAACGAAATATTCCTTAATATTGAAGCTCTCGATTTACTACCAAATCGTCAATTGTCCCTAATTGTCTAGTGTTCAATTTTTTACTAGGCTTATTTCATTAAAACTAATCTGGTATAGTAACTTAAATGACATTTAAACAAACCTGTATAGCAATTACACCTAGAACTAAATTTATAAAATGTGCATTTTACAAATTCTGTCACAAAGTTTACATTTTAAAATTAAACACTTAAAATAACCAACTCGAGTGAAAGTTCAGTACTGTGTAGTATTTTTAAGCAAAAATTGTTATTTAGTAAAATAAAATGTAATTTCTAAACCTTTTTTTAAAACTGAATATTTCAACGTCAAATTTAGTTTCTCGTCCGATGACTTCAACCAACCTAAATTTCTAGGGACAGGGGATGTAGTGAAAATGTGTAGATATATATATATATATATTTGAGAAACCAAATTTTGTCTTAAATTTGATTCTATATGTCCATTTGAGTCTACTGGCTCCTAAGAAACTTCAAAACCTTGAGTTAAATCTGGCACGTTAATATCGAATTCATAGTCTTTTGAAGCGAAGATGCATTAGTTTTAAATAGTTGAGAATTCAATGAAATATTCCCCTAAATTCCCTTTGAAAATACCTTGGATACTTGTACATTTGATGTGCACTCGTCAGAAGATTTTGAAGGTTGAGAGATGAAGTCTAAAACTGAATTTTATATGGGAATGTTTTGATAAGTGCTACACAAGTACCCTTTCGCTCCTAAAACGGCCCATGCGGCCGTAAAACTAAAGATTCGATAATCGCATTTCTATCGCATTAAACAAAAACCCTACGTAGCGAAAGTGTTAAGAAATTAAGTTCTATGAATGAACTTTGGCATAAGATGTAATGGAATCTAAACGTCATTTTTTTATGGTTAAGGTTTTAAAATTTGAAATAATTGGTATAAATTGTCCCATCCACAAATTGCCACCTGGAATAGTTGAATTTTTTTTATTCATTAGTATATCGTCACTTAACCTTCGCCAAATTACAAGTCTTGTCCTCATCAGCCTCATGTAGATCTAGTGCTACTTTTGTCCAACCAAACATCCTCATTGGAATCGTTTACAACTTGAAATTTGGGTACAAAAAATTACGGGAAAATAACTTTTGGTGCAAACGAAGAGCTAGCCTTCGTGTTGCATCAGAAGTTGTCTTCAGTGGTTGCATTTAGCTTAAACTAAACCGGTTTGGTGAATATAAAAATTGGAAGGTTTCGTAGCATATCCTATTGGAAGGGCTTCTAAATACTAATTTTAACGGGGAAACTGGAGCATCCATACCTACGGCAACGTCACTACGACTTCAAATGTTGATCCAAACCCACGAACCACCCGGCAGCTAATTCGTCTAAACTAGAATAACCATGTCTATAGTAACGTCATAGCTAAGTCAATCGTCGTCTTCTATCTCACAAACCAGGCACTGCCCCTTTAGAACTATTCATTGGAAAATCTTAACATATTCACCAAAAGAACACTGTTGTCCACTTTAAAGTGTTTCGATATTTAGAGTCGTAGTGTATAATCAGTACCTGTTAGGTGTTGAATGACGATACATGTAAATGCCTAATTGTTTTGGGCATGTTTACAAATTGTGTTTATAAAATTTTATTGGATTTCAGTGTATTTAATTTCAAATTGTATTTTAAGGGAGGAAATTATATGTTCGTGAAAATACTATCTATGAAAATGAGTAATGTTTCTCGATACCTTTTGTAAGTTTGTTCCTGTGTTTCACAATTCTCCAGTTTTTTTCAGTTGCATATGAAGAAAATTCTGTTTCTAGAGTAAAAATTGGTGGTTCAAAAGAGAAATTGAGTTTCTATTTAAATGTGTTCTTGAATAAGAGTACAGATTCTGGTTTTAATGTGAACACTAAATTCATAGTATTTTAGAGTCGCTCAGTTCAGTACACAGTCACAGAAGTTCAGTACAAGGTTTGGACAACCGAAGTTCTATAGGTAAGAGTAAGTAAAAATTTTCATTAATTAATCAGACCGGTAATGAAGTTCAACGGTATCTCAATGGGCTAGCTCATGGGTGTTTTAAGAGGTAGATCTTAATTACGAGTGTGTGTGCACACACAATACAAAATATTAACCAAACTTTTATTACAGGGGCTGCATGTTAAATTGCATAACTTTTATTTTTGTGCTCTTGTTACTGCATGCCATTGTTTTTACTTTAGTATATGCGAAATGTCTGTCGAGGGAAAAAATATTGTAGTTTGTTTAATATTTGTCTATGTAATGCGATGCTGAGACAATGTGATTGCTGATTGTAATAAATTGGGATTTGCTGATTGTAATAAAATTGTTATTTATTGTAGCCTTGTATTATCAAGTTAATGCTGAATAAAATATATATATAGTAAACTATTTGTGAATATATTTCATTAATTACTTTACTGAATATAATTACTGTAGTTAAGCTTCTTATTGTATTAATTACTATATATAATTGCTACAGTTAGACATATTTTTCGTATTATGTTAATCCTCTAATGCATACTGTTGCCGTTTGGCAACGTGCAACATAATCCACTTTATTCTGTTAAATTAGAGCTCCCTCTCGATAAATTTGTTTTTTCATCTTTACATCCCATTTTCAAATTTTACTACTTGTCATATGATTATTAGTAACTAAAAGTGTATTCAAAATTAAGGAGTGAGGTTATTGACTGTTTTGATATTACGTTTTTGGCAGTATTCAAAGTATAATAATATTAGGAACTAAATAAAAATAAATTGTTTTGCAAAATTAATTATAGTTAAAAAGGGTTATTTTGAAATGTCTAGTTTTCCAGTCGTTATCAAAATTGGAATTTTGTAGTTGGTTTTTGTCATATGGAAATTTAAAAAAAATTTAAATTATTTAATTTTCTAATGCAGTTAAATTTTTTCAGTATTTTTCCCATAATGTACGAGTATTAAAGGTACCAATTTTTTTTTCTGGGGATGAAAATAAAACTTCATGCATTAGAGGGTTAACACATGTTTAATATTGACATCAAATTGGTAATAATAATTAAAACCAACACTAAATTCCTAACAATACCACTTCTGTTTTCAGTTTATTCAATGACAATGCAGAAGGATATTAAAAGTTTACAGTTAATCTTGTCACTCTACACACAGAGGAGCATCTTCAAAATAATATCGGGCCCTATCCCGCGCCTTTAAATTACTTCCGTAGGCTAGTGTACAAGTGCATTTATTGCCTTTATGTAGCACAAACTTTCAAGAAAAGAAGTTGGTTTTTATAAAGAACTAGTGTTTGCGTTTTTGTTTTTTCTTAACCACTTACTATGTCCGTCTGCACTATGTCGGGTTAACGAAGCGTGACCACGAGTGACCATTGGGGCTTCCTGATACCCAGCGAATCTGATATGCAAAAGTGCGTTTATTGCCTTTATTTGCAGCACAAACTTGTCCGAAGCAAGCATGGAATATAGTGTTTGTAAGGAACCAATATTTGCCGTCTTTGTTTTTCCTTATGGGTTTTTAAGGTGTCCTTATGTAGTACGTCGGTTGTGAGGTGCTGGGGAGCCCAGTCGGTCAGGCACTGGCCTAGCATGCAAAAGGTCCCAGATTCGGGTCCTGGCATAGCCAAAATATCTGGCGACCTATAAACTGCCCGTGCAGCCAAAAATGTCCGACGAATAATACCCCGTGTAGGGGAGTGCACGTTAAATATCCTTCAAAGTCCTAACGCTGCATACGATGTCGCCCTTAACGGTTACGTTGGGTGCCTACTCGGGTGTCGGCTCGTTACTTGACTGTGGCTCTAAAAGACTCCCGTCGTCAGAAGCCCTCATGTTGCTCTAGTGCAACGATAATTCAAACTAGACCTAACTGATAACCGGCCATCTGAGTAGCTGGTCAGGTGTGTGAGGCTGTACTTCTGTCATAGCCTGGCGAGAGCTTTGCTTTTTCTCGAGCACGGAGTTTTGCGACTTGTATGTCTAGTTTACGAAACCGCTTTACGTAGATACAGGACCAGGGTCGACTTGAAACCTTGCCAAACATCCCCCTCATCGCCTTACGTCATCATAAGCAGATTATATGTTGCTTGTGTACACAGAACGAATTACTGACGAGTGGAAATTCTTTCGGTTACTTCTTGGATGACGAGTGGCGAAGTTTGGTTGAAGGTTTTAAGTGTCTCGTCCCTTTTCCTGTACTTTCATGCATGTCTAGAATTTGTGATCCTAACTTTTGAATAATAAAAGCTTTAACTCTTTAAAAGCTTAACTTTTGTGATAAAAGTTGTTATGATCGTTTCTAAGTCTATAATATTAGATAATGTTTCATTTTTTTTTAAATGAGTGCTGCAATTAATTGGCAAAGCGTATCGCAAGACACTAAGTGCCTAATTTTTCTTCATGTGGAGGATAGTGGGAATTGTGGACCGTTCTGATTGTCATCAATAGAATTTTTACTATTTCGCTCTCTTGCTGCCGATTATTTCATAGTATATGCAACACCTTAAAGCTAGGGAGGGTATATAACTTTTTAAATAGAAGCTATCCCTAGCAGATGAAGTAGCACTTTGAAAAATTATGGGCAATATTTTTGTAATTACGGAACAAGCTTCTTATGTTTATATTAAATTCTAAACAGTTAATTTGATTTTCCCAAGTAATCAATCAACTATTGAAGGGTTGTTTGAGTTTGGTTAACATTTTGGATCTTGAATGAAAGATCCCATGGAATCGAGATTCTATATTAAATAAAGCCCATTACAGTTAGAAATTTTCAGCTTTGATTTCACCATATAATGGTTCCTAGTAACGGCTGTGTGGGGAAATATTTCACTGAATTATCAGTTCACTGCATTTCAATTTAATCCGTTTTTCTGAGTTTGGAAATAAAAACCCGAGATGGTTCAACTGAAAGCATTTTACGACAGTTGCAGCTAGCAGGAACCATAACTTTGGTGAAAACAAGGGCAAAATTTGTAACAGTATAAGTTAGTGGTAAAAACACAAGTAGCAGTCATCGCAAGCCAGAGGCAACAAAAAGGATTCTAACTCACTGCTTGGTCAATGCTGGTAAGAAGTTAAAAGAACAGGTCTAAAAAACAAAATATTATTTCCATTCACATCCCTATTTTTCTCTTATCTAGTTTAAGCATTAAGCACGCACCCATATATTCACGTTTTACAATCAGACGATAAACTTTTACTGGCCAAGTCCCATCAAAACGCACCAGCGAGAGAATAGAATTATGTGAAAATATGTATCCCCTCGTTTAAACATCCGCCAAGTTCGGACAGAATCAAAACCAATTACTGCAACTTTCATGCCGATGTTCCGAAGTCGGCCATTTTGGGGGAGAGGAGGCGCTCGATTTTAAGTGGTTTCGTTTGGCGATGGAAAGTTTTGGATCGTCCTTTCTGTCTTGAAGTATGCGACGCGTTCGCGTTCCTAGCTTGAAATGTGCGACCATTAAAGGGATGAGGGTGGTTATGCAGAATGGGGCTAAGTGATATAATATTTTGGAGGCCAAGTTATTTTCAGAAGCAAAGTTTGGTTGCTGACCAACTAGAACCAGTTATGGACCAGAAAATGTCTTGGGATTATTGGCTAATTGTTCTAATAGAGTGGTTAAATAGAAAGTTGTCGATAAATTTGTTTGTTTCGGGTTTTATCGAAGAAAATTCTCATCTAGAATATGATTGCAATTAAGTTCATAAAAATTTCTTAACCGGTAACAGATCAGATTGTTTACTAATGTACTAATTTGGAAGCTTTAGGAGGATTTGCAAGAGTTTTTGAAGAAGAAAACATTAGATTACAAAACTAATAAGATTTTATAAAGTTGTTACTGAAATGATCTATTTTGAAAATTTAAAACCGTTTTGAAAGAACAATATCTAAATGAATTCTAATATTTGTCAATAGCTTATTGGTATTTGTATTAATGAATAAAAAGTTTTGGGTTAGGAGATTAGTATGATTCCTAATCTACTCTATATACTATAATGTTAGAAGATCGATATAAGTTATGTAATTATGCAGTAACTGAAGTTTAATGCGAGTGATGTAAATGAGTTGTAAATATGATATTTGAACTTTTATAACTCATCCCTAAATACCTAACTTAGTACTTGATAATCATTTTCATTTTTTGAGTATTAGAGAAAAAATATTAGGTTAGGTTTGAATTATCGTCGCAAGAGAGCTACACGAGGGCTATTGGCGACGGGCGTCGCATTTTAGAACCACAGTCAAGTGACGAGCCAACACCTGAAAAGGCACCCAACGCAACCGTTAATTGGCAAAAATATTAGTTATATGAATTATTCTAACGTTGCACTCCCCATTTTTTCGCCTTATTTAAACAGCAGTTTTAAACAAATAATTGTCGACATGTTATTTTGTCATTTTGGATAATTGACTTTTATTTCAATAGTTTTAGTGGTTTTGGCACGTACGAAAATTGTTGTAAACCTTGTCACATTTTACTCGGAAATGTCATTGTTTTTTGTCAAGGGAATTCAAATACTTTTAAAACAAACAGAAAACAACCAAGACACTTTAAAAAATAAGTTTACTGTAACGGTAACAGTTATGTAAGAATGACTCAAGGGGTTTACAGAAAGAGCAAATGTTTCTAAATGCATTCAAGTTTTTTTTCTAAGAAATATCAAACCAAAATATTTACTTTAAAACAATGAAAAAAAGTTTGACAATTTATATGATGAAGCAGTTTTTAAAAAATTGGAGTTTGTATGTTATTGTTTATAAAGAATTATATAATATTGGTTGTTTTTCCAGTAATTTAAACATGCATATATTAACGTTTTTGCTTAAAGTACCAAGGGTTGCCCGAAATCACGAAAAAAAGGGCAACATGCTATGGAGTAAGTTTAAGGAATTGTTTGAAAATTATTATCCAAACATGCATCTTAATCATTTTAATATCTAAAGAAGTATTAAGTATAAAAGTAAGTACTAAAAACATAGTTGAAAATTAAGTATAGTTGGATTAATTGCATAAGTTAACATTAGCTTACATAAGTTATGTATTAGCTATATTTTTAAGAATAATTTTCCTAATATTGCGTAAAATATGACCACCAAATTAATGGTAATTTTCGATTTGTCTTCAAAATTTTGAATTTGTATGTATAAAATTCAGTTTGTTACCTAAAACTTGTGCCAACGGTTCGTTTCTGCTGGAATTTCACAAATAAGGGGACTGTCCAGTGAATTAATTTAGTTTCGGGTCATTTCGCAAGCGAGGCGAGGGAGACAACATGGAATGGAGTTCAGTTGAGTTAGCAAACTGCTTCTCGAGTGGGACAGATTCGTTCTCGGGCGTGAAATTAGCCAACGTCATCCTACGTGATTGGGGGACATTTTGTGGTCCAGAGATGCGTTTGTATTGTTAGATGATTATTCTGTCTAACTGCTTCACAGATTGGAGATAGAATGCGAGTTTTAATGTGACAGATTCGAACAAAGTTTTGGTGCCTGTAGGGGTGGACGCCTGATTGTCATTTAGTTTACGATGTTAGAGTGTTTTGTTGCAATAACTCTGGAGGAAACTTTTGTGCTCTGAGCGAGATATTTGGTGTATTTTGGAATGAAGTTCTATTGTATTAAGATTGGTTAAATTAATGACACTGATTACAGAATTTTTTGAAGTTTTATAAAAAAAAGTTAAATATAACGAGTTAAAATTAATTGGAATATTATTGATTTAGTTAGATACATTTTTTCTTTACAAGAAAGCGCATAAGTAAAACATATTCCATTGAATCAAAATTTAACCTATCACTTAAGTTAAAATAAAGAGTGGTATATATGCTGCTTTAAATGTTTAATTTTAAATTTACATCTTTGTTTACAAAGCAAAATATCGCAGCGTTTATAAAAACAATTTCTGCGTATCTCTCAAAAGCTCAAAGTATACTGATGTAACAGTATAAGTGATGATCATTAAAATTGTAATTAAAAACTATAATTTTCAGAACCATTCCGAATTTCCTTAAAAAATAAGATTACAATAAATAATCATACATTAAAAAAGTGAAATTTAACATGCACTTAATTATAACTGAAAATGTTGCATTGCAAAAAATATATCTTATAACTAGTTTGTTGATACTCAAAATTAAAATTTACGTACAAATAAGACATATTTACCATAGAATTTTTAAAGGTGTAAATTGATTCGCAAGGCAAAACTTTTATACAGTTTTAACATACGCATGTCATTTTTAGAAAGCTTTTCGTAATGGAAGAATAACTTTCGTAAAAACTCTTCGAGGTTTGCTTTTATATTTTAGTCCTACATTAATGTATTTGAAATGAAATATAAAAGACGATATTTATATCAAGAGCTATAGTAATTGTAGCGGTCTTTCGAATGCTTTTTTAGATAAAAGCTTTCAATTTAATGTTGCACTACGAGCAACGACGAAAATATAAAAAAGCTATGGAATTCCAAATTCTATTATGTACGGATCTTATTCATTTACAGAAGAAAATCTATTTTTTAGGGTGAATTGAAGTTAGGTACTAATGATCCAAGACAGCTCCACTTCAAAACAGAGAAGTTCGCCAAAAAATGTTTTTACAAATAGAAATTTCGAGAATTTCATCCTTACAAATAAGAGCTTTTGCTTTTATAATTTTATGTGAAATATAAATACCAATGAAAACTTATACATAAGAATGGTTTTGTACACATTTTTAGATATTTTAATCTTCAGTCAATAATTTAGGTTTTTTTAGAAGTTAATTATTAATAAAAATATACCTTAAGTAAGTAATGTGTTGTTACACTCCTCCACTTTTTTTTTTAAAATAATCAATTGTTATATATAAATTTATGTGTTTTAAAAAATCTGAGCGGTTTTTCCAGTTTGTTTACATTAAGTTCCCTATGTCACGAATCACTTCTTAATTAATCTCCATAAAAACAACTTATAATTATAAAATTAAAGCTTATTATGAAAATTAGCAGCACTCACACAGATTAAAATGTACTTAAATAACAAAAGAAGAGTTTTATTTAAAAGAATAATAGAAAGCTTGAACTATTAATATCCATTAGTAGTTTATCATAATTAAAGCTTTAAATGGCTGGTATTTTTAAGCTTTTTTTTAAAGAGGGAGTTTAAAGTTTTTTATTTGTTTATTCTAGAATTGATGAAGTGTTTGAAACATAAATATCAAAAATTATTTTATTGTAAAAAATGTATAATACTTTACTTTTTCTATTACACTTAATTCCGTGCAATTAAAATATAAATGAATGAAAATTGAGTTTTTTTTTGGGAAGAAAACAACCATAATTTAAGATTAAATTTTACATATTCTTTTCACCAACATTAATTTTATAAGTTGATGAATGCACTTCCATTAATTAGAGTATTTTTCTTCCAAATTATTTATTTCTCGCTTTTAATTCCACACTGAAGGTAATATTTTTGCTTAATTAATGATAATGTGTTATTTCTTCCTGGATATTTTGTAAATATTTTCTATGGTGGGGATAATTGTTTTTTAAGTTTTTACTTGATGTGAATTAAAATTTAAGAATTATAAGTATATATATTTGTAAGATTAAAATAAAAATTATTACAAAAAATTAAAATTAAATGCTACCCGGTGTTGCACGGGTTTACTTATGATATTGCATCATCTCAAACTCCCCATTTAATACATGATAATTCTTCCATTGAAAAATAAACTTAACTTTAACTTAATTTTTCAGTTATAATTAAACACCTATTAATGCATAATGGAGTTTTAATTCAATAATTTTGGCAAGCTTTTTAAATTGAAGTTTTTTCTTAAAATGGATTTTATCAAAATCCGTTTAGTCGTGTTTTGAAATTGATTGATAGTTCGCTGTATGTTGATGTTAAATGTTTTACTTCATTTTAAGCGTGAGCAATATTGCATATTTATTCTACGAAATTCAAATAAATTTAGCAAAGTAAGTTATAATTATAATTATTGAACGTTTAACTAAAAATGGTGTAACTTTGTGTAATGAAAAAGTTTATAAGTTAAATGCTGTGCTTAGCGCTTTATTTTTGACACATGAATTTTAGGTAGAAACAATTCTAAGTGACAGTTTCTGTTACAAACCTACTTGTTTACGTCATAAACTTATTGTGGAAGCTAAAACCTAAAAAAAAATTAAAAGGTCGTTTGAAAAGAATAAATTTACAGCACTCATGTTTATGTATTTAACTAAAAAAAGTCATGTTTATTGTTGGTTATTCCTGTTATTGTATTAGTTATTTTTCCTATACAGCAAGCTTTAAAAATAATCAATGATCATACTATTTGTGATTGAACCCCAAAATCGAAAGCAATGAAGGTTTAAAGATTTTTTTTCGAGTACACAAATATTAATATACTCGATAATTTAAATGTTCAAATGTGTGCTCTAAAAAAGTTATAACGATGTTATTGAAAAATGTGTTTACATCGCATATTTTTTTTGTAGCTGTATTTGCTTCCTTAGAAACAACCAATAAACATTTGTTTATAATTAAAAAAAATCGGTTGATATATAATATCCTTTTTTATAGTATTTGCATCAATTCGGTCAAATTTTATTGACTTACTCGTTAACCAATGGCATTGCCGATGATTTAATTTTGGGGGTCTTTGTATTGATAAAAATAATTAATTTGATTTTTTTTGTAATCTATACATGTACTTAAAAATTTCCTTTGCTTTTTTGAAGGCACATTTTGTCTCCATGGTAGTTTTAAGGTTTCCAAAAACAGATAAATTGACTATTTTAAATATGTATAAGTTCAATCGAATAATTTAGTCCAAAATATTTTGATTTTATTTTTTGTGATAGAGAATTCTCCACAAGTATGATAAATTAATAAGACAAGGAAAACATTTGGCTTTTATTAATAAAATTGTGAAAATTTCTCCCGACAATAAAGTTAAATACTTTACATATCGGCGAGAAATTAAACTTAAAAATTAATTGAAAAACTTGACAAAATTCTCAACTGTTGTTAAAAAAACCCTGTCAGAATGAATAATGTTGATGTCTTTCCCACTTACAAAGGTTTAATCCAAAACTATGGCATTCTTTTTATATTTATTAAATACTTTGGAATACTAAACTTAACAAGGCCGAAAACGTATAAATGTGTTATAACACTGCTAATTCCTGCACTTTTGTATTTGGAATACGTGGCTTACATTGCATCGGTTCTGAAGTATATGAATGAAGAGTGGTTTCAGTGGAAAATTGAAATTGTATACGATATCGGGTTTGCTACAAGGCTACTAGTGTGGCATTCCTGGCGACGAAACTCTAAAAACGTCTTAAACACGATAGGGAAAATTAAAAAAATATCCTCAAAACCGTTGAATATTCGATTTTTGAATATTACAGTCACAGTAGTTACAGGAGTAATGTTTGCCAATTGCGTTATTTACACAATCGTTGTGGATCATTATGAAATTGACTATCAGTATGAAAGTCAGCTTTATGACGTCAATTTAGAGCATAGATGGGTAAGAAATCTGTGTTACTTTCTGAAATCCGTTTTTAATCAATTTTTACCTGCAGCGATGGTAACACTGATACTTGGCTTTTATCTAGTCTTATGCCACACACTTTCCACTGCCATGAAAGATTTCTGTCAAGAACTTAGTGCCGAACCTGCTAATTCCATTCTTAAAAATCCTGCAAAGTTTTTCACTAAGTTCTTCAGAGTTCTAGACTCTATTAAAGCCCTACGAGGTTCCTTTTCTAGCACTACTTTTTGTCTTTGTGTTTATTACCTATTACACCTATTCAGCATGCTATCGTCTTTTCTTTTACACAAAGAGGAAGACTTAGATCCTTCCCTGATTTTTGATTGCATATACCACATTACATTTCTGACCGTATCCCTATATTTATTATACTACTTTTCTGACTATATACCGATGCAGATGAGCAAAATTAAATCGAATGTTTATGACAAGTTTGGTACATTGGCAACTATTGGAATGTCCGTTGATGATCGCGTTAATTTTTTGTTTGTCCAGCATGTAATTGCTGTACCAGATTGTGTGCTGTCCGGTTGCGGAATTCTGGATTTCACCAAAAGAAATTTCTTGACTGTTTTCGGATCCTTAGTGACTTACGGGATAATTCTTGTACAGTTGAATAAACAGGGAAACTAATTTGCCAGTTTCCAAATCTGACATTACTAACCACTATAACAACACATGAATAAATTCTGTATTAATTATTATGGGGCTGTGGGGAAACTTTTGGTTAGGATTTTGATCTCCAAATCGGAACGTCCCGAGATCGAGTCCCTGTACCACTGTAGACCCACCAGTGTATGCGGAGTACGTGCTCGTTAAATCTGTTGGGTCCAGTAGTCCTGTGGGCGGTCATTGTGCAGTTTCCCACGGGTACAGGTCCTTGAAGACTATTTCCCTCCCCTTCAGGGACATGTCTAAATTCTGGAGGTGGCCCGCGATAGATGGCAGCATCTGTCACATATGTGTGCGTTGTGTCTGTTTTACTTGACGAAGATTTATAAGCGGGTCTTTGACCAAGCACACAAGCCTGAAAATATATGAAAAAAGAAAGTAGGATTAGAGGGTTCACTCACTTTGCATTGATTAGTAATTGAATCAGCTCTACCAGTATCCACAACAACAAACGTTTAAAGTGTACTTGATTAGTTACTGAAACAGCTCTGGCATTGGTAACCAAAACAGCCACAAAATTTTAAATTCAGCATTGATTAGGTAAGGGAACCTGGGGAGCCTTGATCCACCTTTTAATTTTAGCATTTAATAAATATTTTAACATTTTCTCAATACACAGAGCTCAAAGCTACTGTTGTCAGCAGACCACCAGGCCTTAGTTTCTATGAGCTACTTCTTAGCAGTGAGGAGAAAATAAAAGACAAAAGTTTCTCATCCCAAAAAGTAAAAATTTTAGACATCATTTGTAAGATTTTTTCAGATTAACTATTTGAATTGGGTTTAAGTATGTGGTATTGTATAAATACTGTTGTAGGGGTAAGGTTTTATTTAAGTTATAAAGTTGATGCTATTTGTGCAATGAAGTAGGCAGAAAATCTCCACGTGCCATTCTTTAAAAAATGGCCAGGTGGGGAGGCTTGGCCACTGGACCAAGGCTAATTTTTTTTTTGTTTTTCAACTATCTAGCTATAAAAATTGGGAATATAGACCCAATTTTATTTTCTAGAGTTTTTCAAACAAAAGCAACGTAAACAAAATATTATTTAAGGAAACTTAATGAATATTTCGAAGTTGAAAAGTTAATAATTGAAGCAAATTTAGTCCAGCAAGATCAAAGGAGTTGTAAAAGCTTTAAACCTTTGATAAAAAAAATGGGCCACATTGTAATACTGGTTACTATTTGGCTATTTAAATAAGTCTTTCTACCTTAATTTGGAATGCTTTACATGCTTAATACGTTGATAAAGAAAAAATAGTTTTCCCGTCTAGAACTTGCTTAACGATAATTAAGGAAAGCAAGAGCTCATTGGGACACATATTAAAATTTAAAATTTTTAAATTTATTTTTAATTTCTTTCTCAAGTAATTGTAATGTACTCCATGTACTGGTGCTGACATAGTTTTACTATACCATGTTTTAATGTTACAATTCGTATTTTAGCTTTATTTGCAGCCTAAAAACAATTGGCGACTGAATTTATTGCGTTATTTTATGAGAAATATGGGCCAAATGATTCCTAAATTCCCCGGATTGTTCAGTCATTTTAATGATCCGTCTTTTAAGTGTTCCAATTCTTATCATTTCAATTAAATTGGAAATATGAAATACTTTGGATGGCAGTGAGTGGGTTACATATTCGATTATTTTCCTGGTTCACTTTTTTCAGCTTGAAGGAATTTGGAAAGCTGGTATTTCTCCCCTAGTTTAAGTGTCACTAGGAAATACAGGGAAATAATTTAAAATTTGAATTTACTTTACGTAAAACAAAAAAAAAAGACATTGGTCCCTAAAATAGTTTCGGAAAAGGGTAGTCGCTGTAAATGCTGCCATCGCAACGTTATGAAATTGGTTGTGCACTACTACAGTGCACCTAGAAATAGCGCTGGGTTGCGCAAATTGTTGTGCGGCAAACACAGCTTCTATAGTATTACCACACAGCAGAGAAGCTAAGAAGAATTTCTACGCTGTGGTGTCCCTGGAAACGGTATCAAAAAGAACCGGCTGACTAGACTGATTACAAAAGTCAAATAATGGAATTAGGTTCCCAAACACTTACGTTACCTCACAAGTTTAATTAGCTGGTCAAAATACAAAACACTAATTAAACAACACTTTGATCAACTTAGCGTTTATTTCTTCTACCTTGGCACACCATTAAACTAGACACGATTGTATCTTTCCATAAACCAATTACTAGGGAGGCCTATATACAGTGTACAGTTGCAAAAACTTAAGCAAATAACTGACAGGATTTCCATAAACTGGAAATTGTTTCTTATATTTTCCATTATCTTCCTGCGCGTGTGCGACGAAAATATTATAGCGAAGTTTAAATTGAAAAATATGTTTCTAACTCATCTTTCTGTAAAACTGTATTTGTTTCCGTAGAAACAAGCAATAAACATTTGTTTGCAATTAAAAAAGATAATTTGGTGATAAAAGTTCCGTTTTTATTGTATTAACGCTAATTTGTGCATGATTTCTTCACATACTCGTTAACCAATGGTATTGTCGATAAACTTACTTTGAAGGTCTTTGTATTGATTAAAATACTTAATTTGGTGTTTTTCGTCATCTCCTAAGTGTATCATTAAAAATTTATTTTTTATAGCAAGTTCTGTCTTCCTCTATAGTAGGCAGTGTAAATGTGACTAAAAACAGACAAGTTGGCTTTTTGAAAATAATATCTACAACTTCTGTGGATTATTTTACCACACAATATTTTAAGTTCATTTTTTTGTGATGAAGTATTTTTCAAAAGTATACAAAAAAGTAAATGAGACAAGGAATATAGTTTGATTTTATCAAACAATTAGTTTTTTTTTTTTTGATCTTGAGTTTAAATACATATAGAAGAGAAATTAAACTTAAGAAATAATCGAAAAAGAGCAAATTATCAATTGTCGAAAGAAACTTTATCAAAATGATTGGCAACAATGTTTTTCTTAGTTACAAAGATCTAATCCAAGACTATGGTATCCTTTTTATGTTTATTAAATACTTTGGAGTACTAAACTTAAAAAGGCTGAAAGCGGATAAATACATAATAACTCTAATAATTCCTGCACTTTTTCACTTGGAAAGCGTGGATTATATCGCAGCTGCTCTGAAGTATATGAATGAAGAGTGGTTCCAGTGGAAAATCGAATTAGTATACGGAATCGGGTTTGCTACGAGGCTACTAGTTTGGCATTCTTTGCGACGAAACTCTGAAAATGTCTTAAACGTGATGGGGAAAATTAAAAAAATATCATCAAGACCTTTTAATATCCGATGTCTGAATGTTACAGTCACAGTTATTACAGGAGTAATGTTTGCCAATTGTGTTATTTACACAATAATTGTGGATCATTATGAAATTGACTATCAGTATGAAAGTCATCTTTATGACGTCAAGTTTGAACGAAGGTGGGTAAGAAATCTGTGTTACTTTCTAAAAATCGTTTTCAGTCAATTTTTACCTGAAGCGATAGTGACATTGATACTAGGCTTACATTTGGTTTTATGCAACACACTTTCGACTGCCATGAGAGATTTCTGTCAAGAAATTAGTGCCGAACCTGCTAATTCCATTCTCAAAAATCCTGCAAAGTTTTTTAGTAAGTTCTTCAGAATTCTGGACACCATTAAATCCCTAAGAAATTCTTTTTCTAGCACAGCATTATGCCTCTGTGTTTATTACCTATTACACCTATTTAGCATGTTATCGGCTTTTCTTTTATACGAAGACGAAGACTTAGATCCTTCGCTAATTTTTGATTGCATATACCACATTACATTTCTGACCGTATCCTTATATTTATTATACTACGTTTCTGACTACATACCAACAGAGATGAACAATATTAAATCAAGTGTTTATGACAAGTTTGGTAGTTTGGCAACTATTGGAATTTCCGTTGATGATCGCGTTGATTTCTTGTTCGTCCAGCATATAATTGCTGTACCAAATTGTGTGCTATCCGGTTGCGGAATTCTGGATCTAACCAAAAGAAATTTCTTGACTGTTTTCGGATCTTTAGTGACGTACGGGATAATTCTTGTACAGTTGAACAAACAGGGAAACGATTATGCCAGTTTGCCAGATCTGACATTAGTAACCACTATAATAACAAACAAATAAATTCTGTATTGATTATTATGGGGTTGAGGGGAGCCTTGGGGTTAGGATTTTGATCTCCGAATTGGAAGGTCCCGAGATCGAGTCTCGGTACCACTGAAGACCCGCCGAATGTATGCGGAGTACGTGCTCGTTAAATCTGTTGGGTCCGAAAGTCCTGTGGGCTGTCATTGTGCATGTGCAGTTTCCCACTGGTACAGGTCTCTGAAGACTATTTCCCTCCCCTTCAGGGACATGTCTAAATTGTGGAGGGGGCGCGCGATGGAATGGCACCATCTGTCACGTACATGTCTCCATGTGCCATTCTTTACAGGAGGCTTGGCCACTAGACCAAGGCTAATTTTTTTTTATTTTTCAACTATCTAGCTATAAAAATTGGGAATATAGACTCAATTTTATTTTCTAGAGTTTTTCAAACAAAAGCAACGTTAACAAAATATCATTTAAGGAAATTTAATCAATATTTCGCATTGAAATGTTAATCACTGAAGCGAATCTGGTCCGGCTAGATCAAATGAGGTAAAAAAATCCTTAAGGGGTCGCAGGAGTCTTAAAAATGTGCAAAGGAGATACTACAAAGCATAGTTTGATCTTTCATGTCATTTTTTAACTACTCAATAAATGAGTATAATTTTTTTTATATGTAATTCTACAGGATTTATTTATTATAATACAAATTTTAAAATATATGAAACTTTAGCCAAACCTAAAATAAATGATATTAAACATAAAGCTATTTTAACACATTGTGATTAGGCTTGCGCGGCAAATTGTGAGGTCAAAATTGAAAAGATGACCAAGGAAATGACTTTATATTGTACAAATATGTACAAACAAAGACTTATACCTAAATTCTCAGCTCAATTTTAATTAGAAATTATTTTAAGAACTTTTTTCTAAAAAAAATTAATAAAAATTTAAAAATTTTAAAAACATCACTTGGATCAACTTAGCGTTTCCTTCTTCCACCTTGGCTGATTAATAAACAAGACTCGATTTTATCTTAACATAAACCAATTACTAGTGAGTGCCTACATTCAGTGCAGTTGCAAATACTTAGACAAATAACTGCCAGGATTTCCGTAAACTGGAAATTGTTCCGTACATCCCTTATCTTTTCAATAATTTCAACATCCTAATGTGTGCGTGTGCGACGAAAATATTATAGGGAAGTTTAAATTGAAAAATATATTCCTAACGCATCTTTCTGTAAAACTGCATTTGTCTCCTTAGAAACAAGCAATAAATATTTGTTTGCAATTAAAAAAGATAATTTGGTGATAAATTTTCCGTTTTTATTGTATTACCGCTAATTTGTTCGCGATTTCTTCACATACTCGTTAACCAATTGCATTGTCGATGAACTTATTTTGAAGGTCTTTGTATTGATCAAAATACTTAATTTGATTTTTTTCGTCATCTACTATGTATATAATTAAAAATGTATTTTGTATAGCAAGTTCTGTCTTCCTTCATAGTAGGTAGAGTAAATGTGACTAAAAACAGACAAGTTAGCCTTTTGAAAATAATATATACAACTTTTATGGAATAATTTACCACACAATATTTTGAGTTCCATTTTTTGTGATGAAGTATTCTTCAAAAGTATACAACAAAGTTAATGAGACAAGGAATGTTGTTTGATTTTATCAAACTAACTTGAACAATTAGTTTTTTTTTTTATCTTGAGTTTAAATACATATCGAAGAGAAATTAAACTTAAGAAATAATCAAAAAAGAGCAAATCATCAATTGTCGAAAGAAACCTTATCAAAAGGATTGGCAATAATGTTTTTCTTAGTTACGAAGATCTAATCCACGACTATGGAATTTTTTTAATGTTTGTTAAATACTTTGGAGTACTACACCTAAAAAGGCTGAAAGCGGATAAATACATAATAACTCTAATAATTCCTGCACTTTTTCACTTGGAAAGCGTGGATTATATCGCAGCTGCTCTGAAGTATATGAATGAAGAGTGGTTCCAGTGGAAAATCGAATTAGTATACGGAATCGGGTTTGCTACGAGGCTACTAGTTTGGCATTCTTTGCGACGAAACTCTGAAAATGTCTTAAACGTGATGGGGAAAATTAAAAAAATATCATCAAGACCTTTTAATATTCGATGTCTGAATGTTACAGTCACAGTAATTACAGGAGTAATGTTTGCCAATTGTGTTATTTACACAATAATTGTGGATCATTATGAAATTGACTATCAGTATGAAAGTCATCTTTATGACGTCAAGTTTGAACGAAGGTGGGTAAGAAATCTGTGTTACTTTCTAAAAATCGTTTTCAGTCAATTTTTACCTGAAGCGATAGTGACATTGATACTAGGCTTACATTTTGTTTTATGCAACACACTTTCGACTGCCATGAGAGATTTCTGTCAAGAACTTAGTGCCGAACCTGCGAATTCCATTCTTAAAAATCCTACAAAGTTTTTCACTAAGTTCTTCAGAATTCATGACTCTATTAAAGCAATTCGAGGTTCCTTTTCTAGCACTACTTTTTGTCTTTGTGTTTATTACCTATTACACCTATTCAGCATGCTATCGGCTTTTCTTTTATACGAAGACGAAGACTTAGATCTTTCGCTAATTTTTGATTGCATATACCACATTACATTTCTGACCGTATCCTTATATTTATTATACTACTTTTCTGACTACATACCAACAGAGATGAACAATATTAAATCAAGTGTTTATGACAAGTTTGGTATTTTGGCAACTATTGGAATGTCCGTTGATGATCGCGTTACTTTCTTGTATGTCCAGCATGTAATTGCTGTACCAAATTGTGTGCTATCCGGTTGCGGAATTCTGGATCTAACCAAAGGAAGTTTCTTGACTGTTTTCGGATCTTTAGTGACTTACGGGATAATTCTTGTACAGTTGAACAAACAGGGAAACGATTATTCCAGTTTTCCCGATCTGGCATTAGTAACCACTGCAACGACAAACGAATAAATTCAGCATTGTCTAAGTATAAGAATCGCCATAGCATCAAAATAAAACAAATTTGGACTGACCAATTGAATGTTTATTTAATTTAAAATGTTGTTTATTTAATTTAAACTTTAAATTGGGAGTAAATAAGTTTTAGTTACTCACAAAATATTTTGAAGAGTGTAACATCTGTTTAAAACTTTTTCTATTAATTGTTAAATAACCAGATGCTAATTTCCGATCAAATTGGTTTTATTTTGCTGTTATGAAGAATCTCTTACTTGGTGAAACAATTGCTTATCCAACAAAGAAATACTTTCGCTGAGTTTGCGCTTTTAACATTTAATGCATTTAAATTTTAAAGCATGAGCTCTTTTGGACTGACTAACGACCAGACATTCCTTTTAAAAAGATTTCTTTAGTTAAATGCAAAGAAAAAGTTATTTATAATAACTGTGTGAGAGTTTGTACTAATAACTGTATAAGTTTATATTAATAACGGTGTAAGTTAATACTAGTAGCTGTGTAACTTTATACTAATAACTGTATAAGCTTATACTAATTACTGTGAAATATTTTTATTCATGTAAGTGTTGTTATTATATGCAACTACACTCAAGTACTTTTTTTAGAGAATTCAGTTATGCAGCTTTTCAGTATTTATGTTATATCCTATTTGTCATAAGGTTTGGTGATAAATAAAGTATTTCACGCTTTTATCTCGAATGATCTGCATGCTTTAGACATCTACTGATTCACTACTCATGATGTAGCAGGCCAGGCATTGAGAACGGGACTAGAGATTTCTAATATTTATTGAATACAAACCTCTCAATGACCGCTATTTATTCGCTGGTATCAAATCAATTCACCCAATTGCAATTTAATGCGTTTATAAAATGAAAAATAGTCTCTCTTCTCGAGCTTGTTTACCCTCAATTAGGGGAGACTGGAGAAAATTGGGACAGTTTTTGTATTTTTAAAATTTTTTGTTTAAACTTTTCTCTCTTGACTGTAATTTACTCCATATATTGAGGCGGATCTAGTTTCACGTTATTGATGTATCTAAAAGAAATTTTGGCAATATTATTTATCACCGATTCATAACTACAGCATTCTCTGGTTCCATTCAGTATCAAAGCGATCCGCCTAACTAGACCTATTATAAGAGACTAATAACGAAATTCCAAAATCATCATAACAATTTCCGAACTAAAAAGTTGCCACAAGTTTAAATACTGGTTCTAAACGCACAATACCATTTAAACAACACATGTTTCAACTAAGCGTATCATTCTTTCACTGGGGAAGGAAGGAAAAGCGGTTCATTGTCAAACTATTCACTAGTCACTACGTATATTAGCATGACCAGCTCATAGGCCAATAGTGTGTAAGCAGAACTTATAAAACTATTTTATGTTACCATTAACCATTCCCTGGCATATACACAGTACAGTTGCAATGCTACTAAACAAATAACTGTCAGGATTCCCATAAACATTACATAATATAACAAAAATCTATCCTCAGAGAGACAATAGAAGAGGTCACATACATAAAGGAATTGTCCATATAAAAACAAATGGCACCCTTTTATTCCTAACCACCGGGTAATCCAACCCTCTTTGCTAATGAACTGTCATCTCCAACTCTCGGACAATTCCCGCCATCGCGCATTTGTAGCCATTCAATTTCTTCTGAGGATGCAAAAGAGAAGTTTAGCTTGTTATTTTCTACCAAGTACTTTAACATGTATAATAAAAAGTTGATAGTTGTTGAGAGGTACTGGTAGCTGTAACAGCTTAACCACACATGCGAGAAATTATCGTTCAAACGAGAAAATATACGACAATACGAATATTTTACAAAACAACCTTTATTCTTAGACCGAATCGGCTATTATTTTAATTGAATTTCCACGCTGAGTGCTGAGTTTAGTTTGATCTTAAGAGACTCATTTAGAAATAAATACAATTTCTAAATATAAAATTTGGAAGGCTTAACAAGGTATTGATAGTTTGAAGAATAAAGCTCTATCAACAGGATTCTCAAGCTTTAGCATCATAATAAAATATTAACCCTTTCACTACCATCAAACTCTTAAATGTTTCTTCTCTCAAGGCAATTTTCTTTAAACACCAGTACCCATTCTATTTAACTTATATTTTAGGGGATGCAATATACAAGGAAAATCATTTGGAATTTCTAACTGCATGTCATGTTTCATACCATATAGCCTAGTAAGTTTCTAAAGTGTCACTATTTCATGAAAAGTAACAAAAGCTGACGTTATCTACTCCCATAATGCAACCAAGCACCCGTATCCAATTTCTTGTATGGCCGGACTCAATGCACTTGGCGACGAACGTGGTGTGCCAAGAAGACTTCCCCTCGTAATGAAAGTGAAGGGCGGAAGTAATCTGGGTGGACCCTTGGCGAGGGTTGTGTGTTGTTGAACAGAGATAAACACGACTTCTTACGGATGTTTGGGTCAGCTGACAATGGAAACAGTGTTGGGGATAGGAAGAAAAGAGTACATTATGGCGTTTGAGTTAATAGTATAGTGATAACTATATAACAAGGAATCCAGTTATTTTGTGCAAATCTTATGCTGTATGTAAATACATCTTTCTCAACAAATGCAATATTTGTGCAATGGGATAAAAATAGAATTGTTCCAGTGTTTAATAAGTTTTATTTGATGTACAGAGGTTTTATAACTTTATAATTATAAGTCAAAATTCATTGTTTAAAATACATTTTTTGACAATGAATTTTAACAATCGAAAAAACAAAATTAGCTGTTTCCTTCATTACAGACTCAGTTTTCGCGCATCAGGTTCCTTTTACTAATGGAAGATATAAACTTCTTTAGCTGAATACTCTTATTTAAGCTATCTGAGTAGTAGTTAAATTCGAAAGAGATTGACTTCTTTAAAACACAAAAAGTGTACTGGAACTTTCTTGTTTGAAACTTCTCAGTATTTTTTAAATCTAACTTTTAAAATTGAGATAAAGGATACCCCAAACGACATTTGAGCACCCCCCCGTGCACGTCTTGTGTTTTAATTTCTTATCCCTTGCTACAAGAAACCCGAGCTAACAAAAACGACTTTTAAGATCTTAAGAAATAATGTTGCGTAGCTTCAAAACAACTTTCACTGGCCTCGACTTACCGACCTGTTTCCCTTCAACTGGTTTTATCGCAGGTCAATGACAAGAAAGTCGCTCAACTACTTTGAAATGCGTTTTAGCAAGCTGATCCCAAAGCAAAAAGTTTCATTGCAGAAAAAGCTATGTAAATCTTCTCTAGTGTGTTGAGTGTGTGATTCTTTTGTGACTAGACTGGAACTCAAAATAATAGAAAACGGTGTGTGTGTGTGTCCCTTGGATTATTGCGCTTTGTGTCGTAAACGAGTGGAAATTTGAGAAATGGGACAGCAGTTTCGTGGTGCTTTTTTGTACTCCTAGTCTCGGAAAAACTCATGAAACTGCTTTTCCATTCTCTGTTTCAACGCCACGTATACTCTTGCTGACGAAGCATGTAAGTAAATTGATCTTTTTTAAGAAGCATTATTGACTCTTTGTTTTAAGGTTTTAGAATTTTTAGCTGGATTAATATTAATAATAAATATAAGATTTTTTTAGATTATATATACTTTACTTTGTGTTATTTGGGGATATTATTTTGAGCGGGCACCCAACGAAATATTACAGAAATGTTTATATTATTTTGTGGAGTTTAGATTTTTTGGGAAGAACCTTGAATTTTATTCAATATTATTTGGAATTTTTTTTTCAAAAAATTACATACTTACCATTTTGGAGTAAGCGAAATGGCTTTTTTTTTTTCGACCGAGGAAGGTCATCTTTTTTCTTCCAGATGATAGAACGAGTTCCCAAGCACCATCGCGAATTAGAATGTATTAATTAACAAACATTCCAATACACAATAGAGCTGGTGGCCCCGTTTCTTCTAGATAAAAAAATTTAGAAAACATTTTTAGCAAGTACTAATTTTTAGGATATTTTTATTTTTTGCCAAAAGTCATTTGGACTATTACTTAAAAGGCCACCATTTTAAAAGCTTTAGCATTGTAAAATACTTTTATTGATAAAAAGTACAATTTTAAAACATACAGTGTAAAATATAATATACCTCCACCACAAAATACAAAATGTAGAAACTCGTTTTTTAACAATACTCGTAGGTTTTTATGCTGGTAATATGTTGTAGTAGATTGTTTTTTTTTTTTGCAAAACATGGAAGGGTACTCATTTGAATGCAATGTTGTTATACATTTTTGTTCACATATTTTGCTTTAGTGGATAATTATTCGCATGGAATATTTAACAATGAAAATTATACACATCTTCTCAAGCTTATACTGAGCAAATGAAACATTATTTTCATGTTAATATACAACACCCAGTTTTAAAACACATTGGTCTTAAACTCTATATATTTATATTGTTTAGTATATATGGGTATATGGTTAGAAATATAATATACTACAAGCATTGTTATGCAGTTTTAAAACACATTGGTCTTACATACTATCTATTGCATAGTAAATATGGTTAGAAATTATTATTTTGTTGAACCAATGTTACAATTGTACACAAGTTCTCAAAAACTTATAGTGAACAAATAAAACATTATTTTCATGGCATTGTTATACAGTTTTAAAACATACAGTGGTCTTAAAATCTATTTATATTAGTTAGTAAATGTACTTTTAAAGCATACTTTAAGAATTTACTTTAAGAATACTTAAGAATTTTTTTATAAGTTTCATATATGAGCAACATTTAATGCACAATATTTATACCCCTCCACCATACATTGGTTAGTATACAACAAACTTATACTGAGCAAATGAAACATTATTTTCATGTTAATATACAACATCCAGTTTTAAAACACATTGGTCTTAAACACTATATATTTATATTGGTTAGTAAATATGGTTAGAAAATACCATTTTGTTGAAGCATTGTTAAAATTATACACAACTTCTCCAAAACTTATACTGACCAAATAAAACATTATTTTCATGTTATATAATATACTACAAGCATTGTTATGCAGTTTTAAAACACATTGGTCTTACATACTATATATTGCATAGTAAATATGGTTAGAAATTATTATTTTGTTGAACCAAAGTTAAAATTGTACACAAGTTCTCAAAAACTTATAGTGAACAAATAAAACATTATTTTCATGGCATTGTTATACAGTGGACTTAAAATCTATTTATATTACTTAGTAAATGTACTTTTAAAGCATACTTTAAGAATTTACTTTAAGAATACTTAAGAATTTTTTTTATAAGTTTCATATATGAGCAACATTTAATGCACAATATTTATACCTCCACCATACATTGGTTAGTATACAAATTATATTTATGAGTGGCCGCGCTCACTCCTCTAGGGAATAATGTCCGTAACTGAGAGTTTTAATTCCATCATCAAGAATGTATTTCTTGTCAAAGAAGGGGTTAAGAGATTGTCTATTTTCGACAACCGTTTTTAAATTATGGTGTTTGGATTTAATACTAGTTTGACTGTGTTTTAAATTTAATTTATTAAACAAGACATTTTTATATTCCTCACATCCAATTTTGTCCAATGTCGACTTTTTTATTCCCTTTGCAGTTTTTTTTTCCTGTGTGTCTTCGAATACGACGCAATACATTTTGCACTTCAGAATCACAATTTCTTTAATGGGTGTACAGGATTCATTTTTTAAGCAACCGAGTTTTCCACGGTTGTGCGGGTTGTGGGCAAAGTGGGTAGGTGGGAAATTACTGAGGTCCATAATGTTTGAAAATTTCTTAATCATATCTCTGTAAACATCGTCGGTTTTAATTTTTAAAAAATAAGAATCGGTATCGTGATAGAGAAATGTAATGTTGTTTTTATAATGTTTTTTAAGATGAGAATAATAAAGTTTATACATATGCAATTTGGCATAGTCCAAAACACAAAAACCAACGAAAAGACAAGAATTGAGGAATAAATTTTTCCTTTTCATTTTAAAGACTGCGAAATTTTCATTGATACTCTCAAAATACTCTAAATTAGGACTTGATAAGTGTTTTTTACATTGTTCCTGAGTGAAAGCTCCCCGCATGTCAATTCGTTTCCGGTTATTCGCGATACTTTTCCCAAAAATCCCATTGTTCATTAGTTTCAAGAGGTCTCTTTCAAATGGATTGGCGCTTTGCTGCCTCTTTTGGTTATTAAAGGAAATATAAGGTTTGAGAAAATCGGTTTGGTAAAAACATAAAATTCGGTGAATTTTCCTTAATACCATTCCCTGTTCTAAATAATATTTAAGATTTAAATAGTGTGTGACATAGTTGTGTTTGGTATAGAAGTTAGGGACTAACTTTTTAGAATAATTTGTAAATTTTATATTTTCTTTTTCAATTAGTTTTTTTTGATACGGTGATAGCATCTCTTTTTCCACTTTCATATGCTCCACTGCAAGTGGGAAGTCATTATGGTAATCCATTATTTCCGTTTTGGGATATTCAAGCGTTACTTCCAAAATATACCCCGTTTTTGAATCTGTAGGAATGTCAAAGACATTAAAGCAACTTATTTCATCGGGCCTAAGCCATTTAAAATTGTCATAGGGGAGGACACTCTGAAGACAATACCCGTATAAATTAACTGCGTCAAGTGTGACAATATAGCTATGTTCTATGGTTGGATCGTACGATGAAAGGTAGGGGTTGTTTGCCTTTGCATAACGATCCCCGATGGTAACAACTCCTCCACGGAGATTACTTTCGAGCCAAACAAACATGGTTACGTCTGTAAATAGCTGAATTTCTGCTCTCGTTAGGCGAAGGCAAGCATCCCAACTTAGATTAGGGGTAGATACAAAATGAACAGGGTCCAATCGGTAATATTCCATTGATTTGCGTCGAAATGAGGAAAATACCTCGGCTAATAATATGACGTCCAAACGTTGGTATAATTCAAGATATTCCCCAAAGTTTTTTAATTTAAAAGCTGCATAGATCATTTTTTCGTAATCATAGTCGCTTTGGGATACGGGCGAATTTGTTAATTTATTATAAAAGGCTGATTTAGGGGGGAATGTAATATGTGTCAAAACGCTTTCATCCGTGAAATACGAATAGGGAAAAGTGTTTTTCCTCTTGAGCAGATGGCGGTTTTTAAACTGTTTAAAATAGGAATTAAAGATATGAAATCGGTGATTAGAAGTTTTTAGTGTTTCTACTAGAGTCGCCAGCCCCGCATTTAAGAAAGCCATACTGTCCATAAATTTCATTTCATCTACCTGAAAAACGGAAAATCGCTGAGTGTTGACGGGTATTATATTTATTCTTTCTCCGACATGACGATCAATTTTTTTTAAAATGAAATTTAAATCGTATCCTGTTAAGTTGTGAAAGAAAATTGGAATGAAAAATGTTGTATGAAGTTTTAAGTTACAGCTTGCATGGCTAAATCCTCTGATATTATTACCGGTGTAAGTAAAGTGACAATGGTCCAAAACCCGAACTTCCTTCGATAGAAAGGGTTGTTCGCATATATGGCATACGGTTCTGTCAGCAGGTAACTCCCCTTTTATAGGAGCAATTTCATGCATTTTTGCGATTAGTTTTTTTGTGAGTCTTTTAACGACCGAAAGAAAATTTTCAATTACGTCCCACCCTTGGTAATACCTTTCAAAAATAATAGTGTCGTTAATGTCCAAAACAACTAGAAAATACGTGTAGGGAACATGCTCTTCAATCGGAGTTGAAATAGATGTGGTTGGGTGTGGCATAGCATTCGAAATGGGGCGTAACATACTTTCGAAATCGCAATAAATAACAAAGGGATGGTACAACATTTTATGGTAATTTTTAAATTTCAGTATACTGTTTTCTTTGGAGGGCATGGTTATTCTTTGCGGAGCGTTTTTCAAGCAATATCGTTGGTGCTCTTGTAATGTGGTGAACCTTTGAAACCCACTGAGACAGTTGTCACAATAATGGTTAATGCTGCTTTTTTTATGCATCAATCTATTAAAGTTTTTAATAAGAAAATAATGGTGCTTATACAACAGCAATTGCACTTTTTTACCTACATTTTTACTTTTATATATAGGATACATATCACTCGAGTAACCGTAGATATGTATTTGTAGTTTGTTAAGCTTTGCGAATTTTGGTATTTGATCGATAGTGACAGGAAACTTAAGAAAACTATAGTTCAACTTAGCTAAGTAAGGATCATATTTAGAGGGTATAGTAGAATTGCGGACCACAGGATATAATTTTGCGAGTATACAATACAAAAAACACATGTGATTGCTGCATGTTATGTTTATGAGCCCCTTCTTGTTTTTTAGAGACCTAGGGAGTGAAATGGATCCACACCCACCCCCCATGCCCACATAATTCCCTATATGCACATCCAAATACTCAATATTTTTAACTCTCCAATTGGACCCATTTAAAAGGAAATTTTCCAACGCGTTTTTCAGCTTATCAAAGGCATGGTCAATGGCTGGGTAAATATCGTAGGGGGAAAGGATGCGTGCGGTGTTAGAGTTGAAATAAAAGTTTTGGGTGACTTCATCCTCATCAATCACCTTGAAAAATAAAACACTGATGCATAGTACTAAGCGAATTCTTAACACCACTGCCGTATTCAAAAGCTGGAAAATGTGATCGCGGATATCAAGGTGTAATTGTTCTACGTCTCGGTAATTTAACGGACATCGAAGACTGCGTATATAATTCCTGAAAGCCGAACGAAAGAGTACAAAATTAAACATGATGGAGTGAGCGGGCTAAGATTGTTTAGATCTCAAAGTCATTTGCATTGCAGTATTGAATCATCGTATCAATGGCTTTTTTGAGAGTGATAATTTGTTTGAGATTTATATTAAATCGGTTTTTCACTTCGCCATCGACACTCTTGTAAAACCCAATATAATGGCTGTTCTTGAACTGCTTTATTTCGCAGACGATGTTGTTCCCAATGTAAACGGAATACGGGTCGAGGCTCGCTTTTGAAGAGCAGGGAGCTGGTTCGTTTTCGGACAAATTGACGTCGAATCTTACTTGCTTTTTCTTTTTGTCTCCGCAAGATCTTTTTTGTTTTTTCACAAGAGGAACAAAGTCTTCCTCATCAGAAGACAGTAACATTGGTTTCTCTTTTCTAGCTACACCGAATGGAAGAATTTTTTTGAGAAAGGGGACTTTTAAGTTTCTTAAAAGTTAGCGCAGAAGATAAAATATACTCACCAGACATGGCAGCGGAGTGGCAGGCACAAAGAGCGGGCAAGTGTGTGGCAGCTTAGAACAGGCACAAAATAGAAATAATGACATGGAAAAGCAATGGCAGTATATATACGGAGGGAATTCACCTTGGGAAACTTCTAGAACTTTCGAAAAGGTATTGACACTTAGTTGAAAAGAGTCACGAGGTAATAGCATGTGGGATGAGAGTCCTTGAAGTGGCGCGCCGGCGCGTAAAAACCCATTACTTCTTACACCTGCAATTCTTTGATAATCTCCTCGGGGCTGAGTTTTTTTAAATAAGCAGTTTTTGAGCGGAATGAGGGGTGGTCGATTTCTTCCACCGAGATGGCCTTGCATTCCAAGATAGCGTCTAACACACTTGTAAAAAATTGCCTTGAGTGTGTACAGACTGTGAAATAATCAAAGGGAGGCATCAAATGCAGAATTATATAACCATACTGCTGGTCTGTTGAGTGAAATTCTGAAATGATGGACGAAGTAGATAAAATCTTAAAAAAAGAAAGTTCGCATTTTTGGGATATGGCTTGCTTTACACATTCCACAAAATTGGAAAATAATTTTTCATGGGGGCACTTTAGCCCGTGAGGCGTTTCAACCATAAAACCAAAGCGTTCCATTATTACTTGGTTTATTTATAGTCTGCTTGAGACACGAAATATTTTCTAGTTGGTTACAACCAAGAAATAATTGTCTAAATATAGTGCTGGGATAGTGCGCTTTTACTTATACCCTTTGAACATGATTAAACACGAGTTTTTTAGTCACATGTTAAACTAGAAATCTTTTTCTGATTGGTTACAACTATGAAATGGTGGGGGGGGTAATGCGCTTAATTTATATCCTTCAAACTTGTTAGAACATGAAATATTTCGTGATTGGTCAGTACCATATTTTTTTTTAGGGTCTTGAAAGAGTTTCTGATTGGAGATAAAGTTTTCCATGAAACATATATTTTCAAATTCAGTTGTGCTCTGAGTTTTCGAGTTGGCAGTCATGGAAGTTTTAAAGAGGGCAGATATTTCTCCTTACTTGAAAAATATCGATTTCGCTACGTCTTTACCCAAAAATTGCTTTCACCTCGGACATGGAATGTTTGTCATGGTGTGTCTAACTGACAACCACGTTGACGTCATCTTTTCGGAACACGTTGAAACTGCTTCAAACCTACTTGCTCCCACAGAAAACGAATTGATTCTTCCAGCATCCTTGTGGATAAGTCTCTGCGATTCCATCAACAACACGGATTTCGTGGATCTACCCGATTTTTATGATGCCTTTTCCCTTGTGAGCAACGAACTCTTTCTAGCTGTGGTGAACACAGATGATCGTCAATGCATTTCCATGCAGAAATGTGTGCTCAATCCTAATTTCTCTAGGGTATTTATTCCGGGTGTTTGTTTGCTCTCCGATAACCAGTGGACAAGGCTGAAAGACGTTAGCAAAGACATCTCCCATTACGTGATTACCTTCATTCTTAAATATGCTTTACCCGTGAAATCGAGCAGGACATTGATAATCGAGAACTGTCCCCCTTTGATTTCAACCTTGACGTAATAGAATGTGAAATGTTATTGTCTTCATCGCTGTGTGACAACCTGGAAAAGTTTTAAGTGAAGGAATCCATGAAGTCTTCAAATGTGACGGGTGCATAAGACAATATGGAAACCAGCTTGGACATGATTGTGTTACCATGACAAGACAGGACACTCTGGACAAATACTTCAATTTAAGCTTGTCCAAGATGGATTTAAGACTGTTTGCCAATACATTCGTGACACAGCATCTCGGGATGGTCCAGTTTTTGACTCCAGAGTTTTTTGAGAGTATGAATGTTATTGCATTGATTGATTGTATTCGTGATTTGTTTTTAAATAAAGCATTTTAAGGTATTGTGTAGCTATTGTTTGATTACAAGTTAGCTTTATCAATTTGGTAGACTTATTTAAATCAAGAAACACCTTGTGTGTACTTGCTCCAATTTCTTATACTAGATGGCGCCACGAGCTCTTTCAGAAACACTTAATATACCTTAATTTTCTACTTGCTGCCAAGCGTGCGTAGCTTGGTTGTTTAAGGCATTGGCAACTAACCAAGCTACGTTCGCTTTTGGAGATCGCGGGATCGAATCCTGTTATTATTTTCATGCATGAGACAAGATATTTTTTTTGAAAAATACAAAATAGTTTAAAAGTCTAAGAGTTAAATATTATGTAGTTGTTATTATTTTCATGCATGAGACAAGATATTTTTTTGAAAAATACAAAATAGTTTAAAAGTCTAAGAGTTAAATATTATGTAGTAGATGGCGCCACGAGCTATAAGATCGCAGTTGTTATTTTTTTAAGTGTGTGAATGAGACAGGACACTTTGTTGAAGAAGAAAAATATTTATTTGCAATCAAATTTTACATTTTTTTTTTTTTTTACAATAGCTGGGCAGCTTCTTCCTGGCGGCACGTTGCATGTAGACTCTTCACGATGGCTCCGTTCGTCATCACTTGAAAGTAGGCGATTTTCGTCAAGTTTGGATTCGGTCTCAGGTTGTGAGATGCAGTCGCTTCGTTCATGCAGGTCCACATGTTGGTAAATAGTTTACTACATACTGCTGCGATCAAGTACGAATCGCTCAAGCAATCTCTCTCCAGTAACAGATAACCGTATTGTCCTTCGTTTGAAGACATGGTGGGTGATGAACGCTTGCAGCAAGGGTTTTTATAGAGCATCAGCAATACTTGACACTCCCATATTGTCCAGGATTGGCTAATAACTTGAAATTTTCCCTTGCAAATTGATGGATGAGTCGCTCATTGGTGCACGGATTTCGGGATCGTAGTTGGGTCACGGGTAGTCCCCTCGATTTATGCCAGAGAAAGTAGAGGCAGTAAAGTCCGCAGCTGGTGGCACGGCGATGCTGTAGCCGCCATGAATTATATTCACAACTTGATGAATTTTGCATTATGAATTTTTTCACTGCGTCACTTGGCCGAGTCCCATATGAACAGAAAAAGCTTGCGCGATTCCGGGGGTCAAAAAACACAGCTTGCCAATGTTCTCCCGGTTTGCTGGCGGGATGCGTGTTTATGATGAAGCTGTTGAATTGGTTCCGGTTTCGCGGGAGCTGGTTCGCGGGTCGTACTCCCCCGAAACCAATTTTCATTCGTCTGTCCGCACGTACTATACGTTCCAGTTCGGTGGTGTTCATGATTAATAATCTGTGAATACGCTTCTTGACTTATCAATTTCCAGGGTGGCTTGCATTTCCATGTAGCACAACAAGGTGAGTGTTTCAGGTAGTGCTTGGTCGAACTTTAGGTGTATCGAGAGGTCCCCAGTGCGCGTGATGTTGACGTGGCCTTCATCGCTCGAATAGTCTTGTGTTAGATTGAAGACGTAAAAGCACAAGCCATTTTTATACTCGTCAAAGGAAATATTAGTGTCCAGTTGCCCGAGATCTTTGAACATCGATAAGTAATTGCGACTGTAGAAATTTTGCGAGTAGTCTGGGGTGAAAGCGCTCGACGGAATTTGGATTCCGTTTTCGGTTAGCGAAAGGTGATTCAGTTGGTAATGATGGAATTTAAATGGATTTTTTGTGAAATCCCCGTTATAGGCAGTGTTAGAACATAAGGCCATTATTATACGAGTGGGAAGAGCCCCGTTCACGGCATTAGAAATCGTATGACTTTTCAGCGAAGGCGAAATGGTAAATGTTTTTAGCTCAATTCGAGTAAAGGGCATTTGAATTAGCCTCGACTCCAGCGCTTTTTCGTGCGCCACGAGGATGGAACCTGAAATTTCACATCTCCGAATGAATAACGAAGCGTTTTCAATTGCCAGTTGGTACTGAGCATCGGCGGCAAGCAAAGCAAAAGCAGATTTTGCCTTTTCCAATTTCACGCGAATGGACACCCCGTTCACCAACAATTTTGGCTGGGTGCCCAAGTCGATATGGAGCGAGCCGTATAACTCAAAGGTTTTGCCCTCTTTCGTGGCATTATATCGACTTTTTAATCCGCTATTTTTTCCGGCTGGTTCTAGGCTTAGATCTTCATAAAATCCTGATGTATCTTTTTTGAATAAAGCCCCGGTCAATAAAGTCTTTTGGGCACGCTCAGGATGGAACAGCAAAGCTTGAATTATACTTTTGTAGGCATAATTATTTTCTGAAGAAATTTGTCGGTCGTTTAACGAGACGTGGCATTCACTAAACATTGTATTTAATAAGTAATTTACTGGCGCACATTTCTCTGCTGCAGCGGGCGCAGTGCCGTCAGCTTTCACAATTTTAGCCTGAACTTTTAAATATAAGTGGGATAGGTCATAGTAAGATTCTCCTAACCCCGGAATCAGAAATTCGATAGTAGGGTTGTCTGAAATCGAGGCCACTGGATGAATTTCCACAAACGAGGATCGATCAATTGCCATTTGAACTGGAGCCTGGTCGAACAGACTCAGTTCCGATTTGGTGCAAAAACACTTCTCCATTTTTCAAGAAAATACGTCTTCACGCTTCCGCTTGCGAGGCTTATTGTGGATTTTCCTTTTGCGCTTTGCCTTTTTATTCAATCGGCCGCCTCTCAACTTTCGAACAACGTCATCCTTTATGGCTGAGGCGGATTCCCGGAATCTCTCCCTCGCGGCTTGTTTGAAAGGTTTTCCTTCGGATACATCCTGGAGAACGTCTTGGCCGGTGGCGAGCAGTTTTTTGCCTAAATACTGCCCCGTTGTTTTTAAGAGTGGTATGGCAAATCGGCGGAGAGCACTAAAGAAGCCATATCCTCTCTGAATAGGATACTCTGAGGCGAAATATCCTCCGCGTTGGTAGTGCTCTATGCACCGTTTCGTGTCTAAGGCCTTCATTTTGGCAAATGTTGGCCTTTCAAGAAAACATCTTATTTTATAGTTTTCTCTTTCTAAAATTTAAAACAAGTGAGGTTTTTCCGCTAATGAACTGTATGGGCGTTCCACGACTCGTACGAAGTTCAATTTTGATTGTATCAATGTGTTGTTTTTTCACTTTGAAATACAGCGGCACTGAAAAGTATTTCACAATTTGGTCTGCTTTCTCGTTTGCAATGGGCACGATTTTCAGAATAGGCGCCAAGGCATGTCCCAGCAGAGATGGTTCAATGATGTCACTGTACACATAAACTTCTGTTATACCCGCTGATAATTCGAGTATGTAATCTGAAATGTATTTTCCACTTGTAAATGCGGACTTTACAAAACCTAGCATTTCTGTTAATTTTTCACAAAATGTTATTGCCATTTTTTCTGGTACAATCAATTCTACCTTGGCATCTGGGAGTTCTTTTAATTTTACTTTTGTAATGTTCTTGAAAAAATCTTCAGAGCTTCTGTACATTCCTGGTAAAATCTTGCGCACACTCCGCTCTGTTCTAGCGCGGCTCTTCTGAAAAACCTTATGCGTTATGACGTGAAATTTTTCACCACTCAGATTACGCACCAGTGTGAAAGGGAAAGTCGTTTCTTTCTCAACCAAAATCGAATTAGTCTGAATGTTTAACGCTTCCATCAGTTTAGGGCATAATGCCTTTTCCATCATCACATGAACGTCGTTTTTCAAGTGTATAGTAACGGCTTTTTCTTCAAGATCTGCTTCGAAGGTGACCAGGTTTTCTCCAGCTGTTTCCTGTATTAATTTGTTGATGTTGTCGATTATTTTTGTGTTTCCTGGATGTGTTAACACTATTTCATAGCGACTTTCTTCAATTGGCTTGGAAGCCCATAGCTTAATAATTTGATTTTCAAAGTTTTCTGATGGCATCTTGTAGTTGCTAGTGATGTACATAACTTTAGGCTTATCAGGAGGTTCCACGTAATACCTATCCGTGCGATCCATGGCTTTTAATAGTTGCTTACTTTCGATTGGTATCTCTAGCCCCCACGGCGGGAAAAGTTTAAAAATAAGTGTTTTTTTGTCTTTGACCATTGACAGTAGGGGTGGACTGGAGTTGTATACTTTTTTAAACGCAGTTGTTATTCCGCTGGGTAAATCTGTAGTCCCACTGATGTGTAAATTTAGCTCCGGCAGAAGTGTGGATTCATTGATGGTATATTCTTCGTCGATGAAGTATTCATCATTATAACCTGATTGAATGGTGAAATAGCGACCTGGCATTGATATTTCAGACAACGCTACTTCGTACATTCCATGCAAGGATATCGGCTGAGCCAGTTTTGTTCTGAAACTGTCTGGGGTGTTTTGGGTGAACAAATCCATACTAGCGTTGGACGGTAAAAAAACGTTAAAGGTGTCTACTGGATCCATCCTGGTCGTATCCAACTGTTGAAAGAATCGTCAAACCCTACCCACTTGACTAACACTCGCCTTGAAGGACCAACGCCTGTGGTCTTCAGAATTTTTTCAATGGCCCAAAATTCAGGTTCCGCTATTTTTTGCAATTCTTGTGCGTAAAACCTCCCGTCGATTTCTCTTCCTCGCAAATCTGAGATAATATAAGTTTGGGGTGTCGTAGGATATCGAGTAGTTATTTTAAACACTTCTTCTGTCCATCCTGCCAGATATCCTTTTCTAAATAGTCTCTGAGCCTTCGAAATGCGGACGAGATCTCCGACTTTAAATCGGAATTTGGAGATCCGCGTTTGGTTGTACAATCTTTTATAGAGCTCAGCTTCGTCCTTCACAGTGATGTCAGCGGGTTTCATTCCGTGAGCACTATGCGGCGTCTTGTTGTACGAGTCCACCAAATCTGGTAGGACCTTCGTGTAACGGTGGGTGTTGGTCTTCGTAAAGTACCGATGCATGCGTGCCCGCAGTGTCCGATGGGCCCGTTCCAAAATAGCAACTTTCTTCCCGCTCTTGGTTGAGTAATGATGAATGCCATGTCTTTTTAACAAGCTTTTCATCTTGGCATTGAAGAATTCTGTTCCGTCGTCTGTTTGTATCATTTTAGGCTTCACGTGCTTCAGCACCGTCTTTAAGGCATTCACAATTGCCTCTGCTGTCTTCTTTTTCACTGGGACCGCTCTCAGGAAGCGAGACATTACATCTATTATGGTCAAAATATATCGAATCCCCTGGTTGTTCTTGGCATATTTTTGCATGTCAACCAAGTCCATCTGCCACAGCTCGTTCACGCCGTAGGCCAACGTCTTGCGGCGCTTGTACTTGTGGCGTACAGGAAAGTGGAGTGTGTAGGCATCTTGTTGTGAAAGCCATTTTTGAGCTGTTGCCTTATCCACTTTTGTTTCACTAGCCAGATTCCGGACACCGCCGAAAGAACCAGGGCTCTTTGGATCAAAATACACCTCTTTCATTCGTACGGCTGCCATTGTATCTTCTTGCGCACCAGACTGGGATGATAGGGCGTTGAAGCTTGATCTGGGGATGCAGGTGATAGAAGAGGTTCTAGACTGGATAATTCCAGTTGTTCCCGTACATATTTATTCCCTATCCACTGTAGTGGTACATTCGCTTCAAACAGTCCTCTCAGAAAAGTATCAAAGCCTCGGGGAGGAGGTTCTCGATTCCTCATGTCTCTCATTACATAACCAAACAAATCAATGGCGTTGCTTCGACGTTCTGGTTTTCCATTGAATTCCAGCTCACTTTGCTCGTTGAATTGGTAACCGCTATTTTTCAGTTTCTCCAAAATGGGTACAATATGTTTCTTTTTGCCCTTTGGCACCGAATGACCCACAAATTTCGCTACTATCGGAACAAATATATCTTGGTTGTCAAATGAACTCTCTTGGACCTCGTCCTGTGGGGTCTTGGGGTCGAATAACTCAGATGGGAATTCAATAGTTTTTGCTGGGATCGGTTGCATACTCTTCTGATACTTTGGAATAAGTTGTGAGAGTAGTTTTCCTCTTAAATCATCCGGCATTTCATTTTGATGCAACACTTGGATAATTTTGTCTTCTAACCGAATCTCAGGTTTATTTATTTGATAATATTCCGAAACCAGGTCCGGAGACACAAGGGCCATTTTTCTAGACATTGCCCAATAATAATTTCAAGACAGTTGGAATAATCATTGGGAGGAAGCTGCCACCTGTTTGCTGCTTTAAAAGTTTTCGCTTTGACGAGAGTCCTACTTTGTTGTCGGCCAATTTGCGAATCACTTTCTTATAGGGTGCAAGTTTTTGTACTTTTACTCCCGGAATATTTCCCTGCAATAAATTTTTACAAATTTCGCAAATGGATTTTAACTGGTCCGCACTGGTTGAGTTCAAGATGGCTTTTCGTTGTTGTGGTGAGGCGTTCGAAAGTATATGCAACAAGTGCACGTGCTTCTTGATCCGCTTCATGGTTCTAGCGGGACAAACACCCAATTGATGCAATTTTCATCGGGAAAGATTGAAGCCCTCAACCTCTGCTCATCACACGTTAGCGGGTGAACGTCTACGAATAAATAACTATAGGGTTCGCGTGTCGCCTTTTTATAGGCGTCCATGAAATATTTATTTTTTTGAGGAAAGGCTTGACGCGCGAAACAGGACATTTGGGAGGCGTCTCGATTGTTGCGAAACAATACTAGGTAGTGCGTATTCAGGCTGACGTCTCGCATAACTTTCACTTTGGGGAACAGATTTTGCGTGATCAGTATTACGCTGAAATTCTTATGATGGGACGTGACCCTAAACATGAGTTCCACTTCTTCGTTTAACTTTGATTGTAAGTCGTCTAACACCACTAAATCAAACTTTTCTTCTTCAGGTGGTAATCCGCAGACGAACTTTATCCCGGGTTCCGAGGCCATCCATTTTTGAGGAACGGAAAAACACCAACACACATTTTTGATGGGGCGTTCGTAGACATTGCTTTTCACCAATTTTCTCACTAGTTCCGTTTTCCCGCTGGAAGAAGGTCCTGTACAAATCATTGAACTGGGAAATTTTAATTTCAACATTGTTGACACAGTTTTAAAAATTCATCTTCAAACAACTGAAGTCCATTTACTTCTGGTTTCAACTCAATGGATTCATTAAAATAAAATTTTCGAATATCAAAGACTGGTCTGTTCTCTTTTTGGCACACATGAAAATAAATTCGTCTTCCTAAATTTTCAGAGACTGAGCAAGTGGTATTCGTTAAATTGACATATTCATTATGTGAATGTATTAACGAAAAATAACAAATGATTAACGCTGCTAATGCAGTGCTTGTGACTGCTACTATCAATTTCTTAGGATCCATTTGAAAGTCCCACACTTCAAAGCACCCTTTTATATTGGGGTGGAGGTTAACTATTTGTCACACGTGCACGGGGGGGTGCTCAAATGTCGTTTGGGGTATCCTTTATCTCAATTTTAAAAGTTAGATTTAAAAAATACTGAGAAGTTTCAAACAAGAAAGTTCCAGTACACTTTTTGTGTTTTAAAGAAGTCAATCTCTTTCGAATTTAACTACTACTATATATATATATATATATATATATATATATATATATATATATATATATATATACTGCTCAAAACAATTAGGGGAGCACATGTTTTAAACCCTTTCGCTCCCAATGATTCCATTGGGAATCATCAGCTTGTGATTTTTTTCTGACTAATTTAAATTCGAAACTTATGTATCGTTAGATACATCATTATATGGAAGAATAACGTATTTTGAAGAATTTAATATTTTTTTAATATTAATGAAAATATGAAAAATATGGTAAAATAAATTTCACTTTAAAACAGTTTAAGAAAATAAATTGACCCTAAATTTTTCATGCTTGCATTTTTTAGATGATTAAAAATAAATTTCAACTATTTTTAACAAAAAAAGTTTTGAAAAAATTATTGTTATAATTTATTAAAAAGTTATTATTCCATTTCCCTCCTTTAAATTAAAAGTATTAAAAACTTAAGATATTTTCTCCTGTTTTTTACTATAGGGGAAGGTGGGTTACCTTGGACCTATTTTGACTTTTCAATTTTTATTTTCTTAATTACTTGCAAAAAGTGAATAAAAATATTTTTACTGAATACTTTATGTTGTTATATACAACATATATTTATTTTAACATGCTATTTAAATGATTTCAACTATTAAAAAAATAAATACAGAAAATTGTAATTAGGACCAAGGTACACCACCGGCGGTGTACCTTGGTCCAACCGGTAGTGTACCTTGGACCAAATATTAACAGGTAGAGAGACTCGATTTACAGTCCGAAAACCAATATTTATTAGCCACATAAAATTCAAAAATGCATTTTACAACCTACTCTTATTTCTAGCCAAGATTGTAGTAATTGGTTATGTTATATCAATTGGCTCAGTAAGGGGTTTTATTGCCGTAGTTTTTTTTAGTACCCTTTTGGCTTTTTCAGCTGCAATGCAATCTTTCTCGGGTGTATTCGTTAAAATGCAGCATAAAATTAAACTGTTATTTCATGCCATAGAAAAACATTTAGCTATCTTTCTGTCTTACATTTGAAAAAAAAAACTCAAATATTTCCCCCTATGTTTATTCAACTAGGCCTAAACGTAAAAAGGATGTTCTGCTTAGATATTTATTATAAAAAATATATATTTTAAATGAGCATGCAATAATTATTTTCTATATTATATCAATATGGTTAAAATTTTATAGGCTTCCATAAATCTAAATAATTAACAACAAAAAAATTCTTTATCACATCATATCAAAATTTCTTACAAATTTCCATTTTTCTAGATTTTACAAATCAGGGTTGCATATTAATAGCTTAAAATACTTAATTTTTCAAAGGAAAGAGAATTTTCTTGAATTTTAAAAAGGGTTTTCAACAATCTGAAGCGCATAAGACCTATAGTAGTGTACCTTGGACCAGTCCAAGGTACACCACTTGCATTAGGTTCGAGGTACACCACTTGGATATTAAAAACAAAATAGTTAATCACCAAGTTAAGGGTAGGCTTGACTTAATTTCAAGCACACTGTTTTATAGCTAAAACTTTGCTTTATATTGCATAACCATCGTTTCTGAACAAACACTACATGTTTGAGTAAAAAATTACACTAAAGAATCTGACAAAAATTTACTTTTGAACTGTGAATTTAGTTTTTCGAAACCTCTTTAATAAATTGACATTTTAAACAAACAGATAGAACTTCACTGAGATCCCTGGTAGCAAATACTTTAACTGCATGTGGTGTTATTTCAATATCTAAGCTAATCGAGCTAGAATCAGCATAGGTTCGAGGTACACATACGTCCAAGGTGCACCACTTACCCCTATCATTTCGAATGCATAGTGAACCTATTTAACAAATTTCAGATTAATAGGATAAAAATTAAAAAGTTGGGAGTGAAGTTAAAGTTGGAATTAAAAAGTGTTCCCCTAATCCTTAGCAATCAGTAAAAACTTTTTAAATTTAATATTTAACAAAAAAATAATAAAAATTTCCTGATGTGACTAAAATAATTTATTAACACTTGTGTGTGTGTGTGTGTGCGTGCGTGACTTACACTACATTCAACTTGAGACACACTACATAATGTGAATTGTATCACAGAAATGGAAATTTAGGCAATAATAACATAACATATGTATATAGTTTTGAACAGGTAAGTTAAAAATTGGCTACATGGTAAAAATATAGTTATAAAAAGATACACAACGTCCCAAAAGTTGGTTTCTGGTAGTTTCTAACTTCTTTCTTCCATAGCGTTTTCTGAAGAACCTTCCTTCTCAGACCAAGTAAAAAGACTTCCTGACCATTGTGCATATGTTTCTGTTTTATTGAATAAGCATCTTTACTTATAATTTGCCCACAAAATATTTAACGATAATTAAACTACAAAAGAAAATAAAGCTCTTTCCAGCATCAAGTTCATTTTCAGAATTTTATTGAGAGGTATTTCCTTTTCCAACAGTTAAATTTGTTTAATTAGCCGTGTAGTATTTTGGGGGATTTAATGAAACATTGGCAGTTGTCTTAAGTAGGTATTTGTTTAGTTTAAAAAAAACGGAGCAATTTTTGCGGAAGGAATCGGAAATATTCATCTTTCTTTGATAAACATTTATCATTTAATCTACCTATTTTGAAATTTACGCAGTTGTCAGAAATGTATAATAGTGATATGTTTGGGCAGATTTCTTATGCAAAGTGAAAAAATCTTTAGCAAAATGTGGGTCAAATTTCGTAGAAAGTGTGACTTCTTTTATCCCCTCCTCACTGTATCACGAAGTCCATCAATTAGTCTTTTACCATGAATGAAGGCAAAGATGGCCATGACTTTTGGAAGAGAATTACCAACCAAGGTTGTCAAACTGTTGGAGGATTGCAATGGAGGTGAAATACTTTATGACTTATGACTTTCTTGGTGGGGGGCAAGTTCGCCGAACACTGCGACCTTAGGTCTATTGTATTCAACCCCATAAATGACACAATCACAAGAGACACACAAAGAAAGAGACGACACAAAGAAAGAGACGACACAAACACTTAGATAAATAACAACATTTATTGACGGACACAAACATCCATGCCATGACCGGGACTCGAGCCCGAGCCCACCAGCTCCAAGGGCTAATACGTTAACCATTGCGCCAGCGGGCCGGCTGAAATACTTTTAATTGTAGTGTTGCCCTTAAAGTGGTTTTGCTTTCATTTTCTTTAAATTTTTTAAATTTATCTCATCTCATCTTTAAAACTTCCCCTATGCTCTCTTTTTTGTTTTAGCTATTAATATAGCCATCTTAAATCAAAATTATCGAAATATAAGAAATCTACAAATATTATAGCTAATCAAAAACATATAGATCAAAAAGAAGTTGTGACTGACACTACAAATCTAAAATGTGTTATAAGCAGAGAAAATGCTTTTTATTTTAAAATTAAAAAGGTGTGGAATAACACAGAAGTTACTATAGTAAGAAAATATCGTAAAAAATTTGAAGTAAAGAATTATTTAAAAAAGTTATAGAAACTTTTACATCTTTTCGTGACTGACACTACAGTCAAAAAGGAGATTTTTATCTTCTTAATTAAATATCGTTTAGTCATAAATACCAATTAATAATGTGTTTTTAAGGAAGTTCTGACAGTGTATTTTAATAATTTTACCAAAAAATCTGATAAAATGTGTTTCTTACCTTAAATTTCATTTGTTCAAAATGATGAAAAAACACGAGACCATGCTTTCAAAACAAAGCAGCCATTTTGAAGATGCTGTGATTCCAAAGATGAAACAATAATAGTTGCTAATAAAAAAAAAATTCAAACCTTTCTAAAGCAAACATAAAAGTTACAACTGTAGAAAATTTTTTTTTTTTTTTTTTTTTTTGCAGTCGTGGTCTCTTCTGACGTGGAATTACCCTTTTATTCCTATTTAAGATTCCTACTAAGGCTGTGTGTTGTGTCTAAAATTTTGTGCAACACTGTACTTTATGTATGTTGAATTTTTTTAGTAAAGGAAAAAATGAAGTAAAACTAAAGCTATTTTAAATGCCAATAGAAATTTATTTTTTGTACAATTAACAATAGAAATTCTGAGAAACAGGACATTCTTTGCAATAAGTTTCTTGTTTTGCTTGAACCTACAAAAAACAAATATGCTATTGCACCAGATTAAAACTTAATTGATAAAGTAAACATTTTTTTTTACATTCGTTTTATAAAAAAGAACAATGTTTTGGGTTTGAAGAAATTATCCTCAAACTCCTTATAACAAATATAAGTTAAAATTTTAATGTGGATTTATGTTCACATGAAAAAAAAGTCATCTGGAAAAGTCTAGGCAAACTGAGTTCGAATATATAGCTACACTGAGAAAAGCATTGCTTTGATATGTAATATTTAATTTTCAACAGCACTTGCATTCTTAGTTTGAAATTTTCTAATTTTGAATCTAGGAAATTCGCTCATGAAGATGACAATACTTCAATAAGTTGCAAAGTTCCAACTTCTTTTAAATTTCATTATTATTCTAAAGTTTAAATAAGAATACCAGTCAAGCGATTTCTTCTAAACGCGTGTTTAAATGATTAATCATAACCAACCTACTAAATGATCGAATTCCTACATATTTATCACGTTTTTATAAATATTCTAAATCTAAATTACTATTGAAAACTTTTCCATTCAATGAAATACTATATTTAACTATAAAACTTACTTCAAATCTTTCTGGCGCATTTTTCTAATTGGTATTTGCACCCTTTAAATATCCCCTGCATAACTATCTGGAAAATATATATAGTACAATGGTTTCTTTAAAATTATTGTCAATGTCTTCCCTAAAGGCATTTAAAAACATAAAAGTTGGTAGACCCAAACAAGGGCAAATATAATTCCAGCCCGAAAAATTGCATATCTCTAAATAATACTTGTTTCTTGCTTTAATTTATAAAGTAAATTACCAAAATATGAAGCATTTCTTCTTCCCAATTCAGTAACTCATGGTATATTTTGAAACTTTTTTCTTTCTTTCTTTCATTTTAAGATGCATGGTGTAATACTGTCGGTTTTCTTACGATACATCATCAATAAATTTGAGGTAAAAACAGGTAGAAAGTAGTTGGGGACTCATTTTTAGGTTTGTTTTTCTATTTAGATTAGTGTTTCCAAACTTTTCACAGCAGGCGCTGGTTCTATAGTAGGGTACAGACTGGACCTACCCAGTAGACAGCGATCTGCTGGCCCAGCAGTTGATTAACTGCTGGAAGTGATGGTTTAGTGCTTGTGCAGACATATTTCTGCTGGAAAGTGCACCATCATGTTGCTGACATACGTGTGCTGATTTTCTGTTGTCAAATTGTTGGTGTACCGCTCTCTGCATACTGCTGCTGGATTAGTGATGTCGTATTTCTGCCAAGCCAGTGGTTTTAAACATCAATTTGAGAATAGTTGTAAGCATGCGCATGCGCAGAAAAGTAACAATGTTTTGGCAAAAAATTATAAAAAATTTGCAGCAACTTTTGATTTTTTTTTTTTAATAATGTGTATGGGCTGCGAGGCGCCCTGTGGTCAGTGCAGCGATTTACGGATCGGAAGGTCCCACGATCGAAACCTGGTCGCTGAAAACTCACCGAGTATATGGGCAATTCTACCATAATTTTTAATTTTATGTCCCTTGGGCATAACTTTAAAAAAATAATATTTATAATATTTTCTTATTATACTAAAAGACTGGTCCTTTTATAATTGCAAAACGTAAATTAAAGCAAAGAAACTACAAAAAAATTTTAGAACACAAAACAATGCCGAAAAGTCCTTACCATCGTGTGTCCCGAATGTCAAATTTTTAGTTCAGGGCTCAATCTAACATTTTTTTAAGCCAAAAATTACATTCATTTTTATTTTAAATTGAAATAATACTGTAGCTTAACGAATTCCTTCCATTGAATTTTGGCTTTTAATATTTATATTGCGTTTTTCTCGTCTCCTAACTTTGTCCCTGGGTTTTGCTGCATTCAATGACCTCATTCCTAAAGTGGTGAAGACAGGCACTGGATTGAGCTGCAGTGATTCTTCAAACATGGAAACTGTATTGCAACAAACTGATATTCCCGTTAGTAGCCGCATATTTTTGCGAAAATTCACCAATAAGCCCAAAATTTAAAAAAAAACTTCAGTAAAATTGGCTGCGAGGCTTTATTGCTTGCCTTACTGTCTCCCAGGTTTAGGGTTAATCTCTGCTTGATAATTGAATTTTTTTCGATAAATATGTTTAAGTGGAGTACAAGAAGTAAAAAAAATATTTTTATTAAACTGGAGTTAGTTGTAACACAAAAAAGACCGAAAAACAGCGCGAATGTCCTTTCCTTCCGTTCCTGACCTTCCGATCCTTACCGTCGTAATGATCTAGGGATGGAAAACCGAAACCAGTTTTAAGACTAACCGTTTTTTTGCGATTTTGGTTTCATTGAAAAACAGTTAGTTCCGTAAGGCCGGTTTAGACCGGTTTCTTTAGAATCGGTGTTTTTCAAAAACAGCTATCCTTTATTAAATGTTTTTGTTTTTTACAAATGATCTCTGCTGAACTTTTTTTCTTTTTCTTTTCTTTTCTTCTTTTCTTTTTTTCTTTTAGTAGTAAATAAAGAGTGAGGTTACTGCTTATAACAGTGTTCAAAGCAGAATTTTGAAAAACAGTATATGGCTTTAAGCGTGGAATAAGAATAATTTTATTTAATTTTGTGTCAGTTTGCATTGGTTGTATTTGCTTAAGTGAATACACAGTTAGGGTAAAATAAAGTTGTAAGCCGGATCATAAGAAATGCATTATGTGATTGAACTATTAAATAAATAAGAAGGAATTGTAAGGATGGTACGAATTAGGAATTAAAATTTGAAGTTAAAAGGCTAAAAAAGAAGAAGTTTGAAGGTTAAAAAATAAACAGGAAAGAATTAGTTTCGGGCAGTCTGCAGAGGAAAAAGTGCTGAATTACTGTAGCATTGCTGTCGTTATTTAGCAGTTCAGCGCTAGGTTGGCCCGTTGCTAAATAGCCGCTGAAAAACAGCAGTAACTGTTGGGCAGCTGCCGTTAAATTGCTGGAGAACATGCAGCTGTCTGGAAATAAGTGATGGATCTTTGCTGACCAGCACGGCAAGACCAGCATTTTTCACACTTACACTTCTCACAGACACTTTATTGACTTTTAATACACTTTCTTCCGGCACTGAATCAGCAGTTCGGTTGCTGGAAGAAAACAGTTTCCGATTGTTGTCCCAGCAGATTTTCTTTATTGGGTACCAACAGCACCATGGATAAACACAGAGCAAATATAGGGTGGCATATGGGGCCCGATGGCCGAGTAACCACTCGGCCGTCGGGATCGCAGGTCGTGACGCTAGCAGTCCGCGCGCTGTAACGGGTGCAAGTTCAATTCCCGCCTTTGCCCTGGGTATACTTCCTTTCTCAGAATCAAAATTATAAATTAAGTTGCACTTTTGCCACTCTATTCTGGCTCCGTAGTGAGCCATGGCAGCAGTTCAGTACGATTCGTTCCTTTACCCTACTATAGAACTCTTTGATCTGTATCGAAAGAAATTTTCTTATAACTCTTTAGCCACCCGTGCAGTCGCATTTACAATGAAAATGTCTTTAGATACTAGCGCCACTCACAGAAAACATGTGTATAACTGCAAATTAAACAACTTAAAAAAAACACATCCGATGAAAAAAATGGTAGCTTCACCTGTGAATGATTTAAGGGAATACTTTTTCACGAGATTAAAACTAATTATGGTCGCGTTGTGCCTTCTGATTGTGCAGTCCAGTCTCCGATACCCCTCTCCCTTCGCCTTTTGTATAGGCAAAATTTCTCGAGGTTTTCTGTAGGGAGCTCTGTGACAACTTCTACTAAAACAGTACTAAGGGTAAAAGCATAGTGGAGCGGTGAGTCAAGAGTCAAGCGGCTAGTTTTTAAATCTTCCGTACATTAAAGTTGACGCGCACATAGTGGGGCGGCAAGCAGCGCTGCATGCATCGACATGAATCTTGACACGTCGCTCGTAAAATCACAAACGATTTCTTTGAAGCGCTGATCCTGCTCCAGTCGACTTGGAGCTTCCAGTGCAGGTGGTACGGTCTGTTTGTGAATTTTGGATTTCAAGGTGAAAGTATTTAATTACACAAAATGAACGTGGAGTTTCTCATTCTGTCGATACGGAATCGTGAACCTTTATGGTATCAACAGCTGAATGACCATCACAATTGGTATACATTGGATGAACTATGGAATTAAGGGGTCACAGGAGTCTTAAAAATGTGCAAAGAAGATACTACATAGCATAGTTTGATCTCTCTTGTAACTTTTTAACTACTCAATAAATGAGTATAACTTTTTTATATGTAATTCTACAAGATTTATTTATTATAAAACAAGTTTTAAAATTTATGAAACTTTAGCCAAAACTAAAATAAATGATATTAAACATGAAGGTACTTGAACACACTGTGATTAGGCTTGCGCGGTAAATTGTGAGGTAAAAATTGAACACATGACCAAGAAAATGACTTTATATTGTACAAATATGTACAAACTAGGACTTATACCTAAATTCTCAGCTCAATTTTAATTAGAAATTATTTTAAGAACTTTTTTCTAAAAAAAATAATAAAAATTTAAAAATTTTGATTTTAAATTCTTTTAAAAATAATTTCTAATTAAAATTGAGCTGAGAATTTAGGTATAAGTCTTTGTTTGTACATATTTGTACAATATAAAGTCATTTTCTTATTCATTTTTTCAATTTTGACCTCACAATTTGCCGCGCAAACCTAATCACAGTGTGTTCAAGTACCTTCATGTTTAATATCATTTATTTTAGTTCTTGCTAAAGTTTCATAAATTTTAAAACTTGTTTTATAATAAATAAATCTTGTAGAATTACATATAAAAAAATTATACTTATACATTGAGTAGTTCAAAAATGACATGAAAGATCAGACTAGGCTTTGTAGTATCTTCTTTGCACATTTTTAAGACTCCTTAGACCCCTTAAGGGGTCTAAGGAGTCTTTAAAATGTGCAAAGAAGGAACTACAAAGTATAGTTTGATCTGTCATGTAATTTTTTAACTACTCAATATACAAGTCTAATTTTTTATATGTAATTCTACAAGATTTATTTATTATAAAACAAATTTTAAAATTTATGAAACTTTAGCCAAAACTAAAATAAATGATATTAAACATAAAGCTATTTTAACACATTGTGATTAGGCTTGCGCGGCAAATTTTGAGGGCAAAATTGAAAAAATGACCCAGAAAATGACTTTATATTGTACAAATATGTACAAACTAGGACTTATACCTAAATTCTCAGCTCAATTTTAATTAGAAATTATTTAAAAATGAATTCAAAATCAAAATTTAAAAAATTTTATTAATTTTTTTAGAAAAAAAGTTCTTAAAATAATTTCTAATTAAAATTGAGCTGAGAATTTAGGTATAAGTCTTAGTTTGTACATACTTGTACAATATAAAGTCATTTTCTTGGTCATTTTTTCAATTTTGACTTCAAAATTTGCCGCGCAAGCCTAATCACAATGTGTTAAAATAGCTTTATGTTTAATATCATTTTTTTAAGTTTTGGCTAAAGTTTAATAAATTTTAAAATTTGTTTTATAATAAATAAATCTTGTAGAATTACATATAAAAAAATTATACTTGTATATTGAGTAGTTAAAAAATTACATGACAGATCAAACTATACTTTGTAGTTCCTACTTTGCACATTTTTAAGACTCCTTAGACCCCTTAAGTAGGAGAAGAAAATAATTGTACAGGTACGTTTTACTATACTGTGTAATATTGTTAGCATTTAGGTAGGGCAAGAAACAAGTTTTCTATCAAGCAAACTTTAATTAATGTCAAAAAGAGGCTCTCTTCGCAGCAGTCCCCGCCGCTCTACTATGTGCATGTGAAGCGACGCTAGCATCCATAATAATAAAAATGAAGTTTTGTATGTGTGAATGTCTCTCAGAAACTCACAGACTCGTAACTAGGCACAATTGCGTAGTTCATACTTAAGTTACAGAATAAGAACTTTCAGAGCTCAAAATGAGAAATTTTAGCTATCTTGAGCTATTTTTAGAGAAATCTGGAAAAACTACACCACTTTGGCTCAAATCCGATCATTTTTTTTACTTTAATGATGCCATCTGCTGAAAAAAATCAACTTTCAACGGAAATAAATAAATTGAAAATGTTTATTTTTGTGTTGCTATTACTTTCAGAAACTTAATTCATTATTTGAAAATAATTGATATGTTTCAACTGACGTATTTCCGACCAGTTTTTTTTCCAGGATTTATTGTGGGTTTAGTTGATGATTTCTTCATTGATGGTTCTGTTGATTGCAAATATGCATATTTAAGCAATAAATGTATAGTTAAGCTATTACTGAAATGTGATGGTTAATAAAGGCCATCGCACTACAGCTGCATATTAGGGTTTTATGTCTTTATTTTTTCGCCAAATATATTGCCAATCTCGCCAAATGAGCAAAATGTTAGGATATTACTGAACTATGATGGTTAATAAAGGTCATCACACTAGAGCTTCGTATCAGGGTTTTATTCTTTATTTTTTCGCCAAATATGTTGCCAATCTTGCCAAATTATTTTTAAACTCGCCAAATGTGCAAAATATTTTTTTAAGTAGTTTATAAGCTGGTTGGTTGTGCTAAGGTCATTGTGTTAGAGATGTATAGTGGGTGTGTTTGTATCTATATCTATTTTCTCACCAAATTATTTTCCAAAACGTGCCAAAAGAGTTTAAAGGTTTTATGTATTTATGAGGGAATTGTGATTACATTTATGAGCGCATTTTACAGCGTATTTTTGATTTTAGAATATTAGGGCATTGAATCGGTATTTTATACTTGATAACGAGCAGAAAGAATAACTTAAGCTTATGATCTTATAACAGGTTATATGGTACACATACTTGGATCGATTTGATTTTTTTTAATCCGTGCGAACTACGGGTATAAATTTGCCAGTCTTGAATAAAAAACGCACCGTTTGACTCGCCTCTCCACTATGTTTTTACCCTAATGAAGAATCTCGCTTCAGAGCTAGATTAGTGGGTGGCGTCTCATCAATTTAGAAACGATGATCTAGATTCTAGACTAACACAACAGAACTCCTGAGAATCTGCTTCTGATTGGTTCAACTTCAAGAAAGGGGAAAAAAGAAGAAACAAAGAACGAATTTAGTTGTGCTTATGAATAAAAGAGGTTTAAGTTTCATTTTTATTATTGTTTACCAGATTCCAATAAATTTAATTTATTAAAATTTAATTTTAGGTATTATTTCATATAACTGACATAAAAAAACTGACATAAAAGTGTACGGTAGGACTGGTAAGAATTACAAACCTTACAATTACAAACCTTCACACTGGTATGGTGTCAATCTCAGCACCTCTTGCATGTAAGCCAATAAAACCAGACTCGAAAGCGCATAATCCACCAAAAAGATCCTCTACGAGGAGATTGAGTTACTTCGGCTTACACTACAAATAATACTATAATCTATATAACTAGTAGTAACGTAGTAGTTTTAATTCAGCGCCATCTAGCGTGGATGACAGCATCATCTAGCGTGGATGAGGTTGCGCCAGTGGTGAACCGTCAAAAGCCAAATTGTAATTTTAAAGAATGTGGGCAATTATAGCCTCTGGCATTAATAATATCTGATATATTAACTATCCTTGTTCAAAAGTAATGCGAAAAGAAATCTACTATGATCCATGTTAGGTTGGGTTTGAATTATCGTCGCACTAGAGCTACACGAGGGCTATTGGCGACGGATTGGTATTTTAGAACCGCGGTCAGGAGACGAGCCAACACTTGAATAGGCACCCAAGGCAACCGTTAAGGGCGACATCGTATGCAGCGTTAGGACTTTGAAGGATATTTAACCTGCACTCCCTTACAAGGGGTATTATTCGTCGGACATTTTGTACGGACCGCACGGACCTTCCCTGCACGGACCGTTTAGAGGTCAGCAGCTATTTTGGCGATGCCTGGACCCGAACCTGGGACCTTCCGCATGCTAAGCGAGTGCTTACACGCAAAAAAATGGTGCTGGTCCTGCAACTCAACCAAGTTCGGTTGAAGGGTGTACAATTGGTAAAGCTCTAGATTAGCGGTCGCCAGTCGCCAACTGGAGACTATTACATCGAAAGTGGCTACCTAAAAATCGAACCCCAGTCGCCAAATGTGGCGATCATGATTTTTTCTTTTTGTTCAACAAATAATTATTACTGAAGCTGCATTTCTATAATAATAAAACGCTCCGATTCGATTCTGTCGGGAAGAAAGACTTGATGACAGTTGTTGCTCATCGGTGAAATTTTCCATCATCATTTTTTGTGTGACGTCACTGAGTCCTTCGTGTGAAGTAAATGGAGCTGGGCGAGGAAAATCTTAAATGCAAATTTGATTTTTAAATTTTGCTTTACGATTTCGGCAATCTACAGGTGATTGATTTGCATCTGATTAAGATCTCAACTATTCATTTAAACAATTTTGATATGAGAAAATTTCATGAACAATCGTGGGTCGTGGGCGACGTCAAGAATTCCCCGAAACTAATAGTAGTTGAACTGATTGTACATAAAATAATTTTCTCCTAACAATAATGGCCAATCACATAATACTACATATTTTGTATGATACTTTTTTTACTATCAATCTTTTCATATCAAAAATGTCGGTACTAAAATTTTCTTTTGTGGAAAATCGCACTTTCTTTTTACCTAAATTTACCTAATATAGGATAATTATATATACCTAAATTTAAAACTGGCTACTAAAAATTCAAATGTGGCTACCATTTTTTTCCCTCTGGTAGCCACTGGCTACTATTAAAAATTCTCAGTCTAGAGCATTAAGGGGTCACAGGAGTCTTAAAAATGTGCAAAGAAGATACTACATAGCATAGTTTGATCTCTCTTGTGATTTTTTAACTACTCAATAAATGAGTATAATTTTGTTATATGTAATTCTACAAGATTTATTTATTATAAAACAAGTTTTAAAATTTATGAAACTTTAGCCAAAACTAAAATAAATGATATTAAACAAGAAGGTACTTGAACACACTGTGATTAGGCTTGCGCGGCAAATTGTGAGGTCAAAATTGAACACATGACCAAGAAAATGACTTTTATATTGTACAAATATGTACAAACTAGGACTTATACCTAAATTCTCAGCTCAATTTTAATTAGAAATTATTTTAAGAACTCTTTTCTAAAAACATTAATAAAAATTCAAAAATTTTCATTTTAAATTTTTTTAAAAATAATTTCTAATTAAAATTGAGCTGAGAATTTAGGTATAAGTCTTTGTTTGTACATATTTGTACAATATAAAGTCATTTTCTTGGTCATTTTTTCAATTTTGACCTCACAATTTGCCGCGCAAGCCTAATCGCAGTGTGTTCAAGTACCTTCATGTTTAATATCATTTATTTTAGTTTTTGCTAAAGTTTCATAAATTTTAAAACTTGTTTTATAATAAATAAATCTTGTAGAATTACATATAAAAAAATTATACACTTATACATTGAGTAGTTCAAAAATGACATGAAAGATCAGACTAGGCTTTGTAGTATCTTCTTTGCACATTTTTAAGACTCCTTAGACCCCTTAACAATTGGCACAGCCAAACAGGTGGTATCTTTCAAACCTACCAGTTTAGTTACCATAACTATACTCGTTCGATTGAACGAGTTTAGTCAACGGGACCAGACTGCCTCAATGAGTTCGGTTGAGGCAACTAAACACTGTGTGAGAACTAAACTGCGCGGTATCAGTGTAGTTCTCTCAACCGAACTAGTCGTTTGCGCCAGCCGAACGCTTCTAACCAAACGTGTTTGGTTCTTGCAACTAGACAGTCCTGTCAGTCCTATAGCAACCGAACAGTTTGGTTGGGAGAACTCGATTTTCGTTTGTAAGTACCAGACAGTTTTTTGCGTGTATCCGACTGGGCTCCCCAACCCCACTATGATCCATGAGTCGACAATGCCTGGAAATTTTTTATATTTAAAAAATAGCTTTTGAACCTTTATAAGGCCTGTTGGAAGTTTAATTCCCAACAACTTCATCAATTTTGTTTAGCGCTACCATCTCTTGATAACTTCAGAAAACACAAACAAAATTACTAATGCAGGATTCCTATTGATGATACGTTAGAATAGCTCCCAGCGGGCAATGGGAACATATTTCCCTCCGAAATAAAAGGGTCTTAATAAACAAAATTGATTTTAGGTAATGAGCTAAATGAATTTCTTTTCATAAATCAATCTCAATCCCAGAAATACTTTAACGTAACATCACTAGAAAAAAAACTGCCTTATAAATTGATAATTAAATTGAAAGGAAAATAAACTTACAGAAGCAGTATCTGCCCAAGATTGTACGTCCGAAACGCCATCGTCGTATGCATTATTTAAAATTGCATGCTAGAATAAAAAGAAATAGAAACAATTATGTATAATTTTCATAAAAATATAATAAATTATTTTGGTCGTATACGTAGAAGACGGCAACAGGGCTATGGGCTTTTATTAAAAAGGGCCCCCTTTTAGTGGAAGTCCCAGAAAATGCCTTATAATTGATAACCGATCAAGAGACGAGGTAAACACCTGATCGGTCGCTCGAGGCAAAACAGTGGCGTCATCGTACACTTGTTTGGGACTTTAGATTTCCCAGACTTAACTATAGTCTGGCTGCCACAAGTTGGCAATCAAAATATTTTGATTGTGGAACAATCTACTTCGAAAACAGGTATAGTCCGACCACGCTAACTTGGCAATCAAAATATTTTGATTGTGGGCGATTCCACTTTGAATTGAGGTTTTTAAGCAGAAGAAAAAAGGGTTGCTAGCTCAAGGCGTTTGGCGAGAAGAAGGGATTGTTGGTGTAGTTCAATCTATCACACTAGAGCTACACATCAGTTATCGGCGATAGAGGATTGTTGTTAATTGCTAGTAGCTGTTAACGATTACACGTGAATTTCTTTGTTTATTTGACTTGATCAATAATCGATTAATATCTGTGCATATTTGATAATGTCTAATGAAAGAACGATACTTCATGCGAAAGAGAAGAATATCGTACATAATGTTTTAAATTTTTTCAAAATGGAAGCCTCTGCCGAAAATTCTTATTAATTTTTTTTTTAGAAAAAAGTTCTTAAAATAATTTATAATTAAAATTGAGCTGAGAATTTAGGTATAAGTCTTTGTTTGTACATATTTGTACAATTCAAAGTCACTTCTTGGTCATTTTTTCAATTTTGACCTCACAATTTGCCGCGCAAGCCTAATCACAATGTGTTCAAATAGCTTCTTGTTTAATATCATTTATTTTAATTTTGGCTAAAGTTTCATAAATTTTAAAACTTGTTTCAAAAAAATAAATCCTGTAGAATTACATATAAAAAAAATTATATTCATACATTGAGTAGTTCAAAAATGACATGAAAGATCAAACTATGCTTTGAAGTATCTTCTTTGCACATTTTTAAGACTCCTGTGACCCCTTAATAATCTGTTTCTTAACCTTAAAGAAATATGCGCCTAAAAGCAATGAATCGCCAAACATAGTAACTCTTGCCCAAAACCAAAGCCTTAATTAAATTTTTTCAAAGTGGACTGGTCCACAATCAAAATATTTTGATTGTGGAAGATTCCACTTTGAATTGAGGTTTGCCGACTCAAGGCGTTTGGCGAGAATAGGGCTTGTTGGTGTAGTGCGATTGTAAATAATGTATCTCACTAGAACTGCTTTTCAGTTATCGGCTACAGAGGATTGTTGTTGATTGCTGGTAGCGGTTAACGATTACACGTGTATTTCTTAGAAATTTTGAATTCTGGAAATAACTAAGGCTATTATTATTTTACAGAAATTTAATTAACCATTGTTAAAAAAAGTTCAAAATTAATAAACAAACTTGTGGTTAAGTTATAAGTTCCACTGAGTATATTTCCCAGTATAATTCTATTATTCTTTTTTTTTTTTTCATTTTGATGAAGGATATGACTTTGACTAGGAATTACACCGAGGGACGCTATAACTTAAATATTAATGGGAAATATAAGAGTAATCCCGATGCAAGTTCGATCTTCCCTTCGATTGATAGTCTGTTTCTAAACCTTTAAGAAATATGCGCCCAAAAGCAATGAATCGCCAAACATAGTAACTCTTGCCCAAAACCAAAACCTTCCTTACCTTTTTTCGAAGTGGACTGGTTGATGATGAAATTCTATCGCTGGACCTTCTGAAAGCTGGTCTAGCTCCTTAGACACTCAGTTGCCAAGTTGGTCAATTTTAATGCAATATTTTTTTATATATACAATAGAAAAAATTAGCGGAGCCGGAATATAAAAGTAATTGTTATTTCTTAAGAAGTGGCCAAAAAGTTCAATTTAAAATAACGGGTAGCATGCCCACATGTCTTTGAATCCGCAATTCTGAAAATTTCCAAAAAGTTTAAAATGTCAACTATCCCGGCCTGCCCAATTTAAAAATAAAACTGCAGGAAAACCTTTCATACTTAAACTAGAAAAAACATCATATAAATATGCTTATAATGAAGAAATTTACTTACAAATTCTGCGTACAATTGTTGAGTCATATGTTTGTTACAGGCTTTCTGAAATATACACAATGCATTTCAAAGTTAGTTTAAATATTTTTAAGGATATTAAAATCAAACGTTTTCAGTTTTTTTTTTTTTTTGAACATTTAAAATATATATGAAAGAATTCATTGCTAAATACTGATACATCAAATTTAGGTTATAATAAATTTATATTTTTTACACATAAGGGTTAACACAATTACTTAAATCAATTAAATACCATAAAGTAAAATACAAAAAATTCTTAAAATAGTTCACATCATGAACAGGATGAGTATTTAATAATGTAAAAAAAGTCTCAAATGATATGAAACTTAATTGAACAATGCAAATTTATATTTTTGGTCCAAAGAATTTTGCGTCTCCGAAAACACACATTTCTGTACAGAAATGTCAAGTACTTATTCGACGGTTTTTAAAATCATTTAGATTACGTACTGAACGGCTTTCTTCAGCTAGTTATCATTTTACAACTGTTTTCCCAGAAACTTGTTCTCAATAACGTCCCTTCGAATACGTGTGAAATTCATTAAGTTTTCTTCTTTTGGATCGTAACCTAACTTGTAACTTAAAGCTTGCATAGGTTGTAACGCCAGAAGCGAAGAGTCTATAACTTGGAGATACGAATGTAAATGGGCATTTCTACCATAATTTTTAATATCAGGTATTAAAAACTTGTAAAATTTATTTTTTCAAAATCACTTTAAATGTTTGTCAAAAGGTTTTTAAGGGTTCAAGAATTACGAAAAAAAGTTCAGCAGAGATCATTTGTAAAAAACAAAAAAATTTAATAAAGGATGGCTGTTTTTGAAAAACACCGATTCTAAAGAAACCGGTCTAAACCGGCCTTACGGAACTAAATGTTTTTCAATGAAACCAAAATTGCAAAAAAACGATAGTCTTATGACTGGTTTCAGTTTTCCATCCCTAGATCATTACGACGGTAAGGATCGGAAGGTCAGGAACGGAAGGAAAGGACATTCACGCTGTTTTTCGGTATTTTTTTGGTTAGAACTAACTCCAGTTTAATAAAAATGGATTTTTTTACTTCTTGTACTCCACTTAAACATATTTATAGAAAAAAAATTCAATTATCAAGCAAAAATTAACCCTAAACCTGGGAGACATTAAGGGGTACACGAGGAATAGATGAGTTTATTTTTTTTCATATGTAATTCTACAAGATTTATTTATTATAAAACAAGTTTTAAAATTTTGAAATTTAGCCAAACTAAAAGAAATGTTATTAAACCATGAAGGTACTTGAACACACTGTGATTAGGCTTGCGCGGAACATTGTGAGGTCAAAACTTGAACACAATTATAAGTTGGCCCAAGGTAAATGACATTCTTTTATTGTACATATATGTACAAACTAGGGAATTTACCTAATTCTCTAAGTCTCATTTTTAATTAGAAATTTTTGTTATGAACCTTTTTTTCTAACTTATATTTTATTTATATTTTGTATACTATTTTGTATTTTAAATTTTTTATAAAAAATAATTTGCGTAATTAATAATAGAGCTGTCCGTGCTGATGTAGGATCGTACTTAAGTCTTTGTTTATGTACATATTTGTACATATTTAAAGTCTTTTTCTTATTCATTTTTTTTCTTTTTCTTGACCTCTCATTTTGCAACCGCGCAAGGCCATAATCTCTTGTGTCCGTGTTCAAGGTTCCTTCATGTTTATATATCTTTTATTTTTCATGTTTTTTGCTTAAGTTGTGTAATTATTTTTTTTATTTGTTGTTTTTTTGATATTATATCTGTGTCTGAGTCCATTTACATATAATAAAAGTTATAATATATAACTTTCTAGTTACGTTCAATCCATGACATGATTCGATCAGACTAGGGGACTTTTCGTTTGGATCGTCTTTTGCACATTTTTTTAAGACTCCTTAGACCCTTTAAGGAAAGCAATAAAGCCTCGCAGTCAATTTCACTGAGTTTTTTTTTTTTTTTAATTTTTGGCTTATTGGTGAATTTTCACAAAAATATGCGGCTACTAACGGGAATATCAGTTTTCTGCATTACAGTTTCCATGTTTGAAGAATCACTGCAGCTCAATCCAGTGCCTCTCTTCACCACTTTAGGAATGAGGTCATTGAATGTACCAAAACCCAGGGACAAAGTTAGGAGACGAGAAAAACGCATTATAAATATTAAAAGCCAAAATTCAATGGAAGGAATTCGTTAAGCTACAGTATTAGTTCAATTTAAAATAAAAATGAATGTAATTTATGGCTTAAAAAATTGTTAGATTGAGCCCTAAACTAAAAATTTGACATTCGGGACACGCGATGGTAAGGACTTTTCGGCATTGTTTTGTGTTCTTTTTTTTTTTTTTTTTTTTTTTTGTAGTTTCTTTGCTTTACGTTTTGCATTATAAAAGAACCAGTCTTTTAGTATAATAAGAAAAAATCTTAAAGAAATATTTATTTTTTAAAAAAGTTATGCCCAAGGGACATAAAATTAAAAATTATGGTAGAATTGCCCAAATACACTTGATGTAGTTTTTTACCCTGGTTACAAATCCATGGCAAATAATTTACTTTTTTTTATTACAGTCCATTTTATGCAGTCCATTATGATACTTTACAAAAAATGGTCGCAGTCAAAGGTCAATCACTCCATACTTGGAGACACGGTTTCAATACACTACAAATGGGGCCCGGATGGCCGAGTGGTTAGCTTTGCAGGTCTGTAACATCGCAGTTAGGCCATAATATTTTTTTTATACTGCCGCCATCTATAATGAAATAGGTGAAGTGTTAGCGCAGCACTTTGGAAGTAAAGAAAGATGCATACAGTTATGAATTTTGAAGATATAGTTGGGGATTTTAAATTGGAGATTTGAATTGGTTACATGACTAAAGAGAGGAGCGCAAATAAAAGTGGCCCCGGTAAGGACCTACGAACACAGATAGGTGCTTGGCGAGAAACACTATTGAAGACGCCTAAAATCCACCAAGTCGAATTCAGAAATCATTCAAGCGTTCAGTGGCTCTACTTGGGAAACCTGTTTTTCCGTTGGTTGGTTTGGCTGTTACTAGGCTAAAGCTGTACATGTATCATTAGTGAGTTCAGATCTTAAGGGGTCACAGGAGTCTTAAAAATGTGCAACGAAGGTACTACAAAGCATAGTTTGATCTTTCATGTAATTTTTTAACTACTTTGTGCACCTTACTGCACCTGAGGCTTAGTTTTTCATATTTGATTGTGATTTTTAATTATTATAATTAGTTTCAGAAAACGTCTTCCAAGTGGGAGTGCGGGACAATAACAGGGCTTGAAAATACATGGAACGGGCTGAAAAGGGGGCTTGACGCCATCCTCTATTAGTGTTTGCTTTTTAAGTGCGCATGCGCCAACACGAATTTAATTTTTTAGTGTATTTTAATAAGTAGGCCGACCATAACAGGGGCTTCAAAACACAACGACTGGGCCAGTAACAGGGGCTGGACGTCATTCTCTGTTATTATTTGCTTTTTCTTGCTCATGCGCCAACACGGATAGAATTTAGTTTAGATATTGACTGTATTTTCCAGAGACATAACATAGAATGGACTGCGCATTGGCAAACCTAAAGTGTTCTCATCATCTAACTTACACAGTCACATGACTGTGTCGCTTTTGGCTCACATGTATGGCGAGTTTTTCCACAGCGACCTGAACACATGAGGCAGACAATCTAATGTTATGATAAATTTGCTTGGAAAGGAACAAGGATGAATCGCTAGTTTTTTAAGATCTTCTCAATCGATATCAGATTATTCCTTTGCTTTTTTTTACCCAAAAGATTAATTATAATTTAAAATTCGAACAACGTTGACTTAATCATGAATATGATTCTTCAGTATAAAGGAGCTTTTAGAAGATATTCAATTGATAGAAATTATAGTTTATAAAGAACACAATTACTAAAAGTATGCAGAACTAAATAAATTTTACCTGTGAAGTGTGACAGATCTTTTTTTATACCTCGCTTTACAATTAGGAATTGCACAAGCAATTGGCATAATTTTGCACAAAACTTTACTGAATTAGTAGTATAACATTCACGATTGTTAACATGCTCAGAGATTGAAATATTGTATTTAAATACTTATTAAAAAAGCCAGAAGAGAAAAATAAGAACTATGCGCAAAAAATCGTCTGCAAAAACATAAAAAAAAACAGGCGGATGTGATTGGTAACAACCCACGTGACTTTTGAAATAGATGCAAGTCACCACTTCGGTTTGTTAGCTGATATTCAGGTCTGTCGACAATTTGGAATAGTTCGTAACGAAACGGTAGCTTTAAGTTGCCATTTGTAGCAACCTTTCTCCTCTTGGCGATTTGTGATGTTTAGGACATAATGCTAATTTGCAAGGGATGGCGAATTCTGAGAAAAAATGGTTTTCCGGTTTCCGTCGGTTTTTTCCCTAAAAAAAACGGTTTCTGGTTCAGACCGGCCTCATAAAAAACCCGTTTTTTTTCCCGTCAAAACCGGGGCCGAAACACCGGCATTTCAAAAAACCGGTTTCAGTTTTCCATTCCTAACAAGGGGTCAAAGGAGTCTTAAAAATGTGCAAAGAAGGTACTACAAAGCATAGTTTGATCTTTCATGTAATTTTTTAACTACTCAATATAGAAGTATAATTTCTTTATATATAATTCTATGAGAATTACTCAATATAAAACATATTTTAAAATGTATGACTCTTTAGCCAAAACTAAAATAAATAATAACAAACATGACACTATTTGAACACATTGTGATTAGGCTTGCGCGGCAAATTTTGAGGTCAAAATTGAAGAAATGACCAAGAAAATGACCTTATATTGTACAAATATGTACAGACAAAGACTTATACCTAAATTCTCAGCTCAATTTTTATTAGAAATTATTTTAAGAACTTTTTTCTAAACAAATTAATGAAAGTTTTAAAATTTTGATTCAAAATTTTTTTAAAAAATAATTTCTAATTAAAATTGAACTGAGAATTTAGGTATAAGTCCTTGTTTGTGCAGCTGCGGAAATAAAAAAAGTACCACTAGTGATTATTTCATCCGTTACTCACCCTATAGAATCGGACTTTTTTGAGATTGTGAACAATTAACGTTCTGAGTCAATTGCATGACACAAAATTTGCATAAGGGGCCGTCTTCATATTAAATATGTTACGAACTTTGAAATTTCCAATGGCAACACCCAATTTTAATAACTTAGAAATGTTAAGCACTCTTGAAAACCCTTAAATCTAAGTTTTTGTTACATTTCGATGAATATTTGACGAGTTATTCAATCGAATCACTTGTGGACCTTTTAGGGATCATCTCTAAAATGACAAGCGCAGTCTAGTTCTCCTTTTGCAAGGCCGTCTTTATTTATCAATTACACATAATGTTATGCACAGTCCCCTAAAGTGTAATAAAAAAGTATTTTGTGATTTACTCAGTAAATTATGAATAAAAAACTTTAAAATTTGGGATTTTGCTTAAACTTCCTGCCTTAAATGCATTTCTGTAAAAATATTGAGGGGTTTCTATTCATATTTTTTTTTAAAAATTAATATATTAATTATTAAAAAATATAAAAATTGTTTTAAATACCCCACTATTGAATGCATTTTGTTTGGGTTATTAAAATTTCTTTTCAGTACAAAATTCGTTTCAATATCTTAATTATTTATAGATTGAGATAGTTTTTTGTGTGCAACTCATTTAACATTATGGGACCTAAACTTTGCATGTCTCTAACTCCCCTAATAATGCTTAAAAACTAACAAAATTTGGCATTTCGTATTAACATAGGTCATAGATTTGAAATATGGATTCAAAAAGGGGTGTTACTATTGGAAATTTTAAAGTTAGTAACATTTTTAATATGAAGATGACCCCTTATGCAAAATTTGTGTCATGCAATTAACTCAGAATGTTAATTGTTTACAATTTCAAAAAGGTCCGATTCTATAGGGTGACTAACGGCAGAAAAAATCACTAGTGGTACTTTTTTTATTTCCGCAGCTGTACATATTTGTACAATATAAAGTCATTTTCTTTTTCATTTTTTCAATTTTGACCTCACAATTTGCCGCGCAAGCATAATCACAATGTGTTCAAATAGCTTCATGTTTAATATCATATAATTTAGTTTTGGCTAAAGTGTCATAAATTTTAAAATGTGTTTTGATATTGAGTAAATCTTATAGAATTTCATATAAAAAAATTACACTAATATATTGAGTAGTTAAAAAATTACATGAAAGATCAAACTTTGCTTTGTAGTTCCTTCTTTGCACATTTTTAAGACTCCTATGACCCCTTAACTATTGAAGTGCAGTCCATTCTATGTTATGTCTGCGGTATTTTCACAAGTAAGCATGCCTCTAAAATTAAGCAATGCGAAGTTAACGGGTTCCCAGTAAGGCTGGACCATACTGCTAGTTGTCAATAACAAAGAGTTCCATAGTAGGGTAAAGACTGAACTTGGCAACAGCACCATGGACCAACACGGAGACAATATAAGGTAGCATGTGGGGCCCGATTACCGAGTGGTTTGGATCGCAGGCCATAATGCTAGCAGTCCTTGTGCTCTATCGGGTACACGTTCCATTCCCGCCTTTTCCCTGGGTGTACTTCCTTTCTCAGTTTCAAAATTTTAATTAACTAACACTTTTGCCTCTCTATTCGGGTTCGTAGTGAGCCATGGTTGCAGATGGCAGCTCAGTACGAGTCGTTCCTCTTCCATACTATAGAACTGTTTGGTCAATAATTAATAATTTTTAGGTACCTTGACTTGCTCGTCTAGAGAGCATATCTTTGGGGCCCAGTCAGCGATTGGACTTCCATCTGCGATTGGTTCCGGCAATCCTTCACATTTGTTGAGTTCTCCATATAACCACTTCTTTCTCTGAAGGGAGAACATTTTAATTTTAATGTAGGATAATTTGATCTAGCATACATTATTCTAAGCAAACAGAAATCAAAGGTTAACCACTTCCGTACACAACTAATGAATTCAATTTTTTAATTTTTAAAGCAGATATTAAATCATTTGAGTCGATAAATAATGAATTTATTAGCTGATTTTTTAATTGAAGGGTAACCACTAGCGAAGTTAATTAATAAATTTAATTTGGTGATTTTTGAATCGAAGTCTTACCACTTACGCACTAAACTAACAAATTTAAATTGGTGATTTTTAAATCGAACGGTAACCACTTACGTAGATTGCTTACATAGATAATTTGCTGATTTTTCAAAACTTTGATAAACAAAGGATAACTTAAATTTTAAAAATGCACATAGTTTTCGACGTGAAAAGTGTCGTGAAGTAGTTTTATAAATTATTAATGAAAAATTCAACAATATTTTTTTTACAATGCATGTAATATTTCCATTTATACTTTTTAATAAAGAAATCACGGGTAAACGTATATTAACATAAAAGCCATTCTTGGAAAGTGCTTTATTTGAAAAATCAAAAAATTAGTGAAAATGATGTTATTTTGGTCCTATATGATACACTGTACATTATTAAATTATTTTATATATTTTGCCCATACTATTAAAAATTTTATATTTTCCCCTTATAATTGGAAACTACAGGAAAGTGAAATGGAGTGCATATTTGCAAAATTAAATTTATGGGTGTATACTTTGTGTAGGATATATATTGTATTTATAAATAAAGTGTTCTTACAATTTCGGCTAATTCATCCTAACATTGTTGGAAGCTTTCTTGGTTAAAAAATTTAAGATTTTTTTTTTTACATTACATGTAATATATCCATTTATACTTTGCAATAAAGATAAAAACAGGTAAACGTAACTGGTCCTACATAATCCACTGCACATTTTCAAATTCTTATTTTGCACACACTATTAAACATTTCAAAGTTTTTGCTAAAAACTAACAAAAACTACATGCAAGTGAAATGAAGTACATACAGGGTGTTTCAAAATTGACCGGAATAGGAATTGATGCAATTCCGAAATATTGAGCCGGCCCCTCCGAAAAATAGTAAAAAGCCAATTGATCACGCGTTTTGGTCGTGGTTTTTTGGCATTATTTTTAAAAAACTTGAACTGGGGCAGCACGAGAATGTGTTGACGAAGGGATGCATTTGTTTTGAGTTTGGTTTGATTGAATCGACATATTGCCTAGTAATTTTAACAATTTTGCAGATTCTGTTACATCACAGTTTCTAAAAACTACTAAAAATGATTAGTAACTACGAAAATGGGTAATTTTTTGTGTTTGGATTTCGATTTAAATAATTTGGTGTGTTTCAAATTCGAGTGGATGTTTTTGAAAAATTGGAAGGAGCTAAAACGTTTTGCGATAGAAATGTACAGGTTTGTCGAAATGTGCATGTGTTGGGACCAAAATTGTTCTTATAGTAGGGTAGAGACTGAACCTACCAACCGCACCATTTACCAAACACGGAGATCAATTTAGGGTGTTATGTGGGGATCGATAGCGTTCCGAGTGGTTTGGATCCGCAGGCCATAACGCTAGCAGTCGCGCGCGCCTGTTTTGTTAATGAGTGCGGGCTCAATTCCCACCTTTGCCCTGGGATGTACTTTCTTTCTCTGTCCAGTAAAAAATCTTCTGTGGCTGTCTTACTTGACGAAATCTTAATAATAGCGGATCTCTGATTCATGCACTCCGGAATATACAGGGTGGTTATAAATATAACGCCGCTATTCGGAGTGAGTGGTCTGTAGCTTGAAATGAATAATCCCAAATGCTTCAAAATTTGATGTACACTTACTAATCAAGAAGTGGGGGGAAAAGAATGGAATCATAAAAAGATAGAATCTTAAAATAATAAATCATAAAGAACAAACTCGTCTCTTGACCAGGGTTCTAAGTTACGAGGCGTCGTCCAATTTATGGCCAATTACGGCCAACACAGCTAATTACGCCTCGACATTTAGAACCCTGCGTCAAGAGACGAGTTTCTTTTCTTCGATAAAACATGGAATAATAACACGAAATTCGTCTCTTTGACCAAGGTACTAAATTAACGCGGCGTAGCCAATTATGACTAATTTACGGCAAACGCATCCAATTCCGCCTCGTAATTTTGAACCCTGGTCAAGAGACGAGTTTGTTTTTTTATGATTCCATTCTTACCCCCTTCTTGAATTAGTTAAGTGTCTCAAAGTCTTCTGCATTTGGAATTATTCATTAAAGCTACAGACCACCCGAATAGCGAGGGTTATTTTTATAACCACACCTGTATATGTGCATTACATTACCCAGGCATAAATAAGCAAAATACAATAATTGTTATGTATAGACTGATGGTCTAGCATCAATTTTTTTAAACAATAATGCAACAAACCTATCCAAAATGGAACAGCCTCCTAAAAAAATTTTTTTTGAAAAACTGAGTTGAACCTGTAATTTTTTATCAGATGTAAATTCAACCAAACCAAACTAAAAGTTCTACACATTCTTGTTGTAGCACAAGGCTGCAAGGATTTCATGCACGACCGAAAGTGGCGGCCAATTAGTTAGGCCGTTTTTCATTGGCGGGTGGGCCGGGTCCGGGTAAATATATAGGAATTGCGTCCTATACGATTCCGGTCAATTTTGGAACACCCTGTAAATGTAAAATTAAATTTATATATGTATACTTTGTTTAGTATATATTATATTTGGAAATAAAGTGTTCTTACTTCTTCGGGATATGCATCTAAAACTTGTTGGAAGGCTTCTAAGCCGCCAGAACCTGCAAAATTTGAATAAATGAAGTTATATTCACTTTTAATCAGTCAAAACATTAATACGCAAACACGTGTAGTTATCATGATCCTGTGGCATTTTTAAGGCTGAATAAGCAGGAATGACCGCGTTTCTCCAAACCAATGTGAATCTGTGACATCCAATAAAAAATATTTTCTAAGCCACATTTCTCCGGCCGTATTGAATACAGGTTCGAAGTTTTTTTATATGGTAAATGCAGCTATATATAGTATATATATATATATATATATATATTATATATTCGCACGCTCCCGCGCTCGTATATATATATATATATCACCCCCCGCTCGCTCTTCTCCTCGCCCTCCTATATATATATTATATATATTATATATTATATATATATATATAGTATATATATATATATATATATATTATATATATATATATATTCTATAGATTCGAACGTATTTCAACCGTGGTGGGATTTATGGAAACCTATCTGTAAGTCATCTTCAATTTATCTATAAAAAACCCATTTAAAAATTTTTTCAAAAAAAGGGGTGTCATAGGAGTATTAAAAAATGTGCAAAGGAATGATATTACAAAGCATAGTTTGTATTACTTCATGTTTTTTTAACGACTCATAATGTAAGTACAATTTTTTATATGCCAATTCTACAAGATTATTTATAGAAAATCAAATTAAATTTATGAATCTTAAGGCCGCAACTAAATAAATGATTATTAAACTTAATGCTATTTGAACACATTGAAATTAGACTTGCGCTGAAATTTTGAGGTCAAAATTGAAAAAAATGACCAGGAAAAGACTTAATATTGTACAAATATGTACAAACAAAGATTATACCGAATTCTCAGCTCAATTTTAATTCGCAATTATTTTTAAAAAATTTAAATCAAAAAATTTTGAATGTTTTGTCTTATTAATATATTTGAAAAAAGAGTTCTTCGAAACAATTTTTAATTCATATTGAGTGAGAATTTAGGTTAAGTCTTTGTTTGACATATTTTGATATGTGTTTATGTAGGTGTTTTGTACCTAAATTTCTCATGTCAATTTTTAATTAGAAATTGTTTTTTTTAAAAAAAATTTAATCAAATTTAAAATATATATATATATTAATTTTGTTTTAACAAAAAGTTCTATAAAAATAATTTTCTAAATTAAAAATTGATCTGAGATTTTAGGTGGTATAAGTCCTAGTTTGTACATATTTGTAACAATTTTATAAAGTCATTTTCTTGGTCATGTCTTACAATTTTTGACCTCAAAATTTGCCGAGCAAGGCCTTACCCAATGTGTTCAAATAGCTTTATGTTTAAAATATCATTTTATTTAGTTTTGGCTAAAGTTTCAATTAAATTTTAAAATGTGTAATATATTAAATAAATCTTGTAGAATTGCATATAAAAAAGTTATAGATATATATTGAAAAGTTAAAAAATTACATGAAAGATTAAACTATTTCACGTAGTACCTTCTTTGCACATTTTTAAGACTCCTGTGACTCCTAAAGCTGGGGACGTTTGGATTAGAAAGTTTTATCCCATTGGGGGGGGGGGGATTACCCCAGTAGCTCTTTGTAGGTAGGTAGGTACATATATATATTCCAGCTTGTGTGCTTGTTCAGAGAACCGCTTTTAAGCTTTTGTCAAGTGGGACTAACACAGAAAGAATTTTTACAGTCACAAAGAAAGGAATAACACATAGACAAAATAACAACATTTTATTGAAAGGTCACAAATCATCCATGCCTGACCGCTATTCGAACCCGACCCCAGCAGCTCCAAAGGCTAGCATCCTAACGATTGAGCCACCGAGGCGGCAGCTCTTTGTAATTAATGCCAATTTTTTCTAGGGTATCGAAGTCAAGTTAAAACGTAGCTATGAGTTATAAATCAAGTTTGAGAATAATTTAAAGAAAAATTTAAAATCAAATTTTTAAATTTTTATTAATTATTTTAGAAAAAAGTTCTTAAAATAATTTCTAATTAAAATTGAGCTGAAAAATTAGGTATAAGTATTTGTTTGTACATATTTGTACCAATATAAAGTCATTTTTCACTTGTGTCATTTTTTCAATTTTGTTCTCAAAATTTGGCGCGCGCAAGCCTAATCACAATATTGTGTTTCTAATAAGCTTTATGTTTAATGATCATTTATTTTAGTTTTGGCCTAAAGTTTCACAAATTTTAAAATTTGTTTTTTATTATTAAATAAATCTTATGAATTACATATAAAAAAAATATACTTGTATATTAACTCTTTACCTCCGGGCGTCGGAACTGACCCGCAGACTAAAAATCTTATAGACCAGCAACTTAATCTAATGCCTAGCTCTTCTAACAGTCGTCGAATGCAACTAAATCACTATTAATTAAAGGTTGATTTGTTTGGATTTGCTAAATGTACTTTCAGTTGTATAGGCTGACTTTTTCTTCGTAATGTTCTCTGTTAAAAAAAAAGTTACCCACTAGGTTATTTCATCGTTTTAGTCATCCTTTTACATCGGACCCTTTTTGACTATAGTGAACAAATAACATTTTGAGTTATTCATGACACAAATTTGCATTAAGGGTCCGTCTTAATATTAAAATTGTTACGAACTTTAAAATTTTCACTAGCAACACCCAATTTTAATTACTTGAAATATGGCAAAAAAACCCTCGAAAAACCTCTAATCTAAGTTTTTGTTTACATTTGGATGAATATTTGACGAGTTATTCATCGAATCATTGTTGGATCTTTGGGGGTCCATCGTCATTAAAAATGAAAGGCGTAGTCAGTCTGTAGGTTTATTATGGAGAAAAAGATAGCACAAGGTCAAATATCTTGAGGATGGGCCTCGAGGGATATAAAAAGTCAAATGAGAGCTGTTATATATTCAAAAATAAAGTCGAAAATATGTTGTAGTAAAATAGATCCCTAAATCGTCAATTGATAAGGGTTCCATTAATAAACGAGATTGTCATTTGGCTTTCTGTTAAATCTCCTAAAGGTGACTGCACAAATAGGCAACCAGAAAACATTACTTTAGTTCCCTTAGACACAAAGGGGGCGTGGCTAGTTTCTATTCAATTTCAATGTACTAGAAATTCTCCAATGAGAGTTTGAAAAAACTCGAGAGTGTTCTTAGTCTATGGGTCAGTCGAAGCCCGTAGGGTAAAGTGTCAAGTGTTATGTAGTTAAGAAATTACATGAAAGATCAAACTATACTTTGCAGTACCTTCTTTGCACATTTTTAAGACTCCTGTGACCCCTTAAGTCATAAATTAAATGTATTTTTAATGCAGTATCGTAAAACTCATCATTCTACAACCCAACAGTCCCCTGATTTGCTGTTCTTAAGGGGTCACAGGAGTCTTAAAAATTTGCAAAGAAGGTACTACAAAACATAGTTTGATCTTTCATGTCATTTTTTAACTACTCAATGTATAAGTATAATTTTTTTATATGTAATTCTACAAGATTTATTTATTATAAAACTAGTTTTATTATTTATGAAACCTTAGCCAAAACTAAAATAAATTATATTAAACATGAAGCTATTTGAACACATTGTGATTAGGCTTGCGCGGCAAATTGTGAGGTCAAAATTGAAAAAATGACCAAGAAAATGACTTTATACTGTACAAAAAAGTACAAACAAAGACTTATACCTAGATTCTCATCTCAATTTGAATTAGAAATTATTTTAAGAACTTTTTTCTAAAAAAATTAATAAAAATTTAAAAATTTTGATTTTAAATTTTTTAAAAAATAATTTCTAATTAAAATTGGACGCTGGGAAAATTTAGGTATAAGTCTTTGTTTGCACCATATTTGTACAATTATAAAAAGTTCATTTTCTTGGTCTTTTTTTTTCAATTTTGACCTCACAATTTGCCGCTCAAGCCTAATCACAATGTGTTCAAATAGCTTCATGTTTAATATCATTTATTTTAGTTTTGGCTAAAGTTTCATACATTTTAAAACTTGTTTTATAATAAATAATTTCTGTAGAATCACATATAAAAATATTATACTTACACATTGAGTAGTTCAAAAATGACATGAAAGATCAAACTATGTTTGGTTGTACCTACTTTGCACATTTTTAAGACTCCTATGACCCCTTACAGCGTGATATTCGCACTAGGTTGATTTGCTCAAATCCGACTTGTAGCATAACGTGTAAAATAAGAGTTTAATTTCTAATCAAAATTCAAAGTCGAGATATTTAGAAAAAGGTCAAAATGTTGCAATTAGAGATTATGGTAGAGGGAACGATAAATGGAAATTTGGGAAAATTGTGGAACAAGTAGGAAATTGTAACTATAAAATATTGATCGGAGATGAACTGCACAAGCGCCACGTAGATCAAATGCGTAAAATTGGTGATGAAATTAAATTATCTATATGGGTGCTAAGTGAGTACCGATGGGCCATTTTGGAACTCAAACACCTCTCCAAACTGTCTAAATTAGTGATTTCCGGCCCAAAACGCCCTTTTTTGATGTTATTTCATGTTTTTTCGCGTATGGAGCTATAATTACGTATCTGGATCTGCTTTCGGGATAAATAAATTAAATTATGAACACCGAATAAAATGATAACATTTATACGCTATATAAGAACCCGAACATTGTCGGAATAGGCAATTTACTTGGCCAAAAGTGTAATTTTTCGCTAGTATTTCATAGGTTATCGCGTACATTTGGCTTTACACTTAATGAAAAGGTACCGATGTCTGTCTTTAGCGACTCAGTGAGCACCGACTGACTTTTCTGACACGTTTACAATACACAAACCTGCACATTTGGTTAACATAGGCGATTTTCTAGCCAAAAGTTGCAAGTTTTGTTTTCGCCGACAGCCATTGTGCGAGCAAGAAGAGTTGACCAAAGTGCCGCACACCCGCTACTCTTTTTGCCCGCGCAACGACTGTCGGTCGGCTAAAACAAAACATGCAACTTTTGACTAGAAAATCGCCTATTTTAACCAAATGTGCGATGTTTATGTATTGCAGAAGTGTCAGAAAAGTCAGTCGGTCAGTCGATGTTCCCTGAGTAGCTACAGACAGGCATCGGTATATTTTCATTAAGGGCGAAGCCAAATATACGCGATAAAACGTGAAATACTAGCGAAAAATAGCACTTTTGCCCAAGTAAATTGCCTATTCTGACAATGCTCAGGTTCTTATATAGCGTATAAATGTTTTCATTTTATTTTTGTTCATAATTTAATTTTATTTACCTCGAAAGCAGATCCAGATGCGTAATTATAGCTCCATACGCGAAAAAACATAAAATAACATTAAAAAAGGGCGTTTTGGGCCAGAAAGCGCTAATTTAGACAGTTTTGGAACGGTGTTTGAGTTTCAAAATGGCCAATCGGTACTCACTTAACACCCATAGAGGTAATTGAACCAGTTGCAGTAAGGTTTACAGGTTGTTTGTAGCCAATAAGTGACCACGCAAAAAAACATGAATTAACCTTAAAAAATGGCGTTTTGTGACAGAAATCGCTAATTTGGACAGTTTTGGAGTGGTGTTAGAGTTCCAAAATGGCATATCGGTACTCACTTAACACCCATATAGAGGTAAGAACCAGTTGCAGGTTGTTTGTAGCCAAAAAAACGTCAAAAAAGGCGTTTTTTATGAAAAAACGTTACAAAATCAGTTTTTTGATCTCTGAATAATCCCCCTATAAAACTTGAGCTAAAAATGTTATTTTTATAATTGCGTGAAAAAAAGCTGTCTTTTACATTATAATTTCAATATCAGACGCGTGCACAAAGCTAGACTTTTTGAAACAGTGAAAAAAAGTACTTTTTTATAATTGCGTGAAAAAAAGCCGACTTTTACATTATAATTTCAATATCAGACACGTGCACAAAGCTAGACTTTTTGAAACAGTGAAAAAAAGTACTTTTTTTCACCCAAAAGCAGTGAAAAAAAGACTTTGTCACACTCTTTTTATAAGATGCCAACATTTCAAGTAAAATTTCGATTTGATAATACTCATAAAATCCAAAGATTTATCGATCTGCTGTATTTAAAAATATTATGCGCGTGAATTATTTTTGAATCAATGAATTTTTTTTCTCGCGATGGGAATATTTCTTAAGTCACGCCCTTCGAACTGCGAGTTCATTGGTTGCTTTCTTTGACAAAATGTTGAAACACGCTATTGGTTTTTTATAGCGTCACGCGCTCCGAACTGTGAGATCATTGGTTGTTTTCCTTGACATCTCTTAGTCTATTTTAGTCTAATAGGCACGTGAATCATTTTTGAACCAATGAGATTTGATTTTTTTCACGCAATTATAAAAAATAGTGTATGAAACACGTGCGAAAAGTAAACTTTTTAAAACACGTGTCTTTATTTCACTCGCTCGTACCTCGCTCGTGAAATAAAATCCACTTGTTTTAAAAAGCATTACTTTTCGCACTAGTTGCATAAATATCTATTTTTCACCCAAAAGCAGTGAAAAAAAGACTTTGTCGCACTCTTTTTATAAGATGCCAACATTTCAAGTAAAATTTCGATTTGATAATACTCATAAAATCCAAAGATTTATCGATCTGCTGTATTTAAAAATATTATGCGCGTGAATTATTTTTGAATCAATGAATTTTTTTTCTCGCGATGGGAATATTTCTTAAGTCACGCCCTTCGAACTGCGAGTTCATCGGTTGCTTTCTTTGACAAAATGTTGAAACACGCTTATTGGTTTTTTATAGCGTCACGCGCTCCGAACTGTGAGATCATTGGTTGTTTTCCTTGACATCTCTTAGTCTATTTTAGTCTAATAAGCACGTGAATCATTTTTGAACCAATGAGATTTGATTTTTTTCACGCAATTATAAAAAATAGTGTATGAAACACGTGCGAAAAGTAAACTTTTTAAAACACGTGTCTTTATTTCACTCGCTCGTACCTCGCTCGTGAAATAAAATCCACTTGTTTTAAAAAGCATTACTTTTCGCACTAGTTGCATAAATATCTATTTTTCACCCAAAAGCAGTGAAAAAAAGACTTTGTCGCACTCTTTTTATAAGATGCCAACATTTCAAGTAAAATTTCGATTTGATAATACTCATAAAATCCAAAGATTTATCGATCTGCTGTATTTAAAAATATTATGCGCGTGAATTATTTTTGAATCAATGAATTTTTTTTTTCTCGCGATGGGAATATTTCTTAAGTCGCGCCCTTCGAACTGCGAGTTCATTTTTTGCTTTCTTTGACAAAATGTTGAAACACGCTTATTGGTTTTTTATAGCGTCACGCGCTACGAACTGCGAGTTCATTGGTTGTTTTCTTTGACATCACTCCTGGAAGCTCCGAACTCATTTTAGTATAATTAGCACGTGAATTATTTTTGAACCAATGAGTTTTGATTTTTTTCACGCAATTATAAAAAATAGTGTATGAAACACGTGCGAAAAGTAAACTTTTTAAAACACGTGTCTTTATTTCACTCGCTCGTACCTCGCTCGTGAAATAAAATCCACTAGTTTTAAAAAGCATTACTTTTCACACTAGTTGCATAAATATCTATTCTCTATTATTGGACCACCAAAGAAGCAAAAAATTGCGAAAGTAGCTTCGGGACAAACGCTTGCATTTTTTTTTTTTTTTGTCGAACTGTGTTATGTTAATTAGGTATTGACGTAATAGCCGGCCGCACCCATTGTTGTCCCTGAAATTTAATCTTCAATGTACATATTAAATAACTTTAAGGTGAAATTTTTAGTTCCAAATCTTTATTTAAAAAGTGTAAATTTAAAAAAAAAAGTTTTTTTTCCAGTATATCGGACGCCAGGTTTGAATGTTTAAAAATTTGCAATTGAAATTTTAACAATAATTGATACTTACCGCATTTACAGAGATTTTGGTCAAAACACTTGTATGCTTGTTCAATTCTGTCATCGTCCTGCCTTCTTCTTCGTTCTTCGTGAGCGGTAGAGATACTTATCAAACATACCAATAACAAAAGTACCACAAAGCGAGCCATTTTTACTACTGAGGCTTTCGTATATTTTCTGGGAGATATTGCCATATGTATATATACCTTCAATCACGTCATTAACGAATTTAAACAATTTAAAAAAATAATCATTTTATGTTCTGGTAAGGTTATCTATTTTACATAAATTTATTAGAGTCATTCGAATAAATCGATGTTTTTGTATTTAGTTATCAAAGATAAAGAATTACTAAAGATGAATAAACAAACAACATGAATCGGCACAATAAAATTAAAGAATTGACAAATCCTTGTGAGTATGAATTGCATTGTAAATTGTTCTGTTTTCGTTCTAGAATGTTTCGAAATCGATATTTATCAAACAGTGACGGCCTTGTATCGATTTGAGCAACAATATTCTACCATGAAATGCATCAATTATATTTATTTGTATACAAGAATTTATGCTTATGGTTATAATTTAATGAATGTTTTGTGATGGGTTAGAAAATCCTAAATAGAGATTTTTTGTTTGCTACGCGTTATGAAAGTTTTTGAATAAATAAGTTTTGGAATATTACTCCAACTCTATGTCTGTCTTTATGTCCTCTTAATATTCCATAAACTTTGAAAAATTCTAATTGTACAGAGATATACATTTTTATTTTTATTTTGAATGCTAAAAACCCTTTTCTCTAAGCAAATAAACCTATTATTCTGGCTAATAATAGACTTTTAGATAAGAAGTAATTTTCATTTCAAGTAAGTTCAATCACGTGATCTTTTGGTATGGTATGGTATGGTATGGTATGGTACGGTATGGTATGGTGTGGTGTGGTATGGTATGGTAAGGTGTGTGTTCTAAAACTTTTCCTCCATACCCTTTTTTCAGCCTTCGTTGCCTGGAATACTGTAATAAAAAAAAGTGAGTTAGATGCCAGGGATTTGTAACCTGGATCTTAAACTACAACATTTGTAGTGTAGGACTAGTAGTAGTATGGGTAGTTATAACATAAATATTCCAGCTTGTGTGCTTGTTCAAAGAACCGCTTATAAGCTTTCGTCAAGTGGGACAGACACAGAAAGAGTTTTTACAGGCACAAGAGAAACACAAAGAAAAGACAACACAAACACATAGATAAATAACAACATTTATTGACGGTCACAAACATCCATGCCTGACCGACCCCAGCAGCTACAATGGCTAGCCTCCTAACGATTGCGCCACCGGGGAGGTACGTGATCTTTTATTTTGAATGAACATGATTTCAGGTGTAACCTCTAAATTTTTAAGTAAACCTAATTTGAAACAATATTCACTTTTAATGTATTAAGCCACGTGATTTTTTTTTCACAGTCACAAATTTTTTTATATTATCCTAAATCACATTCACTGATCCATTTTAACAATAACTTGCATCTTTAAGTTCACTTGTATTGTCGATGAAGTTTAAAATGTTCGCTCTCCCATTTTCAAATTCCCTGAAAAACTGTCATCCCAGCAAACACTTTAGGGGTCATAGGAGTCTTGAAAATGTGCAAAGAAGGTACTACAAAGCATAGTTTGATCTTTCATGTAATTTTTTAACTACTCAATATATAAGTATAATTTTTTATATGTAATTTTATAAGATTTATTTAATATAAAACAAATTTTAAAATTTATGAAACTTTAGCTAAAACTAAAATAAATGATATTAAACAAAAAGCTATTTGAACACGTTGAGATTAGGATTGCAAGGCAAATTTTGAGGTCAAAATTGAAAAAAATGACCAAGGAAATGACTTTATATTGTACAAATATGTACAAACAAAGACTTATACCTAAATTCTCAGCTCAATTTTAATTAGAAATTATTTTAAGAACTTTTTTCTAAATATATATTAATAAACATTTCAAAATTTTGATTTAAATTTTTTTTAAAATAATTTCGAATTAAAATTGAGCTGAGAATTTAGGTATAAGTCTTTGTTTGTACAATATAAAGCCATTTTCCTTGTCATTTTTTTTTTCAATTTGGACCTCAAAATTTGACGCGCAATCCTAATCTCAACGTGTTCAAATAGCTTTTTGTTTAATATCATTTATTTGAGTTTGGTCTAAAGTCTCATAAATTTTAAATATGATTTTATATTAAATAAATCTTGTAGAATTACATATAATTTTTAAGACTCCTATGACCCCTTAAGTTGAAACTGCTGACATCTTTTGACAAACTGACGACCCCACAAAGCTATAAACCCGACCAGATTTAGAACTCAACCGTTTGGAAAATCGTCTGTGGCTTTCCACACCTTCATTCTCCTGTGTTCTGTATAAGAAAAGACGCGAAAAGAAATTCTACTTTCGCTGAAAAGGACACCCGCTGCGTTTCTAAATCGTCGAAAAATTTCCCTCCTCGGAACGGTTTGTCTGAGAATGTTTTTGCTGATCAAATATTAGATGCTAGGAAAAGTAAAACGCTGCCTTCGGAAAATGTAAATTTAAGGACGAGTTAGGAAATTGGAGAAGAAACAACTAGCTCTCATTATATGTTGTAAAAAGTAAAATAATTATACATTGTAATTTAACTGCTAACATTTTTGTTAATTTAATTTGTAAAGCCTTGATAATGTGATAGTCTAGATAATAGTGGATATCTGAGAAGGGTGGGTATATAGTAGATATATTTTAACTAAAATTATTGTGCCTTTCTGTTTATCAATTAAAGGCAACAAATATAGCTAACTTTCATTTATGGTCAACTATACATATTTAGTTCTCGGTCATATGCAACAATAACATATTTGAAAGTGAAGCAATTTTTGCCTACTTACCGTTTTTTCATAGGTTTAGAGAGAAGACTTTAGATATAGAGAGGTATAGAGAGAAGTCTTCATTTCGAAAACCCGGCTACTGCACCTCTTCCCCTCTAACGGTTTCAATATAAAAACGCTTTCCGTAACATTCAAAAAAGTTTTCAAATAAGTTTCTGAAATTATGTTTAAAATCTAACGCAATAGTCTTATAAAGGAACTGAAAACTCTCCCTCTCTCTAGGTAATAAAATGAAGGAATAAGTTATCAGGCAGGCAATTCCGCTCATAACTTAAGGTAGGCGAGTACCCAAAATTCTAAAATTTTTACTATTTAATCTTTTCTAAAAAAAAATTCGTATTGAAGTTTTGGGGTTCAAAGTTGAAGATCTTCCGTTTTTTGAAGAAACACGAACCAACTTACATATGACAATACTTTTTGTGTCAAGAGTTAAAAACTTCAATGACAATTTTTTTCTGTTCTACTTGTTCTATAGTATATGTTAGGACATAAAAACTTATGGTTGACATTTGGCATAAATTTCCAGGATCATTCAAAGTTATTGGAAAAAATGCTATTTTTATGCAATTTCGAATTTTAATATTTTCTTGTGCCAACAGCGAACCAAATGTGTATATGATCTAATTAATACATACTAAAGAGAAGTACCCAAAAGTAGCAAGTGATGGGCGTTGGCACTTTTGGTTACAGAAATATTTGATCTTAAACTTGCCGAAAATCCAAAATTGCACAACTTTCGAAGTCATTTATTCCTTGTGCCAGCATTGGAAATGTACAAAATTAGCTGGAAAATAATCCGTACGCATTGCAGAAACAAAATCAATTCACAAACCTATGGTCATGTGCTCCAATTTCAATTAATGAGGCTTTAAACTTTGAAAAAAACGCAAAATGTTGTGTTTGTTTCAAAGTTTGGAGCTCCTTAACTCCTTGTATCAAAAGTAACCAGAAATAAAATTAGCTGAATAGAATCTTCATGTATTGTAGAAATAAAATAAATTCACAGAATTATGGTTATTTGTGTCAATTTTATTTTAAACGGCTCTAAACTTTGGAAAAAAAATCAATCCACAGACCTATGGGTTTTTGCTCCAATTTTATTTCAATAAATTAAAATTTATTTCGAGGTTGATAGAAATTTCGAAATTAAAGTTTTAATTTTTGGTTATAATCTGAAAATGCACTATATGTTGCATATTTTTTGCAAAAAATTTCAATACAGGATTTTTTTTAGGATACAACACATTTTTTTTTAAATATTTTATTAAGTTAGATTTATCTGGTTTTATTATTAAAGGATATTGCGTATATTAGTTCTACTTATTTATAGTTTAATTTGGCTCTGTATGTTTGGACTGTGTTCTTTTTTAATTCGTGAAAAGCTTTTTTTTTTTAAATACGTGCTTTAATTTGGTTAGTTGGGACACTTGAGATTTGTTCAACCTAAATTTTTAGTTTATTTTGAATTATTTTTTTAATATCATATGTTCTTACAGTGATGGTGGGGCATAATAATATAATGACATCCTAATAAGTACCATAATAACGACATTTTTACGACACACGTTGGTAGTTTACCATTCTTGTAGACGGCTCTATTAAGAATGCAAGCCGGAAGCCAAAAGGATAACCATTTCTATACTTTTGCAAATGATCCCTTTGCAAATGAAATATAACAACGCCATTCGATTTTTCGATTCCACATATTTTTCATACCTCAACGGCACCATCGTGACATTTCCTCATCGAATTTAACCCTCTAACGCATGAATTTTTTTTCGTCCCTAAAAAATATATATGTATCTTTAATACTCATACATTATGGGAAAAATACTGAAAAAAATGTAACTGCATTATAATTTAAATAATTTAAATTTTTGAAAAAAATTCCATATGATAAAAACCAACTACAAAATTCCAATTTTGATAATAATGACTAGAAAACTACTAAATATATTTCAAAATAACTCTCTTTAACTATAATTAATGTATTTAAACAATTTATTTGTATTTAGTACTAATATTATTATACTTTGAATGCTGCCAAAAACGTAATTTCACAGCAGTTAATAACCTCACTCTTTAATTTTGAATACACTTTTACTATTGTCATCTATGAGGATTATTAGTAACTAAAATCTCAAAATGGAATGTAGTAGACGAAAAAACGCAAATTTGTCGAGAGCGAGCTCTACTTTAATAGAATAAAGTGTATTATGTTACTTGTTGCCAAACGGCAACGGTATGCATCAGAGGGTTAACTATTCAAGGACCGAAAATTTTCTATTCTTCCCACCCTCGCGAAAACAAATAAATTTTGAATAGACACAAGGAGAAAATGACACGGCGCTTGTTTCCACTATTAATTTTCTGTGGGTTTTAAAAATAGTTATTAAACTGAAAAATAGTTAAACTGATTTGTGTTAAACGAAAACGGATATGTACGTCAGTGGCATATGTAAATGAAATATAAAAATAAATGAAAAAAATTAGTTTATATCAGTAAATTGATCTGCTGGGGAAGGATTTCCGAATCTCACCATTTTACGCTGCATTCCATTGCAATCTCAAACAAGGGAAGATGAATGCAATAATCAAAAACGATTTCGGTATTCAATTTTTCTTCCAAAAATGTCCTTCATATAGAGAAGATTTAATTTTCTCAATCTGGTATCGTATATTTTTGGTAAATTTTCAAAGCAATTTCACATTTTTTTTTTTTTGCAAGTACGGTTAATAATGACAAAAAAAAATTAAACTAGGAAAATGATTGCAAAAAGAGAAAGGTAATTAATTATTTTGAACTTGTTCACTGTAAAAAATCCTGTTGTTTTTACAGTTAAAAATTGTCATTTCTGACGCCAGTTAATAACTGTTTATTTTACCGTAAAAAACTTTAATTTTTACAGTTTAAAACTGTAATTGTTTTACAGGAAAACTGTAATTTTAACAGGGAGAAACTGTTTTTTAGCAGGGAAAAACTGTTAAATTAGACTTGTAAAGAGTCACGTGATTGAGATCATCGTTAAGCACAAATACCCAATACTAGCCCTCACGACCGAGTAATTACTTCGTCGCAGGCGGATCAGTATTTTACTCGTACACAAGAGGTTCCTGGATCAAAACCGGGCCAGACCTATACCTCTTCCAGGAGTCTCTTGCATGCGAGCCCAATACTGTACCGCGTGCGTTAAATTAATCACTTGGTCACGAGATTTTATTTTAGCAGGGAAAAACTGTTAAATTAACATTTTATCCCTGCTAAATTAACAGCTTCTCCCTGTTAAAATTACAGTTTTAAACTGTAAAAAAATTACAGTTTTAAACTGTAAAATAAACAGTTATTAACTGGTGTCAAAGTTGGAAGTTTTTAACTGTAAAAACAACATTTTTTTTTTCAGTGTGGTGGAAGGATGTGGGTACTATGGAGGTGTATGGGGTTGGAAGGCGGGTAGACTAATTGTTTCTATATAATTATTAAAAAAATCATTGTAATTAGTCATCGAAATCCATTGTATATATTCATCAAAATCCATTGTACATATTCATCAAAATCCGTAGTTATTGAAATACATCGTGTATTTCAAAATAGATAATATTGTGGTGGAAGGATGTGGGTACTATATGGGGGTGAATAGGGCTGAATGGCGGGTACAATAATTGTTTCTGCGTAATAATCAAAACTCATTGTAAATAGTCTTTAAAAATTCATTGTAATTTGTCTTTAAAAATTCGTTGTATATAATCATCAAAAGATCTATTGTATATAAGTATCAAAATGAATTGTATATATAGACATTAAATTCATTGCATAACCTTATTTTAGATTCATTGCACAATCTTATTTTAGATTCATTGTATAATCTCATCATATCCATTGTCTAATATGTAATATTATATTCATTGTATATGTCGTCAAAATCCAATTAATGTAGTCATCAAAATGGTTTGTGTATTTTCATCAAAATTCATTGTATATTCTTATTATTATCATTGTACATAATCATTAAAAATCTAGATATATTAATACAGATAAGATTGTGGTGGAAGGATGCGGGTACTATGGAGGTGTATGGGGCTGGATGGTAGGTACAATTAATGTTTGTGTATATTAGATGGGGTGATAAAAAAAATATGTATTTAGTAATTTAAAGTCTATTTATGTAGCCTTTAAAATTAATTGTATATAGTTATAATATTGATCGTAAATAAATCAAAAAAGTCACTGTATGTTATCTTTTGAATATATTCGTTACAATCACTATCTGTATAAAACATTGTATTATAAAAAAATGTCGCAATTAACTTTGAAATGATTAATTTTTAAAAATCTAAATAAATTAAAAATTTAAGAAAAAAGAGTTATTGAAGTAAAAAAAGGAAATAACCATTGAAGTTCATTGTATATAGACATCAAAACTGATTATAATTTTTTCAAAATATTTATTTTTGTGTATACACATTCGTGTATTAAAAAACAAAAAAGATAATTATTTCCAAAAAAATTTAAAAATTAAAAAAAAATATTTAAAGAAGTAATAAAAAATTGAAAGATAGAATTAAAGAAATTAAAAAGAACTAATTAAAAAAATAAAAGAAAGCATAAATAGATGTATTCTGAATTAATTAAAAATTGTCAATTACCAAACTTTAAAAAATAAATTAAATTAACATTAAAAAATAGATCATAAGAATCGCTGCTGATGAAATTATTTTAAACAACAGAGGCATGCATAAAATCCTAACATTTCTCTCTTTGCAATCTTTAGATTTTCTTACAACATTGATTTTTTTCGAATTAAAAAGAACTAATAAACAGTAACTGTAAATAAACTTAACTGATATTATTTTAGAAACAACATATTTTAATTATCGCTAACTTTAATAAAATCCCAAAAATTAAATCATGAAAATTTATTCAGATTTGTTTTATTAGAAAAAGAAATGTTTAATTATTTAACCATTACCTACAAAGCAAAGCAACTACCATGGCCATATCCATGTGTAGTACTAAAGGTATCTTTGAAACATTTATTTTTAAGCTTAATTTTTTAGTTTCATGAGATAGTTATAAAAACAAGTTATTACAAAAAAGCTAAAATAGTCTACTTTAATTTGACTAAAATGACCACTTAAGTCCCTATTAAAACATGACAGACGGATATCTGCAGCACGGAAAATCTCATTTTTTATTTTAAAAAAATATAGTTCGAATTTACTACAAGGCCAATAATTATTCATAGTTACATTGATTTTATGCTTTTACACACACATAATTCTAATGCCAGTTTAAGAGTACTGTAATCTGCAAATTACAACAAATTATAATATACGCTACATAGACTTCTCAATATTAAGGGGAAAAAAAGAACAAATTCATTCAAATATATATATTACTCTAATACAGCATAAAAACCGTTTGATTTGGTATGCAAAGCTATAAAACCTAATGTAAAAATATGTGTCTCCCATTACAAACAATTCATCACATATATTATTTCAAGCTAATGTTCTAGCAATTGTATTTTTTTTAAAAAATTCTAGTAGTAGTACTTCAGCAGTCAAAAACTGGAAAAAAGCTATTAGATGGGACAAAATAAACTGTCATCGTGGAGAAATGGAAACGTCACTTTTCAAAAATTATAACGTTGAAAGTGACGGCCATTCTGTGGAGTTTATTTTAACCGGTTCGTTTTATATTTTAAGTAAATACCATATTCAGTAAAAGTGAAATTCTCTTTTTTTTTCAGAAATGCTGTCTTAAAAGAAATATCACTGCTCAAAAATTGTTATTGTATAATAGTTACATAGTGCCGTTGAGTGCATCTATGTTTTTCGTTGTTTTGTTAACTAAGCATATTTAATTCTTCTGGAAGTTTATTTTTCCACTGTAAGTTAACTAATACCATTTAAATTATTGATCCATACATAATGTTGATTTAATATTTAAAAAAGTTTCATAGTTAGTATGCATGGTCTTTTATGGTTAGTATGTATGGTAAGTTGGTCTTTTTTATATCAACGAGCAAAAAAGTTCACTTTTTTATATCATATTCATTCATAAATCCTTTGCGAAAATGACACTTTACGTGCTTACGTCACAGGCAATGCCGAAAGTAGCTAATTTAGGCACTAGTGCGGTAAAGTAAATGAGAGTATCTGATTGGTAGAAAAACGAAATTATATCATGAATATCTCCATGGAAACTAAATGGTCATGAAACTCACTTATTTCTATTGGTTCATTACTTTTGCATTTTCTAATATACCCAGTAAACAGTGAACTGCAGGCCCAGCAGTTGATTAACTGCTGGAAGTGATGGTTTAGTGCTTGTGTAGGCATATTTCTGCTGGGAAGTGCACCTTTACGTTGCTGGCATATGTGTGCTGATTATCTGATGGCAAATTGTTGGTGGGCTGCTGCCGATCTACTGTATGCCGTATTAGTGCTGTTGTATTTCTGCTGAGCCAGTGGTGGCAAACATCAGTTTGAGAGTAGATGTGATTGTGAGCATGCGCAGAAAAGTAATAATATTTTGGCAAAGATGTTTGAACGATCACCTTAATTTACAGTTTGCAATTCCAACTTGCATTTTTTAATACTTTTATTTTCAGATTAGTGGTCTCAACAACACAGACAGGTAATTATAAACCTTTTATTAGTATTATTTTTATGTGTTTGGTTAATAAAAAGAGAGGTCACTTTGTTGTGCATAACATAGCGTTCATAGTAGTAATTTGATAACCAGTATAGTTTTAAACGTAGAATTAGATTAATTTGATTTTATTTTGTATTAGTTTGCTTTCCGCTATAGTGATTACATTTCCTTAAATAAATACACTGTTAGGGTTATCATAAAGTTGGAAACTTGGTCATATATGTCTTTAGATCAAATCTTGCGATTCATCTCTTGTGTCTAGATTTAAATTATGAAATCATCATAAAATGTACATAAATCATGCTTTATTTAAGTTGTTTCCCATCGTAAAAACTATAAGAAACGAAACGGATATCTATTTGGGTAATTTTAGGTGGTCAGGGCTTCCCGATAGTGGAAAAGCAAACTTAAGTGGGTATATATATGGTATAATGGCCGGTCAGACAGTTGACGAGATCGAAAATTTAACATTGGGTTGGTATACTTATCGAGTTGATTGAAATGTGAATTGGAATGTCTCCACATTTTTGAATTTTCGTTGCTTGGCAATATAACTCGAATCGTCAAATAATAATATATAGCATAATTAATATCATAGCTTTTCTAAAATTGAGATAATATCTACTGAGAATTATTGTAAAATTTGGATTATTGTTAAACTATTGCCGCATCTGGCGAATATTTAATTTTTACCTTATTCTTGTTATAAATTTAAAAAGTAAGTTTACATACTTCTGATATAATATAATTATTTTTATAGGATTATTTACTTGTAGGATTAGTAGTATTTTGTGTAAAAACAACAGTTTTGTATTTTTCTTGTATTAAAATGTCTTTTTCTTACAGTAGCTGTTAGTCTTACTCAAAAAGATTCAAAGCACAGATTGATGCAGAAGTGTTAAGAAGAAAATTGTTATTGAAAAGTGTAAAGAATAAATATGTATTTTAAAATATGGAATTGAATCTTGTGGTAATTTTATTGTTTGCCTTAATTATTTATTAATAATACTATTATTATTTTATTATTAATTAATAAAAATTGCTTCTTTAAAATGAATGCATTATGAGTTTGAAATATTAAGTAAATAAGAAGGGATTATAAGGATAGCATAAAATAGGAATTAAAATTTGAAATTAAAAGGAATTAGAAGGAATAATATAAATAAGTGGGGAAGGAATCCGGTTTGGACAGGCAGCAGCGAAAAAAGTGCTGAATTGCTGTAGTATTGCTGCCGTTATTTAGCGGATTTTCTGGTAAGGGTGCTTTAAAATACTGCTGAATTGCTGCTATATTGCTGTTTTCATACAGCAGCATCCTGCTGGGCGGCTTACTAGAAAAGTGCTGGAAAATCGTCACTTGCTGTTGGCCCGCTGCTAAATCGCCGCAGGAAAAAAACTGTAACTGTTGAGCAGCTGCCATTTCACTGCTGGAGAAAATGCAGCTGTCTGGAAATAAGTGATGAATCGCTGCTGGCCAGCGCTGCTGCAGCAGCATTATTCCCGCGGACACTTTATTGACTTTTAAGTACACTTTTTCCCGGCACCGAATCAGCAGTTTGGCTGCTGGAAGACAGCAGTTTCCTGTTGCTGTCCCAGCAGATTGTTTTTTATTGGGTATCCATGGAAACTACAAGGTCTACAAAAATGATTAAAGAAAATTAAATAAGACAAAAGTAAGATCACAAATTTCACGCTTTTGCACGTTATTATAAAAAATATTGTAAGCAAGCACGTGCCAAATAACACTGTATTAAGCTCTTGTTATTATTTCAATCGACCTACGGTCTCGTGAAATAAAAGCCACTCGCTTAATAAAATGCGATTTTCGGCCTTAGTTGCTTTAATAACTATTTTTTTCCTTTTTTTTTTATTAAAACAAATTCTTTTGTACCGAACGCGACAACAACGCGAGTGGATTTATTGGTCTAAGAATGTAAACAGTCATATTTAATTGCCAGCTTCCGTTTGTATTAACATTTAAACATTTATATGCACTTCGCTTTTTTATGAAAAGAAAAAAATAATATTATTTTGTTACCGAATGTTATACAACTCCTCATAAATATTCAAATTATGTCGTCTATTTTGTAGTCATATTGCCTTCGCATCGTTTGCTCTTGTTCATAAAACTTGTTCTTGTTAATTCTTCCTACCGCAAATGCATATCTCCTAAAATAATTTTAAAAAATACTGATATAACTAAAAAAAACTTTGTAAATGTAAACAAATGCCAATCTAAAAAAAAGATGCATTTATTCTTCAACAAAAAATTCATTTATTTTACGAAACAAAAACAAGTCATTATTAAAGTCGTCCTTATAAGAAAGACGTGGTATAAAAGAATGCCAATCTCTAATTTAAAATTTCTTGGTCATAATAAATAGTATAATTTATGTTTCACTGCGATCAAATAATTGCGCTGTTTGAGTTTGATGTCCATCTTAATCCCCCTAAAAGATTTAAATCACGCAAGTGAATTTGAATAACTATATCAAAATAACGGAGGACACTTTAAACAATATAAGATCTCAATAAATTCATACAAAGGTAAAGAGGGTAATTAAGGATACCACATTTTCCGTGCAATTACAACGAAAAAACAAAATGTCTGCTTTCCCTGGTGTGGAATCAAACCCCGGACTCCCGCGTGACAGGCGGGGGTACTAACCACTACACTACCGAGGAATAGCAGACTGCCGAAACCCGGGATCGAACAAGGAACCTTTGGATGTCCAATCGAACGCTCTCCCAACTGTACTATGTCGGCACACAGACCGTCAAGAAATGAGAAGTGAAATTCATTTAAAACAATCAACTAAGTTATAAATTTAAAATAGCGGTTGGTCTTGAATCACGATTGAGGCCAAACTTTAGTTCGTGTAGCTCTAGTGCGACGATAATTCAAACCTAACCCAATCAAACTTTAGTGGCGATGCGCGCGACACTTCGTGTAGAAGAACATGATTCGTTGAAACAAATTGAAAATACTAGAAGTTTTTTTGTAACTGCAGAAATGTGAAGATTTCTGTTCAGAATTGCAAAAACTTTTTTTATAAAATTGGTTATTTCTGTAACATTACTAAAACAATATCTGTATGTTTACAGAATTTTTTTCTCAGTGAAATGAATCTATATTTTTCTGACGTGAGCTGATTTAATTATCGATTACGCTAAAAATGGAAACAAAACTTATCTTTACAGTATTTCATTTTTTTTAGATTTGAAATATTTATAATTTTCAAAGAAACAACCAAAAAACATTCGAACAATCTATCACCTTCAAAGAATCTCTCAAAGATGTGATTTTCCAATTCTTTCTGAAAAATGAAACTAAAAAAATAACCAACAAAGTAAATATACTTTGCATAGACTTTAAACTTATTTATCACTACCCCATCTTATCGGCAATGGTATAAAAGTAACTTGAAATTTTTTGGTACGAAATGCAACTTTTAAAATGGTTTTTATAAAAAAAGGTTAATGCGAATCCGAAAGGAAGGAAATTTCTTCCATTTAGAATACCTAGAATTTACACAAGAATATTGGAAAAGTATGTTGTCCCAAAAGTTCCGAAGTCTTTTGAAACGATGAACATTATTATTTAGCATCTATGTCCATTTTATACTATTTTTTTAACATAGGAAATATCATATATTTTATCGTACTCTACATAATAACTTTAATTGTCTCAGAAGTTTTTATATCCTCTGAAAAATAATTTATTCAAAACTCTATAGTTTGCTTGATTTTACAAGGTTAACACAATAGTAAACTATTAAGAGAATTGTACATGTTATAAAGTACACTTTTCCTAAGCAAACATTTTTTTTTATAAATTTTTGAAAAATTTTATTGAGCGTTGTAGAATAATTAAATGAACAGAACGCGATTTATCTTAAGTGCATTTACTCTTAATTGAAAACATTTAAAATAATTAAAAAAAGATTATTATTTTAAATATTTTATGTTTAAAAAAAGTATTAATAATCAAAATACACTGGCACTACAATGATTATTTTCTGTAACGTTTTATAAGCCGATTACTTCGATCCAAAGTTACGTTTGACATAGCTCGGGGATCTTCGTAGTCAATGTGTCCGTGTTTTAAAATAAAGGGTAGAAAAGTCAAAAATAAGAGTAAATTTGTTATTTTTAGGCTCATTTGTCATTTTTATGAGTGTAAATAAAGGGCAAATAAGCATCTCATAAAATTCTGTAATATGTATGAGATATATCGTACAGTCGTGGACAAAAAAAAAGAGAACAGACCTCACTGTTGAGGCACCGTTTGTCGGAGGTACAATTGTGAAATGTCATTTTAACGGAAATAACGTCATGAGTTGATTGGTCAACACAAAAATTTCGTAAGGGGTCGTCTTCATATTGAAATTAATACCAATTTTAAAATTTTCAATGGCAACACCCAAATTTTTTGGTATAGAAATGTTTAGAATCATCAAAATATCCCAAATATCAATTTTCGTTGCAAAATTCCTAATAGTTGCTGAGTTGTGGTTACAGAAAATTTATGGATCATAATGTCAAATGAGATAGGGGAGAGTGTTGTACCTTGGGACGCTTGTACCTTGGGACACTGATAATTTCTAAGAATCTATTGGCAATATTCATACATTGTTTATTTCTAATAGTAGCCTTAACCAACAGACATCATCATAATAAAATTGAACACTAGCATCATTGAATTGATGAAATGGTGACAAAAAATAATATTTCATTACCCCAAAGTAAATATTTTTCTCATTCTAATATAATTTTCTACCTTAGTACTCTTACAAAAAGTCAACTACATTTTATTTTCTTCATAAAAGAGAAGATTTTAAAATATTTTGGTTATGAGAAAATAATGATAATGCATTTGGATTGGCCACTATCTTGCTTTTATTTAAACCATGTAGTGTGTTGTACCTTGGGACAGTATTAATAATTTGATTAAATTCTTAATAATTTGGATAAATAAAAATATCTTTATTATTTATTTTAAGAGCAATTCCACAAAACATGTAAAATACAACTCAGCTTTGTTTTGGATATATTTTATAATGATTGAAGTTTGAAAATATAATTCTGGCAACACCTGATAAATCTTTTTCCTTCCGTGTGATGAAATGTTCTAAAGAGCAAATTTTCTGATGTATTTTGAAATAAAGTTTGTTTCCTGACACAAATTAGTTCAAGTGTATGACTATTGACTGAATTATAAAGCATGTCCCAAGGTACAACATGATGTTGTACCTTGGGACAGTTTATCCTCTCTACTTTAAATGAGTGGCAATTTTTTAATTTCAAGCTGCCAGAATTTAAAAAAATATATTATAGAGGAATATATTGGTGTGTTGAAATGCTGCTTTGAAATTTTTATTTTGACAATAATTATCGAAGAAAAAAATTAAAATGTAAAAATTGCCCCAAGGTACAACACTCTCCCCTATCCAAACTTTTGATCATATCTCCATTAATAATATACGTAGCCAGACGAAATTTTTTTCTGTGTTACTTTATAACTTTCCAAACAAATGTGAAATAGTTTTATATAATTTAAGAAATATTTAATATTTTTAAAAAAATATTCATAATTTTTTCGAAAAAATTTGAATATAAACCCATTAATATTTTTACAGAAATGAATTCAGGGTCAAAAGTTAATGAAAAGTACCGAATTTCGTTATTCTACTAGCATAACATTTTGAGTTATGATGATAATAAGATTGTGTTTTGAAATAGGGGGCCGTATAAAAGTGGAGAAACGATAACAATCTAGATTGGGCCGATCGTTTGGTGATTAAAAATAATAAAGTAGTTTTCTTTTCTGCAAATTAAATAAATAATCAATTTTTCTATGGATTTGGAAAGTCTTGAAAAAGAAGTTTTAAATTTAATTACAGGTTATTCGTGTATCAACTGTGTTCTATAAGTGTTATAACGTGTATTAACTGGAAATATATTAACTGGTATCGAGTATTAACTGGAAATTAAACTCGAGAAAAGAATGTTCTATTTTTACATAAAAATTTTATTTTTAAAAACGATAAACACAAAAAATATCTTTGTAATCCATGATAGAAAAGTAGTTAAAGGACTAATTTTATGACTTAAGTAAGAAAACGAAATCTCAGTACTATTTATTCTATATACGTTCTTATTATAGTGCTTTTTCCAAATAACGTTGCTAGGTTATGCAAAGTATAGAAAAAAAAATTAATTGAATGCATTTGATGCAAAACATAAAATAAATACAGTTATGTTGCAAGAGTATAATATACTTTTTTATGAATTAACTAATAAACTTCTCGATGCAACAGCCCGTTAATATGCCTGTAATGCCCATTGCAGCTTTCTTGGCCAAGTGCTCTGGGGTGACGGGCATATATTCCGGGTAAGGTGGCCAGCCTCACGCGGGGAACCTCCAGTGCTTAGATCCAAAACATGCTTGGTCCTCCGGGACTCGATCCCCGGAACTGTGGCGTGACAATGCGAAGCACTACCACTATTTATGAATTAACACAAGACAAGGATCAAATAAATTTAATCAGCAAAATATTTTAATTATAAACTAAACCAATATTATAATTACGTACTTTTTACTTCCTGCAACGTCGCTCTCAGGTCACAAATTACCGCCAAATTAATCTTTAGATTCTAATGTTTTTTTGGTATTAAATTTTTTTTTGTATTCAAAAATACTTTCCTGCTAGAAGATAAGATTTTTAGAACAAAATTAAGAGTGTAAACTATTCGTTGAAAAGTCCCCAATCATTCAATTAATTTGTTACGCTAATTATTATTATTATTGGTTTTGCGTACAGATTTTCCCAAATAATTTCAACTTAAAATTAAATTAGAGTAAAATAAAGATAAAGTTGTCGAATTGAGTAAAATTGAATCAAGTGCTGAACAGATTGCGGATAGATTATTGTTGCATCATGTAAAGTTCTTTTCCCAAAAAGTTTATGTGTTTTAAATTCAAAGCAAAAAGTCTTTAATAAATGTTAATCAAATAAAACAATATCTAATAATTGTAGGGAACTCTTAATTTACTTTCGATTGTGGCGGCATTGCGCTACAACTTGATGCAGCGCTCAGCGCTTGTTGATCAACATCGTCCAAAAAACGGACTGTTGCCTTGTAAACTCTTTCTTTCTCTTCTTTGCGGCAACGCTGCCGTTCCGAAACCGATCGTCGGGCGAGCGCTACAGCCGCATTTGTTCTTCATTGTGCTCAATTAATTATTAGTTATGTTTACACTTGCTATTTTATTGAAGTTATTTAAATGATAGTTGTTATTCAATTTCTCTATTTATTGGAACACTCATCTACACAGAGTGATCGCAACCGAGTCCGGTGGAGGTGTCAACTCGGCGACTCCTGTGCCATAGATTGGGAAAAAACCAAACGATATATTATTATGGAATTCTAAATAAAATCTTCCATAATATATTAGGAATTTATTTTATAATTATTCATTTTGTTTGAATTCGTGTATTAAAAACCGATAAAATTACAAACTGATGGTAAACGTTTTAAATGGGGGGAAAAATGAAAACCTGAAAGATAGAAAGGCAGTTCAAAGCATAAGCAGCTATATATAGGATGGTTAAACGAGAACAAAACCTGCAAAGGCACCCTCCGTGTCACCACAACACAACCCACCACACCAGGGAAACGCTAACTTTAAAATTTTTCCTACTGGAAAAAAAATTAGTTAACATTGAAATTGTTTTATAATTAAAATATTGCAATAAAAATTGAGACTTTTTAATTTTATAACAACATTAAATTTTTAAAATCAGCAAATAATTATCCGTACTTGGCCGTTAATGGATGAGCAACAAAATTATTTGAAAAAATGTAATCAAGAATCTTTCATAAAATGCAACTCAACTCCCGACAAACGAAAATCCTGGTCACAAACTATTTGAAACGTCATTAAAATTATTCACATAATCCTAGTCTAAACAGTTGGAAAACAACTAACAACAAATTCTACGAATAAATAATTAATATTTCAATAATTTCTTATTGGCGATAATCTCGACGGTTTTTCAAGCAAAGAACGAGAGACTTTGGGGATATTTCCTACATATTTGGCGAGAAAATCTAATTACAAGGTGAGGGCAGCGGAGCCCAGTCGGTTAGGTACTCGCCTAGCATGCGGAAGGTCTCAGGTTCGGGTCCGGGCATCGCCATAATAATTGAAGACCTATAAACGGTCCGTGCAGCCAAAAATGTCCGACGAATAATACCCCATGTAAAGGAGTGCACGTTAAATATCCTTCAAAGTCCTAACGCTGCGTACGATGTCACCCTTAACGGTTGGTTTGGATGCCTATTCAGGTGTCGGCTATATATACGCGAAAAACGCTAAACACAGAAAAATTGCTATAAACAGCCTATCATTTAGCTGCATAGAATAATGGTTTTTGTCGCAAAAAAGATTGCGTTGGGTTCCCGCTCATATATCGGCCTCGTCATTTTACCATGGCTAAAAATTACGTGGAGAGCCTCCAAGAGCCCTTTGTAACACTAACTGCGAAGTTCTTTCAATTTTGTCCCCAAACCAAACTGAAAATCAAGTTTGGTTTGGTTTGAATTAACGTCGCACTAGAGCTACACGAGGGCTATTGGCGACGGGCGTCGTATTTTAGAACCACAGTCAGTGAGTGAAAATCAAGTATATCAGTCCCGCTCAGGTGTCGATCTCGTCAGCTGACCAAGGTTCTAAATTGCTAGGGGTACTTGGCTGCATCAAGCAAATGAAAGATGAGACTAGAAATAGACAGCAGGAAATTATTAAAATAACTTACATTAATTACCTCAATTCTCATTTTAATGACATATACAATCCAAATCCCAAAAGAAAAAAAAATATTTTGTCAAAAACTACTTGAACGCGGTTATTATCAAAAAGTAACCACAGTTCAAATCGTTATACAACTCTATATATACATAACTTGATCATCACACACACAATCTTCTACAATACTTATTCCAAAATCTTTAATATTAATCCATATTTTTTCGCAAACAGGCACCGTCTTGGCAAAATTCGCTAAGGCGTCATGCAACGGATTAAACCGTTAAGGGTTCTGTTTTCGCCTTAGTCGTCCTATAAACGAATCATGCTGGACCAAAATTGCTCCACGAATAAATAGCATACTACACCAATTGTTTCAAGTTCAATACGTCGTGGTCCAAAGTCCTGGCGTGATCCCACGTAAGAAGTCAAGTTGCTTTGAGTGCCAGCTCAGATGTTGGCGTCACTTGACCACTGTTTAAACTACATATAGCACTAATTCAACCAAATCTCCTCCATAAAACAACATATAAATAAAATCAATATATTCACAAAAGTAAAAAAAAATGGTTTCATTCCTTGGTAGTAGTCTAAAATATCTTAGCCCGAAACCAATATACTTTCTGAAGCTCTAGTGGGATGTTAATTCACTCATCTTGCAACCAAACCATTTAACCAAGCACAAAAATTCACAGAAAGGAAAAAATTTGGCTAAATTCCATATTGGGAAAATGTGGATCTATAAATAATGCATGAATATATATAGAGATGTCCCCCGTTTTTTGTCAAATACGTTTAGTTGTATATATCCTAAACTATAAGGAATCTGGCAATGAAAATTGATATTTGGGGTATTTTGACGATTCTGAACATTTCTATAACAAAAAATGTGGGTGTTGCCATTGGAAATTTTAAAGTTGGTATTAATTTCAATATGAAGACGACCCCTTAAGAAATTTTTGTGTCAACCAATCAACTCAGAACGTTGTTTCCGATAAAATGTTGTATCACAATCATACCTCCGACAAATGGTGCCCAAACAGTGAGGTCTGTTCTCTTTTTTTTGTCCACGACTGTACCAATCTCTATAAAGTTATAATATTAACCGTTTTTTTTTCTTATTAACAATCAATTACTGTCTTGCCGATCCATCGAACAGTTCCCACGTTTTAATATAGGCTTCAATACGTTCTGTCTCAGAACATAGCAGACGCAGCAGAATTTTTTTTTGTCTTCTGATCCACTCATCTCACAACCATTAAAAACAGAATTACTTGAGGTTCCATGTGTTTCATCGGCCTTTCTTCACCGTCTTTAATAGCTGTAATAGCTTACGTTTGACTACTTCGGATATTTAATACAAAATAATGAAGATCTGAAAGTCCTATCTATCTCTTAGAATTAACTACATAAATAGTATGAACTCCTATGAAGTAGATGTCATTCTATTTCATGTATAAATGGAAAGAAGATAGCTTTTTAAGATGCAAGCAGAAACTTGTGATACATTAACGATTTTGATTGTTTGATATCATTATAATTTTCTGATTTTACTGTGTAAAACACATTCAGTTTAAAACCTAATCAGTTTCACAGTATTCACACATTTGCACATTCATAAAATATGACTATTTCGCTAAATACCTAGTAAAACCAAATTTAACCTCTTTCTACCTGGCGTCTCCATTTGTTGACATGTTTAAAACCTCCCCACAAACAATAACACGTTAATTAGTTTCGAAATTGACCTGATTCGATAGAAAATATCCAAGTATCAGTTTTCAGCGTCTGATTACAGGTACCAGTCATGTATTTCTACAAAACATGAAGTTGAACGAGGGTCAATACGATATTAGAGTTCTTAAAAAATATTTTATTTTGTTACAAACTCTTCAAAAAGTTCTTTTAGCAGTTTATTTTAACGCAATTTTGATATAAAAACAATGTTAACAAATATGTTAACTACAAATAAGAGATGCGACCTTTTTTGTTGCATTTATATATAAAAACTCATATTTTTAGAGTTTAAGGCAAGTCCTTCCACAGTAACTATTAAACATATTTTTTTTTAATTTCTTTGAAAAACATACATTTTAGCCGATATTTGAATGAAAAATATATTTAGATTAATAATATACGTGTAGAGAGGATTTTGCTTGGGTCTTAAGAGGTTATGCTTATTACGCAAACAGTAACGTGAATACAAATTATTAAAAACCCATCAGAAATACTGTTTCCCATTATGACAAAGCCCAACCTCACCGAATGTTGAAGAGAGATGGCTTCGAAATGCACATTCCTCCATTGTTCGTTGACACCATAATAAGATTTTCATTTCCACTTACTTAATATGTTCGATGGTTTCATTTTGCAACGCATTTAATCAATAGGTATTGTCTAACCTCGGTCTTCAACAAATTCCTTTGTGTATGGGCTTGGAAGAATGTCCTAAAATAATGTTGAAATGACTGCGGGAGACAGAAGCGTGGGTGGGATTTATATTCTAATAATTTTAAATAAAATGCAGAAAAATATTAATTGATATTTTGATTCTTGCTGGAATTTCTTTCTTTGGATGGTTTAGAAAGATGTTTCTGAGCCGTCTAATAGCAGCAACAAGAAATATTTTGGTTTGTCAAGTGACATAATTTAAATTAACTTAGACTTTTTTTAAGCAATTGGAAAAATCAGTCAATGTCAGGAACCAATGGTAATGAACCATGTTAGTTTTCCTTCCAGCAACTATTTCAAATAACTTTACTTTAAAATAAAATAATTACTATGTATTTATTTTTTTGCAGTTATTCAACCGAAAAAACATTTTATATATTCGCCATTTGTGAGCACTATACAGATATTTTAAACTTTCATTATAAATATCATACTAAACAGCATAAAGAACATTTACGATAAACGTGTAGTCATGTTTATACATCAGTGATTGTCTTCATTAGTGATTGAGTTGTTCTTCATTAAGTTAATGAAGGGCATTCCCAAGTAACAAAACCTTTTGAATATACCAAAATAAAATGCATTTTAATTAGTTTAATCTTGGAATTGCGCTCTGTTTTTGTAAAGCACATTTAAGAGATTCCTTTACTCAATTATATATTCAAAAATTAAAGTTATTTTTTATCCATCTAGAAGGAAAAAAACTTAATAGGTATTTACTACTGAAACGTTCGCTTTCCTTAAATTCAACAAAAGTTTCCATTCTAATGTAACTCTAAACTCCAGATTAAACTAGAAACATCTTCCGACGAACTACCAAGAGATCAATACGACCGAAATCTTCAACAAGTCAGGAACTTAAAGTCATTTACAACTCGAACGTTTCAAAACGCACCTGTCGCATTCCACACCTGTGAGTTATTCATTCTCGTGTGTTCCACGGAGAAAGGAAAAAAAACAACGTGAAAGGAACTCTCTTGCCGAAAGGTACGGATTCTGTGTTCCTAAATTGTAGAAAAATGTTCCTCTTCGGAGCAGTTTCTCTGGGAATGTTTTTCGCTGATCAAGAATCAAGTGCTGAATAATGAAAAACGCTGTCTTTGGGAAATACGAGTTAGGAACGAGTTTTTGTCTGGAGAAAAATATTGGGAAAAATAATGACACCTGTTTTAAAAAGTTTACTTTCGAACGTGTTTCATACTTTTTTATTATAATTGTGTGAAAAAAAATATCATTGGTCCAAAAATATTTCACGCGCATTTATACCTTTAAATAAAAGCAGATCGATAAATATATGGATTTTATTTTTTTATGAAATAGAAATTTTATCTTGAAATGTTGGCATCTTATGAAAAGAGTGAAAAAAAGTCTTTTTTTTTCACTGCTCTTGGGTGAAAAAAGTACTTTTATTCACTGTTTCAAAAAGTATAACTTTTTGCACGCGTTTGATATTGATAATAAAGCTATTTACACACTATTGATAATAAAGCTATTTACACAATGCATTTTTATTGGTTATGCTTTTTTTAATATAGTTTAACGTTCAAAAAGATCACGCGTTAAAGAAAAAACTCACGCGTGTATATCTTCAATACATCAGGTTTATGAACGTTTAAATAAATTTTTTTGTTGTAATAGCTTTATATAAAATCCGTAATTACTACCAAAATACTTTTGAAAACATCAAAAAGAATTTTTAAAATTTCACTTTCCGACCCTAAAATAAATAGGCTTGTCAATGTTGGAAATAGTTACTTATTTCGGTAGTTTTAGAAGACTTTCTAGGTAAAGTTCTATTTAAGAATTAGGATTTTTAAGTCCAAATTCGTGGACGGAACTAAGGACTACTTGGAACTAGTAATTGAGGGCGTTCAAAAGAAACTAAGAAATCATGTGCCACTATTTTTGTTGAGCGTAAACACTTTTAATTAAAACATATTATTTGATAGCTACTATTTTGTCTAAAACCTTAGTATGACTTTCAACTGGTTCTAGAAACTCACCGACCAAATTTTAAATCAAAAACTCTTTTATTCTAAACTGTAGAGTGATTTCAGAAAGACAGACAAAATGACAAACGGACAGAGTAAGTTTAGAAGCTGAGAGAAAGGGAAATTTGTATTATTTAAATGTTTATGAAAGTGAATCAAATAGTGCTGAAAATGTGCATCATGCTTCAGATGCATATGATGTATCTAAAAGTGCTGATATAGTTAAATGGCACCATAGAATGGGTCATTTAATGTTAATGATTTGGTGCAAGCTAGTGTTAAAGGTAATATTAAAGGCTTAAAGTTAGAAAAATCCCCTCAGGAATTAAATTGTGAAATATGTGCTTTAAATAAATTAACCCGAGCCCCTTTTCCCAAAAAGTCAGAGCACAAGTCATGTGTATTAGATATTGTTATCAGTGATATTTGTGGACCTTTTAAAGTTGAAAGCCTAGGTAAGAGTTTATATTTTATTACATTCATAGATCATGCTACTAGGTATTGTGAAGTAAGATTTCTGAGACATAAAAATGAAGCACTTGGTGCATTCAAAGAGGTAAAAGCCTTGTGGGAAAATCAAAAGGGTACTAAAATTAAGGCATTTATGAGTGATGGGGGAGGGGAGTATATAAATGAAGAATTCGATAATTTCCTCAAGTAAAACGGTATCGAACGCAGGTGCACTGCACCTTATTCCGCTAGCTCGAACGGAATCGCAGAAAGGAAAATGAGATTTTTGACCGAAATGAGTCGCTGTTTGTTATCCCAATCAGAACTACCTTTAAACTTGTGGGCAGAATGTATAAATTGTTCAGTTCACATTCAAAATAGGTGTCCAAATAGTTCGCTTGAAGGTAAAACACCTTATGAAAAATTCTTTGGCGAAATTCCTAATGTAGGTTATTTTAAATCTTTTGGATGTACTGCTTATTGTTTTAACAACCAACCTAAGCACAAGTTCTCTCAAAGAGCTAATAAGGGTAAATTTTGTGGTTATCAGATGGGATCAAAATCGTATCGCATTTATTTGCCTGATAAGAAAAAAGTAATAATTTCTCGAAATGTAAAATTCTTCGAAGAAGCGAAAGATCATAAAATAGATCAAATCGAGCCTCTTTTGGAAACGGATTGTGAGACGTCTTTGGAGGAAAGAGTTGGCGCAAATGCCCTACCTCTTACCCCCCAGGAGCAGAAATTAACCAATCAGGTAGTCGAATTGGAGTGCCCCGCCGCGCCAAGGCAAGAAAAAAATGATATCGCTCCGATGACATATGCAAAAGAGAGAATTGGCGATGACGTAACCGCGCGTAATACTATTTCATTGAGAAATAGAGAGGTTTTGAGGTATTGCGAAACAGCAGATGATTTTTATGAAGACGTTTTTAGTTTTCATAGTGAAATACCTATTTCGGTCGCTTTAAGTGGAAAAGATTATGAAAAATGGATGAGTTCTATGGCTCAAGAAATGAAAAGTATTTTAGAAAAAGAAACTTTTGACGTTGTTGATAGACCAAATTCAAAACAATGCATAAGTGGTAGATTTATTTTAACAAGTAAATTCGATTCAGATGGAGTTGTGATTAAGAATAAATCACGTTTCGTAGCACGAGGTTTTTCGCAAAAACCCAATGAGGATTTTCTAGAAACTTTTAGCCCCGTTTCTCGCTCAGGTTCAATACGCCTTGTTTCGGCGCTTGCTGCGAAACTAAATGTTGAAATCCATCAATTTGACGTGACAACCGCTTATCTAAATGGAGACTTAGACACCGAAATCTACATGGAGTGTCCAGATAATTTTGAGAAAATTCTAGAATACATTATTAACAATGAAAGGTCTAACAGTAAAATATCCCAGAAAGCGTCAAATATCTTAAGCTTGTTAAGTGAAGGTAATAAAGTTTTACTTTTAAAGAAGTCTCTCTATGGTTTGAAACAAGCCGGACGGTGTTGGAACATAAAAATAAATGATATATTGACAAAATTCGGCGCTAAACAATCTCGGGCCGACCCATGCGTTTATTACATTAAAGATGATGTAGGATTAACTGTGATTTGCCTTTTTGTAGATGATTTATTATTCATATCTGAAAATCCCTCTATGCTTAATAAATTTAAAAGTCATTTAAACAGTTATGTAGAAGCAAAATATTCAGGGTTAGCTAACTATTGCTTAGGGATTAACTTTCAACAAGAGAAGGGTGTAATAACTATGAGTCAATCAAGTTACATTAACGAATTACTAAAACGATTTGGGATGACAGACGCTAAAACAGTGAATACGCCTATGGAACTAAATGTAAAATTAGATAAGGCAGAAAATTGTGAACATAAACTCCCATATCGAGAGTTGGTAGGAGGTTTAATGTATTTAGCGGTTTCAACTCGCCCAGATATTGCGAATGCAGTGAGTAAATTAAGTCAATTTTTAACTTGCTTTAACGAAAAAAATTTTTCGGCAGCAAAATGCGTTTTACGCTATTTAAAAGGAACAATACATTTTGGCTTAATCTTCAAAAATACAAATGATCCATTGTATGGATATACAGACGCGGATTTTGGAAATTGCGAAATTTCAAGAAGGAGTTATAGCGGATATTATTTTGTACTGGGCGGAAGTGTTATTTCGTACGAGAGCCGTAAACAAAGCACTGTAGCACTTTAATCGTGCGAGAGTGAATACATGGCTCTATCGGATGGTACGAAAGAGGCGATATATCTTAAGAGGTTGCTCAATGAGTTTTGTTCTGATAGATTGGATAAGGTTCTAATGCTGGTTGACAACATAGGTGCAATAAAACTTGAACAAAACCCAGTTTTTCATAAGAGAACAAAACATATCGATATACGCCATCATTTCGTAAGGGATGCCTTTAAAAATGGAGAAATTGAGGTCCGTCACATACCCACCGAGCAAATGGCAGCTGACGTGTTAACGAAACCATTGAGTGTCGTTAAGCATTATAAATGCCTCAGTATGATGGGTATGGGTGATGTGAAAGACTGTTTTGATGAAAAGAAGGGTTGACATTGCGGGGGATTATTGGTGTAAGTCAATCTCACCCCTATCTTTTCACAAATGAGCCCGTCCTGCGTGACGGTTGCGCCCTCTATGTGTGTATGATGTGATGTCTTTATAACGTATCTGTACTAAATTGGAATGACGTCCTTTGTAATTGTCTCTACATGCTAAATGTTCTTAGACTCGTAATAAAAGATGTTTGCTGTTAATATAACTCTGCTAGTTATCTTTGGATGGATCCTCACCTTTTTAACACTAGAAACTCACCGACCAAATTTTAAATCAAAAACTCTTTTATTCTAAACTGTAGAGTGATTTCAGAAAGACAGACAAAATGACAAACGGACAGAGTTCGAAAACCACTTTTTCAGAATCAGTAACTCCAAAAACAGTATTTAAAATAAAAATATCCTTATCGGATTTTAAAAACTATCGCAATACTTCGATTACCTTATTTCTCAATTAATGTAATTCACTGTGAAAAAAAATCTGTAACCATTACAAAACATTTTTTTGTAAAAAACTTTTCCTAGAAAATTTCTAGTAAGTAATTACTAAAAATAGTGCTGTAAAAACACATAATATATTTTTGTTAGCATTACATGTATATATTATGTAGATTTACAGGACTATTTTATGTATCCCACACAAGTAATGTTTCAGTAAGTATACAAGACAATTTTATGGATACCACATTTTCCGTGCAATTGCAAAGAAAAACAAAATGTCTACTTTCCTACTACGTGGGATCGAACCCCGGTCTCCCGCGTGACAGGCGGGGGTTACTGACCACTATAATACCGATTAATAGCAGACTGCCGAAACCCGGGATCGAACCAGGAACCTTTAGATGATCAGTCTAACGCTTTCCCAACTGTGCTATATCGGCACATAGAACGCCAGGAAATGAGAAGTTAAATTCATTTGAAACAATCAACTAACGTATACATTTAAAATGGCGATTGGCTAATTGAATCACGATCGATTCGGTTAGGTTAGGTTTGAATTATCGGCGCACTAGAGCTACACGAGGGCTATCCAAATCAAGATCGAGGTCAAAATACTAGAAATTATTTTGTACCTTCAGAAATGCAGATTTCTGTTCAGAATTACAAAAACATTTTTTGTAAAATTGGCTATTTCTGTAGCATTACTAAAAAATTTTCTGTATGCTTACAGTATTTTTTTCTCAGTGTTGAAAGTAACTGACAATTTAAACAGTGTTTTCCTTTATAAAGAAAAATAAACTGCTCTTAAATAAGAACGAAAAACTTTTGTCTTAAAAGTTGACCCCAAAGCCAAGCATAAAACTTTTGAAAAATGAAATACTATGACTTGTAGAATAAATATGAAAAAAAAAAGAAGTTGGGACTGTTTTCCCGTTTAAAGATAGTTATATACTTCAATTTTCCAGCTGCACCATTTATTTGCAATATTTGCCTACCGGCATTGCGATTCTGTTATAAATTTCATATTTAAGGTAGCATAATGTAGTAATGATGCATATTTCTTGTCGAATACATATTTTCTTCCTTTGTATGTAATTAATGCTGCAATGTTTTCTTCCTTTATATGTAAATGATTGCAGTTGCATAGTCAGGTTTCATATTTCAAGTTAGGCCCTAGGAAAAATCCCAAGTTGTTGAAAATCGCAAATTTAAGAAATTCTAAACTTCGATCTAAGCAAAGTTTTTACAAAACAGTTTAAATGATTTTTTTAAATGAATAATTCTAGGGACTTCATTTAAACGTCCATTGATACATATGTACCACCGACTATTCAGCATAGACTTGCATAAATATATATGTTCTATCTTTCTTGTTCGCTGTATCCACCTCTGGCGAAAGAATTGTGTTCATTCTAGCCATCTGAATTGGAGAAAAAAAATATTCATCATAGAACATTTTCCTACTTGCAAGTTGCATTAGAAAGGGAAATTTCTTTTTGAAATTACCATGTATAATGATCCTTTTTCATAGTAAAGGGAGTTCTTTTTCCTTCGAAAACTCCGTTGGAGAGAGAGAGAGAAAGTCCTTAATGATCCCTTAATAGCCTTCGTGTAGCTCTAGTGCGACGATAATGCAAACTTAACCTAACCTTAATGATTCCTTATGATTACATGCTTAAGGTAGGCGAATACCCAAAATTCCACCAAATTCTTAAAATTTTTACTATTACCTTAATCTTTTCCAAATTTGGCATGGTGATTTCAAATATAATGAATAATGCTATTTAGGCATTTTTTAAAATTTAAATATAATTTATTTATTTTAAACGGTGTTTTTCAACTAAAAAAAGAGGTTCACGCCAACAAGCCTACCACATTGAATTTTCCTCCGATAAACATGAATTATGTGTTAAATTCTTCGTTTTGAACTGATCCGTGCAATGACCCTCTAGAGTTACAAACAAATCACAAGAATATGTTTTACGACAAATTTTATGAATTAACTTGAAACAAATACAATGTGACTAATCTAACGACAGTGCCGGGAATCTGCGCATGCCCAGATCTCGACTTGATAGCGAAATGTTTTTGTGAGCAGCCAGGTGAAATATCGCCAAGTTGTTAGTTAGGGTTGTAGTGAAGGTTTGGGTTGTTATTGAATAGCAAGAGTTTACCCTCGCCGACCGCGTGCGTTCATGGATTATAATAGAATTATTGGATTATAACAGTCAAATTCTAAGCCTATTTTATTATGGGATCAATTGATGTAAGACTTTACATAAACAGACCCGCTTATAAACCTTCGTCAAGTAAGAGAGATATAACACACACACATAAATGGATCCATCTAATTTTTAGAGACAGAGGCCAACTAGAGGATCCCCAGAATTGACTTGTCACAGGTATTGATTTGGTATGGTAACTTGGAGGACTTAGTGTCCACGACGTATTTAACGTACACCAGTCACCATTTAGCATGGCTTTGGAAATTATGGTTATCAGTTAAAAAAGCAATTTCCAGATCCATAATACATTTTAAATTATACAGGGTGGTTATAAAATAACGATCGCTATTCAGAGTGGTCTGTAGCTGTAATGAATATTCCAAATATAAAAAACTTTGAGATACTTACTAATCAAGAAGGGGGAAAAAGAATGGAATCATAAAAAACCAACTCGTCTCTTGACCAGGGTTCTAAATTACGAGGCATAATTGGATGTGTTGGCCGTAATTAGCCATAATTGTCTGTGCCTCGTAATTTGGAACCTTTGTCAAGAGAAGAGTTTCTTTTTTATGATTCCATTCTTTTTCGAAAAAAAAAACCCTCGTCCCTTGACCAGAGTTCTAAATTACGAGGCGTAATTAGCTGTGTTGGCCGTAATTGGCCATAATTGACGATGCCTCGTAATTTAGAACCCTGGTCAAGATACGAGTTTGTTTATTATGATTATTTTTTAGGAATCTATCTTTTTTTATGATTCTATTCCCCCCCCCCCCCCTTTTGATTAGTAAGTTTCTCAATTTTTGATGCAGTTGGATTATTCATTCAAGCTACAGACAACTCCGAATAGCTAGCGTTATTTTGCAACCACCCTGTATGTTTATTAAAATACATGGCTTACTTTTAACCATACTAAGTTTCTTTTTAAAATCCGAAACTAAAACTAAATTAGGCCTAGATTTGCTTCCGTTTATGAAGAATATAGGTTAGGTTTGAATTATCGTAGCACTAGAGCTACACGAGGGCTATTGGCGATGGGCATCGTATCTCAAAACCACAGTCAAGTGACGAGTCGACACCTGAATAGGCACCCAACGCAACTATTAAAGGCGACATCGTACTCAGCGTTAAGACTTTGAAGGATATTTATCGTGCACTCCCTTACACGGGGTGATCATCGGACATTTTTGGCTGCACGGGCCGCAGTAATTTTTGCGATGACCTGCCCCGACCTGGACCTGGGACCATGCTAGGCGAGTGCCTAACCGACTGGGCTCCCCTGCTCCGGAAGGATATAGATAATCCTTGACTAAAAGTCTTGCAGATTAGTAAATACATAAGACAATAAAATTCTGCTTTCTACCAAAAACATTTGGGGCAATGAAAATAGCCCCAAACCCCGAAACCGATTTTTTCAAGAAATTTAGGTACTGGCCTACCTTAAATATTATTTTACCTAGATTTAATTACTTTTTATTTTTAAGCATTTATTAGCGCATCTTTCTAATTAAAGTGCTTATGTGTGCTCATAGGGTAAAGTAAATAAAAACAGAAAATAACACAGGCAACGAGGATCGATTTCATCTCAATCAACATGTTAATTTTAATTCCCAAAACCTTATAAACTTTGGGCGATAAAAAGCCAACGTGACAAACTATCTTTCCCTTTCAGTATCCGTCTGCGCACGCGCAGTGTTTTTCCGTGAGAACTGGATTTCCGGCAGATGCTGAGCATGCGCAGATGGTGCTGTAAGGGCAATGGGTTTCCGAAGCCATCGTGCAAACAGTGACCAACCAAGTATTTTTTTTTTCGATGAACTTACACTTTGACATTTTTTTAAAAAAAACCTACTATATTTACACCAGATGTTAGAGGTTCATGACACAGATATATATTGAAATAGCATCTGTAAAAAATTTCAGGTAAATTAATGTAAAACTATTTGTGCTAGAAGTGTTGGCGCAAACCCCTTTTTTTAGGTGAAAAACACCGTTTAAAATAAATCAATTATATTTAAATAAAAAAAATTGCATAAAAAGCATTGCTTATTATATTTGAAATCACTATGCCAAATTTGGAAAAGATTAAAGTAATAGTAAAAATTTTAGAATTTTGGGTATTCGCCTACCTTAATACGATCTTGGAATTGTGCTGCAATGTTGGAAGTAATATCTTCAACTCCTTAATATTTGAGAACATTTGTAAAAAGTTTAGTAATTTTACGAAGATAATTGAGAGCTAAAACTAAAGCAATAAATTCAAATTTTTATATTACTGCATAGCGTATTTGTTTCATAAAACCACATATTGAAGATATTAAAGTCTGTAATAAAGATCAAGAATGATTTTATGATGCTTTTAAAAATATGTGCCGACAATTACTTACAGCGAAGTATATCTTATAATTTACAAAACGAATAATCTTTTTTTTTTCTTAAATTTTTTTTGAAAATTCATGAGAATAAAACTAACTTCTTCACTCGCTGCTCAGTCCGTCACAAAAATATTATCTTAATACACACTTTAAACAAAAGAGTGAAATCCACTCCAGTAGGAGAAGTGCATTTTCGACCCTGGAAAGGACTGAATATTAGATAGATAGATAATAAATTTATTGCAATGGGCCTAAGCCCGTTTACAATGGTTGGCAATGGTTATTACAATAAAATGTTTCATAATATCAACATAAATCTATTGCAAGGATACATATAAAACAAACAAATGAAATACAAACAAACACTTAAATACATACAAAGAGACACAAGGAAGTAAACTAATTGTCAGTATCATCGAAACTTAATATATATTGTCTAAATTTTAAAAGTGATATTAAGTAGTTATAAATATTATAATAGTTTTTGTTATGAAATTTTAAAAATACTGAAAGATTGTTAGAATTAATAAAGTATTTTCTTCTGAAGGATTCATAAACAGGACAAGTTAAAATTATGTGTTCCCAGGTTTCATTTTCGGATGTATTACATATTTTACATATAGTGTCAGGAAATATTTTGTAAATTGATCCTTTAAAGTATAAGTATGTTTGATTGCAACGCAACTGCATTATAATTCGTTTTACAGATATATCAACATTTGAGGCTAGATAATCTTCAATTAAATGTGAGTTTTTGATGAATTTGTAAAAAGAGTGATTGTTACTATTAGCTACACAAGCAAGGTCATTTTGAATGTATTGATCATTGTATGTTTGGATAATTAATGGTAAATATTGTTCTGCTACTTCGTAATCTTGGGATATCCAAACAAAATAAAAACCAGCACTTTGTAAAATATTTCTAACAGAGATAGCCCAGTTAAATTTGCTAGTAGAAGAATCATAAAGAGACAAATTATAAAGTCTTAAATAACAAGCTTTAGCAAATCTTTCATCAGACATCTTAAGTAAATGTATCCAATATTTTAAAATCAAACGGATAAAAACTAAAGAAATTCTTGAATGACCCAATTCAAGTCTCAACATGTATCCAGGGGTATACCTTGAAACAGTAAGCAATCTTTTAACAAAAATACAAAAACATTTTTCTAATTCACAGTAATTATTAACAGCCCATATTGGAGCACCGTAAGTCAAAACAGACAGTATTAAGGAGTCAAATAACTTAAACCAAGAATTAACCGAGTTAATTCTTGCGCCAGCAAGGACAGACCAAGAATTATTAATTGCACTGATGGTTTTACAGATAAAGTGATCTTTAGCAATAGTAAAACAACCCGATGAAGAAAACGGTATGCCAAGATAAATATAGCTGGGGACAATTTCTAACTCTTTTTTATTGTAAAAGAACTTTTCACTCGCAGATAACTTACCGCCCTTTCGGAAAACAACCACTTTGGTTTTATTGATATTAACATCTAAACAGAATTTTTTGCAGAATCTTTCTAATGTGTTAAGCTTTAGTTGAAGATTTATTGGGCTATCTGCAAGAATAACTGCATCATCAGCATAAAGAAGGAGATGTAAATAGATATCAGGTGCAATATACACGCCTGGGATACATGATTCGTTTAACTGGACTATTAGGTTGTTTAAAAAGAGGATAAATAACAGTGGACTCAATATTTCACCTTGTAATACACCAATTGAGACTTCGAATGAGTCAGTACAGACATCTTTTACTCTAACTCTTGCTGAAGCCTTATTGTATAGATCCCTTAAAATTGTGATAACTTTTGAGCTGATTGAGAGTTTTTGTAATTCCAACCATAAAAGATCATGATTGACACTGTAAAACGCGCCTTTTAGATCAATAAAAGCAACATATAGTTTACCACGTTTTTTCCGTAATTTATCTTGTATAATTGAGTTTAAAATAAATGATTGATCATTGCAGCTATAACCTTTCCTAAAACCAGCTTGTTCCTCGAAAAGTAACTTTTTCTGATCAAGCCATGTTAGTAGCCTTTTGTTTAAGATCGATGTGAAGATTTTACCTATTACTGGGACTAAAGAAATTGGTCTGTAATTGCTAGGGTTAGTTATTTCACCCTTTTTAAAAATTGGGCAGATTAGGATTTCGATCCAGCTATTTGGATAGGAACCAGAGTGAAAAACCTTATTAAAAACATTGGTAATAATAGAAATTGACGAAGAGTTTAGGTATTTAAAAAATTCTGGTCTCAATCCATCCACGCCGGGTGATTTTTCGTTTTTTAAATTATCTAATACAGATTTTAGCTCGGCACATGTAATATCTGTATCGAGAATCGGATCAGAATTTGGGACAGTGTAAATGGTAACTTGGTCAATTATTGCAACTGCGTTGGTTTGTTTGTTTGAAAAAATATCTGAGTAGTAATCAAACCAATTCTGAAGAGATATTTTAGGTGTTATGACTGGTTTTTTTCTAAATTTGTTTATAGTTTTCCAGAAGGATGTAGAGTCATTACAGTTGACCAACTGATTTTGGATGGATGTATAGTAGCTTTTCTTTTTATGATAACACAGCTGCTTATATTCTTTTAGTGTTTCTTTATAGTTTTGGATATTGTTATTAAAATTTTTGGTCACACATTTTAAGATTGATTTAAGCTTTAGTCTAAGAGAAAAACAGTCCTTATCAAACCAGCCGTTTACAGCTGTAAATCTGCTTTTAGGTTCATTAACAAAAGGCGGTTTAATCATACAATTATTCTCAGCAACATCGGTAAATAATTTTATTATATTATCTGCGTTGATATCTTGGGTACTATTTAGAATAGTATCTATATCAGTGATGAATTTCAAATGTTGATTTGGGTTCCAAAACGATTTTTTTAGACCAACCTCCAGACCAGTTGCAAACAAAGGCTGTGAATTAAAAGATTCAAATATAAACGTAGCTAAAATGGGCAGATGATCAGAACCAATTTGTGGAAGGACTTGAAAGTCTGAAACATATTCATTAAAAATTGGACTTGATACGATTATGTAATCAACTGTACTAGCACCGTTAGCTGATAAGTAAGTGAAATTACTTCCCAAGTCACCGGGCAAAGAACCGTTAAGTTTAATAAAATCATTTTCAACACAAAATGTTTGCAACAGTTTGCCTCTTGAATTTGTAATTTTATCTTTTGAGTTATGATGACTGGTGTGATTAGTTTGATATTGGTCCTGAAAATTAAGAATAATCGTAGGATTGTTTGAACAAAAGCGTGCATTAAAATCCCCAAGAATTACAATATTGCAGAAATTTAAAGAATTTATGAATTGAAAAAAGTCTTTGAAAGCCTTATCATATTTTGAATCAGGTGGGAAATAACAACAAGCAAAAAGCACATTTTTAAGACAATTGTAATTTGCAAAAAATACGATCCAAAAGCGACAGTTATCAATTATCTGAACATTAACAATTCGATCAGGATTATATGCACAGATAATCCCTCCACTTGGTCGACCCAGTGCACTGTCTCTGACCGCGTAACTTTGTATAGTAGTGAAATGAGTTAGAGGACCAATTAAATTAAAATTTGAAGTATGCCAAGTTTCGACTAAAGAGATTAGGTCGGCATTTTTAAAGGTTGACCAGAAATATGGATAGATACCTTTGTTGTGGATACCGGCAACGTTGAGGTGAATTATTTCAGAGGAAACAGGTACATAAGGTCGACCGATAGTTGGAGATTTTTTGTTAGGGAGAGGGAGCACTAGGCACCTCGATGACACTTGAGCTTTCGAAGTTGTACATATATTGTTTACCGTCAATGACAAGTTTATCGTAGGATAACTTGGTAGACACAGCGCCTTTTCCTTTCATTTCCTTTGAAAATTTCCGCAGGTGGAATCTAGCAGTGTTTGTTCTTTGAGAAAAGTCATCATTTATAAATATGTTAGTACCTTTCAGCATGTATCCGTTTCTTTTTATTCGTTCTTTGTCCTTGAAATTTAGAAGTTTGCAGATAATGGGTCTTGGTTGGTTAGCGGACATCCTTCCTAACCTGTGAGCACGTTCAATAGAAATGTCCGAGATGTTCAGCTTTGACTTACAGAGATCGATGACTTGTTTTTCGGACACTTCCCACGATTCCGAGCCTTCTTCTTTCAGACCAGTTATAACTATATTGTTCCTTCTACTTCTGTCTTCCAGTTCGGTCAATTTTCGCTGAGTAGTTGCGTAATCTTGTTCTGCAGGCAAAGATATAGCTTTATCACTGTTTAACCTCGATTCAATTGCGGTAATTCTTTCTTCAATGTCAACAATATTAACTCAGACTGAGTTAAAATCACTCGTTTGGAGTAATCTTGGCGGAGGTTTGACACACAAAGGATCCACTCCTATAGGATAAGTGCATTATCTAGACAGGAGGAGTGAAAATTAACTCAGACCAAGTTAAAATCGCTCGTTTGTTTTAAGAGTGTATATACAATAGACACCTTTAAACAAAAAAAACTAATTAAGTAAAATTAATTTCCTTTTGATTTGGACACTACGTTTATGACGTAATAAATGGAAGATTTTATAACTATGGATGTTTATCTGTCCATCACCCACTTTTTTAGCCCAAACTTCCAATGCTACAGACAAGTGTAACATATCCAAAAAATCAGCTCTTTGAAATGAGAACACTTTAAAATCCCATAAAATCTAATATTTAATGTATTTCAATCATTTAACAAAACCTACAAAATGTAATGCTTATTCAAAAAGCATAAGAAGCAATTATTATTAAAATTAAATACCCATTGCCCCGAACAATTGCACGAGAAAGTTTGTCTATATTAAATATTTAAAGAAAACTTATTTTTAAAAAAACGAAGTTTTGATTCTATTTCTAAAGCACAAATTTTGCTAAACATTCATTCTTCAAACAAAATTTAACTTCTAAATAAATTTCGCATTCTAAAAAATATCCTGCAATTATCGAAGCAACCAATGAAATTGGAATTATTTTTAATCAATATTTTTGTCAAAAAATTTAATAAAAACAATATTTTATGTGTACAATACCCCAGTAAATGCTACATACCAACTATAAGAAAACATGTTTTGTCGCAAACCAACTCAGAGGAATCAAAACTGCGCAGAAACAGGGTTAAAAACCGTTTACCTGTACATTACTATGTCATTTCTTAATGCATACCACGCTTGCATGCCAAAATGTTTCGCTTTATTATTTCAATGTAAACTCTAGTCTAAATGTGTCATCCTGAATATTAATATGAAGGGTTTGCCATGCAACGATATTTTTCGTTTATCTCGTAAATTAAATCTTGGAAATTTAATGGATTCTTTATATTGCTGGTTTGTGGTCTACTAAGTTTGCATGCGCTTAAGGGGGTTCGGTATGTTGTACATCGGTACTGTTAAATTGGCCAATTGCAATGTACCTTTTCACAATAACTACTGATCAGATCATCTTAAAATTTTCTGTGTGTGTTAAACCAACCTTATATATTAATCTGAGGTTAAAAGTTTTTTGTAAATAACTGTTAGATTTTTTTTAAATAAAATAAGTTTTAAAGTACCCAAAAAATCATGAAATTTTCACTTTTTTGCCCCATAAAAATTTTTTCACTTTAGTTTTATTAAAATTTATAACCTTAGATTAATCTATACTATGTATTACATCATATAAAAAAAGTTTACGAGAAAAATAGCATAGTATTTGAGAAGAGGTACATCAAAGTTAAAAAAAAATCAAGTTCTGAGAAAAACGCATTTAAAGTTTTTATTGTTAACCCATTTCCTTACGAAGCCATAACATTAAAATGGCTTTTAATGTCAAAAATATTTTTCCAATCGTCTTGATACTTTGTAACATTATTAATAAAGGTTGTAATAGTATTTTAAGATAATAATTTTTGTTTTTATTTTTTCACCGATATTGCGGGGTACTGAACAACCTTAAATGAATTTGTGCGTTTTGAAACATTCATTTTAATGGCTGACCGCTGAGATAATTAACTATGCACCGGAAGAGTAAATTAAATATAGTGGAGAATACTATATTTTATTTATGCAGATACAACTACAGATACCAAAATAATAATTAAATACTATATAACACTTAGCAAATGGCCCGTCCGTGGCCGAGTGGTAATGACATCCGCCTCAGGGATCAGCCTTCTCAGGAGTGCGGGGGTTCGAATCCCACCTACAGCCAGTCATCCTATAAATCGGATCTCTGTACTGCGAAAGAGAAGAAAATCCAACTCTTGACGGATGGGCCCGAGTACACTGTGACAGACGTGCTCGAAATCTGTGGAGTCCAAAGTCCCGACGGCGTCAGCGTACAATGTCGCTCGAAGTTCCGCTGGGTGCCCGCTCAGGTGTCGACCTCGTCACTTGACCAGGGTTCTAAATTACGAGGGTTTTTTTTTACGATTTGTATATAAATGAAAATTAATATATTCTGTAAGCACACAGAGTTTAAAAATTTGATACTTTAAAAAATTTCCACAATTTTGCCCACCACTGTATTTATGGTAGTTTATGCTGGTTTTCTTGCTGTTAATTGGCATCTATTGCTAGACTAGCAAACAAATACTAGCATGAATTTTGACCTGGGATGCTTTTAAGCCTTAAATATGTCTGCTACTCTTGCATACAGTTTTTTTAAAACCTTATTTAAGCGAGCTACAAGTACTTGTACTGGAAACTCGCTTTGCAAATTGTTTGTACCAAAAGTCTGTACTACTTTCCGATTTTCAGTAATATCTCTAACACCATACTTCCATACTATCTAGCTGCCCCTTACTCAAGCGTAACTAAAAAAGAAACATCATTACACGTCATAAAAGTACTATTAATACATGCACAAAATTTGAAGCCCGTAGCTCTCTTAGTTCTAGCTTTAGAGTGGTTTCAGACGGACCTAAAGCCAGGCCAATGTTCCAAAACACTTTTTTTTTAGAAACAGCAATTTCTAAAACGGGTTAGAAAACAAAAAAAATTCTATTTAGGATTTTCAACCCCATCAAAATACTTTCATTATATTTGACAACCAACATAAATTGTTTTTCTTCTAAACAAATTATATTAATTGTTGTTTTTCATTGCCGAATATTGTTCTTTCCATTGAACATTGTTGTTCAAATAGATACAAAGCCCTCGTCATTCGATAAATATCGATTTCCAAGCATCTTAGAACGAAAAAAAAACAATTCATACTCCCGTACAATGATTTATCAATTCTTAAGAAAATATTTTAGCATACATTTGTGAAAATTCGTAAATTTATTGTGCCTATTCATTTTTATTAATTTCTTATTATTGAAAACGATACACAAAAACAACGTTTTATTCGGATGACTCTAATAAATTTAGATAAAATAGATAACCAAAGACACGACATAGAATAATTATTTTGTTGTAGATGTTTTAGAGTTTGATAATGGTGTAATTGAAATGTACATAAATGGCGATATCTCTCTGAAAATGTTTTAAAGTGTTAACAATAGAAATGGCTCGCTTTGTGATATTTTTGTTATTAGTATGTTTGTTGAGTGTCTCAACCAGCCACGAAGAACGAAAAAGAAGGCAGGGTGATGACAAATCGGATGAAACATACAAGTGTTTTGACAAACAGTTCTGCAATTGCGGTGAGTATCAAATATTGTCAAAAAATTTATCACACATTTTAAAACCTGCTGACCTGGCGTGCGATATACGGGATATCAACTTTTTTCTTATTTTTTAAATTTTTAAATAAAGTTTTGAGTAAAATATTTAGCTTTAAATATATTTAATATGTATTTAAGATTAAATTTCAAACATTTTTTTTTATATATCCTGAGAGTACCCCAATCAGTTATATAAGTTTTCATATATAAATATTTCCACTTTTTATGTCTTAGAACAGTGACGACGCCAAGCGGTAAAATAATTAATAATTATTTTAGCTATAAAATAAACAAAGTGTTTAATTTTAAGGTTATGTAATTATAGGCACTCTTATGAAATATATAAAATTTAGAAGGTGCAATAGTTTTATGGAAAAATTTGTGATTTATGTAAATTTTTAATTTAAAAAAACATAAAACCTCTCTCACAAATTTCTTCAGGCTGCTCAATTTTTCATTTTTATGATCCTCAATACTCAATAGGTCATATAGGGTCATTTGGGGGGAATTATGGGTCAAAAAATCACAACATCCTATTTTTTCTAAAGTATGAAAGATAGAAAGATTTAATTTTGCATGGAGTAAGCTTAAATAATTTAGAATTTCTTTAAATAATCACTTTACCTAAAACTTAATTTTTATTACTTTATATTAATTATTGAGTGACCAGGAATTACCCCGGGTTTGGGCAATTATGGGTCACATATGGGGTAAATATGGGTCACCCATTTTTTATAGTAATGCATGTCTAAAGTAAAAGTCCAAATCATATCATTTTTAGCACATAAAACAAATGTTTTAGCGCATAAAATTAATTAAAGCGATACTTGGCATATTTTTTTAACGCCAAGTTAGAATTCTCTATGCATCTTTCTTCATACATGCATAATGTAAAAATTTTTAAACAAACTTCTAATTTGAAATTTTTAATGACATTTGGAATGCAGCCTAATTTTTTATTTTCCCCTCAAATTGACGTATACTACTTAGCTAAAAAAAACTAAAAAATCAATAAAATATCACTTACTCGGAATTACCCCAGTGACCAAGAATTACCCCAGTTAACTGGGGGATAAATCGGTATACCTTTAAATCTATTTTAAAAAAATAATAATGAAAAAATTTATAGGAATGGAAAGCTTAGACCGTTTCCCATTGAAAAATAGCACCTACAAAAGAGTTAGTTCAAATATGTTTCTCCAGTATGGATCTTTAAAAAAATCATGTTTTTCAAAGGCAATCTTTTTTGAAGATGTTTTTATAGTAGTGTAAAAAGTATTTTTTTTCTTATTTTGCTGCAGAGCTACATTGTTTTTGAGCTTGATATAAGAAAATATAATCTATAAGGATGACTTGGCATAATTTATTTGTTTTGTAAAAAATAATTTTTAATTCTTAAAACTTAGTGACCATTATTTACCCCGGAAAGGAGTGACCCATAATTCCCCCATGTGACCCCAATAAAAGAAATATATCTTTGAGAACCCTTTCGAATTATGCAGGTTCTGACACCTTAGAAAGCATCCAACAATGTTTTGATGAATTAGCAGACATAGTAAGAACACTTTATTTACAAATTCAATATACCGAGTGATTATAAAATAACGCTCGCTATTCGGACAGGTCTGTATCTTGAATAATCCGAATCCAACAAACATCGATACAGTTATTAATCAAGAAGAGGGTAAATAATGGAATCATAAAAAAGTACTCGTCTTTTGACCAGGGTTCTAAATTTCGAAGCTTAATTGGCTGTGTTGACCCTAATTGACTACGCCTCTTAATTTAGAAGACTGGTCAAGATAATAGTTTTTTAAGATTCCATTCTCTCTCTCTCTCTCTCCCTCTCCCCCCCCTTCTTGATTAGTAAGTATATCAATGTTTGTTGCGAATTCGCGAGGGTTATTTTATAACTACCCGATCCTGCACAAAGTAAAATAAATTTAATTTTACAGATATGTACGACACACACGCATTTCACTTCTCGTAACTTCCGATTGGTAGCAAGAAAATATGAAATGTTTAAGAATGTGTGTAAAATAAAAATTTGAAAATGTGCAAATTACTGATTTTTAAATTTTTGATTTGTTTAACAATTTTTAAATTTTTCAAATAAAACATTTTCCAAAAATGGCGCTTACGTTAAGATACGTTTACCCGGGTTTTTTTTCTCCGTTATAAATGGAAATATTAAATACAATGTAAAAATATTGTTACATTTTTATTATTAATTAACAAAACTAAAAAAAGGCAAATGTGAATAAATTGGTAAGAAATTGCAAACACTAGCTAAGCCATGCATGACTTTTTGCTTTTCAAGTCGAAAGCAATGTGCATTTTTTAAGGGGGTCCAGTACCCAAAAATCATGAAAAGTTCAATTTTTTGTATTAGTTTTTAAAAATATTATTTGAACTTTTCTTAACATTTTCCAAAAAATCACTTAAAATTTTATGCATTAGTTTTTGAGTTATTAATTTTTAAATTAGATGCACTCTATAGTTATCCTGCCACAGATGTATACTTTAAATGCTCGTATCTCTGTTAGTGTTTTTTAAATTTTAGGATAGTGAAAAATACTACTCCTCTTTTAATAACATATATAAAAAGTTTCTGTAAATTTCTATAGCATTCTAAAAGTATAATAAACAAAAATATGCATTAAAACTTTTCATTTATGTTGTCATTATTTTTGGAAAAAATTTCGAAGTTTAAATTTTACATTTTTCGAAAAAAATTTTGATGAAATTTCGAAAAATATTTTTAAAAAAATAAGTTAAATCTTTATTAAAACTTGGATGTATAGTTTTGTTAAGATATTATTAGGGAACTTATATAAAAAATTTGGTGACAAAAAGTCGAAAAGTAAGGAAGAAGTAGGGATTTTAAAATTGCTAAAAAAAGTGAACAAAAACTTAAAATTTTAAAAATACTGAGGCCATTTTCAATTTTTTTTCGCTAATAAGTTTTACTAATGCAAAATGCACCAGTGTATAAAATCTGAATAGTATAAGTTCATAAATAAAAAAATAGTTGGGGAAGGTACTGGACCCCTTAAGTTACGCTTTGTTTATTAAAATATTGAAAAATCAGCAAATTAAATTCATGAGTTATCTACGTAAGTGGTTACCGTTTGGTTCAAAAATCACCAATTTAGTTCATTATTCGTTAGTGGTTACGCTCCAATTCAAAAATAAGCAAATTAAATTCATTATTTGTCGGCTCAAATGATTACCATTCGATTTAAAAAGCGCGAAATCAAATTCATTACTTTTGTACGTAAGTAGTTACCTTTTCGATTTCTGTTTGCCTGTAATAAAACATTCCAGATGAAATTATCCAAATTTTAAAATGTTCTCTCTTCAGAGCAAGAAGTGGTTCTATGGAGAACTCAACAAATGTGAAGGATTGCCGGAACCAGTCGCAGATGGGAGTCCCGTCGCTGACTGGGCCCCAAAGATATGCTCTCTAGACGAGCAAGTCAAGGTATCAAAAAATTATTCATTATTGAGAATACAGTGCAAATAAAAGTGGTCCCTGACCAAGCACACAAACCTGAATATTTATGTCTATCAACAAACAACACTCATTGGCTGTGGCGGTTCGCTCAAATAGCACTTACAACCAAATAATAACATTGTAGCAGACGCTTCAGTATTGGGCTAGCACGCAAAAAGGTTCCTGGATCAAATTCGGGTCACACCGTACCTCTTCAAGGACATAGTACATTTAGCGTAGTAAAATATAAAAAAAATAAGTAAAACTTTTGGTGTAGTGTTTGTATTATTTCATTATGACCTTTCAAGAAAATAAGCAAACTTGTTGACGCCGATGTGGCGTCATTGAGAACAAGTTTCAGGGGAAACAGTTGTAAAATGTAACAAAAATAAGGGGAGTCGGAGGGTTCGATCTCACCCACATTAATTTTGCGAAGTTAAGGAAAAAAAACCCAGAAACTATTTGAGACATCATTATGAGTTTTTTATATAGTTTGTTCTTTAAAATACACCTCCTTGATTTTAACTGAGGTATTTCAAAGTATAAAAAATTCTTTTACGATGTTTTTTTAATATGTAGTGATTACCCCCCCCCCCCCCCCCCAAAAAAAAGGGACAGTTTTAAAGTTATATAAAGACTTTTTTTTAGCAGAGCTATTTAAAATACCTCAGTTTTATTCAAAGAGCTATTAACTTGATGATATAACTTGTTTCAACTTAAAAACTTATTATATGCAAAAGGAACTCTTCATTATACCTCGCAGTTACAGTTTTTCGTCATTATATATTTCACAGACCACAAACTTTTCATTCAGACCACAAACTTTTGAGGATTGGCTTTGTGTTTTTATGGTCATCTGGAATGCAAGGCAGATAGGAAATTAAAGTCGTTTAAACTCAAATGGCATGTCGTCGGTGGGGATCTTCGGGATTCCTCACCTTCGAACTTTCCTTTGAGTATCGTAGTGTAAATCACATTGTTCATCAATTTCCTTACCACCAAACGCTTTCGTTAAGACTTTCAGACCCTGTCGGCAAAGGCTTTCGATTTGCTTGCAGTAGGTCCCAGGTTCAGGTCCGGGCATCGCTAAAATAACTGCCGACCTATAAACGGCTTTTACAGCCAAAAATGTCAGATGAATAATACCCCGTGTAGAGGAAGAGCACTTTAAATATCCTCCGAATTCCCGACGCTGCCTATGATGTCGCCCTTAAAAATTGCATTAGGTACAGCTGTGGAAATAAAAAAGTACCCACTTGAAGTTATTTCATCCGTTAGTCACCCTATAGAATCGGACCTTTTTGAGATTGTGTACAATTAACATTCTGAGTTAATTGCACGATACAAAATTTGCATAAGGGGCCGTCTTCATATTAAAAATATTACGAACTTTGAAATTTCCAATAGCAACACCCAATTTTAATAACTTAGAAATGTTAAACACTCTCGAAAACCTTTAAATCTAAGTTTTTGTTACATTTGAATGAATATTAGATAAGTTAATCAATCGAATCACTTGTGGATCTTTTGGGGACCATCTCTAAATGACAAGCAAGCATGCATGCAAGGCCGTCTTTATTTATCAATTACACATGTAATCTTATACACAGTCCCCTAAATGGTAATTAAAAAATATTTTGGGATTTACTCAGCAAATTATGAATAAATTTTTTTTAAAAAAAATTGGGATTTCGCTTAAACGTCCGGTCTTGAATTTATTTCTGTAAAAAAATTAAGGGGTTTCTTTCATATTTTCTTTAAAAATTAATATTGCATGAAAACAAATGCTGAAAAATCCTGTTCCAGACACAATTTCAACAGTTGAATCAATGACAATCACTTCATCAATTAAAAAAAAAGTCAAGCTGTTTTGCAGCAGCGTCATCTACGTCGGTAACCACAACTCGTCAGACTTTTTGAGCTGTTCTCCAAGGTAAATCAAGTATAGATTCTCCTTTAAAGCACATCAAATCTGCAATCGTTGAGACACTTCTCTAAAGCCTCGGTTTCCTCGGAGTCCGTCAACAGTTTTAAGCGGTCGGACTTAAGGGGTCACAGGAGTCTTAAAAATGTGCAAAGAAGGTACTACAAAACATAGTTTGATCTTTCGTGTCATTTTTTTAACTACTCAATGTATAAGTATAATTTTTGTATATGTAATTCTACAAGATTTATTTATTATAAAATAAGTTTTAAAATTTATGAAACTTTAGCCAAAACTAAAATAAATGATATTAAACATGAAGCTATTTGAACACATTGTGATTAGGCTTGCGCGGCAAATTGTGAGGTCAAAATTGAAAAAATGACCAAGAAAATGACTTTATATTGTACAAATATGTGCAAACAAAGACTTATACCTAAATTCTCAGCTCAATTTGAATTAGAAATTATTTTAAGAACTTTTTTCTAAAAAAATTAATAAAAATTAAAAAATTTTGATTTTAAATTTTTTTAAAAATAATTTCTAATTAAAATTGAGCTGAGAATTTGGGTATAAGTCTTTGTTTGCACATATTTGTACAATATAAAGTCATTTTCTTGGTCATTTTTTCAATTTTGACCTCACAATTTGCCGCGCAAGCCTAATCACAATGTGTTCAAATAGCTTCATGTTTAATATCATTTATTTTAGTTTTGGCTAAAGTTTCATAAATTTTAAAACTTATTTTATAATAAATAAATCTTGTAGAATTACATATACAAAAATTATACTTATACATTGAGTAGTTAAAAAAATGACACGAAAGATCAAACTATGTTTTGTAGTACCTTCTTTGCACATTTTTAAGACTCCTGTGACCCCTTAAGTCCGACCGCTTAAAACTGTTGACGGACTCCGAGGAAACCGAGGCTTAAGTTAGCAATTTATAAGAAGGAAGCCACGTAGAGACAGACAATTTATTGAGCAAGAAAGGGGATACATTTTAACTACTTCAGCTTCTTTAAGTAGACTACATATCAGAAATTTAAGAATGGAAAAGAAATCTGCAAAAATGTTTGTAGGGAAGCAGGTAAAAATAAAATTATTCAATACGAAAAAAGAATTTATTGATTTAAAATAGTTTTGTCAATTTAAATTTACTGCAAATAAGTAAATTGTTGGTGGCAACACTGTGCTCGAGCCTGCAGCAAAGATAAAAGGGGCGTCTACCGGACCGACTGTGGCTTTTGGCATGATGTCTTATCAGAATACGCCAACGCTTGACTCTCGCTCGATTAAACTTATTTAAAAACAAGATGTTTAAATTTATTTAGTTTGTAAATTACTTTATATTAATTAGAAATGATATAAGCTAAATAAAGCTTGAATTAATTTGTTTAAATTGCAATTAATAAAACTACAAAAGTGTCTTCAATCATTGTGTCTTCAATCTTCATTGCGTAAGTAAATCACGAACTCACAAGCCTCTATCACGAAAGTCAAATAACAGTGTGCCATCGAGAAGAGAAGAATAAAGGCTTTACAGCCCTTCACCCCTCTCGCCAGAAGATACAGTTTCAATAGACACACAAAAAAGGACGACACAAACACATCGACAAATATTAACATTTATTGACGAAAACAAACATACATGCCTTACCGGGATTCAAACCCGAACCCAGCAGCTCCGAAGACTAGCATCCAAACCGTTCCGCCGCCGAGTCGGCTACAAATAAGTAAGTGGGTCCAGGTCAAGTTTTTGGAGATAAACCAAAGAACTTATTTCGTGGTATTCTTTGACAAATGGAAGAAGACTAATACACTGCAACATTTTCAACTCTGACCAAGCGCACAAGCCTGAAAATGTATGTCTACCAACCAACCAACATTTTCAAGAGTTAAAAAAAACTTTCTATTTCGTTTTCTCTTAAGGGGTCATAGGAGTCTTAAAAATGTGCAAAGTACTACAAAACTTAGTTTGATCTTTCATGTCATTTTTGAACTACTGAATGTATAAGTATAATTTTTTTATATGTAATTCTACAAGATTTATTTATTATAAAACAAGTTTTAAAATTTATGAAACTTTAGCAAAAACTAAAATAAATGATATTAAACATGAAGGTACAGTTGTGGAAATAAAAAAGTACCCACTTGAGGTTATTTCATCCGTAAGTCGCAATATAGAATCGGACCTTTTTGAGATTGTGTACAGAGTTTTGAGTTTTGAGATAATTGCACGATACAAAATTTTTATAAGGGGCTGTCTTCATATTAAAAATATTACGATATTTAAAATTTCCAATGGCAACACCCAATTTTAATAACTTAGAAATGTTAAGCACTCTTAAAAACCCTTAAATCTAAGTTTTTGTTACATTTGGATAAATATTTGACGAGTTATTCAATCGAATCACTTGTGGACTTTTTGGGGACCATCTCTAAAATGACAAGCAAGCATGCATGCAAAGCCGTCTTCATTTATCAATTACACACGTAATCTCATACACAGTCCCCTTAAGGGTAATTAAAAGGTATTTTGTGATTTACTCAGCAAATTATGAATAAAAAATTTTAAAAATTGGGATTTCGCTTAAACTTCTTGTCTTAAATTTATTTCTTTAAAAATATTAAGGGGTTTCTATTCATATTTTTTTAAAAAATTAATATAATAATTATTTAAAAATATAAAAATTGTTTAAAATGTCCCAATATTGAATGCATTTTGTTTGGGTTATTATAATTTCTTTTAATTAAAAAATTCGTTTCATTAGCTTAATTATTTATAGATCGGGATAGTTTTTTATGTGCAACTCATTTAACATTATGGGACCTAAACTTTGCACGTCTCTAACTCCTCTAATAATGCTTAAAAACTAACAAAATTTGGCATTTCGTATTAACATAGGTCAGAGATTCGAAATATGGATTCAAAATGGGGTGTTTCTATTGGAAATTTCAAAGATCGTAATATTTTTAATATGAAGATGGCCCCTTATGCAAATTTTGTGTCTTGCAATTAACTCAGAATGTTAATTGTTAACAATGTCAAAAAGGTCCGATTATATAGGATGACTAACGGCCAAATAACCTCAAGTGGGTACTTTTTTTTTTCCACAGCTGTACTTGAACACACTGTGATTAGTCTTGCGCGGCATATTGAGAGGTCAAAATTGAAAAAATGAATAAGAAAATGACTTTATATTGTACAAATATGTACAAACAAAGACTTATACCTAAATTCTCAGCACAATTTTAATTAGAAATAATTTTTTAAAAAATTTAAAATCAAAATTTCTAAATTTTTATTAATTTTTTTAGAAAAAAGTTCTTAAAATAATTTCTAATTAAAATTGAGCTGAGAATTTAGGTATAAGTCTTTGTTTGTACATATTTGTACAATATAAAGTCATTTTCTTGGTCATTTGTTCAATTTTGACTTCACAATTTGCCGCGCAAGCCTAATCACAGTGTGTTCAAGTAACTTCATGTTTAATATCATTTATTTTAGTTTTGGCTAAAGTTTCATAAATTTTAAAACTTGTTTTATAATAAATAAATCTTGTAGAATTACATATAAAAAAATTATACTCATTTATTGAGTAGTTAAAAAATTACAAGAGAGATCAAACTATGCTATGTAGTATCTCCTTTGCACATTTTTAAGACTCCTGTGACCCCTTAAGAAGTCATAGGAGTCTTAAAAATGTGCAAAGAAGTTACTACAAAGCATAGTTTGATCTTCCATGTAATTTTTTAACTACTCAATATAAAAGTATAATTTTTAATATGTAATTCTATAAGATTTATTTAATATAAAACAAATTTTAAAATTTATGAAACTTTAGCCAAAACTAAAATAAATGATATTAAACATAAAGCTATTTGAACACATTGGGATTAGACTTGCGCAGCAAATTTTGAGGTCAAAATTGAAAAAATGACCAAAAAAATGACTTTATATTGTACAAATATGTACAAACAAAGACTTATACCTAAATTTACATCAATTTAAATAAAAAATTATTTTAAGAACTTTTTTCAAAAAAAAATAATAAAAAATTTAAAATTTTGATTTAATTTTAGTTTTAAATAATTTCTAATTAAAATTGAGCTGAGAATTTAGGTATAAGTCTTTGTTTGTACATATTTGTACAATATAAAGTCATTTTCTTGGTCATTTTTTCAATTTTGACCTCAAAATTTGCCGCGCAAGCCTAATCCCAACGTGTTCAAATAGCTTTATGTTTAACCCTCTAATGCACGAATTTCTTTTCGTCCCCAAAAAATATATATGTATCTTTAATACTCAAACATTATGGGAAAAATACTAAAAAAAAATTTAACTGCATTAGAATTTAAATAATTTCAATTTTTAATTTTTTTTTCCATATGACAAAAACCAAATGCAAAATTCCAATTTCGATAATAATGACTAGAAAACTAATAAAAATATTTCAAAATAACCGTTTTTAACTATGATTAATTTTTCAAAACAATGTATTAGTATTTAGTACTAATATTATTATTCTTTGAATACTGTCAAAAACAAAAAGTTCGCAAAAGTTAACAACCTCACTCTTTAGGCTATGTACACATGACGCGTTTGCCAACGCGCGTTGACCGCGCGTTGGCAAATTGTGAAACCGTACACATGAGGGCGTTAGACGCCGAGTTGAGTGCACGTTGGCTGACAGCGCAAGACACGGCATCCGGCAGTTGGACCAGCGTACTCAGTGCGAACACATGGAGTTAGAATAGTTTACCTGTTTTCGGTTATTGTACCGTAGATACAAGGCTAGGCAAAGAAGACAAAGACGATGGTGGGTTCATCCCCTTATAGATTACCGGTTAACCATGGGTTCATTTGTGACGCTATACCCAAAATTAAGGGAACACCCCAACAAGTTTTACAACTACTTCTGTATGAGTATAAGTTCATTTGATGAACTATTATCTTTAATAACTGATGACATATCACCTTGTGAATATGTTGTGAGGGATGCAATTTCACCAGAAGAAAAACTCGTTGTAACATTAAGGTATTTTATTACAATTATTTACTACAATTCATATTATACTTTTAAATATAAGAATGACAACAATATTTTTTATTAAACCTCAAAATTAGGAAAAAATTAGCCTAATTGACAAAGTAATGTTTTAGAAACAAATTTATTAATCGTAAAAACGCTTCCGCATCCATTGTACAAACACAAACAGATCAAAACAATGGTAAGATCAATCACAGATCACACAATTCACGTCAAAACCGAGCAAAAGCGCGCGCTCGACTGAACACATGTGTACGTTCTAATGCCCAGTATAGTAACTCGAACGCGCTGCAAACGTAGCGGTTGAAGGGAAAACTACAACCGTCGCGTTTTGGCGACGTTGATTCAAAGCGCGCGTTTGCATGTGTACGATCCCATTTGTTTATATGTATTTGGCTAACGCGCGTTTGACAAACGCGCGGTCAACCGCCCTCATGTGTACATAGCCTTAGTTTTGAATACACTTTTACTACTGTCATCTACGAGGATTATTAGTAACTAAAACTTTAAAATGAAATGTAATAGAAGAAAAAAACACAGATATGTCTTGGGGGAGCTCTAATTTAATAGAATAAAGTGGATTATGTTACTTGCTACCAAACGGTAACAGTATGCATTAGAGGGTTAATATCATTTATTTTAGTTTTGGCTAAAGTTTCATAAATTTTTTTAAAAAATTTATATTAAATAAATCTTGTGGAATAACATATAAAAAAATTATACTTATATATTGAGTAGTTCAAAAATGACATGAAAGATCAAACTATACTTTGTAGTTCCTTCTTTGCACATTTTAAAGACTCCTATGACCCCTTAAAGACATGATGTTTCGGAGGGAGATGCTTCTCAAATCGTAGAAGTCCTTCACAAAATATGATATTGATCCTCAGGGTACTGGATTAGTTTTTATGAAGATTTATACAGGGTGAGGCAAATAAAAGTGGCCCCTACATGGAGATAAGAATACGACAGAAATGTTGCGAAGTCAAAAACCAATACAAAAACAGGTTTGCTAATTGCAGCTTTTGATCGCTTCAATATTAAGCAAAAACAAACGCTTGGTGACTTATGTTTAAACCGGAAACTACGCTTTGGTTTGAGAAGCTACATGAAACGAAACATAAACAAGTTTTGCAAAGCTGATCAAGAAAAGTTCCTACTAGTGGTTATTTTGGTCGTTATTTATCCTAGAGAATCGGACCTTTTTGTTTTTGTTAATACAAAACATTCTAGACTGATTGCAAGACACAAAATTTATATTATGGGACTTCTTTATACAATTCGAACTAATTTATGAACTCGCCAGTAGTCTTTGAGTAGCTCTAATGTGAAGCTAATCCGGTCCAACCAATGCAAAAACAGGTTTCAGGCGGCTTCAAGAGTTTTTCTCGCCAAGCATTGCAACATATTCCTATCTCTACAGTGGTGGTCATAATTATAAGGACAATGGAAAAACTGCTAGATCTCTTCGACAAATCACTGTTGAATTATGCAAATTTTATGTCTGTTAGCCAATAGTAAATTAAGCATTTTAAATAAGATTCTTTACAAATATACATAAAATTCATAATTTTAAAATGCGTTCTAAAATATAACATACGGCGAAATTGGACAAAATTATAAAGACAATTGTATTTCTGTAAGTTTAATGCATAAATTAGCATAAAATTAGCAAAGTTTCGGCTAGTGCACGTCATTCCATCGTGTTATAAAGATTTTGAAAGTGTTTGAAATTTTCATTACACTTATCTTCAACCATGCCACTAGGTACGAAGCTTTCAGTGCTTGAAAAAGGAAAATTAATCGCTTATAAAAATTCTGGACTTACTGGACGTGAAATAGCATTGAAATTGAATAGATCAAAGACTGTAATATAGATTTTTTTTTAAAAAATCCTGGAAATTATGGAAAACGAAAACACCCAGGTAGGCCATTTTCTGTATCTTTGAGAGATAAAAGACGAAATATATGTAGAGCTTGCTCTAAAAAGCAATCATCGACGGAAATAAAGCGTGAACTAGACTTGAACTACAGTGCTCGAAGTTCACCCTGTTTTACAAAATGCAAACAGGTTCTATACGGAAAACTGAAGTCACGACCCCCTCTTACAAAAACCCTAAGGAGACTGAGGATGTAGTTTGCAAAAATGTACATTTCTATGGGTGACAAATGGGATGATGTTGTCTTTTCGGATGAAAAGAAGTTTAACCTTAACGGAACTGATGGTTTTAAGTATTTTTGGTATGATCTTCGCAAAGAAAAGAAATCTTTTCAAAGCGTTCATATGGTGGCGGCTCGGTAATGGTCTGGGGAGGTTACGCAGCCTCTGGAACTACAGAAATAGTATTTTTTTTTCAGGGGAAAATGAACTCAAATAGTTATGTTGATATGCTGGGTGACAATATTTTGCCACAAGCACAGTTGATAACCAGTGGGGACTATTTATTCCAGCAGGACAATGCATCCATTCATGTGTCCGCAGCTTCAAAATCAAGTTTTAACGCTAATTCTGTAAAACTATTGACTGATTGGCCACCTAAAAGTCCCGATCTGAACCCAATCGAGAATTTGTGGTGTATTTTGGCGTATGAAGTTTACAAAAATGGCACTCAATACCATAATAAACGAGAACTGATGTCATCAATTGAAAAGGCATGGAAAAATATCCATGTGAGCACCCTAAAGAAACTAACGAGCTCTATGACGTCAAGATTAATTAAAGTAATTGCAAATAAGGGTGAAGTTATTAACTATTAATTGTTTTGACTTGAAAATTAATCATGTCCTTATAATTTTGTCCAGTTTCCTAACAATGCATTTTTTGTTTATTATTTTTATAAACTCAAATTTTCTAGTTTAAGTTTTTTTTATTGTTCTTAAGGGGGGATCATAGTTAACAAAAACCAAAAAATCGAATTTTTGAAACCAGTATTTTCTGATAGATGGAAGCCCAATCTATCGAATAAGACCAGTTTTGTATCGATCGGTTAATTATTTCTTATAAAAAATTAAAATTATAAAAATAAACAAATGTGCCACGCCTCCTTTGAATTACTAATTGTATGCTTGTATTATTTATGCATTACATTATAAAATATGATTTTTTTGTGTTGATATTTGAAAACTATTCACTGGCTCAATACAAAAAAAAATTCATGACGATTTACATGAAATTCGGTTAACAAGAAATGTTTCGATGGTCATTTCAAGTAACGACTAACGGGATCGACTGTATTTGTTTTTCGCGTTTTTCTCAAAACTATAATTTCCTACACTTAGGTACACTTTTCTCCGAATCTATTGAATATTTTGTAACAATTTTTTTTTGTGTGTTATAGAACCATTTTAGATCTATTTAAGTCACCTAATTTAGTTTTACAAATTTGAAAAAATATTTTATTATTTTACACTTTTCTTCGTTGAAAATCAGAATTTTTATGAATGTAGAACATAATGCTTTTAAAATAAAATTTAAAAATTATTTTAGGCAAAAAAAAATAGGTGACTTAAATAGATCTGAAATGGTTTTATAACTTACAAAAGAAATTATTAAGAAATATTTAATAGATTTGGAGAAAAGTGTACCGAAAAAATACTTGTATTTTTGAAAATCCGTAATTGTATGTTTCAAAAGATGTCTTTTTTCAAAAATAATAATTGTTAGAAATAAGATTCTTAGGTGTAAATATAATAATAAAAGTACAACTTATAATTTGGTACAATTTTTTTTATTGTACCATAATTCTTAAATGATTTAGAGCCTTTCGAAATCAACACTAAGAATTGGTCATTTTTGCTGTCGCTAACTATGATCCCCCCTTAAATGATTTATAACATAAAGAAGTAATTTATGTCTAAATATATTTTCATTTAATTCAGAAATAAAAAAAATTCTGTTCAATTTTCAGTTGTCCTTATAATTTTGGCCACCACTGTAGACCGGGACCGTTTTTATTTGGCTTACTCTGTATAATCTTACGTGGGGGAGATTGCTATTTAAGGGGTCACAGGAGTCTTAAAAATGTGCAAAGAAGATACTACATAGCATAGTTTGATCTCTCTTGTAATTTTTTAACTACTCAATAAATGAGTATAATTTTTTATATGTAATTCTACAAGATTTATTTATTATAAAACAAGTTTTAAAATTTATGAAACTTTAGCCAAAACTAAAATAAATGATATTAAACATGAAGGTACTTGAACACACTGTGATTAGGCTTGCGCGGCAAATTGTGAGGTCAAAATTGAACACATGACCAAGAAAATGACTTTATATTGTACAAATATGTACAAACTAGGACTTATACCTAAATTCTCAGCTCAATTTTAATTAGAAATTATTTTAAGAACTTTTTCTAAAAAAATTAATAAAAATTTAAAAATTTTGATTTTAAATTTTTTTAAAAATAATTTCTAATTAAAATTGAGCTGAGAATTTAGGTATAAGTCTTTGTTTGTACACATTTGTACAATATAAAGTCATTTTCTTATTCATTTTTTCAATTTTGACCTCACAGTTTGCCGCGCAAGCCTAATCACAGTGTGTTCAAGTTCCTTCAAGTTTAATATCATTTATTTTAGTTTTGGCTAAAGTTTCATAAATTTTAAAACTTGTTTTATAATAAATAAATCTTGTAGAATTACATATAAAAAAATTATACTTAGACATTGAGTAGATAAAAAATGACATGCAAGATCAAACTATGCTTTGTAGTATCTTCTTTGCACATTTTTAAGACTCCTGTGACCCCTTAAACGAAAGAAAGGTACAAAATTGAGTAATTGCAGCTGTTTTTAAAACATGACTTATTTTACGTCACTACTGACCTATTTACCCCATGGAGTAAAATAAGTCATTGAAATCATTTTTTTAAGCACAATTATCATAATTAATCATATCAATAATTTGTTTATTCTGTGAAATTTCACTTTAAATGTTAATATAAAAATTTTCATTTGCATATAATAAATATTTGGACAATGGTTAAATTGTATGGTAGGATAGGGTAATTACATATATATTCCAGCTTGTGTGCTGGTATTTTTTTTTTTTTTTTTGCTCTAACGGTGTGAGTGCAAAACATGGTGTTTTTTTTTAAACTTATCTTACCCCACCTGACTTAACACGAAATGTTTGTGTTCATTTTCCGCTAAAATAGTTAAATTAACTTTGAAATGCCTTCTCTATATTTTAGAATGCCTGTATCATACATGTGACTGAACAATTTGTCGACGAAGTGGTAAGTAAATTTCAGCAGTTATTATAAGCATATTTATAAGATGCTCTTTGTAGTTTATGTATGAAAGTTAGTTTTATTTTTTAATTGGGCAGGCTGGGATAGTTGACATTTTAATTTTTTTTATAAATTTTTAAATTATGTCATCTGCGTTAAAATAGTACTGGAAAGAGTAGAAAAAATCCAACTCGTGACGGATGGGCCCGAGTACACTGGGACAGACGTGCTCGCTAAATCTGTGGAGTCCAAAGTCCCGACGGCGTCAGCGTGCGATGTCACCCGAAGTTTCCGTTGGTTGCCCGCTCAGGTGCCGATCTCGTCACTTGACCAGGGTTCTAAATTACGAGACGTTATTGGCTGTGTTAAAATTCCTGACGGAGGCTAGAAATAGGCAGCCGGAAACGATTACATTACCATTACGTTAAAATATTGGATAAGGATATATTGATTTGTTTAAAAAAAGATCAATGGCAATTACTGTTTGTGCATTAGTGGCCATTTATGAAATTAGTAAGAAAAAAAGCTTTAGTTTTGCACACCCAGAGGAATTCACAGACCTATGGGCATTTGGAAATACATTTTAAACTTAATTTATTTTGGCACTTTTATTTTAGTTGCATTTATATTCTTTAAACAAGACTAAAATGTTTTAATATATTTTTATGAATTGTAAGTTATTCTTTCTCTCTTTTTTTATTTCGTGCAAAGGAAAATGCTGTATTAATAGGAAAATACGGCGAGGACGTTCAAGAAAAGGCAACGATTGCTTATGTAAGTTTCTTTCTTTTTGAATTTTATTAAAAATTGTTTTCAGCAATTATGTCTTCCAGGCGTTGTCAACTCATGGAAAAGTGTATTTTCTATTTGCATAACTTTTAAACACGAGTCATATCTATCAGAGATTATTAATGACAGTGGCTATAACTCACCAGATAAGTTAATCATACAATTAGGCATTTATATTCGTTTTATATTTTTATTGCCACTTATAAAATAATTCCTAATAAAATTTATTTTGAATTAAATTTATTTAATATGGCTACCTATTTTAAAAAGGAAATTTGAACCTATAATGATTAAAAACGCAATTATGGCCGATATTTAACTGAAACGTAACGTGAATTATTTGCCTGCGATTCGATCTAAAAATTCTTTTTTAGTCAAAAAGCTATGAACTCAAAGACCGAACTTTCATACTCTTTGTCTGTCTGATAGCAAGATCAGATGGACACAAATCTTCTATTTGTCCACGAATTTCCCATTGAATTAGCAATGAAATTCTATTTCGAGTCATTTAAATCGATGTTGCCAACTCAACAATGGCATGAGAAACTTTATTAATTTAAAAATATTATTTGAGGCAAAATTTATTATGTTTATAAATCAGTATGGAATGATGTCGGAATGTGATTATTATTTGTATACTAAGTGAGTGTCAAGGCATATATATATTTTTTTTTGCTTATAAGCCTGATTAGTTTTAATTAACATTTCTTATTTGAATTGCATTTTGGAGTAGTTCCATGTTTTTGTTATACATAAATATTTAATTATTAGGAGAACTGCAAATATATTAAAAAGACGATAATTAATAATAATTTAATTTGTGATAGAAAATTAATGAAAATAGTTGATTTTGGTATTAAGAAGTTTAAATTATAGCTGGATGCTGTGTTTAGTGAAATTTATTCTTATGTGTATATGACAAATGACAGTGATTGCGACCTCTAGAAGGGAAGGGCGTAGGCTATATAGCCCATTACCCCGCTCGCCAGAAGAGACAGTCACAAGAGACACACAAAGAAGGACGCCACAAACACATAGACAAATAACAACATTTATTGACAAACACAAACATCCATGCTCTTACCATGATTCGAACCCGAGCCCAGCAGCTCCAAAGGCTATTACACTAACCATTGTACCAGTGGACCGGCTTCTAATGTGTATAAATGTTATGTAGAGGTTGTAAATGACACTTGCTGTTACGAACCTAAATGTTTCCCAAAAAGAATTTCAGTAAGTATTTAAGTAGCATGAAAGTGGACAATTTTAGTTCTCTTTTTAGAACTTCTTGTTGTCTACCAACTTCTATGTTTTTAGATGTCATTGGGGAAGACGTTGACATAAATTTTAAAGAAACAATTGTACGATATTGTTTTTTTTTTTCAGGGATGTCTGTTTAACATAGAAGAATTCTTTTGCACTAAGACCCCATACCAATGCGCTAAAAAGGTTTAAAGTAAGTGTTATAGCTAAATATATTATTTTATTGAATGGTAAAGCTTTGCAATAGTATTGTAGATTTAAAATACCAATAAAAACGTAAAAACTATGTAAGAAATCGATTATTCAGTGGAATCATTTAAACACGCTTTAGAACGAATTGCTTGACTGGTATTTGTCATTTAAACTTTCAAATAACTGTTAAATTTTACAGCAGTTGTAACTTTGCAACTCATCGAAGCACTATGATCTTTATAAGTGAATTCCCTGGCGTCAAAATAAGAAAAATTCAAATAAAGTGTGCAAGTTCTTGTTTAGATAAAATTTTAAAAATCATAGCAACATAATTTTCAGCATAGGTATGTGTATTCGAACCCCAGTTTGCCTATACTTTTAGTTTGGTTTGGTTGTATTTATATCTGATTAAAATTATAGGTTCAACAAGTTTTCAACACATAGTAGGGTAATGCTGGCAACTTTCCGCTCTTGCCGCCACATTAAGAAAAATAATACTGCGAAAAAATAATATCTAATTCTAAAATTACAAAAAAAAAAACTAGAAAAGCGTTTCAAGTTATTTATAAGCCACTAAAAATATTCCAAAATGTAGCTATTTTTTAATGATATTTTTTGGTAATTTTAGAACTAAATTTTATTTTTTTCGTAGCATTTTTTCTACTTAAGGAGATGGCAACACTAGTTCCATAAACTTCCAAATTTGAAAATATGGCGGCATCCATGCTCGCCCCGTCGTTAGCATTGGAGGTCACGTGATCTTCCACTCTAATACTTTAACTATGATTTCTATGCTTCGTCAGCTTTTCATCAGAGACATAACATAGAATGGACTGCGCATTGGCAAACCTAAAGTGTCCTAATCATCTAACTTACACAGTCACATGACTGTGTCGCGTTTGGCTTGCTTCTATGGCGAGTTTACCATTTGGCAAGTTTTTCCACAACGACCTGAACACAGAAGCCGACAATCTAATGTTATGATAAAGAAGCTTGGAAAGAAGCAAAGGATGAATCGCTAGTTTTTTTAAGATCTTCTTAAAAGATATCAGATTATTCCTTTGATTTTGACGTCTATTTAAGATAACTTGAATAATTGAATTACGAGGACTCTTTATTAAAAATAAATTTAAAAGAACATTAGTAGGTCTTTGTAGAGTGTTGCTGTAATATAAGTTGGTTATTGACATGGTAAATATTTTCAGCAGTTTCTATAACTTTCGTTCTAATGGCCCGATTAAAAAAAAATCAAATAGTTTTTTTTTTTTTTTGAAATATTGCTTTTTCCTTTATTTCACCTGGAATAAATCAATTTTCTAAAACACATCAATATATTACAAATTCAACAAATGTTCAACTTTTTAAATATAAATAACTCAAAAACAGGTTTCTTTTTGACCAAATTGTACAAAAAATATTCTACATTTAAGCTGTCAATGTTCAGACCATCAATTTAACTGATTTGGAAAAAAAAGATTAATTATAATTTAGAATTCTAACAACGTAGACTTAATCTAATCATGAATATGATTATTCAGTATAAAAGAGCTTTTAGAATAAATTCCCTCGATAGAAATTGTAGATTATAAAGAACACAATTACTGAAAGTATGCAGAACTAAATAAAATTAACATGTGAAGTGAGAAAAATCCGTTTTTATACCTCTCTTTACAATTTGGAATTGCACAAGCATTTGGCATCTTGCACAAAACTTCACTGAATTAAGAGTATATAACATTCACGATTGTTAACATGCTCAGAGATAATTAAATTTACAAAAGCCAGAAGAGAAAAATAAGAACTATGCGCAAGAAATCGTCTGTAAAAACATTAAAAAAAAGCATGCGGTTGTGATTGGTAGAAACCCACGTGACTTTTAAAATAGATGCAAGTCACCACTTCGGCTTGTAAGCTGATATTTAGGTCTGTTGACAATTTGGAATAGTTCGTAACGAAACGGTAGCGTAAAGTTGCCATATGTAGCAATCTTTCTCCTCTTGGCGATTTGTGATGTTTAGGACATAATGCTAATTTGCAAGGGATGTCGGTTTTTTAGAAAAACTGGTTTTCCGGTTTCCGTCGGTTTTTCCCCTGAAAAACCGGTTTCTGGTTCAGATCGGCCTCATGAAAAAGCCGTTTTTTTGTGTAAATACCGGGGCCAAAACACCGGTTTTTCAAAAAACCGGTTTCAGTTTTCTATCCCTAACTTACTTTACTATTGAAGCGCAGTCCACTCTATGTTATGTCTCTGCTTTTCATGGGATGCTCCTTCCAGAGTTTTATTTCATTTCAGTGGGTTGGGTATATACAGGGTGGTTATAAAATAACGCTCGCTATTCGGAGTGGTCTGTAGCTTGAACGAATAATCAAAATGCATCAAAAATTGAGAAACTTACTAATCAAGAAGGGGGGAAAAGAATGGAATCATAAAAAAGATAGAATCTTAAAAAATAATCATAAAAAGAATTATCATAAAAAACAAACTCGTCTCTTGACCAGAATCCAAATTATGAGGCGTCGTCAGTTATGGCCAATTACGGCAAACACAGCTAATTACGCCTCGTAATTTAGAACCCTGGTCAAGAGACGGTTTCTTTTTTTTTCGAAAAAGAATGGAATCATAAAAAGAAACTCGTCTCTTGATCAAGGTTCTTAAGTACGAGGCATAGCCAATTATGGCTAATTACGGCCAACACATCCAATTACGCCTCGTAATTTAGAATCCTGGTCAAGTGACGAGTTTGTTTTTTATGATTCCATTCTTTTCCCCCCTTCTTGATTAGTAAGTGTCTCAAAGATTTTTGCATTTGGATTATTCATTAAAGCTACAGACTACTCCGAATAGCAGGCGTTATGTTATAACCACCCTGTATTTCGGAATTGCACCCTTTTCATTTCCGTTCAATTTTGGAGCACCCTGTATGTAAAAAAAATTGTTTACTTTTCAACTTTTTTCTGATACAATCCCAGCAAACAATACTCCACTCGCCCATTATTGGGCCAATACTGAAATGCCGGCATCTCCAGTGTTGGCCCAACGCACGGTGGCCGTAATGGCTTCGTCACAAACCTGTCCGCCCTTGCCAGCACCGGCCCAATACAGTAAAATTGTTGTAGTGGCGCCATCTAGTGAAATATTTTTAAAACTAAAATATATTTTTTTCTCTAAATAAAAAAAATGAGTTGCGACGTTGAGTTGTTTTTATACACATGTGGAGAAGCAGGAGACGGGATTCGATCTGACGAAGTTTGGGGTAGCTATTCGGTGCGCTATCGACTGCGCCATTGATGATTGCTAGTTGGAGCGCGTTTTACAGTGTGAATGGTATATCTTATAATTAGAACATACACACTCCATGGATTTGATAAGTTAATAATTTTGATTCGTGATTTTGTGCATAATTTGCCTATTATTTTTATTTCAAAATATTCAAATTGGATTTAATTAATTGTTCGAAGGTGGTGATAAATAAGTTGGATGCAAATTTTTAGTTGGAAAAAAAATATACCTTAATTTTTCCTTTAAGATTAATTTATTTTTAATTTTCTATAAAAAGGTGAGAGAAAAAAAAGCTATTGATCAAACTGAAATATTAAGCAAATAGTTTATCTGCTATTTTTGTTTAAATGGTACTGTCTCTTTATAAAGGCGGAATTATTTTCTTCTATTTTCCAAAATCAAATCCTGCCACGGAAATAGGAAAAAAGAATTTGAATCACCAATTATAAATAAAGCTATGAAATCGTTTCGAATTTTTAAAAATTACAAAAAATTTACAGTATTTTTGAGGTTAACGCACACAGTTTTTTTTTATAAATAAATTTCAATAACATTTAAAATAAATTTTATAAATAAATTTCTTTATTATAATTTTTACAAAAATAATAATTTTTTTAAAAGCTAGCGAGACATAAAAAAATGACATTAAAATATTATTCTAAAAATTAAATTTATTTCATTTTCCTTCATAGGAACTTTTCTTTTTGTCAAAAAATATAAATTATCTGGACAGCGGGATCGAACCTCGGACAAACGCTTTGAAGGCAAGCGCGTTGTACGCTACACCACGGGGACATTGCATCGAATTATAAATATTAAACAAAAATCGAAAACGTTTTTGATACTTCAATTTCGTATGCGATCAATATTATTTCTTGTAATTCTAATATTAAAACAAAATAGAAATAAAATTTTCAAGTTTGAATATGGAAAGAAATTTTTTGCGTGAAATATAAAAAGAAAATATATGCTTATGAAATGGATTTCAATAAAAAAAAATAAGTTACAAATTTAAATTTATTTCACTGCAAATAGAAAATAAAATTACCCAATACCGTCCAGATTTAATAAGCACAATACGGCTATCATTGGCCCAATTCTGTTTTGGTTATATTGGCCCAATACCGTAAAGGTTTTATTGGCCCAATACCGTAAAGGTTTTATTGGCCCAATACCGTCCAGGTTTTATTGGCCCAATAACGTCCAGGTTTTATTGGCCCAATACTGATAAGCATTCATGTAGCCAATACTAATTAGTCCGAATTGGCGATTTTTAGAGCATTAATTGCTTCATTTTCCTTATGTCTAACACAGCAATTTTGTAAATTAATCTTTATCAAAAGTTTGTTAAAAACCCTACTAAAGGCTTTGTATTCAATTTTTAATATTTTTAAATACTGGCAAAACAGTGGCTGGGGAATGAAAGCCCAATACTGAAAAATCAACGTTGGCCCTGTACTGGCCAATTGGTATTGGGCCACTACATAATGTCCCACACAACGCCGTAACAGTATGGTAACAACGGCTATCAGTATTGGCCTTGTATTGGGCGAGTGCACGACTGCCGGTGGACAGCAGTAGCCAACACTGGCAGCACTGGGCCAACAGTTCGCCATCACTTCAATGTTTGCTGGGATAGCTTATTTGCCATTTTGTAGGTTCTAGCAGAACAAGAAACGTATTGTAAAGAATGTCCTAGTTCTCATCAGAGTTTCTTGCGTTTATTGTATTAAAAAAATAAATTTCAATTTGCATTTGAAATAGCTTTATTTTTACTTCATTTATTCCCATACTAAAACAATTCAACATACTTCACGTGTTTTGGCTAAAAGAAATCATGTTGTAAGAGCACTCAAAAACTGCTTACAAAAATATTACTTAGGTCAGAGAGCGTTGGTGAGGAAAATGCTTGGTACAGCTGTGGAAATAAAAAAGTACAAACTTGAGGTTATTTCATCCGTTAGTCACCCTATGGAATCGGACCTTTTTGAGATTGTGTACAATTAACATTCTGAGTTAATTGCACGATACAAAATTTGCATAAGGGGCCGTCTTCATATTAAAAATATTACGATCTTTGAAATTTCCAATAGCAACACCCAATTTTAATAACTTAGAAATGTTAAGCACTCTTGAAAACCCTTAAATCTAAGTTTTTGTTACATTTGGATGAATATTTGACGAGTTATTCAATCGAATCAAATGTGGACCTTTTGGGGACCAACTCTTAAATGACAAGCAAGCATGCATGCAAAGCCGTCTTTATTTATCAATTACATACGTAATCTTATACACAGTCCCCTAAAGGGTAATTATAAAGTATTTTGTGATTTACTCAGCAAATTATGAATAAAAAAATTTAAAAATTTGGATTTCGCTTAAACGTCCTGTCTTAAATTTATTTCTGTAAAAATATTAAGGGGTTCCTATTCATATTTTTTCAAAAAATTAATATAATAATTATTTAAAAATATAAAAATTGTTTTAAATACCCCAATATTGAATGCATTTTGTTTGGGTTATTATAATTTCTTTTCAGTAAAAAATTCGTTTCATTATCTTAATTATTTATAGATCGGGATAGTTTTTTATGTGCAACTCATTTAACATTATGGGACCTAAACTTTGCACGTCTCTAACTCCTCTAATAATGCTTAAAAACTAACAAAATTTGGCATTTCGTGTTAACATAGGTCAGAGATTTGAAATATGGATTCAAAACGGGGTGTTGCTATTGGAAATTTTAAAGCTAGTAACATTTTTAATATGAAGATGGCCCCTTATGCAAATTTTGCGTCATGCAATTAACTCAGAATGTAAATTGTTCACAATGTCAAAAAGGTCCGATTCTGTAGGATGAATAACGGAGGAAATAACCTCAAGTGGGTACTTTTTTATTTCCACAGCTGTACAGCTGTGGAAATAAAAAAAAGTACCACTAGTGATTATTTCAGCCGTTAGTCACCCTATAGAATCGGACCTTTTTGAGATTGTGAACAATTAACATTTTGAGTTAATTGCATGACGCAAAATTTGCATAAGGGGCCGTCTTCACATTAAAATGTTACAAACTTTGAAATTCCAATAGCAGCACCCAATTTTAATAACTTAGAAATGCTAAGCACTCTCGAAAACCCTTAAATCTAAGTTTTTGCTACATTTGGATGAGTATTTGACGAGTTATTCAATCGAATCACTTGTGAATCTTTTGGGGAACATCTCTAAAGTGACAAGCAAGCATGCATGCAATAGGCAGTCTTTATTTATCAATTACACATGTAAACTCACATACAGTCCCCTAAAGGGTAATTAAAAAGTATTTTGTGATTTACTCAGCAAATTATGGATAAAATTTTTACAAATTTGGATTTCGCTTAAGCTTAATGTCTTAAATTTATTAAGGTAAAAATATTAAGGGGTTTCTAATCATATTTAAAAAATTTAGTATAATAATTATTTAAAAATATTAAAAAAAATAAATACCCCAATATTGAACGCATTTTGCTAGGATTATTATAATTTCTTTTCAGTAAAAATTAGTTTCTTTATCTTAATTATCTATAGATTGGGATAGTTTATTATGTTCAACTCATTTAACATTATGGCCCCTAAACTTTGCACGCCTTTAAATCCCCCAATAATGCTTAAAAACTAACAAAATTTGGCATTTCTTATAAAATATGTAATAGATTAGAAATATGGACTCAAAAAGGGGTGTTGCTACTGGAAAATTTAAAGTTAGTAAAATTTTTAATATGAAGATGGCCCTTTATGCAAATCTAATGTCATGCAATTAACTCAGAATGTTAATTGTCCACAATTCAAAAAGGTCCGATTCTATAGGGTGACTAACGGCTGAAATAATCACTAGCGGTACTTTTTGTTTTATTTACATAGCTGTATGTACATCAAACTCACTTAGACAGAGAAGTTATCCGTAATGTCGCGCTTTCCGTCCATAACGAGTGTCGACGGTTCCAACGAACAAGAACTAAAACTGTTCGATTACGACCAACCACACTTTCCAGATTTCCAACCACATTATTACTTCAGTTTTTAAAACCGCCGACATTCCCAACCGGACGAAAAGCATGTGTTTCGGCGGTAGCCTCCTAAGTTGAGCCGTGGTCTGTTGCTACACTGTTTAAGGGGTCACAGGAGTCTTAAAAATGTGCAAAGAAGGTACTACAAAACATAGTTTGATCTTTCATGACATTTTTGAACTACTCAATAAATGAGTATAGTTTTTTTTATATGTAATTCTACAAGATTTATTTATTATAAAACTAGTTTTAAAATTTATGAAACTTTAGCCAAAACTAAAATAAATGATATTAAACATGAAGCTATTTGAACACATTGTGATTAGGCTTGCATGGCAAATTGTGGGGTCAAAATTGAAAAAATGACAAAGAAAATGACTTTATATTGTGAAATATGTACAAACAAAGACTTATCCCTAAATTCTCAGCTCAATTTTAATTAGAAATCATTTTTAAAAAAATTTAAAATCAAAAATTTTAAATTTTTATTAATTTTTTAGAAAAAAGTTCTTAAAATAATTTGTAATTAAAATTGAGCTGATAATTTAGGTATAAGTCTTTGTTTGTACATATTTGTACAATATAAAGTTATTTTCTTGGTCATTTTTTCAATTTTGACCTCACAATTTGCCGCGCAAGCCTAATCACAATGTGTTCAAATAGCTTCATGTTTAATATCATTTATTTTAGTTTTGGCTAAAGTTTCATAAATTTTAAAACTAGTTTTATAATAAATAAATCTTGTAGAATTACATATAAAAAAATTATACTCATTTATTGAGTAGTTCAAAAATGACATGAAAGATCAAACTATGTTTTGTAGTACCTTCTTTGCACATTTTTAAGACTCCTGTGACCCCTTAACTCGTTGGATACCACTGACTCCTTAAGGAGTCGCGTGGTTCCGATTCACCGATAACCGCACATTCTGATGAAATTCATAGTACAGCTGTGGAAATAAAAAAGTACCCACTTGAGGTTATTTCATCCGTTAGTCACCCTATAGAATCGGACCTTTTTGAGATTGTGTACAATTAACATTCTGAGTTAATTGCACGATACAAAATTTGCATAAGGGGCCGTCTTCATATTAAAAATATAACGATCTTTGAAATTTCCAATAGCAACACCCAATTTTAATAACTTAGAAATGTTAAGCACTCTTGAAAACCCTTAAATCTAAGTTTTTGTTACATTTGGATGAATATTTTACGAGTTATTCAATCGAATCACTTGTGGACTATTTTGGGACCATCTCTAAAATGACAAGCAAGCATGCATGCAAAGCCGTCTTTATTTATCAATTACACACGTAATCTTATACACAGTCCCCTAAAGGGCAATTAAAAAGTATTTTGTGATTTACCCAGAAAATTATGAATAAAATTTTTTGAAAATTGGGATTTCGCTGAAACTTCTTGTCTTAAATTTATTTCTTTAAAAATATTAAGGGGTTTCTATTCATATTTTTTTTTAAAAATTAATATAATAATTATTTAAAAATATAAAAATTGTTTTAAATACCCCAATATTGAATGCATTTTGTTTGGGTTATTATAATTTCTTTTCAGTAAAAAATTCGTTTCATTATCTTAATTATTTATAGATCGGGGTAGTTTTTTATGTGCAACTCATTTAACATTATGGGACCTAAACTTTGCACGTCTCTAACTCCTCTAATAATGCTTAAAAACTAACAAAATTTGGCATCTCTTATTAACATAGGTCAGAGATTTGAAATATGGATTCAAAAAGGGGTGTTGCTATTGGAAATTTTAAAGTTAGTAACATTTTTAATATGAAGATGGCCCCTTATGCAAATTTTGTGTCATGCAATTAACTGAGAATGTGAATTGTTCACAATGTCAAAAAGGTCCGATTCTATAGGGTGACTAACGGATGAAATAACCTTAAGTGGGTACTTTTTTATTTCCACAGCTGTACCATTTCGCCAACTGTTCTTATGAGTTCAAGTTCGTTTGTAACTTTTGCAACCGATCCTTCTGTGCTTGAATAATACTTGGTGATTTGAAAGAGAGCATTCTATTTAAAATTACGAAGAAATTAAATCCTTCGTCTCAAGTGTAGGGCGACCAGACACCAGACATACCACATTTCGTAAAGTGATTCAGTTTGTTATTCAACAATCTAGCTATAAAAATTTGCAAATAGTCTGTTTTATTTATTTTTTGTATTTTTTTCAAACAAAAACTACCCAAAAAATATGAATTAGGAAAATTTAATGATGATTTCTTAGTCGAAAAGTTTATCACTGAAGCAAATCTGGTAATTGGCTTTCAATTCAATTATTATTGACAGATGAGGAGTTATCCGGTTGGAAAAGGCCAGGAACATTTCCTTGTATTTTTACGACTAGGTAGCTATCGTGTAGCTTTAGTTAGTGACGTTAATTAAACCTAACCTTGCTATTTTACGATCTCGAACTAAGATTTGTACTTGTTCAAAAATGAACAGTTAGTTTATTTCCATTGTAACGAACAGGTTTTAAAAACAGGATGTTTTTCTACTTCATCAGCCTCTATCGATGAAGACTCTATCGATGATTTAGTGGCAGCGAATGAGTTAAGAGTTAGGTGCTTAACCCTCTGATGCATACTGTTACCGTTTGGTAACAAGTAACATAATCCACTTTATTCTATTAAATTAGAGCTCCTCCTAGACAAATCTGCGTTTTTTTTTCATATATTACATTTCATTTTAAAGTTTTAGTTACTAATGATCCTCATAGATGACAGTAGTAAAAGTGTATTAAAAATTAAAGTGTGAGGTTATTAACTTTTGTGAAATTACGTTTCTGCCAGTTTTCAAAGAATAATAAAATTAGTACTAAATACTAATAAATTGTTTAAAAAATTAATCATAGCTAAAAAGGGTTATTTTGAAATATTTTTAGTAGTTTTCTAGTCATTATTATCAAAATTGGAATTTTGCAGTTGGTTTTTGTCACATGGAAAAAAATTAAATAATTCCCCAAATACCATATATTAAACCTTGGACGAATGCTTTGTATTGTAGTTCTGAAGTCTGCAAAGTTTGCATGCGTTTAAATGAATATGTGCGGTTTGAAATATTCATTTTAATGGGCTGACCGCTGAAATAATTAACTATGCACCGGAAAATTAACGATTTTGAAATTAATTATAGTGATAAATACTATGTTTTTCTATGAGGATACAACTACAAGTTATTAAAGTAATTATTAATTACAATATACACTTAGCATATTAAACTTTTCAGCACTCCAATACTACACTGAAAAGAAATCGAAATAATTTTTTACCTTGATTTAACTAAAAAGTTTCTAAAATATAAGAAATCCCTATAAATGACATGTGTCCTATTAGTTAGTAGACGTTTCCTTAATTTTCAAAGATTTCAGTGAACTACAAGTACTTGTACTGGAAACTCGCGTTGCAAATTGTCTGTACCAAAAGTCTGTACTACTTTCCGATTTTCAGTTATACCTCTAACACCATAATTTTATAGTATCTTCCCCTTACGCACGCGTAATTAAATAAGAAACATCATTACACCGATCTAAAAGTGCTATTAACACATGCACAAAATTTGAATCCCGTAGCTCTCTTAGTTCTAGCTTTAGAGTGGTTTCAGACGGACATAAAGTCAGGTCAATGTTCCAAAACTCTTTTTTTTATAAGCAGCAACTTCCAAAACGGGTTAGAAAACAAAAAAAAAATCTATTTAGGATTTTCAACCCCATCAAAATACTTTCATTATATTTGACAACCAACATAAATTGTTTTTCTTCTAAACAAATTATATTAATTGTTGTTTTTCATTGCCGAATATTGTTCTTTCCATTGAACATTGGTGTTCAAATAGATACAAGACCCTCGCCGTTCGATAAATATCGATTTCAAAGCATTCTAGAAAGAGAAAAAAAACCCCAATGTATACTCCCGTACAATGATTTATCAATTCTTAAGAAAATATTTTAGCATACATTTGTGAAAATTCAACATTTTATTGTGCTTATTCACTTTTATTAATTTCTTATTATTGAAAACGAAATACAAAAACATCGATTTATTCGTATGACTCTAATAAATTTAGATAAAATAGATAACCAAAGACACAACATACAATAATTATGTTGTTGTTGTTCTAGAGTTTGATAATGGGGCGATTGAAAAGTTTACAAATGGCGATACCTCAATGTTCGAAAGTGTCAGCAGCAAAAATGGCTCGCATTGTCGTATTTTTGTTATTAGTATTTTTGTTGAGTATCTCAACCGGACACGAAAATGTCCCCAAAGAACGAAAAAGAAGGCAGGATGATGCCAATTTAGAACAATTCTACAAGTGTTATGACAAACAGCTCTGCAATTGCGGTGAGTATCAAATATTGTCAAAAAAATTAATCATTTTTTTTAACCTTCTGACCCGGCGTGCGATAGACGGGATATCAACTTATTTTTTTAAAAAAAATTCACTTTTTAAATAAAGTTTTGAACTAAAAATTTTCCTTTAAAATTATTTAATGTGTAGGGTAAGGTGGGGTAAGTGGGCCACCTTTTTGGCATAATTCGACTTTAGACCCTCATACCACTGGATATAATCGGCCTAACAACTTAGTTTTTTTTTGTGGTCCATTCTCTCATATATTATTACTGTACCCATGACAACCTTTAACACAAATTGGCAAAAAATAAATTTAAAAAATATGTTTTTCTTTTTGGTCATCCGAGTGGCCCACTTGCCCCGCAAGGTGGGGTAAGGGCCCCCCCCTAATATATTTTTACACATAACTGGTAGAGATATGGTGTGGCAAGTGAAATAATCTTCATGATTTTTTAAATGTTTGAAAAAAAAGTAATGATGTTTCTTTAATAGTTCACCCATAGCAACTTTTTCTGGCATGCAAGCTTACTACAAGAAACAATACGTTAATTTTCATCTTGTCATATTTGCATGTTGTGTAAAAAAATGTTAGGGCTACAAATTTTAAACTGGCCTATGTCAATGAATAGGACTATGAATAGTGAATATGTCTAACCCTATGAATCATTGAATATGACTTTTTTTAAGTATATTAAAGAGTTGGGGCAAGTGGGCCACCCCTGGCCCACTTACCCCCCATTGTGGTGGCCCACTTACCCCAAACGCGGGGCAACTGGGCCACCCCAATTTTCTTTTAACCTTATCAACATCACAAGTACATGCCAGGGGGGGGGGGCACTTGCCCCAATGTCCCACTTACCCCACCTTACCCTATTCAAAATTTAACTTCCAACATTTTTTTTATGTATCAAGATAGTACAATCATACCATAATTTTTAATTTCAAGTATAAAAAACAAAAAAAAAAAAGAAGGGATAACAGTTTTTAACAAAACATCGATGCTAAAGAAACCGGTCTAAACCGACCTTACAATTTTTTTTAGATCATTAGGACAGTAAGGACCGGAAGTTTAAGAACGGTAGGTAAGGACATTGTAGAATCACTGTAGCTCCTTCCAGCGCTAGTATTAATGGCAGTAGTTAAGCTCACCAGATTCTTTAATAATACAATTTGGCATTTATATCCGTTTTACATTTTTTATGTTTTTTATTAAATAATACTTAATAAAATTTATTTTGAATTAAATTTATTCATACTAGTGAAACATTTAAAAAGGAAATTTGTACCTTTAATAATTAAAAAAGCAACTAAGGCCGAGATTTAACTGAAAGATAACGTGAACTATTCGCCTGCGAATGAGTGGAAGTTTGTAGATATTGTGCGTTTTCTAAATGGTTGGTTGGTTGGTATACATATATTTTCAGGCTTGTGTGCTTGGTCAGAGTCCCGCTTATAAGTGTTCATCAAGTGAGACAGATACAACACACACACATACTTGACAGATGCTGCCATCTATAGTGCGCCCCCTCCACAATTTAGACACGTCCCTGAAGGGGAGGGAAATAGTCTCAAGGAACCTGTACCCGTGGGAAACTGCGCAATGACCACCCACAGGACTTTCGGACCCAACAGATTTAACGAGCACGTACTATTCTCGGTGGGTTTTCAGCGACCATGACTCGATCGTGGGACCTTCCGATCCGGAGATTGAGATTCTGACCACAGGGTGCCCCACAGCCCTTTCTAATTGAACTTAAACAAATCCTTCGTGTGCGAATGATGTCGCACTACGATTGGTCCCGGACCATTCACGCTGTTTTCCTTTTTGTGCTGAAACTATTTCCAGTTTAATAAAAATGATTTTTTTTACTTCTTGTACTCCATTGAAACATATTTATAGAAAAAAAAATTTTCAATTACCAAGCAAAAATTAACCTTTAACTTGGGTAACTGTAAGGAAAGCAATAAAGTGCCTCAGCTTATTTTACTGATTTTTTTTTTAAACTTCTAAGCTAATTGATAAAGCATAGCAAAAAATGCGGCTACTGACTGAAATGCGAGTTTTCTGCAGTACACTTTTCATGATGGAAGAATCACTGTAGCTCCTTCCTGTGCCTCTTCTTCCCCACTTAAGCAATGAGGTCGGTGAATGTACCAAAACCAAGGGACAATGTTAGGAGAACAGAAATGCATATTATAAATATTGAAATCCCATATTTTATGGAAGGAATTTGTTTAAGATATAGTATTAGTTCAATTTAAAATCCAAATGAATGTAATTTTTAGCTCAAAAATGTGTAAGTTTGAGCCCTAAACTAAAAAATTGACATTAGAGACATACGAAAGCAAGGAATTTTCTGCATTGTTTGTGTTCTAAAAATTTTTTGGAATTTCTTTGCTTCAAAATTCCGTTTTGCAATTATATAAGGACCATTCTTTTAGTATAAGAAGAAAAAAATGGTAAAGGAATATTATTTTTTTAAAGTTATGTCCTAGGGACATAACATTAAAAATTATGGTAGAATTGCCCATATAAGCTTTCATCTATTTCCAGTTTTAATAACAATTTCTCAGAACTTATAATAAACATTCCATTGATAAGTTTGGTGAGACCCGAAGTTATTCGGGCTCATTCGGCCTTTAAAATGCTCCAGAATCACTAGAACTACACGTGTTGGTGTATTATGCTTTGACTGATTTGAAGTAAACATAACTATATATATTTTTTTTTCCAATTTTGCAGGTTCTGACGGCTTAGAAAGCTTTCAACAATGTTTTGATAAATTAGCCGAAATTGTAAGAACCACTTTATTTATAAATTCAATATATTTCTTTTACCAAGTGTAAACCAATAAATTTAATTTTACAGATAAGTACTCCATTTCACTTTTCTGTAACTTCCAATTATAAACAAAAAAATATTAAATCCTTAATATTGTGTGCAAAATAAGAATTTAAAAATGTACATATTAGGAACAAATAACATTCTTAGAATACAATATTTAGATTTTTCATTCAGTTAACAATTTTAAGATTTTTTAAATAAAGTATTTACCAAGAATGGTTTTTATGTTAAGATGCGTTTACCCTTTTTTTTATTGCAAAGTCGAAATGGAATTATTAAATGTAATGTAAAAAAATCGTTAAATTTTTCATTATTAATTTATAAAAACAAAAATGCAAATGTTAATAACTTTGTAAGAAATTTCAAACTAGCCGAGCCGTGCATGACTTTTTGCTTTTCAAGTGTACAGCTATGTGCATTTTTTTTTTAAGTTTAAGTAACGCTTTGTTTATTAAAATGTTGAAAAATCAGCAAGTTAAATTTATGAAATATTTACGTACGAGTTATCGTTTGATTGAAAAATCACTAATTTAAATTAATTATTTATCTGCGTAAGTGTTACCCTCCTATTAAAAAATCAGATAATTAAATTCAATATTTATCGACTTAAATTATTAACATTCGATTTAAAAGTTGCGAAATTAAACTCATTACTTATATACTTAAGTAATTACCTTTCGATTTATATGTTTGTCTAGAATAATATATTCTAGATCAAATTATCCAGTGTTGAAATTTAAAATGTTCTATCTTCAGAGCCAGAAGTGGTTCTATGGAGAACTCAACAAATGTGAAGGATTGTTGGAACCAATCGCAGATGGAAGTCCCTTCGCAGACTGGGCCCCAAAGATTTGCTCCCTAGACGAGAAAGTCAAGGTACCTAAAAAATATTCATTATTGACAATAAAGTGTGCAAATAAAAGTGACCCGGCTTAGAAGAAGGGATAAGATTAATTAAAAACAGAGCCGGTCCACTGGCACAATGGTTAGTGTTCTTGCCTTTGGAGCTGCTGGGCTCGGGTTCGAATCCCGGTAAAGGCATGGATGCTTGTATTTGTCAATACATGTTGTTATTTGTCTATGCGTTTGTGGCGTCCTTCTTTGTGTGTCTCTTGTGACTGCCTCTTCTGGCGAGCGGGGTAATGGCTATATAGCCTACGCCCTTCCCTTCTAGAGGGCGCAATCACTGTCATTTGTCAGTTTTGTCAATTCAAAACAGATTTGCCATGCGAAGATATAGATTGCTTTAAAATTAAGCCCAAAGAGACGATTGGAAAATTATCGACCTGTAACTATGCAATATTCATCTGCGCACTGACCTCTTCAACACACACTTATTCCGCTCGCATAAAGATGACTTATGACTTATGACTTTCTTGGTGGGGGGCAAGTTCGCCGAACACTGCGACCTTAGGTTCGCATAAAGATAGGCGAGTACCCAAAATTTTAAAATGTTTACTATTTTTTTAATCTTTTCTAAATTTTTCATAGTGATTTCAAATATAATGAACAATGCTTTTCGGGCGATTTTTTTTTATTTAAATATAATTAATTTATTTTAAACGGTGTTTTTCAACTAAAAAAAGGGGTTTACGCTAACACCTTCTAGCATAAAAAGTTTTACATTAATTCACCTGAAATTTTTTACAGATGCTTTTTCAATATATATCTGTGCTATAAGCCTCTAACATCTGGTGTAAATATCTTAGTTTTTTTTTAATGTCCAAGTGTAAGTTAATCGAAAAAAATCTCTTTTTTTTAGTTTATTCATAACATTTTTTCTTAATAACTTCTTTTCTTGTAATTTGTATGTAACTCTAGAGGATCATTGCATATCAGTTCAAAACGAAGAATTTAACATATAATTAATGTTTATAGGAAGAAAATTCAATGTGGTAGACTTGTTAGCGTAAACCTCTTTCTTTAGTTGAAAAACACCTTTTAAAATAAATAAATTATATTCAAATTTTAAAAAAAAATGCCTAAATAGCATTGTTCATTATATTTGAATTCACTCTGCCAAATTTGGAAAAGAGTAAAGTAATAGTAAAAATTTTAGACTTTTGTGGAATTTTGGGTACTCGCCTACCTTAAGATCTGAACTCGCCAATAGCAGCTCTAGTCTAGTAACGAACCTACGAAAAAACAGAAATGCCAAGTGCCTCTCGGTGGCGCAATCGTTAGGATGCTAGCCTTTGAAGCTGCTGGGTTCGGTTCGAATACCGGTCAGGCATGGATGTTTGCGACCGTCAATAAATGTTGTTATTTGTCTATGTGTTTGTGTTGTCCTTTCTTTGTGTGTCTCTTGTGCTTGTAAAAACTCTTTCTGTGCCCTTTCCACTTGATGAAAGCTTATAAGAGGTTCTCTGAACAAGCACAGAAGCTGGATTATATGTACAGGGTGGTTATGAAATAACGCTCGCTATTAGGAGTGGTCTGAATCTTGAATGAATAATCCAAATGCATCTAAAATTGAGACACTTACTAATCAAGAAGGGGAAAAAGAATGGAATCATAAAAATGACAGAATCATAAAAAAGAATAATCATAAAAAACAAACTCGTCTCCTGGATTCTAAATTACGAGGCGTCGTCAATTATGGCCAATTACGGCCAACACAAGAAATTACTCAACGTAATTTAGAACCCTGGTCAAGAGACGAGTTTCTTTTTTTTTTCCGAAAAAGAATGGAATCACAAAAAACAAACTCGTCTCTTGACCAAGGTTCTAAACTACATAGATTTTTTTTAAGCACATCAAATCTGCAATCGTAGAGAAACTTCTCCAAATACATATATTTTCAGGCTTGTGTGCATGCTCAGAGAGCCGCTTATAAATCTTCGTCAAGTAAGACAGTCACAACACACACACTCACACTCACATGCACACAAATACGTGACAGATGCTGCCATCTATCACGCGCCACCTCCACAATTTAGACATGTCCCTGAAGGGGAGGGAAATAGTCTCCAGGAAACTGTACCCGTGGGAAACTGTGCAATGACCGCCCACAGAACTTTAGGACCCAACAGATTTAACGAGCACGTACTCCGCATATACTCGGTGAGTTCTCAGCGATCAGGATTAGATCGCGGGACCTTCCGATTCGTAGATCACGACGCTGACCACGGGGCGCCTCACAACCCTCTCCTAGGTAGCAATTGCTTACAAGGAAGCCATTTAGAGAAAGAGACAGCTTATGCAGCAAGAACGGGGAGACATTTTAACTACTTCAACTTCTTTAAATAGACTACACATCAAAAATGTAAGAATTGAAAAGAAATCTGCAAAAATTTATACAGGGAAACCGAGACGAAATGAAACCATTGGATACAAAAAAAAAAAAAAAAATATTGATTTAAAATAGTTTTGACAATGGGGAACTTAACTAACTTTTTTTAATGGGCTAAAAATGTTTTTATGCCAAAAATATTAGACCAGTATTTTTTTCTTTTTTTTCAAATACCCCTTAAAAAGCCGAAAGATGATTTTAAAAATTACGATGAAAAATCACTCCTGAAAACGCTTTCTGGCTGTCACGTGGTATCTGTGATGTCACTATGAACTATAAACAAACTTTGAAACACCACATTGGAATCGAATTTAGGCAAATTTGAAACAAACTCTTCTGTAAAACAGCCCTACATTTTCTCAATATTTATTATTTCAATAATAATTAGATTAAATCAAGTTTAATCAGAAAACAAAAACCATCACGCCGGTTTGTTTATAGTTCATAGTGACGTCAGCCAAACCAACGTGTTTGTGATCATGAATGATGCCTTTTAAAACGATTTTTCAATGATTTAAAGATTTATTTTGCAAAAATTATATATGCATTTGTTATTTTTTACAACTGAAATAACATTGGATTATATTTTAGCGATACAGTCAAGTACCCTATTTCAATTCACTGCAAATAAGTTAGTAGGTCAAGGTCAAGTTTCTGGAGATAAACCAAGAAGTTGTTTCTTGGTATTCTTTCACAAATATAAGAAGACTAATTCAGTTCAAAATTTTTCTAGAGAAAAATAAACTTCCTATTTAATTTTCTCTTAAAGAGATGATGTTTCAGAGGGAAATGCTAGTCAATATGCAACAGTCCTCCGCAACCCAGGATTGATTCTCGGAGGACTGGATTAGTGTTTTATGAAGATTTATATAATTTTACCTGATTATTTTCTAAACAAAAGGAGGAGCTGGGGAGCCCAGTCGGTTAAGCACTCACTTAGTATGCGGAAGGTCCCAGGTTCGGGTCCGGGCATCGCCAAAATAGCTGCCGACCTATAAACGGCCCGTGCAGCCAAAAATGTCCGACGAATAATACCCCGTGTAAGGGAGAGTGCACGTTTTATATCCTTCAAAGTCCTAACGCTGCGTAGATGTCGCCCTTAACGGTTGTGTTGGGTTGTCTATTCAGGTATTGGCTCGTCACCTGACTGTGGTTCTAAAATACGATGCCCGTCGCCAATAGCCCTCGTATAGCTCTAGTGCGACGATAATTCAAACCTGACCTAAACAAAAGGTTAAAAAATTGAGTAATTGAAGCTGCTTTTAAAGCACGACTCGTACCCCACAACTGACCTATTTTATCTCATTGGGTCAAATAAGTCATTGAAAGCACTTTTTCAAACACTTGTATCAATATCAATAATTCGCTTATTCTGGGGAATTTCATTATAAATGTTATTATAAGAAATATTCATTAAAAAATCGTAAATATTTCTACACGGGTAAAATTGATAGTTTTATTGCTCTGGTTGAGTGTGAATGCTAAACATGCTTTTTTTACTTATTTTACCACCCCACCTGACCCTACACGAACTCCTTTTACCGTTATAACCCGGAATCAGCTAAAACTAGAACTAACTGGTGAGAACTAGTTTTAACCGAAGTCATTGATGAAAACTAGTTTCCTCCATCTAAAACTAGATCTCACTAGTAAATACCGGATTTGACCAATTTCATTTATTAAAACTAGTAGCAATTAGCCAAAACTAGAATTATCGAACATGTTTCAGATAAAACTAGAATTTACTGCAAATGCTTGACTTTTTATTCATTATGAACGTTAATTTTATAATCTTATTACGACAATGGAGTCGTTAAAAAACTCGATGTACGATTCTTAATGCAGTGTCTTCTAATTTCCAAACGCTTTCATTGCATTTCAGCCCAATAATTAACACAAAGTAATCCAAACCTATTACCCTAAATCGTGCTATTTTCCGTTAATTCTAGTTGTGTTATAGTTAAAACTAGATTAAACCAATATATTTCTTCAAAACTAGTATTATCTGGCAATAACTGGTTTTAGCTAGTGGAAACTAGTTTTAACGAATGACATTAGATAAAACTAGTTTTCCCTAGTTCATTCTAGTTTTAGCTGATTTCGGGTTTTAACGGTTTCGGGTTTTAACGTATTTTAAATCTTCCAAAAAAAAATATTTGGGTTTAATTTCCTTAGAAGCATTTCAACTTTGAAACACATTTTGTATATTTCAGAAAGCCTGTAACAAACATATGACTCAACAAATTACCGACGAATCGGTAAGTAAATTTCAACAGTTATTAAAGCATATTTATATGATGTTCTTTGTAGTTTATGTATGAAAGTTTTATTTTTTAATTAGACAGACTGGTATAGTTGAAATTTTTAATTTTTCAGAAAATTTTAGAATTTGATATACGTTAACCTATTGGATACGGATACATTGAATTGTGTAAAAAAGTTCAATGTCAATTTTTATTTGTACCATAAATGACCATTTATGAAATTAGTAGGAAAAAAAGCTTTAGTTTTGCAGACCCAAAGAAATTCGCAGACCTAGGCATTTGGCAATATATTTCAAGCCTAATTTATTTTTGCACTTTTATTTCATTTTCATTTGTACTTTAAGCAATACTAAAATGGTTTAATATATTTTTATAAATTGTAAGTTATCCTTTTCTCTTTTTTTACTTGGTTCTAGGAAAAGGCTATATTAAAGGGAGAATACGGCGAGGACGTACAAGAAAAGGCAAATTCTGCTTATGTAAGTATCTTTCCTTTTGAATTTTATTAAAAATATGTTTTCAACAATAAAAAAGCTTCCAAGCATTGTTGACTCATGGCATAGTGTCAATCTGACAGAGATTATTAATGACAGTAGCTATAGCTCACCAGATTCTTTAATAATATACAATTTGGCATTTATATCCGTTTTATATTTTTTCATGTCTTTTATAGAATAATACTTGAAAAATTTATTTTGAATTCAGTTTTTTTAATCAGTTAAAATATTTTAAAAAGGAAATTTTTGAACCTTTTATAATTAAAAATGCAACTAAGGCCGAAATTTAATCGTAATGTAACGTGAACTGTTCGCCTGCGAATGGGTGGAGATTTGTAGATATTGTGCGTTTTCTTAATGGTTGGTTGGTATACATATATTTTCAGGCTTGTGTACTTGGTCAGAGACCCGCTTATAAGCGTTCATCAAGTGAGACAGACACAACACACACATACGTGGCAGATGCTGCCATCTATCGCGCGCCCCCTCCACAATTTAGACATGACCCTGAAGGGGAGGGAAATAGTCTCCAGGTACCTTTACCCGTGAGAAACTGCACAATGACTGCCCACAGGACTTTCGGACCCAACAGATTTAACGAGCACGTACTATACTCGGTGGGTTTTCAGCGACCAGGACTCGATCGCGGGACCTTCCGATCTGGAGATCGAGATTCTGACCACAGGGCGCCCCACAACAATTTCTAATTGAACTGAAACAAATCCTTTGAGTGCGAATGACGTCACACCACGATTGGTCTCAGACCATTCAAGCAATCTTGCGCGAACTGTTTGTTTACCATTTTTTACTCAATATCTGCAAAAATTATTGTTTTTGCAAGAAAAAAGGAAACCCTACCCGAAATTTATTAAAAGGATTTACATATTAAGAAATACTTATTAACTCATTAAGAATTTAAACTCTATGCAAATTATATAAAAAAAAAAGAGTTAGACTTTTTAATTTGAAACGAAATGAAAAGAGAGGATTTTGAGATATATGCATTTTAACATAGTGTCAACTATAGAAATGCACGGGTGGCCAACGAGAGGGACCCTCCATTATTTTGATACTGAAGAACCAACGCCAGCAGCCAAAAGTTTAGAAACACTGATTTAGATAGAAAAACAAACCTAAATCGAGTCCTCAACTTCTTTATATCTGTTTTTATCTTAAATTTGATGCTTTTTTATACTTCGCCCATACTTTTAAAAATGAAAGAAAAAAAACAGTTTTTAAAATGATGATGAATCACTGAATCGGGGAGAAATGCTTCATATTTTGGTAGGTTACGTTATAAACTGTAGAGAAAGAACCAAGCATTATTTAAAGATATGCAAATGTTTCATGGTAAAAAAAAAAAGATAACTCTAAATCGGTTAGTTGTAAACCGATTGATATTTGCCTTTCATTTTGTCCGCCAACTTCTATGTTTTTAGATGTCATTGGAAAAGACGTTGTTATAAATTTTAAAGAAACCATTGTAAGCTGTTGTTTTTTCCAGGCATGTCTGATTAATATATTTGATGCTTTTTGCTCTGAGGCCCCAGAAGAATGCGCCAAAAAGGTTTGAAGTAAGTGTTATAGCTAAATATATTATTTTTTTTTAATGTAAAGTTTTACAATTTATTTCCCGCCACCCTTATTTAAAACGCTTTAGGTATGGAAAACCGAAACCGGTTTTTCGGCCCTCAGTTTTGACCGAAAACCATTTTTTTTTTCATGAGGCCGATCGAAAGCGGAAACCAGTTTTCTGCAAGGAAAACCGTCTAAAAACCTGAAATCGTTTTTTCTCAAAAACAGCTTTCAGCTTTTTATAATTAGATTTTTTTTTAAAGTTTTAGTTTCCTACTTTGCGAACGACATACACTGCTCACAACAATTAGGGGAGCTAATGGTTTAAACTCTTTCAACCCCAAAGTTTACATTTGGAATCATGAGCTTGCGATTTTTTTCTCACTAAGTTGAGATTGCACTAATTTATCGTTAGATGGAAAAATCATGTGTTTTAAGGATGCAAATAATGTTTGTTTAAATCAAATGAAAATATGAAAACACGGTAAAATAAAATTCACATCCAAAAAAATTTTATGAAATAAATTGACCCTAAATTCTTCACTCTTGTATTCTCAGATGTTTAAAAATTGATTTTACCTCTTTTTTGCAAATAAAAATTTGAAAAAATTATTGTTATAATTTATTCTTAATTTTTAATTCCAATTTTCCCCCTTAAATTTTAGTTAGAAAAATTAATATTTTTCAACCTGTTTTTTACTATTTCATTCTGTATGAATAAGGAATCTATTTCACAAATTTTAGATTTTTAGAATGAAAAACAAAGCGCTGAAACTGAAAGGGTTAACAAAAGTAAGTAAAGTGCTCCTCTAATTGTTTTGAGCAGTGTAGATAGCAAATTGGAATAAGTATTATTTTTTTTATAAAAAAGAAATGGATATGAAATAACGCAAAGCATAATAAAAATACTCAAAACGATTGGAAAAACCGGAATAAGAAAAATAACATAACAGTTTTAAGTAATAGGAAAGTAACAATTAGGAAGAAACCTAGAGAACTTAGTTCCCAACAAAACACTTTAAAGATTTAAGGTATCCGATCACCTTTTTTCTGCAAAAATCGACTAAATATCAAGCTTTTTTTGCATTCTAATATAAAATAAATGTTTAGCTTTCTAAATCTGTTTCATTTTAGCTTCTAGTTTTTAATAGAACCGAAATTATAGCACTTCAAGGCTTTTTTTTTTTGCTTGTTTTTGCATTTTTTTCAAAACGCTTTATGTATTACGCAAAACATAAAAACTGAAGTTCTTTAATATCAATTACTGAAAAAATTTTACAATAGTTTTGTAAGTATGAAGAAGGTTTTGAACTAGAATCGTGTAAAACTATTAAGAATTGGATATTTCAAAACTATTTAGATGCTTGTTACGCCCTTGTTTCTACGTGCTCTCGATGTAATGCTACAAACTTTTGCCTATAAAAAAATGTGGGCACTGATATCTTAATGATTTTAGTTCATGACCTATATTAATGTTTGTTAAGCATATTTAAATTTAAACGATTAAAAAATTAAAATTTGTAAAGGTATCATGTTTTGTATAGCGTGATTTTTGAGGAATATTTTACTATAATTTTCCACAAGTACTGAAAACCAAAATTGTTTTGATTTACTTTCTCAAAACTATTTTTATATTCACAACTAATAATAAAATCGCTCAACGTCATAGTTGAAATAAAATTTTCATAAACTTGCTGTCAAAGGTGATAGGCAACCATAAAATTGACTGTGTAAATTATTTTTTTTATTCAAAAGTAAAGTTTAAAAATGAATTGATTTTATCAATTAATTGAAAAAAATAAAAAGCTTAAAAAAACATGGAAATGTTTTTTCCCCATTGAAACACCTGTTTTGTTGAAAACTGGATTTATAAAACCGGTTTCAAAGGTTCGGTAAGACTGAAAAACCTGTTTTTGAAACACCGGGTTTTTCTGAATAACCGCCGTCCTTACCGTTTGGTTGGCGGCGAGTGTAGTATTGTAGATTTCAAATACCAATAAAAACGTGATTACTATATAAGAATTCGATTATTTAGTAGAATAATTTAAACAAGCGCTTAGAACAGATTGCTTGACTAGTATTTGTTATTTAAACTTTAACTGTAAAATTTGAGAAGAGTAGTAACTTTGCAACTCATTGAAGCATTAAGATCTTTATAAGTGAATTCCCTAGCGTCTAAGTAAGAAAAATTCAAATAAAGCGCGTAAGTTCTTGTTTAAGTAAAATTTTAAACATCAAAGCAACACTACTTTCAGCCTAGCTATATAATCGAAAACAGTCTGCTTAGACTTTTTCTATAGGACTTTCTGACCCCCATATAAATATAAATCCACATTCAAATTTTTACAATTATTTGTTGTAAAGCGTTTGAGGATAATTGCCTCAACCACAAGACATTATTTTATATATACAAAAACGTATGAATTTTTTTTTATACTTTTTAACTTATTTATTTCTGATACAGTATCATATTTGTCATTTTGTAGGTTCAAGAAGAACAAGAAACTTATTGTAAAGAATGTCCTGGTTCTCAGATTTTCTATTGTTTATTGTACTAAAAAATAAATTTCACTTTACATTTAAAATAGCTTTAGTTTTACTTAATTTCTTCCTGTACTAATACAATTTAACATACTTCAAGTATAATGGCTACAAGAAATCATGATGCAAGAGCACTAAAAAACTGCTTCCAAAAATATTACACATGTCAGAGAGCGTTAGTGAAGAAAATGCTTGGTATAGGGTAGACTAACCAGTGATTGAACAAGTCCCAATGAATGAACAGTTGGTAAATACATTTTAAAAGTAAGGATTAAAAATCATTCCACTGGATGGATTGGCAACGCTGAATTCCTCTCATCTAGTAGGAAGCTATCTGACATCTGATTGGTTGTCCTGGTCACTCATTAAAATCCAATATGTTTATTGACTGGACATTTTTGTGTTCATTCACTGGTAAAAGTACTGTTCATTCACTTTGCTTTTGTACCACTTTTTATTTGGACCCCCAAAAGACCCAAAGCAATATAAAGCACCTTTTTTTTTGTAGAATTTACATATAATGACAGATGTGTTCACATTGTCATAAACCGACAAGCTATATTTTCTTTAAATGTATGAGTTTTCTTTAATGAAATTGTGCTTAAGCGTTCAGTCACTGGTTAGTCTACCCTATATCAAACTCACTTACATATACAGGGAAGCTGTTCGTAATGCCACGCTTTCCGTCCACTTATGAGTGTCGACTGTTCCGACGAATAAGAACTAAACCTGTTCGAAGACGACCAACCATACTTTTCAGATTTCCAACCAGTTTTTATTTCTTCATTTTTAAAACAGCCGACTTTTCGAACCAGACGAAAATAATGTGTTTCGGCAGTTAGGTAGCCACCTAAGCTGAGCTGTGGTTCGTTGCTGCACTGTTTAAGAGTTAGGTGCTGGATTGCATCGGAATCCTGGAACTTTCTAGCTGCCACCTCTATTTGGAACGTTGATTCACCACTTTTGCGGTGTACTTAAGTTATGGTTTTACTACAAAATTATTTAATTCACTCTCCTAATAGTTGTGGAAGCTGGAAAGTTCCAGGATTTCGATGAAATCGTGCACCAATTTTTTTAACAATGTATACACTTTCATTTTTTTATTAAGACACGGTATACACTGTGCAAATTTAGCGAATGCAGCACTGAATCAGAGGAATCCAAGCTGCTCAAAAACAGGTTTAACAAATATTGCTTATATTTAGCTTCCTATAAGCAATCGTTTTTAATCCTGTTTTTGAGCAGCTTGGATTCCTCTGAGTCAGTGCTGTATTTGTTAAATTTGCACAGTGTATACTGTGTCTTAAAAAAATGAAAGGATATGCATTGTTAAAAAAAAAATTGGTGCAAGATTTCATCTGAATCCTAGAACTTTCTCTTTATGCATATCACGCTTGAAGCACAAATGCTTCTATTTCTTATTTTAATATCAGCTTTAGTCTAAATGTACCATCCTTAATATTAATATGAAGGGCTCCGTTTTCCGTGACGGAATTCCCCAAATATTGTAAATTAAATCTTAGACGAATGCGTCATATTGTAGGCCTGAAGCCCGCAAAGTTTGCTTGCTTTTAAATAAATGAATTTGTGCAGTTAGAAATATTCATTTTAATGGATAACCGCTGAACTAATTAACTATGCACCGGAAGAGTAACGATTTCGAAATTAAGTATAGCTTAGAACACCATGTTAATCTATGCGGATACAACTACAAGATACTAAAGTAATGATTAATTACAATATACACTTAGCATATTGAACTTTTCAGCTCCCCTCCAATACTACACTGAAAAGAAATCGTAATACTCTTTTGACCTTGCTTTAACTAACATTTTTCTAAAATATAAGGAAACATTTATTAATTATATGTGTCCGATCAGTTAAGATACGTTTGCTTAATTTTCTAAAATAAAAAGCAGCCTCCCCCCCCCCCCCCCCCCCGCCTTCTTGTAAATCGAATATGTTCTTGATAATAGTAGGGAAATCATTTTTTTTTAAATAAAAATGTTTAAAAATTTATTCCAAATACTCTAAAGGGTTCGAATATGTTCTTGATAATAGTAGGAAAATCATTTTTTTTTAAATAAAAATGTTTAAAAATTTATTCCAAATACTCTAAAGGGTTCCTGAAAATTACATTCCCCACTCGTATATAGCTGCCAAATATCTTTAGAAAACTTATTTTTGTTTAAAGAGATTAGTTCAATCGTTGAATTCTATAGCACTTCTTTAAATCCATTTTTTTTTTGCTTTTTCTTACTAATTCATTTTGTCTGTAAAAGATTGCATCAATGTCTAATATCAATATTTCAAGTTTATTACTTTAACCATATTATTTAAGAAGAAGAAGATAGCGCGCATTATGTAAATTAGCCAGTTTCTGTTACTCACCTATAGAGTGGATTTCTTATACATATCTTGTTAAACTGTAATGAAGAATTACATTGTGTTTTTACTCATGCGTAAGTTTATTGACCAACCACAAATCCGACATTTTTAGCATAGTTAACACATGATTAACCTCTGCAGCATTCCGAAAAGCCTTGAAATGGGACAAATTACATGGTTGCTTGTATTGCATAAATGTTAAAATTAATTTTAGTTCAGATAACTTAATTTCTTTAAAAAAATAATTTTATTATTAAGATGTGATCCTAAAATCTTTTCTAAATCCATAAAGTACATTGTGTATAATTAAAAAAAAATCTTTATAACATTTTGAAATTTAAGGTTATTGTAAGTAAAACTGATGCACAAAAATACGGAAAAGCTAACAATCGGGAGGAACAGCCCGGCAGTGCATGAATAAGTTTACATAAGAAAATAAATATTGTATTCAACGAAGATTATTTTTGAGAAAATATCAGATACAGATTTCAAAAACACTTCAAGCGAAAATGTTTATTAAGCCTCAGTTACAGAACAAAGACACGCTATTAAAAAACGTTTTTAGAAGGAATCTGCGGGGAACATAAACAAGGAATTTATTCTTTTCTCTGTGAATTACAAAAAAAACTTGTTTTAAACTTATTCTAGTCGTCGTAGTAGATTTTTGCTTTCATGTAGGGTTTATCTTATTCTTGGAACTTAAAACAAACTTTAATTTTCTTGTTTTCGTCGGCGTTTTGTTTGAGATCATGTCCTATGGGAGTTAAATAAACATTATCATTTAAAAGATTGCGCTGGTGATCTGCTTTGTATATATTTTTATTAAAATGACATGTTTCATAGTGTAAAATATATTTTTAAATATATTAAGGTTTTTCACAATGGAATATATCAACAAAATTGTTGATTTTATATTCAAGCAATGAAAGCTCCAATTATTGAATCACATACACTTTTTTGAAGTAATCTAAAACAATTTCCGAAAGTTTCACAAATCACTGTACTTAAAAATTGTATTATTTTCTATTTAGAAAACAATATAAACTGTTCAAATTTGGCTTTCTAGAAAAGCATTCAGTTGTAATTTATTTATGCTTTGAAAAGCACTATTGGCTAAGATAAAACAAAGCAAGAACTGGTAAAATAGGTAAAGGTGATTATCACTAACGTAATATGTTCAAGCACACTTATGGCAAATGATTATGCCCTATTCTAATTATAAAGTGTCGATGATCGAACATTTTATCGTGAGAAAACTTATTGATATCAAATGGAAAGTATACATTTTTGAGCATTTTTCAAATCCCCTTTAGGCTGTACAAACCATTATTGTTATTTTTTTATTATTATTTTTAAAAAAAACTTTTTTTTGTGTATTAGAGAAGCCTCTATAAATTCCCCGAGACTGAGAACAAATTTACGCACCAATAAGATAATACTTGTTATTTAATTTTTCCAGAGATCAATCAATAATAATATTCAAATTTCAATTGTTCACAATGTTAATATTGACGACAATGTAAGCGTTGCAAGCGATAAAAATGTGTCAAATTTTTTAGTTTAAATTATAAGAAATAAAAACTTAAACCTAAAAATAAAGGAATATTCGTTTCTTTTACCTTACTTTATACAGCATAGAAGTATCATTTTCTTCAAACCTGGCAAAAAACAAATAAAAAGTATAAAATATAGGGAAATGTAAATAAAAAGTTTGAATTCCTTGAAAAGTATTTTCTAAGAAAAGGGAAAGAAGGAAACTTTTCTGCAAGTAACGGAGGAAAAATTGTACTAAAATATCTTGTATTGCATTGAAAAACGTTCTTTTGAGTTCAGTCGAGTACCTTTCTCAAAAGATGAAGTTTTGGACGTTACCGTTTATGGAAGATGAAATACCAGACTTTTTTTTTAAATCTTAAATCAATGGATTGAACGATGCTATAATAATGTTATTTTGTTTATAATAAAAAGTTAATTGCGATGAAATGTTTAAGAATGCTTAATGAGGATAAAATAATTATCCTATAAACATAAAATTCGTTTACTTTTATTCCATTAGATTTCTTTAAAATACTAATTAGTGTACGCTAGCTATAAATGTTTGGAAATGAGGAACATTTTTTTTTAAATTTGTTTCAGCAATTAGTAATGTTTTTTAAGAATGCGTTGATGCAAGCAGGTTACAATTTACAACGAAAATAGTTTTAATTACATTCAAATTTAGAAAAAGTAGGATTTTATTATTCAATGAATAAACATTAATGAAAAATATCTATTAAAATGGTTTTCAAGACCTGACAATTTTTTTAAATTTTTTTATGAAAAATGCTTCTCTGCTAGAACTGAATTTTCAATTTATAAAAAAAAAAATATCGCTGTTTAAGAAGCTTAAGAAAACTTCTAAAAATGTGGCCAAATCATTAACTAAATGAGAAGAGTTGCGACGTATGTAAAATGTATCGCTAGTATTTTGTTAGAATCACTTGTCATGCTATCATTAGCCATGACTGAAAAACGAAAAAAAAGGACTATCTATAACTTATGAAAAATAACTTATACATACAATATACTCCCAATTCACGTGAGTTTTTATAAACCACTTGGTGTAGTATTTTAATGTTTTTCAGACGAATATTTTTGACAATTTTTTAATTTTATTTTCTCTACTAACAGTTTCATCTTTGATAGATACCTAATTTTTGTATAGTTTTTTTTAATAATTTAAAGAAAGAAAGGCAGTTGTAACAATTCGCTGCTAAGATTGTTTTGATAGACCTATTTACACAATTTTTATTCTTTATAACCCATACCTTCAACCTTGCAAACTATTATATAAGCTCTTTTATAATATATAGATAATTTCCATGAAAATAAAATTCGGTTAAACTCAAATTATTCACCTGTGACACATACATAGATTAGACCTACAAGTAAATTGCTATTGTTTTGTATTTATTAAAACAGCTGCAATGATCTGCTTAAAAGTAGCAAACCTTTTTGCCGAAATAGGGAGTCATATTTATTCATTTCAAAACTTTCGTTTTATACCATTATATTGTTGGTAACATTGCGAAAAAATCACCAAATGATCAAAAGCACGTGACTGGGGATCAAGTAACTCGTGGTCATGAGAGGACGCTTTTAGATTCACCAATGAGCATTCCATTCTATTAGATTACCTGGTTAGGTTAGGTTTGAATTATGGTCGCACTAGAGCTACACGAGGGCTATTGGCGACGGGCGTCGTATTTTAGAGCCACAGTCAGGTGAAGATGTACCTGGTTTTTGAGCACTAAATTACGAGTTTATCTTAAAATAGAACTTTTTAAGCATAGCGAGTTCATAATTCGTAAATTGAGTATAATCTACACATTTGACGAGGTTATACTGCAAGAACGTGCTAAGTGACGTTTTTGAAAATATTGAGATTTTTGTGCCAATGAATATATTACTAATTTCTTTATCGATAACATGCTCCACTTTTTTTCATAAACTTTAAGTTAAGTATATTTTTTACATTTTACAAGTACATTTTTCAACAGATCTGATTGCAAACGAAAATATTTAAAGCTCATTTTCTCGTTTTAAACTTTTTTGTCACTTAGTACGTTCTCCCACTATGCTCTTCATTTGTAGCAAGTGCCGACGTAATTGGGTGCATAATTTTAGTGTTTATAAGTTATGAACAAAAAACTTTCCTATTATAAAAGATATTCAACATATAGTATATGATAAGTTTATGATAAGAACTAAGAGGGTCATATTTTAAAAAGTTACGCTTTGTCATAAATCAAGTTTTTCAAGTATATTTCCCAAACTAAACAATGAAAGGCGTACACGTTAAGTAAATAAAATAACTCTACGATCGAAAAACACGAACTAGATTTTAAGGGTTTAGCAATAAAGTAGGCAATGTCCAAGAAAAGACCAAAATGTCACGCCCAATGTTTTGATTGACTGAAAAGCAACGATAAAATATTGAAAACGATAAAAACATATCGCTATTTTACTTTTTTATTGAGTATGAATAAAGTCCGTTAGCTTTTTGCTTTTACTACCGAACACAGTAAAAAAAGTGGTATTATTTTCTTGAGTTTCCATTCCATGGCAAAAGAATCATTTTTCCTTGTAGATGTGTTGAAAGCAATTCATGACCTAAAGAGGCTGGTGAGTAAGTAATGGAGAGAAATTTAGATTGAAGCATGCAATTTCAATAAAGTTATAATATGCTACATAAGTTTAACCAGTTATAATCGTATCTCTAATCATTTATTACTATTATATTTGGTTTCCATATCCTAAAAAATGCATATCTATAAATAAAAATTTAAATTGTTGGTTTGTTAAAACTAACTGACCCGGAAAACCGGTACTCAAAAGAAAAAAAAAGAGGAATTGACTTTGCCATATCTTATATGTTAATTTTATTTAAATAGAATGTATGGGGGGGGGGGGCTTATGCATAAATAATATTTTGTTTACTTAATATTAGTATTCTTTTATGTTTCAAATTTAACTTTGGATTCAATAAATCTATCAATTAGAAATAAGTAAACATTTTGAAGAATATAAACAATGAACTTATTTATCTTTAAAATTTCAAAGGAAATGTTTTGAATTCAAAAAGAAAAGTTTTAAAATTTAATCAAAGATGTAACTTTTAAAAAAAATTATGACAAATTACGTCACATATGAAACCTCAATGTGTCCCACACGACAAAAAAAATTTGGAATTTTGAATAGTGAATTTCCATTTTAAGCATGTAATTAGAAAAGTGTAAGATACGATCTAATGATCCAAACAAATTATGGTAATTTTATGAAAATTTTGTAAACTTGCTCCTAAAATTCCCTTTTGGATAAATAACAGAAGCACTCTAATTATTTTTCTCACCTGGAGCACAAAGGATCAAGAGAAAAAATTCTCATTTACACTTTGCTTATTACATTGTGCTGTGGGATGTTTATACTGCATATTATTCTACACTTCATGCTTTTTTATAAGTTTTTTTTAATCTAATTTTGTGGTTTCGTTGGTCTAATATATTTCTTTTGATTTTCTTCATTGAGATTTTTGAATACTTAAAAGTTTAAAATATGAGTACTATGGGAATTTGATTATTAAGAATTGCGATTTCCATTTTGCTAAAAAAAATGGTGCTGACTATGAAATTAATTATCATTTCAAACTATTATAATATTTAAAGTATTAAGTTATGTAAATGATATATCATAAGTAAGACCAAATTTTTCACATTTAACAATTATTTTACCAATAAAATAATTTTACTAATCACGGTGAATATGATTCTAAAATAAACATAACTTTAATGACTGTTACATACATACTTTATTATGACTGTTTACATCATGTAGTAATAGGGCCATTTAGCATTTTTCAAAAAACAAATTAAATGTGTTAGGAAGAAATAGTTAACTAAATGTGTAATCTGTTACAAGCATTTACTTATTATTTCTCTGAATAATGAATATAATTTACTAAATTCAAGAAATTTTCAGTTAAACGCTTTGAGTCTCATCACTAAAAACACTAAGTGACCTGGACACATATCATTTTTCAGCTGTCAAACACTTTATAATTGGTCTGATATTCTTCTATGCACAATACACATTGCTGAAGTGATTCAGAAAAATCACTACTAAAAGAAGTGACTTCCTAGCACACAGCGTTCAGCCACGATTCATTTCTTCCAATCGCATTCAAAATATACCAAAACATTGCTCAGTTCTCAATAAGGCTTCAAATTCAGAAGTTCTTAGCATTAGTTGGTTGGTTGACATATATTTTCAGGCTTGTGTGCTTGGTCAGAGACCCACTTACAAACCTTCGTCAAGTAAGGCAGACACAACACACACATACATGAAAGATACTGCCAATTATCGCGCACCACAGGACTTTCGGGACCCAACAGATTTAACGAGCACGTACTCCGCATATACTCTACAAACACAAACATCCATGCCTTATTGGGATTCGAACCCAGACGCAGAAGCTTCAAAGGCTAACGCCTTAACCATTGCGCCGTACTTTATTGTTTGAAAAAGAAAAAAAAAATAGTAAAACAAGTCTGAATACTTCATTGACTTTTCAGTAAAATCATTCTTTTTGAATTTCTTTAAATATTAAGTCCTAAACAAATCACTTTAGTTTGCACAATACAATCAAGTGAAATTGTATAGGTATCGATTGCCATGTGTTTGACAGCTAATTACAAAATGTTAAGTTTAACACCACAAAAAAACTTTCTCTCTTCATTGTATGTTTTAAAATGAAGGCACCTAAGTTCACCTACGTGTACATAACAGCTCTTTGAACCAACAATTCAAAGACGCCTTAAGCAGGAACAATGGATTTCATTAAAAGTTATGAAAAGTTTATCAACATGAAAAACCGTTTATAACGTGAATGACCTTTGTAGGCTCTGAAATTGACGTAAAAAGCATTTTTGTATGAAGAAACTTTGTGTGTAAACATTTGGACAGATATTTTTAACACTTTGATGGAATAGACAATGCCTTTTCATCCAAGAAATTTCATTTTTTAAAAAATAAGGTTTTTGAAAACAGTTTTCTTTAAATTTTTGTATTTAAAATAAAATTGCAAAATATATAAAGACCCAAACAAAGGCCCAAAAATAACTTAAACATTTCATTGACCTGTTCTAACTATTTTATTAGTCTAACCAAAATAAGGATGTCGAATGCAACCACCTTTATACTAGTCAGATTTTACTTTCTTTTCAAGAACCTTTCAAAATGTACGAGTGGAACAACCACGCCTACAGTGACGCTTTTCTTACTTCAAACGTTGTCTTGTACAACACAAACCAATTATCCGACTGCTAGACTGCTAATTCTGGTAAACTAGAAAAGACACGCCTACAGTGACTCCAGGCTTACTTTAAGGGGTCATAGGAGTCTTAAAAATTTGCAAAGAAGGTATTACAGAGCGTAGTTTGATCTTTCATGTAATTTTTTAACGACTCAATATATAAGTATAATTGTTTTATATGTAATTCTACAAGATTTATTTATTATGAAAGAAATTTTAAAATTTATGAAACTTTAGCCAAACTAAAATAAATGATATTAAACATAAAGCTATTTGAACACATTGGTATTAGGCTTGCGCGGCAAATTTTGAGGTCAAAATTGAACAAATGACCAAGAAAATGACTTTATATTGTACAAATATGTACAAACTAGGACTTATACCTAAATTCTAAGCTCAATTTTAATTAGAAATTATTTTAAGAACTTTTTTCTAAAAAAATTAATATTTTTTTTTAATTTTGATTTTAATTAATTTATTTTGATTTTAATTAATTAATTTTTATTTTTGATAATTAACGGAAAATTTTTCAAAAAAAATAATTTCTAATTAAAATTGAGATGAGAATTTAGGTATAAGTCTTTGTTTGTACATATATGTACAGCTGTGGAAATAAAAAAGTACCCACTTGAGGTTATTTCCTCCGTTATTCATCCTAAAGAATCGGACCTTTTTGGCATTGTGAACAATTAACATTCTGAGTTAATTGCATGACACAAAATTTGCATAAGGGGCCATCTTCATATTAAAAATGTTACTAACTTTAAAATTTCCAATAGCAACACCCCTTTTTGAAGCCATATTTCAAATCTCTGACCTATGTTGATATGAAATGCCAAATTTTGTTAGTTTTTAAGCATTATTAGAGGAGTTAGAGACGTGCAAAGTTTAGGTCCCATAATGTTAAATGAGTTGCACATAAAAAACTATCCCAATCTATAAATAATTAAGATAATGAAACGAATTTTTTACTGAAAATAAATTATAATGACCCAAACAAAATGCATTCAATATTGGGGTATTTAAAACAATTTTTATATTTTTAAATAATTATTATATTAATTTTTAAAAAATATATGAATAGAAACCCCTTAATATTTTTAAAGAAATAAATTTAAGACAGGAAGTTTAAGCGAAATCCCAATTTTTAAAAAAAATTATTCATAATTTGCGGAGTAAATCACAAAATACTTTTTAATTACCCTTTGGGGGACTGTGTATAAGATTACGTGTGTAATTGATAAATAAAGACGGCCTTGCATGCATGCTTGCTTGTCATTTTAGAGATGGTCCCCAAAAAGACCACAAGTGATTCGATTGAATAACTCGTCAAATATTCATCCAAATGTAACAAAAACTTAGATTTAAGGGTTTTCAATAGTGCTTAACATTTCTAAGCTATTAAAATTGGGTGTTGCTATTGGAAATTTCAAAGTTCGTACTATTTTTAATATGAAGACGGCCCCTTATGCAAATTTTGTATCGTGCAATTAACTCTGAATGTTAATTGTACACAATCTCAAAAAGGTCCGATTCTATAGGGTGACTAACGGATGAAATAACCTCAAGTGGGTACTTTTTTATTTCCACAGCTGTACAATATAAAGTCATTTTCTAGGTCATTTTTTCAATATTGACCTCAAAATTTACCGCGCAAGCTTAATTCAAATGTGTTCAAATAGCTTTATGTTTAGTATCATTTATTTTAGTTTTAGCTAAAGTTTCATAAATTTTACAAAATTTTTATATTAAATAAATCTTATAGAATTTCATATAAAAAAATTGCACTTATATATTGAGTAGCTAAAAAATTACATGAAAGATCAAACTATACTTTGTAGTTTCTTCTTTGCACATTTTTAAGACTCCTATGACCCCTTAAGCTTTGTCTTCTGTCTAACAAACAAACAACTCTTCCCGCCCTGTACGAAACGTCTATTGTATTGCCTAGAAGTCGAATTTCGAAATAAGATTGTAGAAGTTTTCCTGTAATTATTGCAGTTTGCATAGCAGAGTAATGTTTTACTATCCAGTGCGGATATTTTCATTGTCCTTCTTAGGAATCTAAATTTGAGTTCGGCACTTTTAAATGTTCTAAGTGAATTATTTTTTTTTCTAACAAACAAGGAATGACATATTACCATAAATAAACTAATTTGTTTCTTTAGAAATGCGTTGCTGGGTTAGAATTCACGTCCCCCATTTACTTAATAATAGTTATCGACTCACTTAGGCATTGACAACATTAACAGTTTAAAAACTGTTTTTATCTCACATAATCCTTAATGTCATTACTAATAAGACGCTTCGATCTTACTTTGAATGTAAATTACTTTGGACCTTTGGGGACTCAACACCGATTTTATTTAACATAAGTAATCAATCTTCACAATGTTTTCTCTTTTCCTAATTGTATTACACAAAAAACGCTTTTAAGGGAAAATCAAATTTTTCTGTACTTAGAACAGCAGCGGTATAAGTAAGAGATTTTAAGCCTTACTTTAAAAATTGTTTTCAAACACATTTTGATGAATTTCATTTAGCATATCTTTACTGTTGATATCCACAAAAACTCTTAACTCACGAGGTATTAGCAAATGGATATAGCAATTATGTTTCCTTGTACAAAGTTTAAACACATATTTTTACTAATTATAGTGTGTTAGAAACACTTAAAAAAAACGTTTATGTTCTTTTAATTTTAAATTTAGTAAAATCATAACATTTAAAACCACAAATTGTGTTTTTGCAATGAAAAGGGAAAAACTCTTGCACACGGATATACAGGGTGGTTATAAAATAACGCTCGCTATTTGGAGTGGTCTGTAGCTTGAATGAATAATCTAAATGCATCAAAATTTGAGGAACTTACTAATCAAGAAGGAAGAAAAAGAATGGAATCATAAAAAAGATGGAATCATAAAAAATAGTGATAAGGAAGAATAATCACAAAAACAAACTCGTCTCTTGACCATCAGGGTTCTAAATTACGAGGCGCTGTCAATTATGGCCAATTTCGGCCAACACAGCTAATTTCGCCTCGTAATTTTGAACCCCGGTCAAATGACGAGGGTTTTTTTAATTGAAAAAAAAAACACTTATCACAGAAATATATAAAATATCAATTACAGTTCATTCTGACTTCCCTTACGAACCCTTGCGATATTCGCAATGGCGTTAGCACAAAGTATGTAATATGCAATGACTTATTTGAAATTATGCGATGTTTAGAGTGACGTATGCGTTCTATAAATATCATAGAATAGTTGGTTGGAAGGGGTCCGGGTGGCCTAATGGTTCGAATGGGTGGCCTAATGGCGGGGTCGATTCCATACTCTTCCGGTTATGCTTTTTTTAGGGGCTTTGAAAAAAAATTTAGGAAGAAATATTAAACTTTAAACATTTTTGGTAGGCCTACTTTCCTCGTAAGTTACAATTGATGCAGGTACGTTGCCATAGAAAACCATTTAAGGCAAAACCGAAAACTTCTGTATGGCTAAGCCCCAATCTGTACCTCGTTTTAATATAATGAAATAACCTTACATTCTATCACTTAACCAAGCATTGTTAACAACCATAAAAGAGCTTAAGAGAAGTTTAATATTAATTTACATTTATTCTAATAGTACTGGACGAAAATTATAAGAAAGCGACCACTAACACTCATACACATAGCGAAACGATCGATATCTATACTGTAAATGTACGCGATCTGCCTCTAGACTATAGCACTGGACGGGATCGTCTAGCTTGAAATATAAGCCAACAAAATGGGTGTACGGTTTATCCCCGCTCTCCCTTATGTCATGGACCGACGTCCAGACAACGTCATAATAAGTTTGCGTTGGTTGCCCAATCAGGTTTCGGCTTGGTCACTTAATAACGGTTCTAATGTCCTCGGTCAGTCATCAGTGCCGATAGCAATATCGTATAGCTCAAGCAACTGTAATCCAACCAATTTAAGAGATAGGGTAGGGTACATACATATTCGGGGTTGTATGCTTGATCAGAGACCAACCAAGAGATACCTTAATGTAATGTAATCGATTCCAGCTGCCTATTTCTAGCCTCCTTTGGGAGCTTTAACACAGCCAATAACGCCTCGTAATTTTGAACCCTGGTAAAGTTACGAGGTCGACACCTGAGCGGGCACAAAACGGAACTTCGAGCGACATCGTACGCTGACGCCGTCGGGACTTTGGACTCCACAGATTTAACGAGCACGTCTGTCCCAGTGTACTCGAGCCCATCCGTCACGAGTTGGATTTTTCTATCTTTCCCATTACAGATATCCAATTTACAGGATGACTGGGCAGTAGGTGGGATTCGAACCCCCGCACTCCTGAGGTGAATGCCTTACCCCTCGGCCACGGACAGGCCAAGAGATTGATGGTTAATTGCTTGATATACATATATTGTCAGACTTGTGTGCTTGCTCAGAGAGCCGCTTATAAACCTTCGTCCAGTAAGACAGTCACAACACACACTCACACTCACATGTACACATATACGTGACAGATACCGCCATCTATCACGCGCCATCTCCACAATTTAGACATGTCCCTGAAGAGAAGGGAAATAGTTTCTAGGAACCTGTACCCGTGGGAAACTGCGCAATGACCGCCCACAGGACTTTCGGACCCAACAGATTTAACGAGCACGTACTCCGCATATACTCGGTGAGTTTTCAGCGACCAGATTTCGATAGCGGGACCTTCCGATCCGTAAATCGATACACTGACCACAGGGCGCCTCACAGTCCACCAAGAGATACCTTGTTTCTGGATTGGTTTACATATATTTTTAGGCTTGTGTGCTTGGTCGCAAGGACCCGCTTATAAACCATCGTCAAGTAGGACAACACAAGACACACACAAACACATATGACTGATGTTGCCATCTGTCGACAGATGGCAACATCTGTCGCCACCTCCACAATTTAGACATGTCCCTGAAGGGGAGGACTCTTATCCTTGTTTCTTTAAGGGGTCTAAGGAGTCTTAAAAATGTGCAAAGAAGGAACTACAAAGTATAGTTTGATCTGTCATGTAATTTTTTAACTACTGAATATACAAGTATAATTTTTTTATATGTAATTCTACAAGATTTATTTATTATAAAACAAATTTTAAAATTTATGAAACTTTAGCCAAAACTAAAATAAATGATATTAAACATAAAGCTATTTTAACAAATTGTGATTAGGCTTGCGCGGCAAATTTTTAGGTCAAAATTGAAAAAATGACCAAGAAAATGACTTTATATTGTACAAATATGTACAAACTAGGACTTATACCTAAATTCTCAGCTCAATTTTAATTAGAAATTATTTTAAGAACTTTTTTCTATAAAAATTAATAATTTTTTTTAAATTTTGATTTTAAATTTATTTTTAACTAATTTCTAATTAAAATTAAGCTGAGAATTTAGGTATAAGTCCTAGTTTGTACATATTTGTACAATATAAAGTCATTTTCTTGGTCATTTTTTCAATTTTGACCTCAAAATTTGCCGCGCAAGCCTAATCACAATGTGTTAAAATAGCTTTATGTTTAATATCATTTATTTTATATTTTGGCTAAAGTTTCATAAATTTAAAATTTGTTTTATAATAAATAAATCTTGTAGAATTACATGTAAAAAAATTATACTTGTATATTGAGTAGTTAAAAAATTACATGACAGATCAAACTATACTTTGTAGTTCCTTCATTGCACATTTTTAAGACTCCTTAGACCCCTTAATTTAGTAATTTTATGGTTTCCTTTTGTCTATTTCTAGCCTCTTTTAGGAGCTTTCACACAGCCAATTAAGCCTAATAATTTTGATCCCAGGTCAAGTGACGATGACGCACTTAAGCGAGCACCCAACTGAACTGCTTTCTTAATAATACTGAGTCGAATAACGCTGTATTTGTTTACATGAGCACGACGTACACGTTTACATGAGCCATCGAATCCATGGATTGAAGAGCAAACTCAGTAATTTTTCTCTCTTGGGGATTTTCTCCCAGGCCGAATAAAAATTGCTGGGTTCATGGGGGGGGGTTCATAAACCCTCCAATGAAGGAGGGTTTGATGTCTAATACCATGGATTCGACCACAGACTATTGTTTGTTTAATAAATCCAAATCTGGCTCGACCCCTTCTTCCCCTAATAGCGATTTTGACATTACATGGATACGATGGCTCATGAAAACGCACCTAGATAAGAGTTGACTTGAACCACTATTAACTAAATTTTCAAATGTCTTACATTTAGTTAAATAAGGAAATGTACTACTCTGGTTCTGTGGCAGAGAATTGAAAAGAGGGTGTTTGGGTTAATCTAATGGAATGTGTTTTTTAGACAAACCAGTGTTAATCTTGAGTTTATACAAAGTGTAGCCTCAGGTGCTTTAAGAAGCTTTTACTGTATCTGGAAATGTTTTGAAAAGTAGCTTGCTTTTAGGAAGAGTAGAAGATAATGGAGTAGGAACTAAAAGTAAAAAGGCTTTAAAAAATTCAAATACTTGTTTGATTTATAAACGTAACATTTTTAATGTTCAATTTATATGTTCAATTATAAGTTAAATGAGTTCAATTAAAATACATTTAATTCCTGTTTATATTTAATTCATTTCTTACTAATCTAAAAAATTAAATTATTGATTTTTCCACACAGGTTCCATAATTTTAAACTCAAAGACTATACATGAAACATCTATCAAACTATGCAAGACGTTTAGCGCATTTTAAAATTAAAGAATAAATTTAATTTGTTAAATGAAACTTTGATTATAAATATGATTGGTATAGTTAAATAAAATGTGATACTCGAGAAATTAGCACGGTTGTTCTTTGGCTTCTAATGAGTTGCTGAAACAAGGAGCTCATTTTTTTTAGTTTAAAAATATTAATTTAAACTTATCAATAGTCAGATGTGTCTTAAATTTTTCACGTATCTTGAGAATCATTAAATAACCGAAAAAAGGTATTCAAGTCCATGTTGTTGTAAAAACCGTTCAGTAAAAAACAAATCATACAATTAATTAATACATAATTTTGAATAAAAAAAGTGTGTCATATATCATTTAAAAGTTAACCAATACGGCTATCCACAACCCCAGACTATTGATGCTTCCAGGTCAGTCAAAGACGAAAAGGGTAAAAAGAACACGGGTAACATGCAAGTGAGTTCCAACGGATAGAAGTCCGCCTTTGCTCAATGGGCGACTCGTAATTTAGCACCGTTTGAAAGTGAAGAAATCGATACCTGAGCTGTCCTCCAACGGAAATTCGAGATATATCAAACGCTAACACCGTCCAAACTTAGGATTATACAAACTAAATGAGTAAGATTTTCCAAGTATACACGGAAACCAAACTCTCAGTAACTAATACTCAAAAACGATGAAATTTTCCTTAATTTTGACGATGCCGTTTACTGGTAAATGCTCCGAGTTTTCCTTTCCTTAAAGTGAGGGAATTTGATTACTACATTTTTATGAAGATTCTCCGATGGGTGCCCGCTCAGGTGTCGATCTCGTCACTTGACTAGGGTTCTAAATTACGAGACGTTATTGGCTGTGTTAAAGCACCTGACGGAGGCTAGAAATAGGCAGCCGGAAACGATTGCATTACCACTACCTATGAAGATTCGAATTTCGTCTAATCAAAAGAAATATTTCGTCATTTTTGAGCATGTGAGTACAACAATATGAGATTCAGTCTTCTCATAATCAAGATACAGAATTGGCAAATCACGAGCATTAAAATGAGGATTCGCGTTTATTCAAAAGTCACGTGATAGTTTGACGAAATAATCCTCAAAATTAACGAAATGAGGCTTGAGGATTAATGAATCGTCGAAAGTGAGCGTATTATTTCTGAGAATGCAGCTTGATTAGAGTGGATATTGCTTTCACTACTTGCACAAACGCCATAACAACAATTTGGTCATGGAGCCCACATTCTTCATAATGAAAATTAATATAAGCCGCAGAATCTAAAGCATTATTGAAATAAAATTTGAATATAAACTCTGCATTTGCTTATTTATACATTTTATGCATTTCAATTTCTATTACTACTTTTTATGGCCCTCGAAGATAATTCAAACCTTACCTAACTTTTTAGCATTCCCTAAAATAACGTTAAAAAGCAAAGCCGCTTTAAAAGTGCATAGTTAAATTCTTCTTTCCAGACTGGATAAGCCCATAATAAATAAGTTTACTCCGGGTAACCCTGCAAAGAAGAAAACACAAAGGCGTTATCCAATTTAAAAGTTTTCTCGTAAGAATCTGTCGGTGGAGGAAAGAGGTAGTTTGGAGGAAAGTTGGGTGCTGCTATGCGCCTGCAATTACTCAAGTATGGCACTATCATCAAGTATGGCACTATGAATCCGTTTCATGACCTTAATTAGCAACATATAATAATATTTACCTGTTGGTAGGGTAACTATAATGCTCTAGACTGGGATTTTTTAATAGTACCCAGTGGCTACCAGTGTGAAAAAAATGGTAGCCACATTTGGATTTTTAGTAGCCAGTTTTAAACTTAAGTACAGCGTAGTTATAAAATAACGCTCGCTATTCAGAGTGGTCTGTAGCTTGAATGAACAATCCAATGCATCAAAAATTGTGACACTTACTAATCGAGAATGAGGAAAAGGAATGTAATCATAAAAAAAAAAAACTCGTCCCTTGACCAGTATTTAAAAATTACGAGGCGTTATTGGCTGTGTTGGCCGTAATTGGCTACTCCTCGTGATTTAGAACATTGGTCAAGAGTCGAGTTTCTTTTTTATGATTCCATTATTTTTCGAAAAAGATAAACTCGTCTCCTGACCAGGGTTATAAATTACGAGGCGTAATTTGCTGTGTTGACCGCAATTGGCCATACTTGAGTACGCCTCGTAATTTAGAACCCTGGTGAAGAGACTAGTTTTTTTTATGATTATTATTTTTTATTATTTTTTTATGATTCTATCTTTTTTATGATTAAATTCCTTTTTCCCCTTCTTGATTAGTGTCTCAATTTTTGATGCATTTGGATGATTCATTCAAGCTACATACCACTCCGAATAGCGAGCGTTATTTTATAACCACCCTGTATATATGACAAAAAGAAAGTGCCATTTCACACAAAACAAAATTTTATTACGGACATTTTTTATATGAAAAGATTGACAGTAAAAAAAGGATCATACCAAATATGAAAGTATGTATTATGGGATTGGCCGTAATTGAAAGGAGAAAATTATTTTATGTACCTACACACGCAGTTCAACTACAGGGTGCGTAGCGAAAGTTCATTGTAAAAATTAGTCTTTCTTCCGGACAGAAACGAATTGGAGCGTTTTATTCTTATAATTTTAGAAATGCAGCTTCAGTATTATAAAGATGGGGAGACAAGGATAAACAGCTAATCTTTAAACTTTTAACTTTATTTTAAGATTTAACTTTCTTTTAAGACGAAAAACTACAAGAGATGCCGCGGCATCTTTACACAACATCAGACCCGCAGGCCATATTCATTCTGTGTCAAGTTCAAAAGTGTCCTTTTACACCTGCTCGGGAAAACAGCGCTGTTACATAACACATCACTTCCAAGGAATGGGTCTGTGTGGTGGCGCCATCTATTGTTGGTCCTTTCCCACACTCGGGCATCCTTGACGTTCATCGCCCTCGATGGATCTCCAGTGCTCGTCAAATCTACAAGATAAAAACAAAAAACAGCAAATGAACAAACAAAAGTTTTTTTTTTTTTTTTTTTAAACTGTTCGACCATCTAGTCTAGACCCATGCTTTCATGAAGTCAGCTGAGGTTGTGGTCACGTTCGGCCCTTCATGCTGACCGACTTTCTCAACCCCATAGCGTTCATTTGGTTTAACTGCTGTTACTCTATATGGACCAAAAAATTTAGGTCTCAATTTCAAACCAGGTCCAGACTGCGTTCGTTGGATTGCTACCAGTTCGTTGAGTTGAAATGCCCGGGGATTCTTCCGTTTACGGTTATACTGTTGTCGATTTTCCTCCTGCATGCGTAGGATGTATACCCTTGCCTCCTCTCTCATCCTTTCTCTCTCTTCATTTTGGTTGTTGATGTGTTCATCTTCTAGGAGTGTCTTGATTTGAAGATCCTCTTTGTTTTTCATCGTTATTCCGGTTAATAAGTCAAAAGGGGTAAATTTCGTGCTTCTGGACGTTGTGCTGTTTATAATTCGCTGGACTGAAGACACATGTTTGAACCACTTTGAAGGTTCATCGATAGACAATTTGGATAGAACGGAAATAAGTATTCCATGCAGTCTTTCGATTTGTCCATTTCCTCTTGGAACTCCAGTTGTAATCAACACGTGCTCGATGTTCTGATTTTGGCAATACTCCTTGAATTCATTTGATGTAAAAGCTGATCCCCTATCAGAGATGATACGTGAAGGGTTTCCAAATGTTGTCTGTTGAACACAAAGTTTGCCTATAGCTTCTTTAGCTGAAGTAGATTTAACTGGATACAACCAGGTAAATTTTGTAAACGCATCAATGACTGTGAAAATGTGTTGATAGTTCTTGTTCGTAGATGGGAGGGGTCCAATAAAATCACAATGATAAGTATTCAAAGGAACGTTTCCTTTAGGGATAGGGTTCAAAAATCCGTCTGCTTTCCCTCTTTTCTTGTTGCATAGGATGCAATGGACACAATTCTGGATGACGTTTTCAACTTGTTTTCTCATCTGAGGAAAGTAAAATTCTCTTTTCAAAAGATCTTCTGTCTTTGCAGATGCGAAATGTCCTTTGTTGTGCATTTCTTTGATGATTTCCGCTTGCATGTTCTGAGGCACTACCAGTAGTTCTTCTCCATTTTCACATCTGTACAAAATACCTTGCTTTACTAAATGTTGGTTGTCCTCGCCACGTTCAGTCAAATTTTTCACTACTTGTATGTGTTCGTCTTGTTCTTGTGCAGCTCTAATTTTACTCGTTATTTCAGCAGTAGAACGTGTTATGATCAAAACTGTGTTTCTGCTTAAAGCGTCGACATGTTGCATTTTCTTTCCCGCCCGATGTACGACTTCATATTCAAATTCTTCCAACATCAATGCCCATCGTGCTATCTTCGGTGTTAAGTCTTTCTTGCTAAGTGTCTTTTGAAATGCAGCGCAATCAGTAACAATTTTGAATTTTGAGCCGACTAGATAATTTCGAAATTTTTTCACGGCCTCAACGATAGCTAGTACTTCCAATTCGTAACTTCCATACTTTTCTTGTTGCGGGCTTGTCTTTTTACTCATGTAATGGATAGGATGTAACAAGTTGTCTTCCGCTTTCTGTAACAGAACAGCACCAAATCCCTGGCTGCTCGCGTCTGTATGTAGTTCCAAATCTTGACCGGGCTTGAAGATGTGTAGAACTGGGCTTTGGGACAAAGCTTTCTTGAGTTTATTGAAGGCTTCCTTTTGTTCCACTCCAAAATGGAATTTGACGCCGTCTCGCAGTAGATCACTTAATGGACGAGCGATTGTGGCATAGTCCTTGATGAATTTCCTGAAGTATCCTGCAAGTCCCAAAAATGATTGTGTCATCTTAGGCGTTTTCAACTCAGGGAAGTTTTGTAGAGCTAGAGTCTTTGATGGCGAAGGCTGCAATGTTCCATTTTCTATTATATATCCCAGAAATTCGATTCGATGCTTGAGAAATTGACACTTCTTTAGGTTGATTTCTAACCCATACTCCGATGCTACTTGAAAGACTCTCTTCAATTTCTCCAGGCCTTCTTCTTCAGTCTGTGATGGCACGATTAAATCGTCCACGTAGATCAGCAAAGTTCCATCGCGTAGTAAGTCCTTGAAAACAGTGTTTATATATCGTTGAAAAACAGCACTTGAAATACACAGTCCAAACGGAACTCTCAAAAATTCGTAATGTCCAGTAGGCGTATTGAAGGCAGTATACTTGGTACTCTTCGGGTCTATTTTCACGTGAAAGAAACCATTCTTTAAGTCCAACGACGAAAATACTTTTGCACCCTGAAGTTTATCAATTACATCTTCGATTAATGGTAATGGGTAACCAACTTTAACTATTTTCTTATTCAACTGGCGGAAATCTAAACATATACGATATTCATTTGACCGTTTGCGTGTTAACACTATCGGACATGCATATTCAGAGTCGCTTTCCTTAATTATTCCATCTTTTAGCCATTTTTGTATTTGCTCATCAACAATTTTCTCTTCTACTTGCGACAATCGACGACTTCGAACAAATATTGGTACTTCGTCAGATAATATTATGTTCATGGACAAATTTGTGTCTTTAATCTTGTTTGGTTTATAGCCTTTGATTAATTTCATAAGCTCTTGTTTTATTGCAACATTTTCTATTAGTCCGATGTCTGGTCCATGTTCTTCAAAATTAGGTAGGTTTGCAAGTGACAGATCTTGGCTATCGTTATTCAAGTTGATGAAATTTTGGTCTCTCTTCTCGATTTCGTAGGTTCTGGCGGTAGTGCTGTCCGCGTGATCACCAAGTGACGTAGCCTGTGTACACTTCCCAAATGAAAGAGGAACAACTTGATTGATTTCTGACGACAAAGTCATGTTCTTGTTCTTCATGAAGGAAGGAAGGATAGGCCATTGCCGCTTGTCTGTTGTGCTTGAACCTGTATCTTGTTTTTTCTGCGAATCTTGGATTCCATTCAACACCCATTCTTTTCTTTCAGTTTCGCCTGCATGATTGGATTCGGCTTTGTTTTGGTTTGTCGGTCTGTTCACAGTAAAGTAATGGCACTTGTAATTACGTCCTTGTGTATTTTGGTTTATAGTCGGATCACAGCGCATTTGTGTTGCTTTTTGTGACGTTATTTGGAAATATGACACAGTTTTAGCGTTTCTCATACCCAAAATATGTAAACCACTTTCATTTACGTTAAAGTTGAATTTATTTAAGACTTCATTTCCCAATATAAAGTTAGACTCCAATACCTCTACTACATATATTCTAGAATAAATTTTATACGCATCTAGTGTTATATTACAAGCAAAATATCCAATTGGCTCTATTATTATGTTACCAACCCCCGTTACTGTAGTGGTATCTTTTTCTAGCCTCGGTTCACCCAACACTTTATACACATTATAACTACAAATATTAAGACATGCTGCTGTATCTACCACTACTTGTACTTGTTTTCCCATTATTTCAACGTAGGTTAAAATGTTACCATCCAATTCAGTATTTGTGCTACCCACATTATTTATATGCTTTGGTACTCTATTTGGGCATTGGAACGATTTATGCCCTTTGTTGTTACATATGAAACAAATAATACTGTCATTCTCATTATCATATTTCTTTACACCTGAATTTACACCATTTTTATTATATCTACGATTTTTTTCAGCATGCTCATCATTCATATCAAAATTTCTATTATTAAACACTCTTTCATAAGAATCATTTTTATACATATTGGGGTTAGTAGCATTGGCGATTCCTCTAAAAGGCTTTTCCTGCCCTGCATAACCGGTAAATTTCGAATTCTTATCGTGTACGTTCGTTTTATGCAAATTTGATCTCGATCGAAGACTATCATAGTCATCTAATACGTCGGTTAATTCTTGTATACTTTTGAACTTTGGCAACTGATCCAAAAAATGTTCACGAGTCTCTTTCGGTAATTTTCGACGCACTTGATCAATTACTAACAACTCTTTTAACTGTTCGAACGTTTTTATGTCGAGTCCGGTCGTCCATCCTTCTAAGTGGCTTGTTAGTTCGAATGCGAAATCACGCCAACTCGACTTAGCTTCTTTTTTGAGAAATGAAAGGTTGATACGAAACTGTTCCGCGGACAGGTTAAAGCGCTTCAATAATATTCTTTTTACATGTTGGTACTCATTAGCAAGCTCATCCGGTTCACGGGCAATTAAATTTACTATGTCTAAGGGCAATAAAGTTAATAGGTGCGATACATAATTTTCAATAGGTACACCAGCCCTTATAGCTTGCCGTTCAAATAAATTCAAATATATGCCAATATCACTGTTTGAGTCAAACGGTTTTACCAAATTTATAATACTACATTTTTGTGGGTTTCGTTCCTGCTCAGCCGACGAGCTGTTTTTTACTAAAGCTTCGGCTTTCAATTTCTCGATTTCGAATTTCCTACTGGCCTCCTCAGCTTCTTTCTGCAAATTTTCACGCCGCTCCGCCTCAATATTTGCCAATAAATTTTTGGTTGTTTCCTCGACGTAATTTGTATCGTTTGTGATTATGTCAATTAATTGGGAAATTTTTGCTCCCTCCGGCACAGTTAAATTCAGTTCCTCAGATAGTTTCAGTAAATCCACTTTTCGAGTCTTAGAGAGGAACGCCATGTTGTTAGTAGGAATCAAAACTGTACTCACCGCCGATGTACTGACGATTTTTTTTTCTTCTTTTTTTTTTTTTTACCAGTTTAGTTTTTGTAATCCAGTTTGCACATCACCACTGATCACGAAAACCATGAATAACTTCTTTTTAAAATCACCAACACAGCTAACACATCGAACACATCCACCAGTTTCAGTCTACAAGGGCAGTTCTGTGAGCCCCGTAGATGCGATTCGTGCTCGGTAATTCAAATTTACTTTTCATATCGTACAAAGAAAAAAAAATTATAAATTTATCGCGGCCAAGTCCCCATATAAAGATGGGGAGACAAGGATAAACAGCTAATCTTTAAACTTTTAACTTTATTTTAAGATTTAACTGTCTTTTAAGACGAAAAACTACAAGAGATGCCGCGGCATCTTTACACAACATCAGACCCGCAGGCCATATTCATTCTGTGTCAAGTTCAAAAGTGTCCTTTTACACCTGCTCGGGAAAACAGCGCTGTTACATAACACATCACTTCCAAGGAATGGGTCTGTGTGGTGGCGCCATCTATTGTTGGTCCTTTCCCACAGTATTAATTATTTGTTGAACAAACAGGAAAAATTATGATCGCCAATTTTGGCGACTGGGGTTCGATTTTTAGGTAGCCACTTTCGATGTAATAGTCGTCAGTTGGCGACTGGCGACCGCTAATCTAGAGCTTTAGGTAACTAACCAGTGAATGACCGTTTAAGGGGTCATAGGAGTCTTAAAAATGTGCAAAGAAGGTACTACAAAACATAGTTTGAACTTTCATGTAATTTTTTAACTACTCAATATATAAGTATAATTTTTTATATGTAATTCTATAAGATTGATTTAATATAAAACAAACTTTAAAATTAATGAAACTTTAGCCAAAACTAAAATAAATGATATTAAACATAAAGCTATTTGAACACATTGGGATTAGGCTTGCGCGGCAAATTTTGAGGTCAAAATTGAAAAATTATCAAGAAAATGACTTTATATTGTACAAATATGTACAAACAAAGACTTATACCTAAATTCTCAGCTCAATTTTAATTAGAAATTATTTTTAAAAAAATTTAAAATCAAAATTTTAAAAAAATTATTAATTTTTTTAGAAAAAAGTTCTTAAAATAATTTATAATTAAAATTGATCTGAGAATTTAGGTATAAGTCTTTGTTTGTACATATTTGTACAATATAAAGTCATTTTCTTGGTCATTTTTTCAATTTTGACCTCAAAATTTGCCGCGCAAGCCAAATCCCAATGTGTTCAAATAGCTTTATGTGTAATATCATTTATTTTAGTTTTGGCTAAAGTTTCATAAATTTTAAAGTTTGTTTTATATTAAATAAATCTTGTAGAATTTCTTACAAAAAAATTATACTTATACATTGAGTAGTTAAAAAGTTACATGAAAGATCAAACTATGCTTTGTAGTACCTTCTTTGCACATTTTTATGACTCCTATGACCCCCTTAAGGCGCTGCGTTCGCCAGTGAATGAACATCAGAATATAATGACCAGGACAAGCAACCATTGTGATATAGCTTCCTACTACACGGGAGGAAGTGAGTGTTGGCGATCCATCTAGTGGAATGATATCAATCCTTATTTTTCAATTGTATTTACCGAATGTTCATTCACTGGGGCCTGTTCACTCACTGGTCAGTCTACCCTACAATTTCAATTTTATCAATTTTATTGTAAGCTTCCAAGTTTATAAGTAGGTCTATCTAGGGGTAAGTGGTGTACAGCTGCGGAAATAAAAAAAGTACCACTAGTGATTATTTCAGCCATTAGTCACCCTATAGAATCGGACATTTTTGAGATTGTGAACAATTAACGTTCTGAGTTAATTGTACGACACAAAATTTGCATAAGGGGCCGTCTTCATATTAAAAATGTTACGAACTTTGAAATTTCCAATAGCAACACCCAATTTTAATAACTTAGAAATGCGAATCACTCTCGAAAACCCTTAAATCTAAGTTTTTGTTACATTTGGATGAATATTTGACGAGTTATTCAATCGAATCACTTGATGACCTCTGAGGGCCCAACTCTAAAGTGACAAGTGTAATCTGTACGTTTATTGAAGGATTTATCAAGTTCAGATTTGATCTCCTATACAACCCCCTAAAGGGTAATTAAAAAGTATTTTGTGATTTCCTTAGCAAATTATGAATAAAAAATTTTAAAATTTGAGATTTTGCTTAAACTTCATCTCTTAAATGCATTTATGTAAAAATATTAAGGGGTTTCTATTCATAATTTTTTTAAAAATTAATATAATAATTATTTAAAACTATAAAAAATTGTTTTAAATACCCCAATATTGTATGCATTTTGTTTGGGTTATTATAATTTCCTTTCAGTAAAAAATTCGTTTCATTATCTTGATTATTAATAGATTGGGATAGTTTTTTATGTGCAACTCATTTAACATTACGGCATCTAAACTTTGCACGTCTCTAACTCCCCTAATAATGCTTAAAAACTAACCAAATTTGGTATTTCATGTTAAAATATGTCATAGATTAGAAATATGGACTCAAAAAGGGGTGTTGCCATTGGAAATTTTAAAGTTAGTAACATTTTTAATATGAAGATGGACCCTTATGCAAATTTTGTGTCATGCAATTAAATCAGAATGTTAATTGTTCACAATCTCAAAAAGGTCCGATTCTATAGGGTGACTAACGGCTGAAATAATCACTAGTGGTACTTTTTTTTATTTCCGCAGCTGTACCTTGGACATATGTGTACCTCGAACCTATGCTGATTCTAGCTCGATTTGCTTAGATATTGAAACAACACCACATGCAGTTAAAGTATTTGTTACCAGGGATCTCAGTGAAGTTCTATCTGTTTGTTTAAAAGGTCAATTTATTAAAGAGGTTTCGAAAAACTAAATTCGCAGTTCAAAAGTAAATTTTTGTCAGATTCTTTAGTGTATTTTTATACTCAAACATGTAGTGTTTATTCAGAAACGATGGTTATTCAAAATAAAGTAAAGTTTAAGCTATAAAACTGTGTGCTTGAAATTAATTTAATTCTAACCTTAACATGGTGATTAACTATTTTGTTTTTAATATCCAAGTGGTGTACCTCGAACCTAATACAAGTGGTGTACCTTGGACTGGTCCAAGGTACACTACTATAGGTCATATGTGCTTCAGATTGTTGAAAACCCTTTTTAAAATTCAAGTACATTTTTTCCTTTGAAAAATTAAAGATTTTAAGCTATTAATATGCAACCCTGATCTATAAAATTATGAAGAATGAAAATTTGTAAGAAATTTTTATATGGTGTGATAAATATTTTTCTGTCTTTAAGTATTTAGATTTATGGTAGACCTATAAAATTTTAACCATATTGATATAATAAAAAAATAATTATTGCATACTCATCTAAAAAGATGATTTTTATAATAAATATCTTTGCAGAACATCCTTTTTACGTTTAGGCCTAGTTGTATAAACATAGAGGAAAATATTTGAGTTTTTTCAAATTTATGACAGAAAGATAGCCTATTGTTTTCCTACGGCATGAAATGACGGTTTAATTTTATGCTGCATTTCAACGGATAGACCTGAGAAAGATCGCATTGCAGCTGAAAAAGCCAAAAGGGCACTAAAAAAAAACTAAGGCAATAAAACCCCTTACTAAGACCTAAAATAACCAATTACTACAATCTTGGCCAGAAATAAGAGTAAATTGTAAAATATATTTTTGAATTTTATGTGTCTAAAAAATATTGGTTTTTGGACTGTAAAGCGAGTCACTCTACCTGTTAATAATTGGTCCAAGGTACACTACTGGTTGGACCAAGGTACACCGCTGGTGGTGTACCTAGGTCCTAATTGCAATTTTCTGTATTTATTTTTTTAATAGTTGAAATCATTTAAATAACATGTTAAAATAAATATATGTTGTATATAACAACATAAAGTATTTAGTAAAAATATTTTTATTCACTTTTTGCATGTAATTAAGAAATTAAAAATTGAAAAGTCAAAATAGGTCCAAAGGAGCCCACCTTCCCCTATAGTATGCAAGCTCGAAAGCATTTTTCTCCCCCATCCCCACATGTGGTTCTTTTCGAATCGGGGGGGGGGGGGGTGAGCGTGTTTTTCCCCCATGCTAACTTTGGTTTGAACTGTTCAGATTGTTAGCATCTCAATAGAACCTCAAATGCGTTGGGTTTAGAAAAGTGATTCTCGAAAACCAAGCGAATATATGGGGGAAGAAAGTCTTTTCGAGGCTCGCATAGTAAATATACAGACCCTAGTTATATTATAGATAGTTTAGTTTACACGAAAATGATAATACATAAAAAAATCATACTATAAATCCAAAACTTCATTTAAAAAACAATTAATAAACTTTAACTAATGCGTTTATCATTTGAATAGTTCAAAGTTTCGATAATCGTGTGTTTGGGCTTATTTTCGATGCAATCAATGGCCTCATTTTACAATTCCCTATACGAATTATTTACCGACGCATCTTTCTTTTCTTATTTCCTTTTTCGAGAAAAACTTTGTCCTCTCACTCCTGAATCTTGCCTATCAATATCCCCTTTTTAAGGCCCAAGACTTTCTTTTGTTTCAATTTCCATGTAAATTGTGGAACTAAGCTGAGCCTAGAACTAATCATTGGACTGCCTTAAACTTTGTTTCAATGAATTGAAACATCTTTCGAAGTTTGCAGCAAAGAAGAGATTTCAGAAGAGTTTGACATTTTGGTTGGCAGCTAACTAATCTACCCAACTTTAAAAAAAATTAACATTGAATTTAAATAAATGTTCTATTACACTAAAAAGTTTTGTATTTTTTTATTTAATTATAAAAAAGATTTATTGTTTTAATTAATAAATACTGTAAATTAGTTTTACAGACTTATGTATTAATTTTGCTTCTCTCTGGACTGTGGCTTTCAATTTCGTTACAGCGTTTGACATAATGCTTACTTATACTCCAATAAAAATATTTTTACTCTCCAACGTTTTTTTTTTTAAATTTAACTATTTTTGACATCTGAGGTTTGTTAAAATCAAAATTTATAGTTTATTCATAATTTTTGTTTTTCCTATAATACGTTCTTATGTACTTAAAATGTCGGTGGGGCGTAGGGGAGAGAAGGGGAATGGCGTCACCTTAAGGGAAATTGAATTTTCATGCAGAATTGCGTTGCAATTAATATAAGTTGTAATGAGCATAGCATTCTACAGTTCATAACCTATCTTGTAGTGATTTTTTATTATTTAAATCTTTAATAGAAACTGAATAAAATAGTATTTTTCTAAAGCTCGCACAGTGGCGGGATTACCCCGGTATCTGGGGTATTGCCGCCACACCACTGGGGTTATGCCGCCACATCAATAAACAAAGCAAATAATCTATAAATAACGAAAAATTACACAATAAAGCAATACATATAGAACTAAAATAGGCTTAAATAACTTTGGAATGGTAAATTGTACAGGGTACAGCTATTTTATTAATTTTCCATTTACAACTAACTGTGCAGCTTTTTTCAAAAAGTTTCGCTGGTCTATTTGGCTAGTTCAGTTATTCTTTTTCGGATACGCGGCATCTGGAACGAAAACTAATAGGTTGTAGGGCCAATATATGAAATTTCTATTTTACGGATCATGCCGCCATCCTTTTGCATGTGGCGGCATAACCCCAGAGTGACGTGGCGGCATTACCCCAGTAAGACAAAATGTCATAGACGGTTGTTTAAAGAAAGGTAATTAGCCTAGCGTCCAAACTAACGACGTGATAAAATAGCCAAATAATTACTCTTTTAAATGATATATAACTGATTTATCTAACTTAGAGATAGCAGTCACTTATCGCTTAATTTCAGAAAGCTTAAGATCAGATGAAAATCACTAAAAACAGTATTTTTTAAATAACTTTACACCAACTCACCGCACGGCCATTAGCGTCTATACTACAAATACTTTGTTTCCTGCTACAGGTCAGCGCTCACAGCCCCCCTCCCATACACACCGATGGCGAGATACAAGGGGTGGCGGCATTACCCGAGGTGGCGGGATTCCCCTGCTCTCCCCTAATATTATAAGTCAAGTCAAATGAGTGCTGAATCAACGACATTTATTGTTGGTCGTTTTCCATGCTTATCGGCGCTCTCGATATAAAAATGCTAGCTTGAAAAGAAAAATAAAACCCTTTCTATTCTTTTGCAAATGATCCCATAAAACGCCCCCAACGCCATTCGATTTTGCGATTCTACATATTTCTCATACCTCAGGGTACTACAGTGACATTTCATCATCGTATCAAATTCAACTCTTCTAGAGCCCGGAAATTCTAAATTTTCCCACCCTCGGGAAAAACATATAAATGTTGAATGTGCACAAGGGGAAACTGTCACGGACCTTTATTCCTTCGGTCCTTTTTTGGTAGGTTTTAAAGTCATGTATGTACGCGGATAAATATTTATAGATTCGGCAAGTTCGTGATATGTTAGCAAAATCGTTTTTTTTTTCAATAATGAACTGTAATGTTCTCTTATTTTGGTTAAAGCCAAAAAAAATATTTCAATTTATTTTTACTTAGACATTTAGAAGCACTGTGACCTAAATATTCATAAAGATAGGTGCGTCGTGACGAGAAAATTTTGTGATTTTTAATCTCAAACTAAAACAATTAACAAATGGTATATTTTTAATTTTACTAGGTCTCGACATTTTTCCCGGATATCAGAAAATAACTGTACAGCGAATTGTATTTATGAGTAGAATTACTTTTGATGACTTGGAAAAATTAATTACGTTTTATTTTGATTAAACCATATCAAACGTTAAGTACATGTAAATTTTGTTAAAACAATGTGCTATGGTAGCTATTATTCTTTAGTCAATGGGTTTGTTTTACGGAAGATCTGGCAATAGCTCCGTGGTCCTGTTTTCCTTTCTCTAGAATTACCTTTTTTTTTGTTGGTAGAGATAATCAGGTTTGTGTGCTAACCAAGCACATTAACCTGAATATAGGTCTACTATCCAACCAACTTAACCAAAACAAAAGTAATTGCAGAGAAAGGAAAACCACACCGCGGAGCTAATACCAGATCCTCCGTGAAATAACCACATTATGGTATTCTCATTAAGGAAGAAAATATGTGTCCAATATACAACATTACAAATATTCCAATAAAAAATATACGTTTTGAACTCTTAAACTGCCGGTCGTCTTTTTTCCTAGTGCCATAATACTTAATTTAATCCCTGTACGATACAATTTCTTTTTTAGAATTTTCCTGCACCGCTATCGTAATAAAGCCCTTTTGGAAATTTTAGACAATTCTTATAATACCAGATCTTTAAAAAAAATTACTAAGCATGTTTTCCCTAAATTATACAATAAACTTCCTATGCTTTTGATAAATAAAAATAATTAAGTCTTTAAAATACAAGTTTTGATTTTTTCTTAAATATCAACGACTTGATTTTTTTTATCTTAATTTGAAGCATTTAAATAATATTTGTTTACCACCTAATTGCCACTTAATGCTTCATCTTTTTTTTTTTATTACTAACTTTACTTTTTTGATCTGGGGCATTTTTACCCTTGTCTTGACGTAGTATTTTATGTGGTTTATTTGATCATATTTGTTATTGTTATTGTTATGATAAAGATTATTATTTCTGTAAACATTTTTTAATTTTTGGACTAGTTTGTTTTGGAAAGGAAAAGCAAGTCAGTGTTTTTCGACTAATCGTTTTATTAAATAAAAATTCCACTATGGTCTCCAGAAGCTATTTCTAATGATATAAATAATCTAGAGACAAACTCATTGTTATCATTTAAAAACTTTATACTAATATTCATTTTCAAATTTGAAGTATTGAAAATTATTTTAAATACTTTTCATAAGAAAATAAGTACTTTTCTTTTTAAAAAATGACATATAAATCGACTGTTATAATTTATTTAAAACTCATGACATGAAAACATGTTTAGCTTCTAACCATTTGCTTAACTTTATGGATTAAAGCATGGATTACAAAAACTTTAATTTTCTTCCAAAATTAAGAATACAAAAAAAATGTTTCCTTTTTGTGGAATTAGAGTCTACTGTTCAACTTTTCTAAACCATATTTGCGAGTTTAAAAAATTTATATGCGTATTTTATTGGGGTTTTTTTTAGGGTTCACACTTCACCTAAGATCAAATAACGCGAGTAGCTCCTAATTTTATGATTCCAAAAAATTAGTAATTAATTAATATAAGCTATACTGTAATTCATTATTTGTATTGAGTTTGAAAACCCAAGCATCTTATGAAGATAAAGGGAAATTATTCCTAGAGTGCTTGTGACTCGATAAAGAAGACCTTCTGGAACGACCATTATTGGTTATTGATTTATCGAGAGTGTGCAATATCATAGACCTGGTTTAGCTCTGCTGGGCAACAGGGATCAGCAACAACAACACAACAAAGAAGATCATTTTGCATCATATTATCTTAAAAGAATCACTGAGAAATAATAATATTTAATAAATATAACTAATCTCGTTTACCTTAAATTTTCATTTAAAAAACTAATTTCATACAAAAGTTTTATGCACGCAACTAAAATTCAATAACTGCAATAGCGTCTAATTATAACAAAAATCTTATTTTCAGCAAACGAGATTTCATTTAGATACGAAGATAAAAACCTTAAGATATCTCCCGTTTTCAAAATAAATTAGAAGTGACAAATTTCGATTAGCCATGCAAACTACTTAGGATCATAGCAAAATATTTTTTTATCCCGAAAATCGAATCTCTACTTTAATTTAATATTCATGAAAGGATATGCATGGATATTAACCACGCACATTTCTTTCGTTTTAAATCTCATTAACTTCATATTTGCCGCCAAGTGAGAAAAGAATAATTATAATTCCCCATCAAACTTACCAAAACATGTCAAAGGAGGAAAATGTTTATAATTCATTAATGAGAAAACCGATAAAATTAAAAGCTCTTCCAAGCCTACGAATTTTTTTTCATACCTACTTTGTAGTGCGAACTATTGAAGCAAATTATCTGCTGACAAAATCTATTAATTCATCTGTATTCAAACACTAAAAATTGTTGAGCGTTGATTTTTAGCAAGATTAAATCTTAGGTTAGTTGGCTCTAAATTTATCTTCCCTTTCGAAAGCTATTAATACGATGCCCAATTAGATGTGCAAGATTTCGTTCCAATGGTATAACAAAACTGTTGTAAGCATTTTAGCCCAAAACTTGCTGTAAAAGTTTTATTTATATTTTAAGTTCTGGTAAGGATGTACAATTAAAACCTTTGATAAGTTAAAAAGAAGTTGAATACTTTAAAAGTTGAAATGATGATTCATTTCATTTTTATAATGGCAGTAAAAGAAGATGTTTAATGAAGTGAAAAATTATAAAGATATCAAATTCTACTACGAATTGCCCATCAAGCGTCGACCATCTCCATATCTCTAGCCTTGGACACTAATTATAATGCAGGTGATAATATGTAGTATAAAAATATTTGATTGCCCAATTGTTAAGATAACGTGTCTCTATATAATATAACTTTTAAATTGTCGGACGCTTGAAAGCCACGTCATTACGTGGCTTCAGCCAATCAGAAACGCTGAAAGTAGGTGTGACGGTGGGCTTGTTTTTTGCCGGGGCTGCGACAGGTTGAGTCCCGTGGTTTTGATGGAGATCGTTGCTTAGCTCTAGAGCTACGTGATGCCATGGAGCAGTCCCAGGGAAACTAGCTTAGTTTTCAACAGTTGGCATCGGTCTTGAGATTCCGGCAACGCATCGTAAAAACAGCCGAAGCCGATGCATCTTCCCTTTTTCGTCTTGCGCACTCTCCCCGCTGGTCAAGAAATATTAACTATCTTAGTCTAGCATGTTTGTTTGCGGAACAAACGAATTGGAATTGCGTAGCAATAGTCGGGGGTGGCGAGCTGGAACAAGCAGAGGCATTGGCCCCAAGTTTTAATATCAGATAAATTAATTTAATACTACTGAGCCACTTCCATATATGTTTCACAAGACAACAGATGGCCACTTAATCTCTTTCTTCTAAATAACAATAAAAAGTAACTTCGGGCTCAGCCGGGATTTGAACCCGGGACTTTTCGCACCCAAAGCGAGAATCATACCCCTAGACTACTGAACAACGTCAAAAAGTGTTTCACAAGACCGCAGATAGGCACTTCATCTCTTTCTTTTTAGATAACGCTAAAAAACGACTCTGGGCTCAGCCGGGATTTGAACCCGGGACCTCTCGCACACTAAGCGAGAATCATACCCCTAGACCACAGAACCACGCCAACAAATGATTCACAAGACAACAGAAGGCCACTTCATCTCTTTCTTTTTATATAACGCTAAAAATGAATCTGAGCTCAGCCGGGATTAGAACCCGGGACCTCTCGCACCCTAAGCGAAAATCATACCCCTAGACAACTAAGCCACTTCCAAAAGCGTTTCAAACGACAACAGATTGCCACTTCCTCACTTTTCTTCTAAATAACAAAAAAGTTACTTGGGCTCAGCCGGGATTTGAACCCGGGACCTCTCGCAACCGAAGCGAGAATCATACCCCTAGACCACTGAGCCACGTCAAAAAATGCTTCACAAGACAACAGATGGTCAATTCATCTCTTTCTTTTTAGATAACGCTAAAAAATGACTCTGGGCTCAGCTGGGATTTGAACCCGGGATCTCTCGCACTATAAGCGAGAATCTAACCCTTGACGACTGAGCCACGTCCAAAAGCGTTTCAAACGAAAACAGATTGCCACTTCCTCACTTTCCTCTAAACAACAAAAAACGAAACTTTGGGCTAAACCGAGATTTGAACCCGGGACCTCTCGCACCCAAAGCGAGAATCATACCCCTAGACCACTGAGCCACGTCCAAAAGCGTTTCAAGCTACAACAGATTGCCACTTCCTCACTTTCTTCTAAACAACAAAAAACGAAACTTTGGGCTCAGCCGGGATTTAAACCCGGGACCTCTAGCACCCTAAGCGAGAATCATACCCCTAGACCACTAAGCCACGTCCAAAAGAGTTTCAAACGACAACAGATTACCACTTCATCTCTTTCTTTTTATATGAAGCTAAAAAATGACTCTGGGCTCAGCCGGGATTTGAACCCGGGACATCTCGCACCCGAAGCGAGAATCATACCCCTAGACCACTGAGCCACGTCCAAAAGCGTTTCTAACGACAACAGATTGCCACTTCATCTCTTTCTTTTTATACAAAGCAAAAAAATGACTCTGGGCTCAACCGGGATTTGAACCCGGGAACTCTCGCAAGCTAAGCGAGAATCATACCCCTAGACCACTGAGCCACGTCCATAAATGTTTCATAAGACAACAGATGGCCACTTCATCTCTATCCTCTAAAGAACAAATAAAAGTAACTTTGGGCTCAGCCGGGATTTGAACCCGGGACCTCTCGCACCCAAAGCGAGAAACATACCCCTAGACCACTGAGCCGCGTCCGTAAGCGTTTCAAACGACAACAGATTGCCACTTCCTCACTTTCCTCTAAATAACAAAAAAAGTAACGTTGGGCTCAGCCGGGATTTGAACCCGGGACCTCTCGCACCCTAAGCGAGAATCATACCCCTAGACCAGTGAGCCACGTCCAAAAGCGTTTCAAACGACAACAGATTGCCACTTCCTCACTTTCCTCTAAATAACAAAAAAAGTAACGTTGGGCTCAGCCGGGATTTGAACCCGGGACCTCTCGCACCCTAAGCGAGAATCATACCCCTAGACCAGTGAGCCACGTCCAAAAGCGTTTCAAACGACAACAGATTGCCACTTCCTCACTTTCCTCTAAATAACAAAAAAAGTAACGTTGGGCTCAGCCGGGATTTGAACCCGGGACCTCTCGCAACCAAAGCGAGAATCATACCCCTAGACCACTGAGCCGCGTCCGTAAGCGTTTCAAACGACAACAGATTGCCACTTCCTCACTTTTCTCTAAATAACAAAACAAGTTACTTCGGGCTCAGCCGGGATTTGAACAAGGGACCTCTCGCACCCAAAGCGAGAATCATACCCCTAGACCACTGAGCCGCGTCCGTAAGCGTTTCAAACGACAACTTATTGCCACTTCCTCACTTTCCTCTAAATAACAAAAAAAGTAACTTTGGGCTCAGCCGGGATTTGAACCCGGGACCTCTCGCACCCTAAGCGAGAATCATACCCCTAGAAAACTGAGCCACGTCCAAAAGCGTTTCAAACGACAACAGATTGCCACTTCCTCACTTTCCTCTAAATAACAAAAAAAGTAACTTTGGGCTCAGCCGGGATTTGAACCCAGGACCTCTAGCACCCTAAGCGAGAATCATACCCCTAGACCACTAAGCCACGTCCAAAAGCGTTTCAAACGACAACAGATTACCACTTCATCTCTTTCTTTTTATATGAAGCTAAAAAATGACTCTGGGCTCAGCCGGGATTTGAACCCGGGACATCTCGCACCCGAAGCGAGAATCATACCCCTAGACCACTGAGCCACGTCCAAAAGCGTTTCAAACGACAACAGATTGCCACTTCCTCACTTTCCTCTAAATAACAAAAAAAGTAACGTTGGGCTCAGCCGGGATTTGAACCCGGGACCTCTCGCACCCTAAGCGAGAATCATACCCCTAGACCAGTGAGCCACGTCCAAAAGCGTTTCAAACGACAACAGATTGCCACTTCCTCACTTTCCTCTAAATAACAAAAAAAGTAACGTTGGGCTCAGCCGGGATTTGAACCCGGGACCTCTCGCAACCAAAGCGAGAATCATACCCCTAGACCACTGAGCCACGTCCGCAAGCGTTTCAAACGACAACAGATTGCCACTTCCTCACTTTCCTCTAAATAACAAAAAAAGTAACGTTGGGCTCAGCCGGGATTTGAACCCGGGACCTCTCGCAACCAAAGCGAGAATCATACCCCTAGACCACTGAGCCACGTCCAAAAGCGTTTCAAGCTACAACAGATTGCCACTTCCTCACTTTCTTCTAAACAACAAAAAACGAAACTTTGGGCTCAGCCGGGATTTAAACCCGGGACCTCTAGCACCCTAAGCGAGAATCATACCCCTAGACCACTAAGCCACGTCCAAAAGCGTTTCAAACGACAACAGATTACCACTTCATCTCTTTCTTTTTATATGAAGCTAAAAAATGACTCTGGGCTCAGCCGGGATTTGAACCCGGGACATCTCGCACCCGAAGCGAGAATCATACCCCTAGACCACTGAGCCACGTCCAAAAGCGTTTCAAACGACAACAGATTGCCACTTCATCTCTTTCTTTTTATACAAAGCAAAAAAATGACTCTGGGCTCAACCGGGATTTGAACCCGGGAACTCTCGCAAGCTAAGCGAGAATCATACCCCTAGACCACTGAGCCACGTCCATAAATGTTTCATAAGACAACAGATGGCCACTTCATCTCTATCCTCTAAAGAACAACAAATAAAAGTAACTTTGGGCTCAGCCGGGATTTGAACCCGGGACCTCTCGCACCCAAAGCGAGAAACATACCCCTAGACCACTGAGCCGCGTCCGTAAGCGTTTCAAACGACAACAGATTGCCACTTCCTCACTTTCCTCTAAATAACAAAAAAAGTAACGTTGGGCTCAGCCGGGATTTGAACCCGGGACCTCTCGCACCCTAAGCGAGAATCATACCCCTAGACCAGTGAGCCACGTCCAAAAGCGTTTCAAACGACAACAGATTGCCACTTCCTCACTTTCCTCTAAATAACAAAAAAAGTAACGTTGGGCTCAGCCGGGATTTGAACCCGGGACCTCTCGCACCCTAAGCGAGAATCATACCCCTAGACCAGTGAGCCACGTCCAAAAGCGTTTCAAACGACAACAGATTGCCACTTCCTCACTTTCCTCTAAATAACAAAAAAAGTAACGTTGGGCTCAGCCGGGATTTGAACCCGGGACCTCTCGCAACCAAAGCGAGAATCATACCCCTAGACCACTGAGCCACGTCCGCAAGCGTTTCAAACGACAACAGATTGCCACTTCCTCACTTTCCTCTAAATAACAATAAAAGTAACTTTGGGCTCAGCCGGGATTTGAACACGGGACCTCTCGCACCCAAAGCGAGAATCATACCCCTAGACCACTGAGCCGCGTCCGTAAGCGTTTCAAACGACAACAGATTGCCACTTCCTCACTTTTCTCTAAATAACAAAACAAGTTACTTCGGGCTCAGCCGGGATTTGAACAAGGGACCTCTCGCACCCAAAGCGAGAATCATACCCCTAGACCACTGAGCCGCGTCCGTAAGCGTTTCAAACGACAACTTATTGCCACTTCCTCACTTTCCTCTAAATAACAAAAAAAGTAACTTTGGGCTCAGCCGGGATTTGAACCCGGGACCTCTCGCACCCTAAGCGAGAATCATACCCCTAGAAAACTGAGCCACGTCCAAAAGCGTTTCAAACGACAACAGATTGCCACTTCCTCACTTTCCTCTAAATAACAAAAAAAGTAACTTTGGGCTCAGCCGGGATTTGAACCCAGGACCTCTCGCACCCTAAGCGAGAATCATACCCCTAGACCACTGAGCCACGTCCAAAAGCGTTTCAAACGGCAACAGATTGCCACTTCCTCACTTTCCTCTAAATAACAAAAAAAGTAACTATGGGCTCAGCCGGGATTTGAACCCGGGACCTCTCGCACCCAAAGCGAGAATCATACCCCTAGACCACTGAGCCACGTCCAAAAGCGTTTCAAACGACAACAGATTGCCACTTTCTCACTTTCTTCTAAATAACAAAAAAGTTACTTGGGCTCAGCCGGGATTTGAACCCGGGACTCTCGCACCCGAAGCGAGAATCAAAATCCTAGACCACTGAGCCACGTCAAAAAATGTTTCACAAGACAACAGATGGCCAATTCATCTCTTTCTTTTTAGATAATGCTAAAAAATGACTCTGGGCTCAGCTGGGATTTGAACCCGAGATATCTCGCACTATAAGCAAGAATCTAACCCTTGACCACTGAGACACGTCCAAAAGCGTTTCAAACGACAACAGATTGCCATTTCCTCACTTTCCTTTAAACAACAAAAAACGAAACTTTGGGCTCAACCGGGATTTGAACCCGGGACCTCTCGCACCCAAAGCGAGAATCATACCCCTAGACTACTGAACAACGTCAAAAAGTGTTTCACAAGACCGCAGATAGGCACTTCATCTCTTTCTTTTTAGATAACGCTAAAAAATGACTCTGGGCTCAGCCGGGATTTGAACCCGGGACCTCTCGCACACTAAGCGAGAATCATACCCCTAGACCACAGAACCACGCCAACAAATGATTCACAAGACAACAGAAGGCCACTTCATCTCTTTCTTTTTATATAACGCTAAAAATGAATCTGAGCTCAGCCGGGATTTGAACCCGGGACCTCTCGCACCTAAAGCCCTCGATTCTCTCTGACTTAAGTAGCGACAGTGTTTTCCCCGGCGCTTTTTGCCGCTTCGTTTTTCGATTGGACGTCCAGAGTCACGTGAGTAAGATGCGACATCTTGGTGCGCCGGGGAATGAGGATTTTGTCGGCGGGGTGTTCTGAATGGAGATTTGCTTCGGAATTGCGGTCTTGTGAGTGTCATCATTTTTGTTTGAGCGAAAACTATGTTCAGATAATTTTTTACCAAGCTAGTTTTCGATAGATTAAAAATTATTTCACACGAATATGCCGGCTTGTTGCGTTTTTGGATGCAAAAACAGTTAAAAAAAAGATTTAAATTATATAGCTTATACCAGTTGGAAAAAATTTCTGAAAATAATAGTGTGAATGATATAGTTGTAATGAATATAACCTTAGTTTTGACATCAATTTTGAGAAAAGTGAGATTGAAATGTGTAATCCTCCTTTAATTAATGCAACATACTCTGAAAAAATATGCTTTGATATTGATTTTAATAAAGATGAATGTACCATGTCAACTTCCAGAAAGTGAAGAAAATGTCCTCTATTATTTATGTGGATGCATTGCAAATATTATTTTAAATCGAAGTAAACGTTGTTCTATTTGTACAAATAATTTATCTAATAATAACTGTTACGGCAAAACAATCATTTCCAAAACTTAAGGAATTTAAATAAGATATTAATCACTTATTTTATGTTTCTGAAGAACTATACAGCATTTTACTTCATTTAGAAAATCTTTTCAGATCAAATGAAGAGCAAATCCTACATGCAAAATTGAATTTTAAAACTTTTCAAAATCTTCTAATAATATCTGTAACAGAGCATTTCGAAGATTTCCCTCAATGTTGCGAATTGATCACAAAAATTGCAAATATTTTTGTAAATCATAGAGTGCACTTTTTATTCAAAAAGAAAAATTAAGCTTTGCAACAAAAATTTTTTTTTAAATGTTCAAGCAAGAGCATTGGCATGAGAGTTGCCGCATCAGAGATAATGTGATTTATATATTTTGCTTGCTAATACATAACTTTATTATTATTTATTAAATGTACACTTTAATTACTGTTATTAAATAAAATATGACATTTTTGTAATTTCTTTGGCTTTATTTAGATTCATAAGATAATTTAATATTGCATATGCCCTAAATATTTGTTACAGGATAATGTCTGTTAAGAAATTTATAATTAATGTTATGTTGCGGCTTTAATTTGAATTTAGTTTTAAAGAAACATATAAGTAAAAATGTATGTATTTCACACAGGATTTTAGCAGCCCTCCCACAACCCCCCAAAAACCAGTCGTTTTTTTTAAATATAAGTATATAACATGTATTATCCATTGTTAAAATATATTTAGAGTTAAAGAAATTAATTATTCATGTTAAAATGCATTACTCCCTATTAAAGAAATGCAGTTCATGCTAAATTTACAAGCAAATCTATCATTTTGGCTGCTAACTCAACGGACCCATTTAAGAATCAAAGATTTGATATTTTAACTTCCTAATAAAATCAACAAAAAGTCCTTTTTTTGCTTTAAAAGAATGAAGTTTTATGAATTTAATTCGTTAAAGAAATATTTAATAGTCTTTTAACACAATTTGTTAAGAAAAGAAAGAGAGCGAAGTACAAGGAGAAAAACGAAGCGAAGTCCGTTCCCCCACTGGGAGAAAGTTACGCTAGGCACCAAGATGGCGGAAGATTGAGCTTGTCGCTACTTAAGTCAGAGAGAATCGAGGGCTTTACTCGCACCCTAAGCGAAAATCATACCCCTAGACAACTAAGCCACTTCCAAAAGCGTTTCAAACGACAACAGATTGCCACTTCCTCACTTTCTTCTAAATAACAAAAAAGTTACTTGGGCTCAGCCGGGATTTGAACCCGGGACCTCTCGCACCCGAAGCGAGAATCATACCCCTAGACCACTGAGCCACGTCCGCAAGCGTTTCAAACGACAACAGATTGCCACTTCCTCACTTTCCTCTAAATAACAATAAAAGTAACTTTGGGCTCAGCCGGGATTTGAACACGGGACCTCTCGCACCCAAAGCGAGAATCATACCCCTAGACCACTGAGCCGCGTCCGTAAGCGTTTCAAACGACAACAGATTGCCACTTCCTCACTTTTCTCTAAATAACAAAACAAGTTACTTCGGGCTCAGCCGGGATTTGAACAAGGGACCTCTCGCACCCAAAGCGAGAATCATACCCCTAGACCACTGAGCCGCGTCCGTAAGCGTTTCAAACGACAACTTATTGCCACTTCCTCACTTTCCTCTAAATAACAAAAAAAGTAACTTTGGGCTCAGCCGGGATTTGAACCCGGGACCTCTCGCACCCTAAGCGAGAATCATACCCCTAGAAAACTGAGCCACGTCCAAAAGCGTTTCAAACGACAACAGATTGCCACTTCCTCACTTTCCTCTAAATAACAAAAAAAGTAACTTTGGGCTCAGCCGGGATTTGAACCCAGGACCTCTCGCACCCTAAGCGAGAATCATACCCCTAGACCACTGAGCCACGTCCAAAAGCGTTTCAAACGGCAACAGATTGCCACTTCCTCACTTTCCTCTAAATAACAAAAAAAGTAACTATGGGCTCAGCCGGGATTTGAACCCGGGACCTCTCGCACCCAAAGCGAGAATCATACCCCTAGACCACTGAGCCACGTCCAAAAGCGTTTCAAACGACAACAGATTGCCACTTTCTCACTTTCTTCTAAATAACAAAAAAGTTACTTGGGCTCAGCCGGGATTTGAACCCGGGACTCTCGCACCCGAAGCGAGAATCAAAATCCTAGACCACTGAGCCACGTCAAAAAATGTTTCACAAGACAACAGATGGCCAATTCATCTCTTTCTTTTTAGATAATGCTAAAAAATGACTCTGGGCTCAGCTGGGATTTGAACCCGAGATATCTCGCACTATAAGCAAGAATCTAACCCTTGACCACTGAGACACGTCCAAAAGCGTTTCAAACGACAACAGATTGCCATTTCCTCACTTTCCTTTAAACAACAAAAAACGAAACTTTGGGCTCAACCGGGATTTGAACCCGGGACCTCTCGCACCCAAAGCGAGAATCATACCCCTAGACTACTGAACAACGTCAAAAAGTGTTTCACAAGACCGCAGATAGGCACTTCATCTCTTTCTTTTTAGATAACGCTAAAAAATGACTCTGGGCTCAGCCGGGATTTGAACCCGGGACCTCTCGCACACTAAGCGAGAATCATACCCCTAGACCACAGAACCACGCCAACAAATGATTCACAAGACAACAGAAGGCCACTTCATCTCTTTCTTTTTATATAACGCTAAAAATGAATCTGAGCTCAGCCGGGATTTGAACCCGGGACCTCTCGCACCTAAAGCCCTCGATTCTCTCTGACTTAAGTAGCGACAGTGTTTTCCCCGGCGCTTTTTGCCGCTTCGTTTTTCGATTGGACGTCCAGAGTCACGTGAGTAAGATGCGACATCTTGGTGCGCCGGGGAATGAGGATTTTGTCGGCGGGGTGTTCTGAATGGAGATTTGCTTCGGAATTGCGGTCTTGTGAGTGTCATCATTTTTGTTTGAGCGAAAACTATGTTCAGATAATTTTTTACCAAGCTAGTTTTCGATAGATTAAAAATTATTTCACACGAATATGCCGGCTTGTTGCGTTTTTGGATGCAAAAACAGTTAAAAAAAAGATTTAAATTATATAGCTTATACCAGTTGGAAAAAATTTCTGAAAATAATAGTGTGAATGATATAGTTGTAATGAATATAACCTTAGTTTTGACATCAATTTTGAGAAAAGTGAGATTGAAATGTGTAATCCTCCTTTAATTAATGCAACATACTCTGAAAAAATATGCTTTGATATTGATTTTAATAAAGATGAATGTACCATGTCAACTTCCAGAAAGTGAAGAAAATGTCCTCTATTATTTATGTGGATGCATTGCAAATATTATTTTAAATCGAAGTAAACGTTGTTCTATTTGTACAAATAATTTATCTAATAATAACTGTTACGGCAAAACAATCATTTCCAAAACTTAAGGAATTTAAATAAGATATTAATCACTTATTTTATGTTTCTGAAGAACTATACAGCATTTTACTTCATTTAGAAAATCTTTTCAGATCAAATGAAGAGCAAATCCTACATGCAAAATTGAATTTTAAAACTTTTCAAAATCTTCTAATAATATCTGTAACAGAGCATTTCGAAGATTTCCCTCAATGTTGCGAATTGATCACAAAAATTGCAAATATTTTTGTAAATCATAGAGTGCACTTTTTATTCAAAAAGAAAAATTAAGCTTTGCAACAAAAATTTTTTTTTAAATGTTCAAGCAAGAGCATTGGCATGAGAGTTGCCGCATCAGAGATAATGTGATTTATATATTTTGCTTGCTAATACATAACTTTATTATTATTTATTAAATGTACACTTTAATTACTGTTATTAAATAAAATATGACATTTTTGTAATTTCTTTGGCTTTATTTAGATTCATAAGATAATTTAATATTGCATATGCCCTAAATATTTGTTACAGGATAATGTCTGTTAAGAAATTTATAATTAATGTTATGTTGCGGCTTTAATTTGAATTTAGTTTTAAAGAAACATATAATAAAAAATGTATGTATTTCACACAGGATTTTAGCAGCCCTCCCACAACCCCCCAAAAACCAGTCGTTTTTTTTAAATATAAGTATATAACATGTATTATCCATTGTTAAAATATATTTAGAGTTAAAGAAATTAATTATTCATGTTAAAATGCATTACTCCCTATTAAAGAAATGCAGTTCATGCTAAATTTACAAGCAAATCTATCATTTTGGCTGCTAACTCAACGGACCCATTTAAGAATCAAAGATTTGATATTTTAACTTCCTAATAAAATCAACAAAAAGTCCTTTTTTTGCTTTAAAAGAATGAAGTTTTATGAATTTAATTCGTTAAAGAAATATTTAATAGTCTTTTAACACAATTTGTTAAGAAAAGAAAGAGAGCGAAGTACAAGGAGAAAAACGAAGCGAAGTCCGTTCCCCCACTGGGAGAAAGTTACGCTAGGCACCAAGATGGCGGAAGATTGAGCTTGTCGCTACTTAAGTCAGAGAGAATCGAGGGCTTTACTCGCACCCTAAGCGAAAATCATACCCCTAGACAACTAAGCCACTTCCAAAAGCGTTTCAAACGACAACAGATTGCCACTTCCTCACTTTCTTCTAAATAACAAAAAAGTTACTTGGGCTCAGCCGGGATTTGAACCCGGGACCTCTCGCACCCGAAGCGAGAATCATACCCCTAGACCACTGAGCCACGGCAAAAAATGCTTCACAAGACAACAGATGGCCAATTCATCTCTTTCTTTTTAGATAACGCTAAAAAATGACTCTGGGCTCAGCTGGGATTTGAACCCGGGATCTCTCGCACTATAAGCGAGAATCTAACCCTTGACGACTGAGCCACGTCCAAAAGCGTTTCAAACGAAAACAGATTGCCACTTCCTCACTTTCCTCTAAACAACAAAAAACGAAACTTTGGGCTAAACCGAGATTTGAACCCGGGACCTCTCGCACCCAAAGCGAGAATCATACCCCTAGACCACTGAGCCACGTCCAAAAGCGTTTCAAGCTACAACAGATTGCCACTTCCTCACTTTCTTCTAAACAACAAAAAACGAAACTTTGGGCTCAGCCGGGATTTAAACCCGGGACCTCTAGCACCCTAAGCGAGAATCATACCCCTAGACCACTAAGCCACGTCTAAAAGCGTTTCAAACGACAACAGATTGCCACTTCATCTCTTTCTTTTTATATGAAGCTAAAAAATGACTCTGGGCTCAGCCGGGATTTGAACCCGGGACCTCTCGCACCCGAAGCGAGAATCATACCCCTAGACCACTGAGCCACGTCCAAAAGCGTTTCAAACGACAACAGATTGCCACTTCATCTCTTTCTTTTTATACAAAGCAAAAAAATGACTCTGGGCTCAACCGGGATTTGAACCCGGGACCTCTCGCAAACTAAGCGAGAATCATACCCCTAGACCACTGAGCCACGTCCATAAATGTTTCATAAGACAACAGATGGCCACTTCATCTCTATCCTCTAAAGAACAAATAAAAGTAACTTTGGGCTCAGCCGGGATTTGAACCCGGGACCTCTCGCACCCAAAGCGAGAATCATACCCCTAGACCACTGAGCCGCGTCCGTAAGCGTTTCAAACGACAACAGATTGCCACTTCCTCACTTTCCTCTAAATAACAAAAAAAGTAACGTTGGGCTCAGCCGGGATTTGAACCCGGGACCTCTCGCACCCTAAGCGAGAATCAGACCCCTAGACCAGTGAGCCACGTCCAAAAGCGTTTCAAACGACAACAGATTGCCACTTCCTCACTTTCCTCTAAATAACAAAAAAAGTAACTTTGGGCTCAGCCGGGATTTGAACCCGGGACCTCTCGCAACCAAAGCGAGAATCATACCCCTAGACCACTGAGCCACGTCCGCAAGCGTTTCAAACGACAACAGATTGCCACTTCCTCACTTTCCTCTAAATAACAATAAAAGTAACTTTGGGCTCAGCCGGGATTTGAACACGGGACCTCTCGCACCCAAAGCGAGAATCATACCCCTAGACCACTGAGCCGCGTCCGTAAGCGTTTCAAACGACAACAGATTGCCACTTCCTCACTTTTCTCTAAATAACAAAACAAGTTACTTCGGGCTCAGCCGGGATTTGAACAAGGGACCTCTCGCACCCAAAGCGAGAATCATACCCCTAGACCACTGAGCCGCGTCCGTAAGCGTTTCAAACGACAACTTATTGCCACTTCCTCACTTTCCTCTAAATAACGAAAAAAGTAACTTTGGGCTCAGCCGGGATTTGAACCCGGGACCTCTCGCACCCTAAGCGAGAATCATACCCCTAGAAAACTGAGCCACGTCCAAAAGCGTTTCAGACGACAACAGATTGCCACTTCCTCACTTTCCTCTAAATAACAAAAAAAGTAACTTTGGGCTCAGCCGGGATTTGAACCCGGGACCTCTCGCGCCCTAAGCGAGAATCATACCCCTAGACCACTGAGCCACGTCCAAAAGCGTTTCAAACGACAACAGATTGCCACTTCCTCACTTTCCTCTAAATAACAAAAAAAGTAACTATGGGCTCAGCCGGGATTTGAACCCGGGACCTCTCGCACCCAAAGCGAGAATCATACCCCTAGACCACTGAGCCACGTCCAAAAGCGTTTCAAACGACAACAGATTGCCACTTTCTCACTTTCTTCTAAATAACAAAAAAGTTACTTGGGCTCAGCCGGGATTTGAACCCGGGACTCTCGCACCCGAAGCGAGAATCAAAATCCTAGACCACTGAGCCACGTCAAAAAATGTTTCACAAGACAACAGATGGCCAATTCATCTCTTTCTTTTTAGATAATGCTAAAAAATGACTCTGGGCTCAGCTGGGATTTGAACCCGAGATATCTCGCACTATAAGCAAGAATCTAACCCTTGACCACTGAGACACGTCCAAAAGCGTTTCAAACGACAACAGATTGCCACTTCCTCACTTTCCTTTAAACAACAAAAAACGAAACTTTGGGCTCAACCGGGATTTGAACCCGGGACCTCTCGCACCCAAAGCGAGAATCATACCCCTAGACCACTGAGCCACGTCCGCAAGCGTTTCAAACGACAACAGATTGCCACTTCCTCACTTTCCTCTAAATAACAATAAAAGTAACTTTGGGCTCAGCCGGGATTTGAACACGGGACCTCTCGCCACTGAGCCACGTCAAAAAGTGTTTCACAAGACAGCAGATAGCCACTTCATCTCTTTCTTTTTAGATAACGCTAAAAAACGACTCTGGGCTCAGCCGGGATTTGAGCCCGGGACCTCTCGCACCCTAAGCGAGAATCATGCCCCTAGACCACTGAGCCGCGTCCGTAAGTGCTTCACAAGACAACAGATAGCCACTTCATCTCCTTCTTATTAGATAACGCTAAAAAATTACTACGGGCTCAGCCGGGATTTGAACCCGGGACGTCTCGCACCCTAAGCGAGAATCATACCCCTAGACCACTGAGCCACGTCAAAAAGGGTTTCACAGGACAACAGATGGCCACTTCATCTCTATCCTTTAAAGAACAAATAAAAGTAACTTTGGGCTCTGCCGGGATTTGAACCCGGGACCTTTCGCACCCTAAGCGAGAATCATACCCCTAGGCCACTGAGCCATGTCAAAAAGTGTTTCACAAGACAGCAGATAGCCACTTCATCTCTTTCTTTTTAGATAACGCTAAAAAATGACTCTGGGCTCCGCCGGGATTTGAACCCGGGACCCCTCGCACCCTAAGCGAGAATCATACCCCTAGATTACTGAGCCACGTCCATAAATGTTTCACAAGACAACAGATGGCCACTTCATCCCTAACCTCTAAATAACAAAAGAAGCAACTTTGGGCTCAGCCGGGATTTGAACCCGGGACCTCTCGCACCCTAAGCGAGAATCATACCCCTAGACCACAGAACCACGCCAACAAATGATTCACAAGACAACAGACGGCCACTTCATCTCTTTCTTTTATATAACGCTAAAAATGAATCAGAGCTCAGCCGGGATTTGAGCCCGGGACCTCTCGCACCCTAAGCGAAAATCATACCCCTAGACAACTGAGCCACTTCCAAAAGCGTTTCAAACGACAACAGATTGCCACTTCCTCACGTTCTTCTAAATAACAAAAAAGTTACTTGGGCTCAGGCGGGATTTGAACCGGGGACCTCTCGCACCCGAAGCGAGAATCATACCCCTAGACCACTAAGCCACGTCAATAAATGTTTCACAAGACAACAGATGGCCACTTCATCTCTAACCACTAAATAACAAATAAAAGTAACTTTGGGCTCAGCCGGGATTTGAACCCGGGACCTCACGCACCCTAAGCGAGAATCTTACCCCTAGACCACTGAGCCGCGTCCGTAAGCGTTTCAAACGACAACAGATTGCCACTTCCTCACTTTCCTCTAAATAACAAATAAAAGTAACTTTGGGCTCAGCCGGGATTTGAAATTGGGACCTCTCGCACCCTAAGCGAGAATCATACCCCTAGACCACTGAGCAGCGTCCGTAAGCGTTTCAAACGACAACAGATTGCCACTTCCTCACTTTCTTCTAAATAACAAAAAAGTCACTTGGGCTCAGCCGGGATTTGAACCCGGGACCTCTCGCACCCGAAGCGAGAATCATACTCCTAGACCACTGAGGCACGTCAAAAAATGTTTCACAAGACAACAGATGGCCAATACATCTCTTTCTTTTTAGATAATGCTAAAAAATGACTCTACGCTCAGCTGGGATTTGAAACCGGGATCTCTCGCACTATAAGCGAGAATCTAACCCTTGACCACTGAGCCACGTTCAAAAGCGTTTCAAACGACAACAGATTGCCACTTCCTCACTTTCCTCTAAACAACAAAAAACGAAACTTTGGACTCAACCGGGATTTGAACCCGGGACCTCTCGCACCCTAAGCGAGAATCATACCCCTAGACCACAGAACCACGCCAACAAATGATTCACAAGACAACAGATGGCCACTTCATCTCTTTCTTTTTATATAACGCTAAAAATGAATCAGAGCTCAGCCGGGATTTGAGCCCGGGACCTCTCGCACCCTAAGCGAAAATCATACCCCTAGACAACTGAACCACTTCCAAAAGCGTTTCAAACGACAACAGATTGCCACTTCCTCACTTTCTTCTAAATAACAAAAAAGTTACTTGGGCTCAGCCGGGATTTGAACCCGGGACCTCTCGCACCCGAAGCGAGAATCATACCCCTAGACCACTGAGCCACGTCAAAAAATGTTTCACAAGACAACAGATGGCCAATTCATCTCTTTCTTTTTAGACAACGCTAAAAAATGACTCTGGGCTCAGCTGGGATTTGAACCCGGGATCTCTCGCACTATAAGCGAGAATCTAACCCTTGACCACTGAGCCACGTCCAAAAGCGTTTCAAACGACAACAGATTGCCACTTCCTCACCTTCCTCTAAACAACAAAAAACGAAACTTTGGGCTCAACCGGGATTTGAACCCGGGACCTCTCGCACCCAAAGCGAGAATCATACCCCTAGACCACTGAGCCGCGTCCTTAAGCGTTTCAAACGGCAACAGATTGCCACTTCCTCACTTTCCTCTAAATAACAAAAAAAGTAACTTTGGGCTCAGCCGGGATTTGAACCCGGGACCTCTCGCACCCTAAGCGAGAATCATACCCCTAGACCACTGAGCCGCGTAAGTAAGCGTTTCAAACGACAACAGATTGCCACTTCCTCACTTTCCTCTAAATAACAATAAAAGTAACTTTGGGCTCAGCCGGGATTTGAACCCGGGACCTCTCGCACCCAAAGCGAGAATCATACCCCTAGACCACTGAGCCGCGTCCGTAAGCGATTCAAACGACAACAGATTGCCACTTCCTCACTTTCCTCTAAATAACAAATAAAAGTAACTTTGGGCTCAGCCGGGATTTGAAATCGGGACCTCTCGCACCCTAAGCGAGAATCATACCCCTAGACCACTGAGCCACGTCAAAAAGTGTTTCACAGGACAACAGATGGCCACTTCATCTCTATCCTCTAAAGAACAAATAAAAGTAACTTTGGGCTCAGCCGGGATTTGAACCCGGAACCTCTCGCACCCAAAGCGAGAATCATACCCCTAGACCACTGAGCCGCGTCCGTAAGCGTTTCAAACGACAACAGATTGCCACTTCCTCACTTTCCTCTAAATAACAAATAAAAGTAACTTTGGGCTCAGCCGGGATTTGAAATCGGGACCCCTCGCACCCTAAGCGAGAATCATACTCCTAGACCACTGAGCCACGTCAAAAAGTGTTTCACAGGACAACAGATGGCCACTTCATCTCTATCCTCTAAAGAACAAATAAAAGTAACTTTGGGCTCAGCCGGGATTTGAACCCGGGACCTCTCGCACCCAAAGCGAGAATCATACCCCTAGACCACTGAGTAGCGTCCGTAAGCGTTTCAAACGACAACAGATTGCCACTTCCTTACTTTCTTCTAAATAACAAAAAATTCACTTGGGCTCAACCGGGATTTGAACCCGGGACCTCTCGCACCCGAAGCGAGAATCATACTCCTAGACCACTGAGGCACATCAAAAAATGTTTCACAAGACAACAGATGGCCAATTCATCTCTTTCTTTTTAGATAATGCTAAAAAATGACTCTACGCTCAGCTGGGATTTGAAACCGGGATCTCTCGCACTATAAGCGAGAATCTAACCCTTGATCACTGAGCCACGTTCAAAAGCGTTTCAAACGACAACAGATTGCCACTTCCTCACTTTCCTCTAAACAACAAAAAACGAAACTTTGGGCTCAACCGGGATTTGAACCCGGGACCTCTCGCTCCCAAAGCGAGAATCATACCCCTAGACCACTGAGCCACGTCCAAAAGCATTTCAAACTACAACAGATTGCCACTTCCTCACTTTCTTCTAAATAACAAAAAAGTTACTTGGGCTCAGCCGGGATTTGAACCCGGGACCTCTCGCACCCTAAGCGAGAATCATACCCCTAGACCACTAAGCCACGTCAATAAATGTTTCACAAGACAACAGATTGCCACTTCCTCACTTTCCTCTAAACAACAAAAAACGAAACTTTGGGCTCAACCGGGATTTGAACCCGGGACCTCTCGCTCCCAAAGCGAGAATCATACCCCTAGACCACTGAGCCACGTCCAAAAGCATTTCAAACTACAACAGATTGCCACTTCCTCACTTTCTTCTAAATAACAAAAAAGTAACTTTGGGCTCAGCCGGGATTTGAACCCGGGACCTCACGCACCCTAAGCGAGAATCTTACCCCTAGACCACTGAGCCGCGTCCGTAAGCGTTTCAAACGACAACAGATTGCCACTTCCTCACTTTCCTCTAAATAACAAATAAAAGTAACTTTGGGCTCAGCCGGGATTTGAAATTGGGACCTCTCGCACCCTAAGCGAGAATCATACCCCTAGACCACTGAGCAGCGTCCGTAAGCGTTTCAAACGACAACAGATTGCCACTTCCTCACTTTCTTCTAAATAACAAAAAAGTCACTTGGGCTCAGCCGGGATTTGAAACCGGGACCTCTCGCACCCGAAGCGAGAATCATACTCCTAGACCACTGAGGCACGTCAAAAAATGTTTCACAAGACAACAGATGGCCAATTCATCTCTTTCTTTTTAGATAATGCTAAAAAATGACTCTACGCTCAGCTGGGATTTGAAACCGGGATCTCTCGCACTATAAGCGAGAATCTAACCCTTGACCACTGAGCCACGTTCAAAAGCGTTTCAAACGACAACAGATTGCCACTTCCTCACTTTCCTCTAAACAACAAAAAACGAAACTTTGGACTCAACCGGGATTTGAACCCGGGACCTCTCGCACCCTAAGCGAGAATCATACCCCTAGACCACAGAACCACGCCAACAAATGGTTCACAAGACAACAGATGGCCACTTCATCTCTTTCTTTTTAGATAATGCTAAAAAATGACTCTACGCTCAGCTGGGATTTGAAACCGGGATCTCTCGCACTATAAGCGAGAATCTAACCCTTGACCACTGAGCCACGTTCAAAAGCGTTTCAAACGACAACAGATTGCCACTTCCTCACTTTCCTCTAAACAACAAAAAACGAAACTTTGGACTCAGCCGGGATTTGAGCCCGGGACCTCTCGCACCCTAAGCGAAAATCATACCCCTAGACAACTGAGCCACTTCCAAAAGCGTTTCAAACGACAACAGATTGCCACTTCCTCACTTTCTTCTAAATAACAAAAAAGTTACTTGGGCTCAGCCGGGATTTGAACCCGGGACCTCTCGCACCCGAAGCGAGAATCATACCCCTAGACCACTGAGCCACGTCAAAAAATGTTTCACAAGACAACAGATGGCCAATTCATCTCTTTCTTTTTAGACAACGCTAAAAAATGACTCTGGGCTCAGCTGGGATTTGAACCCGGGATCTCTCGCACTATAAGCGAGAATCTAACCCTTGACCACTGAGCCACGTCCAAAAGCGTTTCAAACGACAACAGATTGCCACTTCCTCACCTTCCTCTAAACAACAAAAAACGAAACTTTGGGCTCAACCGGGATTTGAACCCGGGACCTCTCGCTCCCAAAGCGAGAATCATACCCCTAGACCACTGAGCCGCGTCCGTACACGTTTCAAACGGCAACAGATTGCCACTTCCTCACTTTCCTCTAAATAACAAAAAAAGTAACTTTGGGCTCAGCCGGGATTTGAACCCGGGACCTCTCGCACCCAAAGCGAGAATCATACCCCTAGACCACTGAGCCGCGTCCGTAAGCGTTTCAAACGACAACAGATTGCCACTTCCTCACTTTTCTCTAAATAACAAAACAAGTTACTTCGGGCTCAGCCGGGATTTGAACAAGGGACCTCTCGCACCCAAAGCGAGAATCATACCCCTAGACCACTGAGCCGCGTCCGTAAGCGTTTCAAACGACAACTTATTGCCACTTCCTCACTTTCCTCTAAATAACGAAAAAAGTAACTTTGGGCTCAGCCGGGATTTGAACCCGGGACCTCTCGCACCCTAAGCGAGAATCATACCCCTAGAAAACTGAGCCACGTCCAAAAGCGTTTCAGACGACAACAGATTGCCACTTCCTCACTTTCCTCTAAATAACAAAAAAAGTAACTTTGGGCTCAGCCGGGATTTGAACCCGGGACCTCTCGCGCCCTAAGCGAGAATCATACCCCTAGACCACTGAGCCACGTCCAAAAGCGTTTCAAACGACAACAGATTGCCACTTCCTCACTTTCCTCTAAATAACAAAAAAAGTAACTATGGGCTCAGCCGGGATTTGAACCCGGGACCTCTCGCACCCAAAGCGAGAATCATACCCCTAGACCACTGAGCCACGTCCAAAAGCGTTTCAAACGACAACAGATTGCCACTTTCTCACTTTCTTCTAAATAACAAAAAAGTTACTTGGGCTCAGCCGGGATTTGAACCCGGGACTCTCGCACCCGAAGCGAGAATCAAAATCCTAGACCACTGAGCCACGTCAAAAAATGTTTCACAAGACAACAGATGGCCAATTCATCTCTTTCTTTTTAGATAATGCTAAAAAATGACTCTGGGCTCAGCTGGGATTTGAACCCGAGATATCTCGCACTATAAGCAAGAATCTAACCCTTGACCACTGAGACACGTCCAAAAGCGTTTCAAACGACAACAGATTGCCACTTCCTCACTTTCCTTTAAACAACAAAAAACGAAACTTTGGGCTCAACCGGGATTTGAACCCGGGACCTCTCGCACCCAAAGCGAGAATCATACCCCTAGACCACTGAGCCACGTCCGCAAGCGTTTCAAACGACAACAGATTGCCACTTCCTCACTTTCCTCTAAATAACAATAAAAGTAACTTTGGGCTCAGCCGGGATTTGAACACGGGACCTCTCGCCACTGAGCCACGTCAAAAAGTGTTTCACAAGACAGCAGATAGCCACTTCATCTCTTTCTTTTTAGATAACGCTAAAAAACGACTCTGGGCTCAGCCGGGATTTGAGCCCGGGACCTCTCGCACCCTAAGCGAGAATCATGCCCCTAGACCACTGAGCCGCGTCCGTAAGTGCTTCACAAGACAACAGATAGCCACTTCATCTCCTTCTTATTAGATAACGCTAAAAAATTACTACGGGCTCAGCCGGGATTTGAGCCCGGGACCTCTCGCACCCTAAGCGAGAATCATGCCCCTAGACCACTGAGCCGCGTCCGTAAGTGCTTCACAAGACAACAGATAGCCACTTCATCTCCTTCTTATTAGATAACGCTAAAAAATTACTACGGGCTCAGCCGGGATTTGAGCCCGGGACCTCTCGCACCCTAAGCGAGAATCATGCCCCTAGACCACTGAGCCGCGTCCGTAAGTGCTTCACAAGACAACAGATAGCCACTTCATCTCCTTCTTATTAGATAACGCTAAAAAATTACTACGGGCTCTGCCGGGATTTGAACCCGGGACCTTTCGCACCCTAAGCGAGAATCATACCCCTAGGCCACTGAGCCATGTCAAAAAGTGTTTCACAAGACAGCAGATAGCCACTTCATCTCTTTCTTTTTAGATAACGCTAAAAAATGACTCTGGGCTCCGCCGGGATTTGAACCCGGGACCCCTCGCACCCTAAGCGAGAATCATACCCCTAGATTACTGAGCCACGTCCATAAATGTTTCACAAGACAACAGATGGCCACTTCATCCCTAACCTCTAAATAACAAAAGAAGCAACTTTGGGCTCAGCCGGGATTTGAACCCGGGACCTCTCGCACCCTAAGCGAAAATCATACCCCTAGACAACTGAGCCACTTCCAAAAGCGTTTCAAACGACAACAGATTGCCACTTCCTCACGTTCTTCTAAATAACAAAAAAGTTACTTGGGCTCAGGCGGGATTTGAACCGGGGACCTCTCGCACCCGAAGCGAGAATCATACCCCTAGACCACTAAGCCACGTCAATAAATGTTTCACAAGACAACAGATGGCCACTTCATCTCTAACCACTAAATAACAAATAAAAGTAACTTTGGGCTCAGCCGGGATTTGAACCCGGGACCTCACGCACCCTAAGCGAGAATCTTACCCCTAGACCACTGAGCCGCGTCCGTAAGCGTTTCAAACGACAACAGATTGCCACTTCCTCACTTTCCTCTAAATAACAAATAAAAGTAACTTTGGGCTCAGCCGGGATTTGAAATTGGGACCTCTCGCACCCTAAGCGAGAATCATACCCCTAGACCACTGAGCAGCGTCCGTAAGCGTTTCAAACGACAACAGATTGCCACTTCCTCACTTTCTTCTAAATAACAAAAAAGTCACTTGGGCTCAGCCGGGATTTGAACCCGGGACCTCTCGCACCCGAAGCGAGAATCATACTCCTAGACCACTGAGGCACGTCAAAAAATGTTTCACAAGACAACAGATGGCCAATACATCTCTTTCTTTTTAGATAATGCTAAAAAATGACTCTACGCTCAGCTGGGATTTGAAACCGGGATCTCTCGCACTATAAGCGAGAATCTAACCCTTGACCACTGAGCCACGTTCAAAAGCGTTTCAAACGACAACAGATTGCCACTTCCTCTCTTTCCTCTAAACAACAAAAAACGAAACTTTGGACTCAACCGGGATTTGAACCCGGGACCTCTCGCACCCTAAGCGAGAATCATACCCCTAGACCACAGAACCACGCCAACAAATGATTCACAAGACAACAGATGGCCACTTCATCTCTTTCTTTTTATATAACGCTAAAAATGAATCAGAGCTCAGCCGGGATTTGAGCCCGGGACCTCTCGCACCCTAAGCGAAAATCATACCCCTAGACAACTGAACCACTTCCAAAAGCGTTTCAAACGACAACAGATTGCCACTTCCTCACTTTCTTCTAAATAACAAAAAAGTTACTTGGGCTCAGCCGGGATTTGAACCCGGGACCTCTCGCACCCGAAGCGAGAATCATACCCCTAGACCACTGAGCCACGTCAAAAAATGTTTCACAAGACAACAGATGGCCAATTCATCTCTTTCTTTTTAGACAACGCTAAAAAATGACTCTGGGCTCAGCTGGGATTTGAACCCGGGATCTCTCGCACTATAAGCGAGAATCTAACCCTTGACCACTGAGCCACGTCCAAAAGCGTTTCAAACGACAACAGATTGCCACTTCCTCACCTTCCTCTAAACAACAAAAAACGAAACTTTGGGCTCAACCGGGATTTGAACCCGGGACCTCTCGCACCCAAAGCGAGAATCATACCCCTAGACCACTGAGCCGCGTCCGTAAGCGTTTCAAACGGCAACAGATTGCCACTTCCTCACTTTCCTCTAAATAACAAAAAAAGTAACTTTGGGCTCAGCCGGGATTTGAACCCGGGACCTCTCGCACCCTAAGCGAGAATCATACCCCTAGACCACTGAGCCGCGTAAGTAAGCGTTTCAAACGACCACAGATTGCCACTTCCTCACTTTCCTCTAAATAACAATAAAAGTAACTTTGGACTCAGCCGGGATTTGAACCCGGGACCTCTCGCACCCAAAGCGAGAATCATACCCCTAGACCACTGAGCCGCGTCCGTAAGCGATTCAAACGACAACAGATTGCCACTTCCTCACTTTCCTCTAAATAACAAATAAAAGTAACTTTGGGCTCAGCCGGGATTTGAAATCGGGACCTCTCGCACCCTAAGCGAGAATCATACCCCTAGACCACTGAGCCACGTCAAAAAGTGTTTCACAGGACAACAGATGGCCACTTCATCTCTATCCTCTAAAGAACAAATAAAAGTAACTTTGGGCTCAGCCGGGATTTGAACCCGGAACCTCTCGCACCCAAAGCGAGAATCATACCCCTAGACCACTGAGCCGCGTCCGTAAGCGTTTCAAACGACAACAGATTGCCACTTCCTCACTTTCCTCTAAATAACAAATAAAAGTAACTTTGGGCTCAGCCGGGATTTGAAATCGGGACCCCTCGCACCCTAAGCGAGAATCATACTCCTAGACCACTGAGCCACGTCAAAAAGTGTTTCACAGGACAACAGATGGCCACTTCATCTCTATCCTCTAAAGAACAAATAAAAGTAACTTTGGGCTCAGCCGGGATTTGAACCCGGGACCTCTCGCACCCAAAGCGAGAATCATACCCCTAGACCACTGAGCAGCGTCCGTAAGCGTTTCAAACGACAACAGATTGCCACTTCCTTACTTTCTTCTAAATAACAAAAAAGTCACTTGGGCTCAACCGGGATTTGAACCCGGGACCTCTCGCACCCGAAGCGAGAATCATACTCCTAGACCACTGAGGCACATCAAAAAATGTTTCACAAGACAACAGATGGCCAATTCATCTCTTTCTTTTTAGATAATGCTAAAAAATGACTCTACGCTCAGCTGGGATTTGAAACCGGGATCTCTCGCACTATAAGCGAGAATCTAACCCTTGATCACTGAGCCACGTTCAAAAGCGTTTCAAACGACAACAGATTGCCACTTCCTCACTTTCCTCTAAACAACAAAAAACGAAACTTTGGGCTCAACCGGGATTTGAACCCGGGACCTCTCGCTCCCAAAGCGAGAATCATACCCCTAGACCACTGAGCCACGTCCAAAAGCATTTCAAACTACAACAGATTGCCACTTCCTCACTTTCTTCTAAATAACAAAAAAGTTACTTGGGCTCAGCCGGGATTTGAACCCGGGACCTCTCGCACCCTAAGCGAGAATCATACCCCTAGACCACTAAGCCACGTCAATAAATGTTTCACAAGACAACAGATTGCCACTTCCTCACTTTCCTCTAAACAACAAAAAACGAAACTTTGGGCTCAACCGGGATTTGAACCCGGGACCTCTCGCTCCCAAAGCGAGAATCATACCCCTAGACCACTGAGCCACGTCCAAAAGCATTTCAAACTACAACAGATTGCCACTTCCTCACTTTCTTCTAAATAACAAAAAAGTAACTTTGGGCTCAGCCGGGATTTGAACCCGGGACCTCACGCACCCTAAGCGAGAATCTTACCCCTAGACCACTGAGCCGCGTCCGTAAGCGTTTCAAACGACAACAGATTGCCACTTCCTCACTTTCCTCTAAATAACAAATAAAAGTAACTTTGGGCTCAGCCGGGATTTGAAATTGGGACCTCTCGCACCCTAAGCGAGAATCATACCCCTAGACCACTGAGCAGCGTCCGTAAGCGTTTCAAACGACAACAGATTGCCACTTCCTCACTTTCTTCTAAATAACAAAAAAGTCACTTGGGCTCAGCCGGGATTTGAAACCGGGACCTCTCGCACCCGAAGCGAGAATCATACTCCTAGACCACTGAGGCACGTCAAAAAATGTTTCACAAGACAACAGATGGCCAATTCATCTCTTTCTTTTTAGATAATGCTAAAAAATGACTCTACGCTCAGCTGGGATTTGAAACCGGGATCTCTCGCACTATAAGCGAGAATCTAACCCTTGACCACTGAGCCACGTTCAAAAGCGTTTCAAACGACAACAGATTGCCACTTCCTCACTTTCCTCTAAACAACAAAAAACGAAACTTTGGACTCAACCGGGATTTGAACCCGGGACCTCTCGCACCCTAAGCGAGAATCATACCCCTAGACCACAGAACCACGCCAACAAATGGTTCACAAGACAACAGATGGCCACTTCATCTCTTTCTTTTTATATAACGCTAAAAATGAATCAGAGCTCAGCCGGGATTTGAGCCCGGGACCTCTCGCACCCTAAGCGAAAATCATACCCCTAGACAACTGAGCCACTTCCAAAAGCGTTTCAAACGACAACAGATTGCCACTTCCTCACTTTCTTCTAAATAACAAAAAAGTTACTTGGGCTCAGCCGGGATTTGAACCCGGGACCTCTCGCACCCGAAGCGAGAATCATACCCCTAGACCACTGAGCCACGTCAAAAAATGTTTCACAAGACAACAGATGGCCAATTCATCTCTTTCTTTTTAGACAACGCTAAAAAATGACTCTGGGCTCAGCTGGGATTTGAACCCGGGATCTCTCGCACTATAAGCGAGAATCTAACCCTTGACCACTGAGCCACGTCCAAAAGCGTTTCAAACGACAACAGATTGCCACTTCCTCACCTTCCTCTAAACAACAAAAAACGAAACTTTGGGCTCAACCGGGATTTGAACCCGGGACCTCTCGCTCCCAAAGCGAGAATCATACCCCTAGACCACTGAGCCGCGTCCGTACACGTTTCAAACGGCAACAGATTGCCACTTCCTCACTTTCCTCTAAATAACAAAAAAAGTAACTTTGGGCTCAGCCGGGATTTGAACCCGGGACCTCTCGCACCCTAAGCGAGAATCATACCCCTAGACCACTGAGCCGCGTCCGTAAGCGTTTCAAACGACAACAGATTGCCACTTCCTCACTTTCCTCTAAATAACAATAAAAGTAACTTTGGGCTCAGCCGGGATTTGAACCCGGGACCTCTCGCACCCAAAGCGAGAATCATACCCCTAGACCACTGAGCCGCGTCCGTAAGCGATTCAAACGACAACAGATTGCCACTTCCTCACTTTCCTCTAAATAACAAATAAAAGTAACTTTGGGCTCAGCCGGGATTTGAAATCGGGACCTCTCACACCCTAAGCGAGAATCATACCCCTAGACCACTGAGCCACGTCAAAAAGTGTTTCACAGGACAACAGATGGCCACTTCATCTCTATCCTCTAAAGAACAAATAAAAGTAACTTTGGGCTCAGCCGGGATTTGAACCCGGGACCTCTCGCACCCAAAGCGAGAATCATACCCCTAGACCACTGAGCCGCGTCCGTAAGCGTTTCAAACGACAACAGATTGCCACTTCCTCACTTTCCTCTAAATAACAAATAAAAGTAACTTTGGGCTCAGCCGGGATTTGAAATCGGGACCCCTCGCACCCTAAGCGAGAATCATACCCCTAGACCACTGAGCCACGTCAAAAAGTGTTTCACAGGACAACAGATGGCCACTTCATCTCTTTCCTCTAAAGAACAAATAAAAGTAACTTTGGGCTCAGCCGGGATTTGAACCCGGGACCTCTCGCACCCAAAGCGAGAATCATACCCCTAGACCACTGAGCAGCGTCCGTAAGCGTTTCAAACGACAACAGATTGCCACTTCCTTACTTTCTTCTAAATAACAAAAAAGTCACTTGGGCTCAGCCGGGATTTGAACCCGGGACCTCTCGCACCCGAAGCGAGAATCATACTCCTAGACCACTGAGGCACATCAAAAAATGTTTCACAAGACAACAGATGGCCAATTCATCTCTTTCTTTTTAGATAATGCTAAAAAATGACTCACGCTCAGCTGGGATTTGAAACCGGGATCTCTCGCACTATAAGCGAGAATCTAACCCTTGATCACTGAGCCACGTTCAAAAGCGTTTCAAACGACAACAGATTGCCACTTCCTCACTTTCCTGGACAACAGATGGCCACTTCATCTCTATCCTCTAAAGAACAAATAAAAGTAACTTTGGGCTCAGCCGGGATTTGAACAAGGGACCTCTCGCACCCAAAGCGAGAATCATACCCCTAGACCACTGAGCCGCGTCCGTAAGCGTTTCAAACGACAACAGATTGCCACTTCCTCACTTTCCTCTAAATAACAAATAAAAGTAACTTTGGGCTCAGCCGGGATTTGAAATCGGGACCCCTCGCACCCTAAGCGAGAATCATACTCCTAGACCACTGAGGCACGTCAAAAAATGTTTCACAAGACAACAGATGGCCAATTCATCTCTTTCTTTTTAGATAATGCTAAAAAATGACTCTACGCTCAGCTGGGATTTGAAACCGGGATCTCTCGCACTATAAGCGAGAATCTAACCCTTGACCACTGAGCCACGTTCAAAAGCGTTTCAAACGACAACAGATTGCCACTTCCTCACTTTCCTCTAAACAACAAAAAACGAAACTTTGGACTCAACCGGGATTTGAACCCGGGACCTCTCGCACCCTAAGCGAGAATCATACCCCTAGACCACAGAACCACGCCAACAAATGGTTCACAAGACAACAGATGGCCACTTCATCTCTTTCTTTTTATATAACGCTAAAAATGAATCAGAGCTCAGCCGGGATTTGAGCCCGGGACCTCTCGCACCCTAAGCGAAAATCATACCCCTAGACAACTGAGCCACTTCCAAAAGCGTTTCAAACGACAACAGATTGCCACTTCCTCACTTTCTTCTAAATAACAAAAAAGTTACTTGGGCTCAGCCGGGATTTGAACCCGGGACCTCTCGCACCCGAAGCGAGAATCATACCCCTAGACCACTGAGCCACGTCAAAAAATGTTTCACAAGACAACAGATGGCCAATTCATCTCTTTCTTTTTAGACAACGCTAAAAAATGACTCTGGGCTCAGCTGGGATTTGAACCCGGGATCTCTCGCACTATAAGCGAGAATCTAACCCTTGACCACTGAGCCACGTCCAAAAGCGTTTCAAACGACAACAGATTGCCACTTCCTCACCTTCCTCTAAACAACAAAAAACGAAACTTTGGGCTCAACCGGGATTTGAACCCGGGACCTCTCGCTCCCAAAGCGAGAATCATACCCCTAGACCACTGAGCCGCGTCCGTACACGTTTCAAACGGCAACAGATTGCCACTTCCTCACTTTCCTCTAAATAACAAAAAAAGTAACTTTGGGCTCAGCCGGGATTTGAACCCGGGACCTCTCGCACCCTAAGCGAGAATCATACCCCTAGACCACTGAGCCGCGTCCGTAAGCGTTTCAAACGACAACAGATTGCCACTTCCTCACTTTCCTCTAAATAACAATAAAAGTAACTTTGGGCTCAGCCGGGATTTGAACCCGGGACCTCTCGCACCCAAAGCGAGAATCATACCCCTAGACCACTGAGCCGCGTCCGTAAGCGATTCAAACGACAACAGATTGCCACTTCCTCACTTTCCTCTAAATAACAAATAAAAGTAACTTTGGGCTCAGCCGGGATTTGAAATCGGGACCTCTCACACCCTAAGCGAGAATCATACCCCTAGACCACTGAGCCACGTCAAAAAGTGTTTCACAGGACAACAGATGGCCACTTCATCTCTATCCTCTAAAGAACAAATAAAAGTAACTTTGGGCTCAGCCGGGATTTGAACCCGGGACCTCTCGCACCCAAAGCGAGAATCATACCCCTAGACCACTGAGCCGCGTCCGTAAGCGTTTCAAACGACAACAGATTGCCACTTCCTCACTTTCCTCTAAATAACAAATAAAAGTAACTTTGGGCTCAGCCGGGATTTGAAATCGGGACCCCTCGCACCCTAAGCGAGAATCATACCCCTAGACCACTGAGCCACGTCAAAAAGTGTTTCACAGGACAACAGATGGCCACTTCATCTCTTTCCTCTAAAGAACAAATAAAAGTAACTTTGGGCTCAGCCGGGATTTGAACCCGGGACCTCTCGCACCCAAAGCGAGAATCATACCCCTAGACCACTGAGCCGCGTCCGTAAGCGTTTCAAACGACAACAGATTGCCACTTCCTCACTTTCCTCTAAATAACAAATAAAAGTAACTTTGGGCTCAGCCGGGATTTGAAATCGGGACCCCTCGCACCCTAAGCGAGAATCATACCCCTAGACCACTGAGCCACGTCCGCAAGCGTTTCAAACGACAACAGATTGCCACTTCCTCACTTTCCTCTAAATAACAATAAAAGTAACTATGGGCTCAGCCGGGATTTGAACCCGGGACCTCTCGCACCCAAAGCGAGAATCATACCCCTAGACCACTGAGCCACGTCCAAAAGCGTTTCAAACGACAACAGATTGCCACTTCCTCACTTTCCTTTAAACAACAAAAAACGAAACTTTGGGCTCAACCGGGATTTGAACCCGGGACCTCTCGCACCCAAAGCGAGAATCATACCCCTAGACCACTGAGCCACGTCAAAAAGTGTTTCACAAGACAGCAGATAGCCACTTCATCTCTTTCTTTTTAGATAACGCTAAAAAACGACTCTGGGCTCAGCCGGGATTTGAGCCCGGGACCTCTCGCACCCTAAGCGAGAATCATACCCCTAGACCACTGAGCCGCGTCCGTAAGTGCTTCACAAGACAACAGATTGCCACTTCATCTCTTTCTCATTAGATAACGCTAAAAAATAACTATGGGCTCAGCCGGGATTTGAACCCGGGACCTCTCGCACCCTAAGCGAGAATCACACCACTAGACCACTGAGCCACGTCAAAAAGGGTTTCACAGGACAACAGATGGCCACTTCATCTCTATCCTCTAAAGAACAAATAAAAGTAACTTTGGGCTCAGCCGGGATTTGAACCCGGGACCTCTCGCACCCAAAGCGAGAATCATACCCCTAGACCACTGAGCCGCGTCCGTAAGTGCTTCACAAGACAACATATTGCCAATTCATCTCTTTCTTATTAGATAACGCTAAAAAATAACTACGGGCTCAGCCGGGATTTGAACCCGGGACGTCTCGCACCCTAAGCGAGAATCATACCCCTAGACCACTGAGCCACGTCAAAAAGGGTTTCACAGGACAACAGATGGCCACTTCATCTCTATCCTTTAAAGAACAAATAAAAGTAACTTTGGGCTCTGCCGGGATTTGAACCCGGGACCTTTCGCACCCTAAGCGAGAATCATACCCCTAGACCACTGAGCCATGTCAAAAAGTGTTTCACAAGACAGCAGATAGCCACTTCATCTCTTTCTTTTTAGATAACGCTAAAAAATGACTCTGGGCTCCGCCGGGATTTGAACCCGGGACCCCTCGCACCCTAAGCGAGAATCATACCCCTAGACCACTGAGCCACGTCCATAAATGTTTCACAAGACAACAGATGGCCACTTCATCCCTAACCTCTAAATAACAAAAGAAGCAACTTTGGGCTCAGCCGGGATTTGAACCCGGGACCTCTCGCACCCTAAGCGAGAATCATACCCCTAGACCACAGAACCACGCCAACAAATGATTCACAAGACAACAGATGGCCACTTCATCTCTTTCTTTTTATATAACGCTAAAAATGAATCAGAGCTCAGCCGGGATTTGAGCCCGGGACCTCTCGCACCCTAAGCGAAAATCATACCCCTAGACAACTGAGCCACTTCCAAAAGCGTTTCAAACGACAACAGATTGCCACTTCCTCACTTTCTTCTAAATAACAAAAAAGTTACTTGGGCTCAGCCGGGATTTGAACCCGGGACCTCTCGCACCCGAAGCGTGAATCATACCCCTAGACCACTAAGCCACGTCCTAAAGCGTTTCAAACGACAACAGATTGCCACTTCATCTCTTTCTTTTTATATGAAGCTAAAAAATTACTCTGGGCTCAGCCGGGATTTGAACCCGGGACCTCTCGCACCCGAAGCGAGAATCATACCCCTAGACCACTGAGCCACGTCCAAAAGCGTTTCAAACGACAACAGATTGCCACTTCATCTCTTTCCTCTAAATAACAAAAAAAGTAACGTTGGGCTCAGCCGGGATTTGAACCCGGGACCTCTCGCAACCTAAGCGAGAATCATACCCCTAGACCACCGAGCCGCGTCCGTAAGCGTTTCAAACGACAACTTATTGCCACTTCCTCACTTTCCTCTAAATAACAAATAAAGTAACTTTGGGCTCAGCCGGGATTTGAACCCGGGACCTCTCGCACCCTAAGCGAGAATCATACCCCTAGACCACTGAGCCACGTCCAAAAGCGTTTCAAACGACAACAGATTGCCGCTTCCTCACTTTCCTCTAAGTAACAAAAAAAGTAACTTTAAGCTCAGCCGGGATTTGAACACGGGACCTCTCGCACCCTAAGCGAGAATCATACCCCTAGACCACTGAGCCACGTCCAAAAGCGTTTCAAACGACAACAGATTGCCACTTCCTCACTTTCCTCTAAATAACAAAAAAAGTAACTATGGGCTCAGCCGGGATTTGAACCCGGGACCTCTCGCACCCAAAGCGAGAATCATACCCCTAGACCACTGAGCCACGTCCAAAAGCGTTTCAAACGACAACAGATTGCCACTTTCTCACTTTCTTCTAAATAACAAAAAAGTTACTTGGGCTCAGCCGGGATTTGAACCCGGGACCTCTCGCACCCGAAGCGAGAATCAAAATCCTAGACCACTGAGCCACGTCAAAAAATGTTTCACAAGACAACAGATGGCCAATTCATCTCTTTCTTTTTAGATAACGCTAAAAAATGACTCTGGGCTCAGCTGGGATTTGAACCCGGGATCTCTCGCACTATAAGCGAGAATCTAACCCTTGATAACTAAGCCACGTCTAAAAGCGTTTCAAACGAAAACAGATTGCCACTTCCTCACTTTCCTCTAAACAACAAAAAAGTTACTTGGGCTCAGCCGGGATTTGAACCCGGGACCTCTAGCACCCTAAGCGAGAATCATACCCCTAGACCACTAAGCCACGTCCTAAAGCGTTTCAAACGACAACAGATTGCCACTTCATCTCTTTCTTTTTATATGAAGCTAAAAAATTACTCTGGGCTCAGCCGGGATTTGAACCCGGGACCTCTCGCACCCGAAGCGAGAATCATACCCCTAGACCACTGAGCCACGTCCAAAAGCGTTTCAAACGACAACAGATTGCCACTTCATCTCTTTCCTCTAAATAACAAAAAAAGTAACGTTGGGCTCAGCCGGGATTTGAACCCGGGACCTCTCGCAACCTAAGCGAGAATCATACCCCTAGACCACTGAGCCACGTCCATAAATGTTTCATAAGACAACAGATGGCCACTTCATCTCTATCCTCTAAAGAACAAATAAAAGTAACTTTGGGCTCAGCCGGGATTTGAACCCGGGACCTCTCGCACCCAAAGCGAGAATCATACCCCTAGACCACTGAGCCGCGTCCGTAAGCGTTTCAAACGACAACAGATTGCCACTTCCTTACTTTCCTCTAAATAACAAAAAAAGTAACGTTGGGCTCAGCCGGGATTTGAACCCGGGACCTCTCGCACCCTAAGCGAGAATCATACCCCTAGACCACTGAGCCACGTCCAAAAGCGTTTCAAACGACAACAGATTGCCACTTCCTCACTTTCCTCTGAATAACAAAAAAAGTAACTTTGGGCTCAGCCGGGATTTGAACCCGGGACCTCTCGCAACCAAAGCGAGAATCATACCCCTACACCAGTGAGCCACGTCCACAAGCGTTTCAAACGACAACAGATTGCCACTTCCTCACTTTCCTCTAAATAACAATAAAAGTAACTTTGGGCTCAGCCGGGATTTGAACACGGGACCTCTCGCACCCAAAGCGAGAATCATACCCCTAGACCACTGAGCCTCGTCAAAAAGTGTTTCACAGGACAACAGATGGCCACTTCATCTCTATCCTCTAAAGAACAAATAAAAGTAACTTTGGGCTCAGCCGGGATTTGAACCCGGGACCTCTCGCACCCAAAGCGAGAATCATACCCCTAGACCACTGAGCAGCGTCCGCAAGCGTTTCAAACGACAACAGATTGCCACTTCCTCACTTTCTTCTAAATAACAAAAAAGTCACTTGGGCTCAGCCGGGATTTGAACCCGGGACCTCTCGCACCCGAAGCGAGAATCATACTCCTAGACCACTGAGGCACGTCAAAAAATGTTTCACAAGACAACAGATGGCCAATTCATCTCTTTCTTTTTAGATAATGCTAAAAAATGACTCTACGCTCAGCTGGGATTTGAAACCGGGATCTCTCGCACTATAAGCGAGAATCTAACCCTTGACCACTGAGCCACGTTCAAAAGCGTTTCAAACGACAACAGATTGCCACCTCCTCACTTTCTTCTAAACAACAAAAAACGAAACTTTGGGCTCAACCGGGATTTGAACCCGGGACCTCTCGCACCCAAAGCGAGAATCATACCCCTAGACCACTGAGCCACGTCCAAAAGCGTTTCAAACTACAACAGATTGCCACTTCCTCACTTTCTTCTGAATAACAAAAAAGTTACTTGGGCTCAGCCGGGATTTGAACCCGGGACCTCTCGCACCCTAAGCGAGAATCATACCCCTAGACCACCGAGCCGCGTCCGTAAGCGTTTCAAACGACAACTTATTGCCACTTCCTCACTTTCCTCTAAATAACAAAAAAAGTAACTTGGGGCTCAGCCGGGATTTGAACCCGGGACCTCTCGCACCCTAAGCGAGAATCATACCCCTAGACCACTGAGCCACGTCCAAAAGCGTTTCAAACGACAACAGATTGCCGCTTCCTCACTTTCCTCTAAATAACAAAAAAAGTAACTTTGGGCTCAGCCGGGATTTGAACCCGGGACCTCTCGCACCCTAAGCGAGAATCATACCCCTAGACCACTGAGCCACGTCCAAAAGCGTTTCAAACGACAACAGATTGCCACTTCCTCACTTTCCTCTAAATAACAAAAAAAGTAACTATGGGCTCAGCCGGGATTTGAACCCGGGACCTCTCGCACCCAAAGCGAGAATCATACCCCTAGACCACTGAGCCACGTCCAAAAGCGTTTCAAACGACAACAGATTGCCACTTTCTCACTTTCTTCTAAATAACAAAAAAGTTACTTGGGCTCAGCTGGGATTTGAACCCGGGACCTCTCGCACCCGAAGCGAGAATCAAAATCCTAGACCACTGAGCCACGTCAAAAAATGTTTCACAAGACAACAGATGGCCAATTCATCTCTTTCTTTTTAGATAACGCTAAAAAATGACTCTGGGCTCAGCTGGGATTTGAACCCGGGATCTCTCGCACTATAAGCGAGAATCTAACCCTTGATAACTAAGCCACGTCTAAAAGCGTTTCAAACGAAAACAGATTGCCACTTCCTCACTTTCCTCTAAACAACAAAAAAGTTACTTGGGTTCAGCCGGGATTTGAACCCGGGACCTCTAGCACCCTAAGCGAGAATCATACCCCTAGACCACTAAGCCACGTCCTAAAGCGTTTCAAACGACAACAGATTGCCACTTCATCTCTTTCTTTTTATATGAAGCTAAAAAATTACTCTGGGCTCAGCCGGGATTTGAACCCGGGACCTCTCGCACCCGAAGCGAGAATCATACCCCTAGACCACTGAGCCACGTCCAAAAGCGTTTCAAACGACAACAGATTGCCACTTCATCTCTTTCCTCTAAATAACTAAAAAAGTAACGTTGGGCTCAGCCGGGATTTGAACCCGGGACCTCTCGCAACCTAAGCGAGAATCATACCCCTAGACCACTGAGCCACGTCCATAAATGTTTCATAAGACAACAGATGGCCACTTCATCTCTATCCTCTAAAGAACAAATAAAAGTAACTTTGGGCTCAGCCGGGATTTGAACCCGGGACCTCTCGCACCCAAAGCGAGAATCATACCCCTAGACCACTGAGCCGCGTCCGTAAGCGTTTCAAACGACAACAGATTGCCACTTCCTTACTTTCCTCTAAATAACAAAAAAAGTAACGTTGGGCTCAGCCGGGATTTGAACCCGGGACCTCTCGCACCCTAAGCGAGAATCATACCCCTAGACCACTGAGCCACGTCCAAAAGCGTTTCAAACGACAACAGATTGCCACTTCCTCACTTTCCTCTGAATAACAAAAAAAGTAACTTTGGGCTCAGCCGGGATTTGAACCCGGGACCTCTCGCAACCAAAGCGAGAATCATACCCCTACACCAGTGAGCCACGTCCACAAGCGTTTCAAACGACAACAGATTGCCACTTCCTCACTTTCCTCTAAATAACAATAAAAGTAACTTTGGGCTCAGCCGGGATTTGAACACGGGACCTCTCGCACCCAAAGCGAGAATCATACCCCTAGACCACTGAGCCTCGTCAAAAAGTGTTTCACAGGACAACAGATGGCCACTTCATCTCTATCCTCTAAAGAACAAATAAAAGTAACTTTGGGCTCAGCCGGGATTTGAACCCGGGACCTCTCGCACCCAAAGCGAGAATCATACCCCTAGACCACTGAGCAGCGTCCGCGAGCGTTTCAAACGACAACAGATTGCCACTTCCTCACTTTCTTCTAAATAACAAAAAAGTCACTTGGGCTCAGCCGGGATTTGAACCCGGGACCTCTCGCACCCTAAGCGAGAATCATACCCCTAGACCACTGAGCCACGTCCAAAAGCGTTTCAAACGACAACAGATTGCCGCTTCCTCACTTTCCTCTAAATAACAAAAAAAGTAACTTTGGGCTCAGCCGGGATTTGAACCCGGGACCTCTCGCACCCTAAGCGAGAATCATACCCCTAGACCACTGAGCCACGTCCAAAAGCGTTTTAAACGACAACAGATTGCCACTTCCTCACTTTCCTCTAAATAACAAAAAAAGTAACTATGGGCTCAGCCGGGATTTGAACCCGGGACCTCTCGCACCCAAAGCGAGAATCATACCCCTAGACCACTGAGCCACGTCCAAAAGCGTTTCAAACGACAACAGATTGCCACTTTCTCACTTTCTTCTAAATAACAAAAAAGTTACTTGGGCTCAGCTGGGATTTGAACCCGGGACCTCTCGCACCCGAAGCGAGAATCAAAATCCTAGACCACTGAGCCACGTCAAAAAATGTTTCACAAGACAACAGATGGCCAATTCATCTCTTTCTTTTTAGATAACGCTAAAAAATGACTCTGGGCTCAGCTGGGATTTGAACCCGGGATCTCTCGCACTATAAGCGAGAATCTAACCCTTGATAACTAAGCCACGTCTAAAAGCGTTTCAAACGAAAACAGATTGCCACTTCCTCACTTTCCTCTAAACAACAAAAAAGTTACTTGGGTTCAGCCGGGATTTGAACCCGGGACCTCTAGCACCCTAAGCGAGAATCATACCCCTAGACCACTAAGCCACGTCCTAAAGCGTTTCAAACGACAACAGATTGCCACTTCATCTCTTTCTTTTTATATGAAGCTAAAAAATTACTCTGGGCTCAGCCGGGATTTGAACCCGGGACCTCTCGCACCCGAAGCGAGAATCATACCCCTAGACCACTGAGCCACGTCCAAAAGCGTTTCAAACGACAACAGATTGCCACTTCATCTCTTTCCTCTAAATAACTAAAAAAGTAACGTTGGGCTCAGCCGGGATTTGAACCCGGGACCTCTCGCAACCTAAGCGAGAATCATACCCCTAGACCACTGAGCCACGTCCATAAATGTTTCATAAGACAACAGATGGCCACTTCATCTCTATCCTCTAAAGAACAAATAAAAGTAACTTTGGGCTCAGCCGGGATTTGAACCCGGGACCTCTCGCACCCAAAGCGAGAATCATACCCCTAGACCACTGAGCCGCGTCCGTAAGCGTTTCAAACGACAACAGATTGCCACTTCCTTACTTTCCTCTAAATAACAAAAAAAGTAACGTTGGGCTCAGCCGGGATTTGAACCCGGGACCTCTCGCACCCTAAGCGAGAATCATACCCCTAGACCACTGAGCCACGTCCAAAAGCGTTTCAAACGACAACAGATTGCCACTTCCTCACTTTCCTCTGAATAACAAAAAAAGTAACTTTGGGCTCAGCCGGGATTTGAACCCGGGACCTCTCGCAACCAAAGCGAGAATCATACCCCTACACCAGTGAGCCACGTCCACAAGCGTTTCAAACGACAACAGATTGCCACTTCCTCACTTTCCTCTAAATAACAATAAAAGTAACTTTGGGCTCAGCCGGGATTTGAACACGGGACCTCTCGCACCCAAAGCGAGAATCATACCCCTAGACCACTGAGCCTCGTCAAAAAGTGTTTCACAGGACAACAGATGGCCACTTCATCTCTATCCTCTAAAGAACAAATAAAAGTAACTTTGGGCTCAGCCGGGATTTGAACCCGGGACCTCTCGCACCCAAAGCGAGAATCATACCCCTAGACCACTGAGCAGCGTCCGCGAGCGTTTCAAACGACAACAGATTGCCACTTCCTCACTTTCTTCTAAATAACAAAAAAGTCACTTGGGCTCAGCCGGGATTTGAACCCGGGACCTCTCGCACCCGAAGCGAGAATCATACTCCTAGACCACTGAGGCACGTCAAAAAATGTTTCACAAGACAACAGATGGCCAATTCATCTCTTTCTTTTTAGATAATGCTAAAAAATGACTCTACGCTCAGCTGGGATTTGAAACCGGGATCTCTCGCACTATAAGCGAGAATCTAACCCTTGACCACTGAGCCACGTTCAAAAGCGTTTCAAACGACAACAGATTGCCACCTCCTCACTTTCCTCTAAACAACAAAAAACGAAACTTTGGGCTCAACCGGGATTTGAACCCGGGACCTCTCGCACCCAAAGCGAGAATCATACCCCTAGACCACTGAGCCACGTCCAAAAGCGTTTCAAACTACAACAGATTGCCACTTCCTCACTTTCTTCTGAATAACAAAAAAGTTACTTGGGCTCAGCCGGGATTTGAACCCGGGACCTCTCGCACCCGAAGCGAGAATCATACCCCTAGACCACTAAGCCACGTCAATAAATGTTTCACAAGACAATGGATGGCCACTTCATCTCTATCCTCTAAAGAACAAAAAAAGTAACTTTGGGCTCAGCCGGGATTTGAACCCGGGACCTCTCGCACCCAAAGCGAGAATCATACCCCTAGACCACCGAGCCGCGTCCGTAAGCGTTTCAAACGACAACTTATTGCCACTTCCTCACTTTCCTCTAAATAACAAAAAAAGTAACTTTGGGCTCAGCCGGGATTTGATCCCGGGACCTCTCGCACCCTAAGCGAGAATCATACCCCTAGACCACTGAGCCACGTCCAAAAGCGTTTCAAACGACAACAGATTGCCGCTTCCTCACTTTCCTCTAAATAACAAAAAAAGTAACTTTGGACTCAGCCGGGATTTGAACCCGGGACCTCTCGCACCCTAAGCGAGAATCATACCCCTAGACCACTGAGCCGCGTCCGTAAGCGTTTCAAACGACAACAGATTGCCACTTCCTCACTTTCTTCTAAATAACAAAAAAGTCACTTGGGCTCAGCCGGGATTTGAACCCGGGACCTCTCGCACCCTAAGCGAGAATCATACCCCTAGACCACTGAGCCACGTCAAAAAGTGTTTCACAGGACAACAGATGGCCACTTCATCTCTATCCTCTAAAGAACAAAAAAAGTAACTTTGGGCTCAGCCGGGATTTGAACCCGGGACCTCTCGCACCCAAAGCGAGAATCATACCCCTAGACCACCGAGCCGCGTCCGTAAGCGTGTTAAACGACAACTTATTGCCACTTCCTCACTTTCCTCTAAATAACAAAAAAAGTAACTTTGGGCTCAGCCGGGATTTGAACCCGGGACCTCTCGCACCCTAAGCGAGAATCATACCCCTAGACCACTGAGCCACGTCCAAAAGCGTTTCAAACGACAACAGATTGCCGCTTCCTCACTTTCCTCTAAATAACAAAAAAAGTAACTTTGGGCTCAGCCGGGATTTGAACCCGGGACCTCTCGCACCCTAAGCGAGAATCATACCCCTAGACCACTGAGCCACGTCCAAAAGCGTTTCAAACGACAACAGATTGCCACTTCCTCCCTTTCCTCTAAATAACAAAAAAAGTAACTATGGGCTAAGCCGGGATTTGAACCCGGGACCTCTCGCACCCAAAGCGAGAATCATACCCCTAGACCACTGAGCCACGTCCAAAAGCGTTTCAAACGACAACAGATTGCCACTTTCTCACTTTCTTCTAAATAACAAAAAAGTTACTTGGGCTCAGCCGGGATTTGAACCCGGGACCTCTCGCACCCGAAGCGAGAATCAAAATCCTAGACCACTGAGCCACGTCAAAAAATGTTTCACAAGACAACAGATGGCCAATTCATCTCTTTCTTTTTAGATAACGCTAAAAAATGACTCTGGGCTCAGCTGAAATTTGAACCCGGGATATCTCGCACTATAAGCGAGAATCTAACCCTTGACCACTGAGCCACGTCCAAAAGCGTTTCAAACGAAAACAGATTGCCACTTCCTCACTTTCCTCTAAACAACAAAAAACGAAAATTTGGGCTCAACCGAGATTTGAACCCGGGACCTCTCGCACCCAAAGCGAGAATCATACCCCTAGACCACTGAGCCACGTCCAAAAGCGTTTCAAGCTACAACAGATTGCCACTTCCTCACTTTCTTCTAAATAACAAAAAAGTTACTTGGGCTCAGCCGGGATTTGAACCCAAGACCTCTAGCACCCTAAGCGAGAATCATACCCCTAGACCACTAAGCCACGTCCAAAATCGTTTCAAACGACAACAGATTGCCACTTCATCTCTTTCTTTTTATATGAAGCTAAAAAATGACTCTGGGCTCAGCCGGGATTTGAACCCGGGACCTCTCGCACCCGAAGCGAGAATCATACCCTTGGACCACTGAGCCGCGTCCGTAAGCGTTTCAAACGGCAACAGATTGCCACTTCCTCACTTTCCTCTAAATAACAAAAAAAGTAACTTTGGGCTCAGCCGGGATTTGAACCCGGGACCTCTCGCACCCAAAGCGAGAATCATACCCTTGGACCACTGAGCCGCGTCCGTAAGCGTTTCCAAACGGCAACAGATTGCCACTTCCTCACTTTCCTCTAAATAACAAAAAAAGTAACTTTGGGCTCAGCCGGGATTTGAACCCGGGACCTCTCGCACCCTAAGCGAGAATCATACCCCTAGACCACTGAGCCGCGTCCGTAAGCGTTTCAAACGACAACAGATTGCCACTTCCTCACTTTCCTCTAAATAACAATAAAAGTAACTTTGGGCTCAGCCGGGATTTGAACCCGGGACCTCTCGCACCCAAAGCGAGAATCATACCCCTAGACCACTGAGCCACGTCCATAAGCGTTTCAAACGACAACAGATTGCCACTTCCTCACTTTCCTCTAAATAACAAAAAAGTAACTATGGGCTCAGCCGGGATTTGAACCCGGGACCTCTCGTACCCTAAGCGAGAATCATACCCCTAGACCACTGAGCCACGTCAAAAAGTGTTTCACAGGACAACAGATGGCCACTTCATCTCTATCCTCTAAAGAACAAATAAAAGTAACTTTGGGGTCAGCCGGGATTTGAACCCGGGACCTCTCGCACCCAAAGCGAGAATCATACCCCTAGACCACTGAGCCGCGTCCGTAAGCGTTTCAAACGACAACAGATTGCCACTTCCTCACTTTCCTCTAAATAACAAATAAAAGTAACTTTGGGCTCAGCCGGGATTTAAAATCGGGACCTCTCGCACCCTAAGCGAGAATCATACCCCTAGACCACTGAGCCACGTCAAAAAGTGTTTCACAGGACAACAGATGGCCACTTCATCTCTATCCTCTAAAGAACAAAAAAAGTAACTTTGGGCTCAGCCGGGATTTGAACCCGGGACCTCTCGCACCCAAAGCGAGAATCATACCCCTAGACCACTAAGCCACGTCAATAAATGTTTCACAAGACAACAGATGGCCACTTCATCTCTAACCACTAAATAAAAGTAACTTTGGGCTCAGCCGGGATTTGAACCCGGGACCTCTCGCACCCAAAGCGAGAATCATACCCCTAGACCACTGAGCCACGTCAAAAAGTGTTTCACAAGACAGCAGATAGCCACTTCATCTCTTTCTTTTTAGATAACGCTAAAAAACGACTCTGGGCTCAGCCGGGATTTGAGCCCGGGACGTCTCGCACCCTAAGCGAGAATCATACCCCTAGACCACTGAGCCACGTCAAAAAATGTTTCACAGGACAACAGATGGCCACTTCATCTCTATCCTTTAAAGAACAAATAAAAGTAACTTTGGGCTCTGCCGGGATTTGAACCCGGAACCTTTCGCACCCTAAGCGAGAATCATACCCTTAGACCACAGAACCACGCCAACAAATGATTCACAAGACAACAGATGGCCACTTCATCTCTTTCTTTTTATATAACGCTAAAAATGAATCAGAGCTCAGCCGGGATTTGAGCCCGGGACCTCTCGCACCCTAAGCGAGAATCATACCCCTAGACCACTGAGCCACGTCCAAAAGCGTTTCAAACGACAACAGATTGCCGCTTCCTCACTTTCCTCTAAATAACAAAAAAAGTAACTTTGGGCTCAGCCGGGATTTGAACCCGGGACCTCTCGCACCCTAAGCGAGAATCATACCCCTAGACCACTGAGCCACGTCCAAAAGCGTTTCAAACGACAACAGATTGCCACTTCCTCACTTTCCTCTAAATAACAAAAAAAGTAACTATGGGCTCAGCCGGGATTTGAACCCGGGACCTCTCGCACCCAAAGCGAGAATCATACCCCTAGACCACTGAGCCACGTCCAAAAGCGTTTCAAACGACAACAGATTGCCACTTTCTCACTTTCTTCTAAATAACAAAAAAGTTACTTGGGCTCAGCCGGGATTTGAACCCGGGACCTCTCGCACCCGAAGCGAGAATCAAAATCCTAGACCACTGAGCCACGTCAAAAAATGTTTCACAAGACAACAGATGGCCAATTCATCTCTTTCTTTTTAGATAACGCTAAAAAATGACTCTGGGCTCAGCTGAAATTTGAACCCGGGATCTCTCGCACTATAAGCGAGAATCTAACCCTTGACCACTGAGCCACGTCCAAAAGCGTTTCAAACGAAAACAGATTGCCACTTCCTCACTTTCCTCTAAACAACAAAAAAAGTAACTTTGGGCTCAGCCGGGATTTGAACCGGGGACCTCTCGCACCCTAAGCAAGAATCATACCCCTAGACCACTGAGCCACGTCAAAAAGTGTTTCACAGGACAACAGATGGCCACTTCATCTCTATCCTCTAAAGAACAAATAAAAGTAACTTTGGGCTCAGCCGGGATTTGAACCCGGGACCTCTCGCACCCAAAGCGAGAATCATACCCCTAGACCACTGAGCCGCGTCCGTAAGTGCTGCACAAGACAACAGATTGCCACTTCATCTCTTTCTTTTTAGATAACGCTAAAAAATGATTCAGGACTCAGCCGGGATTTGAACCCGGGACCTCTCGCACCCAAAGCGAGAATCATACCCCTAGACCACTGAGCCACGTCCATAAGAGTTTCAAACGACAACAGATTGCCACTTCCTCACTTTCCTCTAAATAACAAAAAAAGTAAATTTGGGCTCAGCCGGGATTTGAACCCGGGACCTCTCGCAAGCTAAGCGAGAATCATACCCCTAGACCACTGAGCCACGTCAAAAAGTGTTTCACAGGACAACAGATGGCCACTTCATCTCTATCCTCTAAAGAACAAATAAAAGTAACTTTTGGCTCAGCCGGGATTTGAACCCGGGACCTCTCGCACCCAAAGCGAGAATCATACCCCTAGTCCACTGAGCCACGTCAATAAATGTTTCACAAAACAATAGAGGGCCACTTCATCTCATTCTTTTTAGATAACGCTAAAAAATGACTCTGGGCTCAGCCGTGATTTGAACCCGGGACCTCTCGCACCCTAAGCGAGAATCATACCCCTAAACCACTGAGCCACGTCCACAAGTGTTTCATAAGACAACAGATGGCCACTTCATCTCTAACCACTAAATAACAAATAAAAGTAACTTTGGGCTCAGCCGGGATTTGAACCCGGGACCTCTCGCACCCTAAGCGAGAATCATACCCCTAGACCACTGAGCCACGTCAAAAAGTGTTTCACAAGACAGCAGATAGCCACTTCATCTCTTTCTTTTTAGATAACGCTAAAAAATGACTCAGGACTCAGCCGGGATTTGACCCTTGGACCACTCGCACCCTAAGCGAGAATCATACCCCTAGACCACTGAGCCACGTCCGTAAGCGTTTCAAACGACAACAGATTGCCACTTCCTCACTTTCCTCTAAATAACAAAAAAAGTAACTTTGGGCTCAGCCGGGATTTGAACCCGGGACCTCTCGCACCCTAAGCGAGAATCATACCCCTAGACCACTGAGCCGCGTCCGTAAGCGTTTCAAACGACAACAGATTGCCACTTCCTCACTTTCCTCTAAATAACAAAAAAAGTAACTTTGGGCTCAGCCGGGATTTGAACCCGGGACCTCTCGCACCCAAAGCGAGAATCATACCCCTAGACCACTGAGCCACGTCCATAAGCGTTTCAAACGACAACAGATTGCCACTTCCTCACTTTCCTCTAAATAACAAAAAAAGTAACTTTGGGCTCAGCCGGGATTTGAACCTTGGACCTCTCGCACCCTAAGCAAGAATCATACCCCTAGACCACTGAGCCACGTCAAAAAGTGTTTCACAGGACAACAGATGGCCACTTCAACTCTATCCTCTAAAGAACAAATAAAAGTAACTTTGGGCTCAGCCGGGATTTGAACCCGGGAACTCTCGCACCCAAAGCGAGAATCATACCCCTAGACCACTGAGCCGCGTCCGTAAGTGCTTCACAAGACAACAGATTGCCACTTCATCTCTTTCTTTTTAGATAACGCTAAAAAATGATTCAGGACTCAGCCGGGATTTGAACCCGGGACCTCTCGCACCCAAAGCGAGAATCATACCCCTAGACCACTGAGCCGCGTCCGTAAGCGTTTCAAACGACAACAGATTGCCACTTCCTCACTTTCCTCTAAATAACAAAAAAAGTAACTTTGGGCTCAGCCGGGATTTGAACCCGGGACCTCTCGCAAGCTAAGCGAGAATCATACCCCTAGACCACTGAGCCACGTCAAAAAGTGTTTCACAGGACAACAGATGGCCACTTCATCTCTATCCTCTAAAGAACAAATAAAAGTAACTGTGGGCTCAGCCGGGATTTGAACCCGGGACCTCTCGCACCCAAAGCGAGAATCGTACCCCTAGACCACTGAGCCACGTCAATAAATGTTTCACAAAACAATAGAGGGCCACTTCATCTCATTCTTTTTATATAACGCTAAAAAATGACTCTGGGCTCAGCCGGGAAATGAACCCGGGACCTCTCGCACCCTAAGAGTGAATCATACCCCTAAACCACTGAGCCACGTCCACAAGTGTTTCATAAGACAACAGATGGCCACTTCATCTCTAACCACTAAATAACAAATAAAAGTAACTTTGGGCTCAGCCGGGATTTGAACCCGCGACCTCTCGCACCCAAAGCGAGAATCATACCCCTAGACCACTGAGCCACGTCAAAAAGTGTTTCACAAGACAGCAGATAGCCACTTCATCTCTTTCTTTTTAGATAACGCTAAAAAATGACTCTGGGCTCAGCCGGGATTTGAACCCGGGACCTCTCGCACCCTGAGCGAAAATCATACCCCTAGACCACTGAGCCACGTCCATAAATGTTTCAAACGACAACAGATTACCACTTCCTCACTTTCCTCTAAATAACAAAAAAAGTAACTTTGGGCTCAGCCGGGATTTGAACCCGGGACCTCTCGCACCCAAAGCGAGAATCATACCCCTAGGCCACTGAGCCACGTCCATAAGCGTTTCAAACGACAACAGATTGCCACTTCCTCACTTTCCTCTAAATAACAAAAAAAGTAACTTTGGGCTCAGCCGGGATTTGAACCTTGGACCTCTCGCACCCTAAGCAAGAATCATACCCCTAGACCACTGAGCCACGACAAAAAGTGTTTCACAGGACAACAGATGGCCACTTCAACTCTATCCTCTAAAGAACAAATAAAAGTAACTTTGGGCTCAGCCGGGATTTGAACCCGGGAACTCTCGCACCCAAAGCGAGAATCATACCCCTAGACCACTGAGCCGCGTCCGTAAGTGCTTCACAAGACAACAGATTGCCACTTCATCTCTTTCTTTTTAGATAACGCTAAAAAATGATTCAGGACTCAGCCGGGATTTGAACCCGGGACCTCTCGCACCCAAAGCGAGAATCATACCCCTAGACCACTGAGCCGCGTCCGTAAGCGTTTCAAACGACAACAGATTGCCACTTCCTCACTTTCCTCTAAATAACAAAAAAAGTAACTTTGGGCTCAGCCGGGATTTGAACCCGGGACCTCTCGCACCCAAAGCGAGAATCATACCCCTAGACCACTGAGCCACGTCCATAAGCGTTTCAAACGACAACAGATTGCCACTTCCTCACTTTCCTCTAAATAACAAAAAAAGTAACTTTGGGCTCAGCCGGGATTTGAACCGGGGACCCCTCGCACCCTAAGCAAGAATCATACCCCTAGACCACTGAGCCACGTCAAAAAGTGTTTCACAGGACAACAGATGACCACTTCATCTCTATCCTCTAAAGAACAAATAAAAGTAACTTTGGGCTCAGCCGGGATTTGAACCCGGGACCTCTCGCACCCAAAGCGAGAATCATACCCCTAGACCACTGAGCCACGTCCATAAGCGTTTCAAACGACAACAGATTGCCACTTCCTCACTTTCCTCTAAATAACAAAAAAAGTAACTTTGGGCTCAGCCGGGATTTGAACCCGGGACCTCTCGCAAGCTAAGCGAGAATCATACCCCTAGACCACTGAGCCACGTCAAAAAGTGTTTCACAGGACAACAGATGGCCACTTCATCTCTATCCTCTAAAGAACAAATAAAAGTAACTGTGGGCTCAGCCGGGATTTGAACCCGGGACCTCTCGCACCCAAAGCGAGAATCATACCCCTAGACCACTGAGCCACGTCAATAAATGTTTCACAAAACAATAGAGGGCCACTTCATCTCATTCTTTTTATATAACGCTAAAAAATGACTCTGGGCTCAGCCGGGAAATGAACCCGGGACCTCTCGCACCCTAAGAGTGAATCATACCCCTAAACCACTGAGCCACGTCCACAAGTGTTTCATAAGACAACAGATGGCCACTTCATCTCTAACCACTAAATAACAAATAAAAGTAACTTTGGGCTCAGCCGGGATTTGAACCCGCGACCTCTCGCACCCAAAGCGAGAATCATACCCCTAGACCACTGAGCCACGTCAAAAAGTGTTTCACAAGACAGCAGATAGCCACTTCATCTCTTTCTTTTTAGATAACGCTAAAAAATGACTCTGGGCTCAGCCGGGATTTGAACCCGGGACCTCTCGCACCCTGAGCGAAAATCATACCCCTAGACCACTGAGCCACGTCCATAAATGTTTCAAACGACAACAGATTGCCACTTCCTCACTTTCCTCTAAATAACAAAAAAAGTAACTTTGGGCTCAGCCGGGATTTGAACCCGGGACCTCTCGCACCCGAAGCGAGAATCATACCCCTAGACCACTGAGTCACGTCAAAAAGCGTTTCAAACGTCAACAGATTAACACTTCCTCACTCTTCTCTAAATAACAAAAAAAGTAAGTTTGGGCTCAGCCGGGATTTGAACCCGGGACCTCTCGCACCCGAAGCGAGAATCATACCCCTAGACCACTGAGCCACGTCAATAAATGTTTCACAAAACAATAGAGGGCCACTTCATCTCATTCTTTTTATATAACGCTAAAAAATGACTCTGGGCTCAGCCGGGAAATGAACCCGGGACCTCTCGCACCCTAAGAGTGAATCATACCCCTAAACCACTGAGCCACGTCCACAAGTGTTTCATAAGACAACAGATGGCCACTTCATCTCTAACCACTAAATAACAAATAAAAGTAACTTTGGGCTCAGCCGGGATTTGAACCCGCGACCTCTCGCACCCAAAGCGAGAATCATACCCCTAGACCACTGAGCCACGTCAAAAAGTGTTTCACAAGACAGCAGATAGCCACTTCATCTCTTTCTTTTTAGATAACGCTAAAAAATGACTCTGGGCTCAGCCGGGATTTGAACCCGGGACCTCTCGCACCCTGAGCGAAAATCATACACCTAGACCACTGAGCCACGTCCATAAATGTTTCAAACGACAACAGATTGCCACTTCCTCACTTTCCTCTAAATAACAAAAAAAGTAACTTTGGGCTCAGCCGGGATTTGAACCCGGGACCTCTCGCACCCGAAGCGAGAATCATACCCCTAGACCACTGAGTCACGTCAAAAAGCGTTTCAAACGACAACAGATTAACACTTCCTCACTCTTCTCTAAATAACAAAAAAAGTAAGTTTGGGCTCAGCCGGGATTTGAACCCGGGACCTCTCGCACCCGAAGCGAGAATCATACCCCTAGACCACTGAGTCACGTCAATAAATGTTTCACAAGACAACAGAGGGCCACTTCATCTCATTCTTTTTAGATAACGCTAAAAAATGACTCTGGGCTCAGCCGGGATTTGAACCCGGGACCTCTCGCACCCTGAGCGAAAATCATACCCCTAGACCACTGAGCCACGTCCATAAATGTTTCAAACGACAACAGATTGCCACTTCCTCACTTTCCTCTAAATAACAAAAAAAGTAACTTTGGGCTCAGCCGGGATTTGAACCCGGGACCTCTCGCACCCGAAGCGAGAATCATACCCCTAGACCACTGAGCCACGTCAATAAATGTTTCACAAGACAACAGAGGGCCACTTCATCTCTATCCTATAAAGAACAAATTAAAGTAACTTTGGGCTCAGCCGGGATTTGAACCCGGGACCTCTCGCACCCAAAGCGAGAATCATACCCCTAGACCACTGAGCCACGTCAAAAAGTGTTTCACAAGACCGCAGATAGGCACTTCATCTCTTTCTTTTTAGATAACGCTAAAAAATGAGTCAGGGCTCAGCCGGGATTTGAACCCGGGACCTCTCGCACCCTAAGCGAGAATCATACCCCTAGACCACTGAGCCACGTCCATAAATGTTTCAAACGACAACAGATTGCCACTTCCTCACTTTCCTCTAAATAACAAAAAAAGTAACTTTGGGCTCAGCCGGGATTTGAACCCGGGACCTCTCGCACCCGAAGCGAGAATCATACCCCTAGACCACTGAGCCACGTCAATAAATGTTTCACAAGACAACAGAGGGCCACTTCATCTCTATCCTATAAAGAACAAATTAAAGTAACTTTGGGCTCAGCCGGGATTTGAACCCGGGACCTCTCGCACCCAAAGCGAAAATCATACCCCTAGACCACTGAGCCACGTCAAAAAGTTTTTCACAAGACAATAGATGGCCACTTCATCTCTATCCTCTAAAGTACAAATAAAAGTAACTTTGGGCTCAGCCGGGATTTGAACCCGGGACCTCTCGCAACCGAAGCGAGAATCATACCCCTAGACCACTGAGCCACGTCCATAAGTGTTTCATAAGACAACAGATTTCCATTTCATCTCTAACCACTAAATAACAAATAAAAGTAACTTTGGGCTCAGCCGGGATTTGAACCCGGGACCTCTCGCACCCTAAGCGAGAATCATACCCCTAGACCACTGAGCCACGTCTATAAGAGTTTCAAACGACAACAGATTGCCACTTCCTCACTTTCCTCTAAATAACAAAAAAAGTAACTTTGGGCTCAGCCGGGATTTGAACCCGGGACCTCTCGCACCCTAAGCGAGAATCATACCCCTAGACCACTGAGCCGCGTCCGTAAGCGTTTCAAACGACAACAGATTGCCACTTCCTCACTTTCCTCTAAATAACAAAAAAAGTAACTTTGGGCTCAGCCGGGATTTGAACCCGGGACCTCTCGCACCCAAAGCGAGAATCATACCCCTAGACCACTGAGCCACGTCCATAAGCGTTTCAAACGACAACAGATTGCCACTTCCTCACTTTCCTCTAAATAACAAAAAAAGTAACTTTGGGCTCAGCCGGGATTTGAACCGGGGACCCCTCGCACCCTAAGCAAGAATCATACCCCTAGACCACTGAGCCACGTCAAAAAGTGTTTCACAGGACAACAGTTGACCACTTCATCTCTATCCTCTAAAGAACAAATAAAAGTAACTTTGGGCTCAGCCGGGATTTGAACCCGGGACCTCTCGCACCCAAAGCGAGAATCATACCCCTAGACCACTGAGCCACGTCCATAAGCGTTTCAAACGACAACAGATTGCCACTTCCTCACTTTCCTCTAAATAACAAAAAAAGTAACTTTGGGCTCAGCCGGGATTTGAACCGGGGACCTCTCGCACCCTAAGCAAGAATCATACCCCTAGACCACTGAGCCACGTCAAAAAGTGTTTCACAGGACAACAGATGACCACTTCATCTCTATCCTCTAAAGAACAAATAAAAGTAACTTTGGGCTCAGCCGGGATTTGAACCCGGGACCTCTCGCACCCAAAGCGAGAATCATACCCCTAGACCACTGAGCCACGTCCATAAGCGTTTCAAACGACAACAGATTGCCACTTCCTCACTTTCCTCTAAATAACAAAAAAAGTAACTTTGGGCTCAGCCGGGATTTGAACCGGGGACCTCTCGCACCCTAAGCAAGAATCATACCCCTAGACCACTGAGCCACGTCAAAAAGTGTTTCACAGGACAACAGATGGCCACTTCATCTCTATCCTCTAAAGAACAAATAAAAGTAACTTTGGGCTCAGCCGGGATTTGAACCCGGGACCTCTCGCACCCAAAGCGAGAATCATACCCCTAGACCACTGAGCCGCGTCCGTAAATGCTGCACAAGACAACAGATTGCCACTTCATCTCTTTCTTTTTAGATAACGCTAAAAAATGATTCAGGACTCAGCCGGGATTTGAACCCGGGACCTCTCGCACCCAAAGCGAGAATCATACCCCTAGACCACTGAGCCACGTCCATAAGAGTTTCAAACGACAACAGATTGCCACTTCCTCACTTTCCTCTAAATAACAAAAAAAGTAAATTTGGGCTCAGCCGGGATTTGAACCCGGGACCTCTCGCAAGCTAAGCGAGAATCATACCCCTAGACCACTGAGCCACGTCAAAAAGTGTTTCACAGGACAACAGATGGCCACTTCATCTCTATCCTCTAAAGAACAAATAAAAGTAACTTTTGGCTCAGCCGGGATTTGAACCCGGGACCTCTCGCACCCAAAGCGAGAATCATACCCCTAGTCCACTGAGCCACGTCAATAAATGTTTCACAAAACAATAGAGGGCCACTTCATCTCATTCTTTTTAGATAACGCTAAAAAATGACTCTGGGCTCAGCCGTGATTTGAACCCGGGACCTCTCGCACCCTAAGCGAGAATCATACCCCTAAACCACTGAGCCACGTCCACAAGTGTTTCATAAGACAACAGATGGCCACTTCATCTCTAACCACTAAATAACAAATAAAAGTAACTTTGGGCTCAGCCGGGATTTGAACCCGGGACCTCTCGCACCCTAAGCGAGAATCATACCCCTAGACCACTGAGCCACGTCAAAAAGTGTTTCACAAGACAGCAGATAGCCACTTCATCTCTTTCTTTTTAGATAACGCTAAAAAATGACTCAGGACTCAGCCGGGATTTGACCCTGGGACCACTCGCACCCTAAGCGAGAATCATACCCCTAGACCACTGAGCCACGTCCGTAAGCGTTTCAAACGACAACAGATTGCCACTTCCTCACTTTCCTCTAAATAACAAAAAAAGTAACTTTGGGCTCAGCCGGGATTTGAACCCGGGACCTCTCGCACCCTAAGCGAGAATCATACCCCTAGACCACTGAGCCGCGTCCGTAAGCGTTTCAAACGACAACAGATTGCCACTTCCTCACTTTCCTCTAAATAACAAAAAAAGTAACTTTGGGCTCAGCCGGGATTTGAACCCGGGACCTCTCGCACCCAAAGCGAGAATCATACCCCTAGACCACTGAGCCGCGTCCGTAAGCGTTTCAAACGACAACAGATTGCCACTTCCTCACTTTCCTCTAAATAACAAAAAAAGTAACTTTGGGCTCAGCCGGGATTTGAACCTTGGACCTCTCGCACCCTAAGCAAGAATCATACCCCTAGACCACTGAGCCACGTCAAAAAGTGTTTCACAGGACAACAGATGGCCACTTCAACTCTATCCTCTAAAGAACAAATAAAAGTAACTTTGGGCTCAGCCGGGATTTGAACCCGGGAACTCTCGCACCCAAAGCGAGAATCATACCCCTAGACCACTGAGCCGCGTCCGTAAGTGCTTCACAAGACAACAGATTGCCACTTCATCTCTTTCTTTTTAGATAACGCTAAAAAATGATTCAGGACTCAGCCGGGATTTGAACCCGGGACCTCTCGCACCCAAAGCGAGAATCATACCCCTAGACCACTGAGCCACGTCAAAAAGTGTTTCACAGGACAACAGATGGCCACTTCTTCTCTATCCTCTAAAGAACAAATAAAAGTAACTTTGGGCTCAGCCGGGATTTGAACCCGGGACCTCTCGCACCCAAAGCGAGAATCATACCCCTAGACCACTGAGCCACGTCAATAAATGTTTCACAAAACAATAGAGGGCCACTTCATCTCATTCTTTTTATATAACGCTAAAAAATGACTCTGGGCTCAGCCGGGAAATGAACCCGGGACCTCTCGCACCCTAAGAGTGAATCATACCCCTAAACCACTGAGCCACGTCCACAAGTGTTTCATAAGACAACAGATGGCCACTTCATCTCTAACCACTAAATAACAAATAAAAGTAACTTTGGGCTCAGCCGGGATTTGAACCCGCGACCTCTCGCACCCAAAGCGAGAATCATACCCCTAGACCACTGAGCCACGTCAAAAAGTGTTTCACAAGACAGCAGATAGCCACTTCATCTCTTTCTTTTTAGATAACGCTAAAAAATGACTCTGGGCTCAGCCGGGATTTGAACCCGGGACCTCTCGCACCCTGAGCGAAAATCATACCCCTAGACCACTGAGCCACGTCCATAAATGTTTCAAACGACAACAGATTGCCACTTCCTCACTTTCCTCTAAATAACAAAAAAAGTAACTTTGGGCTCAGCCGGGATTTGAACCCGGGACCTCTCGCACCCGAAGCGAGAATCATACCCCTAGACCACTGAGTCACGTCAAAAAGCGTTTCAAACGACAACAGATTAACACTTCCTCACTCTTCTCTAAATAACAAAAAAAGTAAGTTTGGGCTCAGCCGGGATTTGAACCCGGGACCTCTCGCACCCGAAGCGAGAATCATACCCCTAGACCACTGAGCCACGTCAATAAATGTTTCACAAGACAACAGAGGGCCACTTCATCTCATTCTTTTTAGATAACGCTAAAAAATGACTCTGGGCTCAGCCGGGATTTGAACACGGGACCTCTCGCACCCTGAGCGAAAATCATACCCCTAGACCACTGAGCCACGTCCATAAATGTTTCAAACGACAACAGATTGCCACTTCCTCACTTTCCTCTAAATAACAAAAAAAGTAACTTTGGGCTCAGCCGGGATTTGAACCCGGGACCTCTCGCACCCGAAGCGAGAATCATACCCCTAGACCACTGAGCCACGTCAATAAATGTTTCACAAGACAACAGAGGGCCACTTCATCTCTATCCTATAAAGAACAAATTAAAGTAACTTTGGGCTCAGCCGGGATTTGAACCCGGGACCTCTCGCACCCAAAGCGAGAATCATACCCCTAGACCACTGAGCCACGTCAAAAAGTGTTTCACAAGACCGCAGATAGGCACTTCATCTCTTTCTTTTTAGATAACGCTAAAAAATGAGTCAGGGCTCAGCCGGGATTTGAACCCGGGACCTCTCGCACCCTAAGCGAGAATCATACCCCTAGACCACTGAGCCACGTCCATAAATGTTTCAAACGACAACAGATTGCCACTTCCTCACTTTCCTCTAAATAACAAAAAAAGTAACTTTGGGCTCAGCCGGGATTTGAACCCGGGACCTCTCGCACCCGAAGCGAGAATCATACCCCTAGACCACTGAGCCACGTCCATAAGTGTTTCATAAGACAACAGATTTCCATTTCATCTCTAACCACTAAATAACAAATAAAAGTAACTTTGGGCTCAGCCGGGATTTGAACCCGGGACCTCTCGCACCCAAAGCGAGAATCATACCCCTAGACCACTGAGCCGCGTCCATAAGTGTTTCACAGAACAACAGATGGCCACTTCATCTCTTTCTTATTAGATAACGCTAAAAAATGACTCTGGGCTCAGCCGGGATTTGAACCCGGGACCTCTCGCACCCAAAGCGAGAATCATACCCCTAGACCACTGAGCCACGTCCATAAGTGTTTCATAAGACAACAGATTTCCATTTCATCTCTAACCACTAAATAACAAATAAAAGTAACTTTGGGCTCAGCCGGGATTTGAACCCGGGACCTCTCGCACCCAAAGCGAGAATCATACCCCTAGACCACTGAGCCGCGTCCATAAGTGTTTCACAGAACAACAGATGGCCACTTCATCTCTTACCTCCAAAGAACAAATAAAAGTAACTTTGGGCTCAGCCGGGATTTGAACCCGGACCTCTCGCACCCAAAGCGAGAATCAGACCCCTAGGCCACTGAGCCACGTCCATAAGTGTTTCACAAGACAATAGATGGCCACTTCATCTCTAACCACTAAATAACAAATAAAAGTAACTTTGGGCTCAGCCGGGATTTGAACCCGGGACCTCTCGCACCCGAAGCGAGAATCATACCCCTAGACCACTGAGCCACGTCCGTAAGTGCTTCACAAGACATCAGATTGCCACTTCATCTCTTTCTTATTAGATAACGCTAAAAAATGACTCTGGGCTCGGCCGGGAATTGAACCCGGGACCTCTCGCACCCGAAGCGAGAATCATACCCCTAGACCACTGAGCCACGTCAATAAATGTTTCATAAGACTACAGATGGCCACATCATCTCTAACCACTAAATTATAAATAAAAGTAACTTTGGGCTCAGCCGGGATTTGAACCCGGGACCTCTCGCACCCGAAGCGAGAATCATACCCCTAGACCACTGAGCCACGTCAATAAATGTTTCACAAGACAACAGAGGGCCACTTCATCTCATTCTTTTTAGATAACGCTAAAAAATGACTCTGGGCTCAGCCGGGATTTGAACCCGGGACCTTTCGCACCCTGAGCGAAAATCATACCCCTAGACCACTGAGCCACGTCCATAAATTTTTCAAACGACAACAGATTGCCACTTCCTCACTTTCCTCTAAATAACAAAAAAGTAACTTTGGGCTCAGCCGGGATTTGAACCCGGGACCTCTCGCACCCGAAGCGAGAATCATACCCCTAGACCACTGAGCCACGTCAATAAATGTTTCACAAGACAACAGAGGGCCACTTCATCTCTATCCTATAAAGAACAAATTAAAGTAACTTTGGGCTCAGCCGGGATTTGAACCCGGGACCTCTCGCACCCAAAGCGAAAATCATACCCCTAGACCACTGAGCCACGTCAAAAAGTTTTTCACAAGACAATAGATGGCCACTTCATCTCTATCCTCTAAAGAACAAATAAAAGTAACTTTGGGCTCAGCCGGGATTTGAACCCGGGACCTCTCGCAACCGAAGCGAGAATCATACCCCTAGACCACTGAGCCACGTCCATAAGTGTTTCATAAGACAACAGATTTCCATTTCATCTCTAACCACTAAATAACAAATAAAAGTAACTTTGGACTCAGCCGGGATTTGAACCCGGGACCTCTCGCACCCAAAGCGAGAATCATACCCCTAGACCACTGAGCCGCGTCCATAAGTGTTTCACAGAACAACAGATGGCCAATTCATCTCTTTCTTATTAGATAACGCTAAAAAATGACTCTGGGCTCAGCCGGGATTTGAACCCGGGACCTCTCGCACCCAAAGCGAGAATCATACCCCTAGACCACTGAGCCACGTCCATAAGTGTTTCATAAGACAACAGATTTCCATTTCATCTCTAACCACTAAATAACAAATAAAAGTAACTTTGGGCTCAGCCGGGATTTGAACCCGGGACCTCTCGCACCCAAAGCGAGAATCATACCCCTAGACCACTGAGCCGCGTCCATAAGTGTTTCACAGAACAACAGATGGCCACTTCATCTCTTACCTCTAAAGAACAAATAAAAGTAACTTTGGGCTCAGCCGGGATTTGAACCCGGGACCTCTCGCACCCGAAGCGAGAATCATACCCCTAGACCACTGAGCCACGTCCGTAAGTGCTTCACAAGACATCAGATTGCCACTTCATCTCTTTCTTATTAGATAACGCTAAAAAATGACTCTGGGCTCGGCCGGGATTTCAACCCGGGACCTTTCGCACCCTGAGCGAAAATCATACCCCTAGACCACTGAGCCACGTCCATAAATGTTTCAAACGACAACAGATTGCCACTTCCTCACTTTCCTCTAAATAACAAAAAAGTAACTTTGGGCTCAGCCGGGATTTGAACCCGGGACCTCTCGCACCCGAAGCGAGAATCATACCCCTAGACCACTGAGCCACGTCAATAAATGTTTCACAAGACAACAGAGGGCCACTTCATCTCTATCCTATAAAGAACAAATTAAAGTAACTTTGGGCTCAGCCGGGATTTGAACCCGGGACCTCTCGCACCCAAAGCGAAAATCATACCCCTAGACCACTGAGCCACGTCAAAAAGTTTTTCACAAGACAATAGATGGCCACTTCATCTCTATCCTCTAAAGAACAAATAAAAGTAACTTTGGGCTCAGCCGGGATTTGAACCCGGGACCTCTCGCAACCGAAGCGAGAATCATACCCCTAGACCACTGAGCCACGTCCATAAGTGTTTCATAAGACAACAGATTTCCATTTCATCTCTAACCACTAAATAACAAATAAAAGTAACTTTGGACTCGGCCGGGATTTGAACCCGGGACCTCTCGCACCCAAAGCGAGAATCATACCCCTAGACCACTGAGCCGCGTCCATAAGTGTTTCACAGAACAACAGATGGCCAATTCATCTCTTTCTTATTAGATAACGCTAAAAAATGACTCTGGGCTCAGCCGGGATTTGAACCCGGGACCTCTCGCACCCAAAGCGAGAATCATACCCCTAGACCACTGAGCCACGTCCATAAGTGTTTCATAAGACAACAGATTTCCATTTCATCTCTAACCACTAAATAACAAATAAAAGTAACTTTGGGCTCAGCCGGGATTTGAACCCGGGACCTCTCGCACCCAAAGCGAGAATCATACCCCTAGACCACTGAGCCGCGTCCATAAGTGTTTCACAGAACAACAGATGGCCACTTCATCTCTTACCTCTAAAGAACAAATAAAAGTAACTTTGGGCTCAGCCGGGATTTGAACCCGGACCTCTCGCACCCAAAGCGAGAATCATACCCCTAGGCCACTGAGCCACGTCCATAAGTGTTTCACAAGACAATAGATGGCCACTTCATCTCTAACCACTAAATAACAAATAAAAGTAACTTTGGGCTCAGCCGGGATTTGAACCCGGGACCTCTCGCACCCGAAGCGAGAATCATACCCCTAGACCACTGAGCCACGTCCGTAAGTGCTTCACAAGACATCAGATTGCCACTTCATCTCTTTCTTATTAGATAACGCTAAAAAATGACTCTGGGCTCGGCCGGGATTTCAACCCGGGACCTCTCGCACCCGAAGCGAGAATCATACCCCTAGACCACTGAGCCGCGTCCATAAGTGTTTCACAGAACAACAGATGGCCACTTCATCTCTTTCTTATTAGATAACGCTAAAAAATGACTCTGGGCTCAGCCGGGATTTGAACCCGGGACCTCTCGCACCCAAAGCGAGAATCATACCCCTAGACCACTGAGCCACGTCCATATGTGTTTCATAAGACAACAGATTTCCATTTCATCTCTAACCACTAAATAACAAATAAAAGTAACTTTGGGCTCAGCCGGGATTTGAACCCGGGACCTCTCGCACCCAAAGCGAGAATCATACCCCTAGACCACTGAGCCGCGTCCATAAGTGTTTCACAGAACAACAGATGGCCACTTCATCTCTTACCTCTAAAGAACAAATAAAAGTAACTTTGGGCTCAGCCGGGATTTGAACCCGGACCTCTCGCACCCAAAGCGAGAATCATACCCCTAGGCCACTGAGCCACGTCCATAAGTGTTTCACAAGACAATAGATGGCCACTTCATCTCTAACCACTAAATAACAAATAAAAGTAACTTTGGGCTCAGCCGGGATTTGAACCCGGGACCTCTCGCACCCGAAGCGGGAATCATACCCCTAGACCACTGAGCCACGTCCGTAAGTGCTTCACAAGACATCAGATTGCCACTTCATCTCTTTCTTATTAGATAACGCTAAAAAATGACTCTGGGCTCGGCCGGGATTTGAACCCGGGACCTCTCGCACCCTAAGCGAGAATCATACCCTTAGACCACTGAGCCACGTCCATAAATGTTTCATAAGACAACAGATGGCCACTTCATCTCTAACCACTAAATTATAAATAAAAGTAACTTTGGGCTCAGCCGGGATTTGAACCCGGGACCTCTCGCACCCAAAGCGAGAATCATACCCCTAGACCACTGAGCCACGTCAAAAAGTGTTTTACAAGACAGCAGATAGCCACTTCATCTCTTTCTTTTTAGATAACAGTGAAAAACGACTCTGGGCTCAGCCGAGATTTGAACCCGGGATCTCTCGCATCCGAAAAGAGAATCATACCCCTAGACCACTGAGCCACGTCCATAACTGTTTCACAAGACAACAGAGGGCCACTTCATCTCTTTCTTATTAGATAACGCTAAAAAATGACTCTTTGGATGACTGAGATGACTTTTGATGATGAGAATCATACCCCTAGACCACTGAGCCGCGTCCGTAAGCGTTTCAAACGACAACAGATTGCCACTTCCTCACTTTCCTCTAAATAACAAAAAAAGTAACTTTGGGCTCAGCCGGGATTTGAACCCGGGACCTCTCGCACCCAAAGCGAGAATCATACCCCTAGACCACTGAGCCACGTCCATAAGCGTTTCAAACGACAACAGATTGCCACTTCCTCACTTTCCTCTAAATAACAAAAAAAGTAACTTTGGGCTCAGCCGGGATTTGAACCGGGGACCTCTCGCACCCAAAGCGAGAATCATACCCCTAGACCACTGAGCCACGTCCATAAGCGTTTCAAACGACAACAGATTGCCACTTCCTCACTTTCCTCTAAATAACAAAAAAAGTAACTTTGGGCTCAGCCGGGATTTGAACCCGGGACCTCTCGCACCCAAAGCGAGAATCATACCCCTAGACCACTGAGCCATGTCCAAAAGCGTTTCAAACGACAACAGATTGCCACTTCCTCACTTTCCTCTAAATAACAAAAAAAGTAACTTTGGGCTCAGCCGGGATTTGAACCCGGGACCTCTCGCAAGCTAAGCGAGAATCATACCCCTAGACCACTGAGCCACGTCAAAAAGTGTTTCACAGGACAACAGATGGCCACTTCATCTCTATCCTCTAAAGAACAAATAAAAGTAACTTTGGGCTCAGCCGGGATTTGAACCCGGGACCTCTCGCACCCAAAGCGAGAATCATACCCCTAGACCACTGAGCCACGTCAAAAAGTGTTTCACAAAACAGCAGATAGCCACTTCATCTCTTTCTTTTTAGATAACGCTAAAAAACGACTCTGGGCTCAGCCGGGATTTGAACCCGGGACCTCTCGCACCCGAAGCGAGAATCATACCCCTAGACCACTGAGCCACGTCAATAAATGTTTCACAAGACAACAGAGGGCCACTTCATCTCATTCTTTTTAGATAACGCTAAAAAATGACTCTGGGCTCAGCCGGGATTTGAACCCGGGACCTCTCGCAACCAAAGCGAGAATCATACCCCTAGACCACTGAGCCACGTCCGTAAGTGCTTCACAAGACATCAGATAGCCACTTCATCTCTTTCTTATTAGATAACGCTAAAAAATGACTCTGGGCTCAGCCGGGATTTGAACCCGGGACCTCTCGCACACTGAGCGAAAATCATACCCCTAGACCACTGAGCCACGTCCATAAGTGTTTCACAGGACAACAGATGGCCACTTCATCTCTAACCTCTAAAGAACAAATAAAGGTAACTTTGGGCTCAGCCGGGATTTGAACCCGGGACCTCTCGCACCCAAAGCGAGAATCATACCCCTAGACCACTGAGCAACGTCCATAAATTTTTCAAACGACAACAGATTGCCACTTCCTCACTTTCCTCTAAATAACAAAAAAAGTAACTTTGGGCTCAGCCGGGATTTGAACCCGGGACCTCTCGCACCCGAAGCGAGAATCATACCCCTAGACCACTGAGCCACGTCAATAAATGTTTCACAAGACAACAGAGGGCCACTTCATCTCTATCCTATAAAGAACAAATTAAAGTAACTTTGGGCTCAGCCGGGATTTGAACCCGGGACCTCTCGCACCCTGAGCGAAAATCATACCCCTAGACCACTGAGCCACGTCCATAAGTGTTTCACAGGACAACAGATGGCCACTTCATCTCTAACCTCTAAAGAACAAATAAAAGTAACTTTGGGCTCAGCCGGGATTTGAACCCGGTACCTCTCGCACCCAAAGCGAGAATCATACCCCTAGACCACTGAGCCACGTCCATAAATGTTTCAAACGACAACAGATTGCCACTTCCTCACTTTCCTCTAAATAACAAAAAAAGTAACTTTGGGCTCAGCCGGGATTTGAACCCGGGACCTCTCGCACCCGAAGCGAGAATCATACCCCTAGACCACTGAGCCACGTCAATAAATGTTTCACAAGACAACAGAGGGCCACTTCATCTCTATCCTATAAAGAACAAATTAAAGTAACTTTGGGCTCAGCCGGGATTTGAACCCGGGACCTCTCGCACCCTGAGCGAAAATCATACCCCTAGACCACTGAGCCACGTCCATAAGTGTTTCACAGGACAACAGATGGCCACTTCATCTCTAACCTCTAAAGAACAAATAAAAGTAACTTTGGGCTCAGCCGGGATTTGAACCCGGGACCTCTCGCACCCAAAGCGAGAATCATACCCCTAGACCACTAGCCACGTCAAAAAGTGTTTCACAAGACCGCAGATAGGCACTTCATCTCTTTCTTTTTAGATAACGCTAAAAAATGACTCAGGGCTCAGCCGGGATTTGAACCCGGGACCTCTCGCACCCTAAGCGAGAATCATACCCCTAGACCACTGAGCCACGTCCATAAATGTTTCAAACGACAACAGATTGCCACTTCCTCACTTTCCTCTAAATAACAAAAAAAGTAACTTTGGGCTCAGCCGGGATTTGAACCCGGGACCTCTCGCACCCGAAGCGAGAATCCTACCCCTAGACCACTGAGCCACGTCAATAAATGTTTCACAAGACAACAGAGGGCCACTTCATCTCTATCCTATAAAGAACAAATTAAAGTAACTTTGGGCTCAGCCGGGATTTGAACCCGGGACCTCTCGCACCCAAAGCGAAAATCATACCCCTAGACCACTGAGCCACGTCAAAAAGTTTTTCACAAGACAATAGATGGCCACTTCATCTCTATCCTCTAAAGAACAAATAAAAGTAACTTTGGGCTCAGCCGGGATTTGAACCCGGGACCTCTCGCACCCGAAGCGAGAATCATATCCCTAGACCACTGAGCCACGTCAATAAATGTTTCACAAGACAACAGAGGGCCACTTCATCTCTTTCTTATTAGATAGCGCTAAAAAATGACTCTGGGCTCAGCCGGGATTTGAACCCGGGACCTCTCGCACCCAAAGCGAGAATCATACCCCTAGACCACTGAGCCGCGTCCATAAGTGTTTCATAAGACAACAGATTTCCATTTCATCTCTAACCACTAAATAACAAAAAAGTAACTTTGGGCTCAGCCGGGATTTGAACCCGGGGCCTCTCGCACCCGAAGCGAGAATCATATCCCTAGACCACTGAGAAACGTCAATAAATGATTCACAAGACAACAGATGGCCACTTCATCTCTTTCTTTTTAGATAACGCTAAAAAATGACTCTGGGCTCAGCCGGGATTTGAACCCGGGACCTCTCGCACCCTAAGCGAGAATCATACCCCTAGACCACTGAGCCACGTCCGTAAGTGCTTCACAAGACATCAGATTGCCACTTCATCTCTTTCTTATTAGATAACGCTAAAAAATGGCTCTGGGCTCAGCCGGGATTTAAACCTCGACCTCTCGCACCCTAAGCAAGAATCTTACCCCTCCTCACTTTCCTCTAAATAACAAAAAAAGTAACTATGGGCTCAGCCGGGATTTGAACCCGGGACCTCTCGCACCCGAAGCGAGAATCATACCCCTAGACCACTGAGAAACGTCAATAAATGTTTCACAAGACAACAGATGGCCACTTCATCTCTTTCTTTTTAGATAACGCTAAAAAATGACACCGGGCTCAACCGGGATTTGAACCCGGGACCTCTCGCACCCTAAGCGAGAATCATACCCCTAGACCACTGAGCCACGTCCGTAAGTGCTTCAAGAGACAACAAATTGCCACATCATCACTTTCCACTAAATAACAAAAAAGTAACTTTGGGCTCAGCCGGTATTTGAACCCGGGACCTCTCGCACACAAAGCGAGAATCATACCCCTAGACCACTGAGAAACGTCAATAAAAGTTTCACAAGACAACAGATGGCCACTTCATCTCTTTCTTTTTAGATAACGCTAAAAAATGACTCTGGGCTCAGCCGGGATTTGAACCCGGGACCTCTCGCCCCCTAAGCGAGAATCATACCCCTAGACCACTGAGCCACGTCCGTAATTGCTTCACAAGACATCAGATTGCCACTTCATCTCTTTCTTAGTAGATAACGCTAAAAAATGGCTCTGGGCTCAGCCGGGATTTAAACCTCGACCTCTCGCATCCTAAGCAAGAATCATACCCCTCCTCACTTTCCTCTAAATAACAAAAAAAGTAACTATGGTCTCAGCCGGGATTTGAACCCGGGACCTCTCGCACCCGAAGCGAGAATCATACCCCTAGACCACTGAGCCACGTCCAAAAGCGTTTCAAATGACAACAGACACTTCCTCACTTTCATCTAAATAACAAAAAAAGTAACTTTGGGCTCAGCCGGGATTTGAACCCGGGACCTCTCGCACCCAAAGCGAGAATCATACCCCTAGACCACTGAGCAACGTCCGTAAGTGCTTCACGAGACAACAAATTGCCACATCATCACTTTCCACTAAATAACAAAAAAGTAACATTTTGCTCAGCCGGGATTTGAACCCGGGACCTCTCGCACCCAAAGCGAGAATCATACCCCTAGACCACTGAGCCACGTCAATAAATGTTTCACTAGACAACACATGGCCACTTCATCTCTTTCTTTTTAGATAACGCTAAAAATGACTCTGGCCTCAGCTGGGATTTGAACCTCGAGCTCTCGCACCCGAAGCGAGAATCATACCCCTAGACCACCGAGCCACGTCCGTAAGTGCTTCGCAAGACATCAGATAGCCACTTCATCTCTTTCTTATTAGATAACGTTAAAAATGACTCTGGGCTCAGCCGGGATTTGAACCTCGACCTCTCGCACCCTAAGCGAGAATCATACCCCTCCTCACTTTCCTCTAAATAACAAAAAAAGTAACTTTGGGCTCAGCCGGGATTTGAACCCGGTACCTCTCGCGACCGACGCGAGAATCATACCCCTAGACCACTGAGCCACGTCCGTAAGTGCTTCACGAGACAACATATTGCCACATCATCACTTTCCACTAAATAACAAAAAAGTAACTTTGGGCTCAGCCGGGATTTGAACCCGAGACCTCTCGCACCCAAAGCGAGAATCATACCCCTAGACCACTGAGCCACGTCAATAAATGTTTCACAAGACAACAGATGGCCACTTCATCTCTTTCTTTTTAGATAACGCTAAAAGATGACTCTGGGCTCAGCCGGGATTTCAACCCGGGACCTCTCGCACCCTAAGCGAGAATCATACCCATAGACCACTGAGCCACGTCCGTAAGTGCTTCACAAGACATCAAATAGCCACTTCATCTCTTTCTTTATTTAGAGGAAAGTGGGGAAGTGGCAATCTGTTGTCGTTTGAAACGCTTTCGGACGTGGCTCAGTGGTCTAGGGGTATGATTCTCGCTTCGGGTGCGAGATAGATTAGATAACGTTAAAAATGACTCTGGGCTCAGCCGGGATTTGAACCTCGACCTCTCGCACCCTAAGCGAGAATCATACCCCTCCTCACTTTCCTCTAAATAAGAAAAAAAGTAACTTTGGGCTCAGCCGGGATTTGAACCCGGGACCTCTCGCACCCGAAGCGAGAATCATACCCCTAGACCACTGAGCCACGTCCGAAAGCGTTTCAAACGACAACAGATTGCCACTTCCCCACTTTCCTCTAAATAAAAAAAAAGTAACTTTGGGCTCAGCCGGGATTTGAACCCGAGACCTCTCGCACCCAAAGCGAGAATAATAGCCCTAGACCACTGAGCCACGTCAATAAATGTTTCACAAGACAACAGATGGTAACTTCATCTCTTTCTTTTTAGATAACGCTAAAAAATGACTCTGGGCTCAGAATGGATTTGAACCCGGGACCTCTCGCACCCTAAGCGAGAATCATACCCCTAGACCACTGAGCCACGTGCGTAAGTGCTTCACAAGACAACAGATGGCCACTACATCTCTTTCTTTTTAGATAACGCTAAAAAATGACTCTGGGCTCAGCCGGGATTTGAACCTCGACCTCTCGCACCCGAAGCAAGAATCATACCCTTACACCACGTCCAAGAGCGTTACAAACGACAACAGATTGCCAGTTCCCCACTTTCCTCTAAATAACAAAAAAAGTAACTTTGGGCTCAGCCAGGATTTGAACCCGGGACTTCTCGCACCCAAAGCGAGAATCATACCTCTAGACCACTGAGCCACGTCCGTAAGTTTCTTCACGAGACAACAAATTGCCACTTCATCACTTTCCACTAAATAACAAAAAAGTAACTTTGGGCTCAACCGAGATTTGAACCCGGGACCTCTCGCACCCTAAGCGAGAATCATACCCCTAGACCACTGAGCCACGTCCATTAGCGTTTCAAACGACAACAGATTGCCAATTCCTCACTTTCCTCTAAATAAAAAAAAATAACTTTGGGCCCAGCCGGGATTTGAACCCGGGACCTCTCGCACACAAAGCGAGAATCATACCCCTAGACCACTGAACCACATCAATAAATGTTTCACAAGACAACAGATTTCCACTTCATCTCTTTCTTTTTAGATAACGCTAAAAAATGACTCTGGGCTCAGCCGGGATTTGAACCCGGGACCTCTCGCACCCGAAGCGAGAATCATACCCCTAGACCACTGAGCCACGTCCAAAAGCGTTTCACACGACAACAGATTGACACTTCCTCACTTTCCTCTAAATAACAAAAAAAGTAACTTTGGGCTCAGCCGGGATTTGAACCCGGGACCTCTCACACCCTAAGCGAGAATCATACCCCTAGACCACTGAGCCACGTCACTAAATGTTTCACAAGACAACAGATGGCCACTTCATCTCTTTCTTTTTAGATAACGCTAAAAAATGACTCCGGGCTCAGCCGGGATTTGAACCCGGGACCTCCCTCGCCCTAAGCGAGAATCATACCCCTAGACCACTGAGCCACGTCACTAAATGTTTCACAAGACAACAGATGGCCACTTCATCTCTTTCTTTTTAGATAACGCTAAAAAATGACTCCGGGCTCAGCCGGGATTTGAACCCGGGACCTCTCACACCCTAAGCGAGAATCATACCCGTAGACCACTGAGCCGCGTCCGTAAGTGCTTCACAAGACATCAGATTGCCACTTCATCTCTTTCTTATTAGATAACGCTAAAAAATGACTCTGGGCTCAGCCGGGATTTAAACCTCGACCTCTCGCAATCTAAGCAAGAATCATACCCCTCCCCACTTTCCTCTAAATAACAAAAAAGGTAACTGTGGGCTCAGCCGGGATTTGAACCCGGGACCTCTCGCACCCAAAGCGAGAATCATACCCCTAGGCCACTGAGCCACGTCCATAAGTGTTTCACAAGACAATAGATGGCCACTTCATCTCTAACCACTAAATAACAAATAAAAGTAACTTTGGGCTCAGCCGGGATTTGAACCCGGGACCTCTCGCACCCGAAGCGGGAATCATACCCCTAGACCACTGAGCCACGTCCGTAAGTGCTTCACAAGACATCAGATTGCCACTTCATCTCTTTCTTATTAGATAACGCTAAAAAATGACTCTGGGCTCGGCCGGGATTTGAACCCGGGACCTCTCGCACCCTAAGCGAGAATCATACCCTTAGACCACTGAGCCACGTCCATAAATGTTTCATAAGACAACAGATGGCCACTTCATCTCTAACCACTAAATTATAAATAAAAGTAACTTTGGGCTCAGCCGGGATTTGAACCCGGGACCTCTCGCACCCAAAGCGAGAATCATACCCCTAGACCACTGAGCCACGTCAAAAAGTGTTTCACAAGACAGCAGATAGCCACTTCATCTCTTTCTTTTTAGATAACAGTGAAAAACGACTCTGGGCTCAGCCGAGATTTGAACCCGGGATCTCTCGCATCCGAAAAGAGAATCATACCCCTAGACCACTGAGCCACGTCCATAACTGTTTCACAAGACAACAGAGGGCCACTTCATCTCTTTCTTATTAGATAACGCTAAAAAATGACTCTTTGGATGACTGAGATGACTTTTGATGATGAGAATCATACCCCTAGACCACTGAGCCGCGTCCGTAAGCGTTTCAAACGACAACAGATTGCCACTTCCTCACTTTCCTCTAAATAACAAAAAAAGTAACTTTGGGCTCAGCCGGGATTTGAACCCGGGACCTCTCGCACCCAAAGCGAGAATCATACCCCTAGACCACTGAGCCACGTCCATAAGCGTTTCAAACGACAACAGATTGCCACTTCCTCACTTTCCTCTAAATAACAAAAAAAGTAACTTTGGGCTCAGCCGGGATTTGAACCGGGGACCTCTCGCACCCTAAGCAAGAATCATACCCCTAGACCACTGAGCCACGTCAAAAAGTGCTTCACAGGACAACAGATGGCCACTTCATCTCTATCCTCTAAGGAACAAATAAACGTAACTTTGGGCTCAGCCGGGATTTGAACCCGGGACCTCTCGCACCCAAAGCGAGAATCATACCCCTAGACCACTGAGCCGCGTCCGTAAGTGCTTCACAAAACAACAGAGGGCCACTTCATCTCTTTCTTTTTAGATAACGCTAAAAAATGATTCAGGACTCAGCCGGGATTTAAACCCGGGACCTCTCGCACCCAAAGCGAGAATCATACCCCTAGACCACTGAGCCGCGTCCGTAAGCGTTTCAAACGACAACAGATTGCCACTTCCTCACTTTCCTCTAAATAACAAAAAAAGTAACTTTGGGCTCAGCCGGGATTTGAACCCGGGACCTCTCGCACCCAAAGCGAGAATCATACCCCTAGACCACTGAGCCACGTCAATAAATGTTTCACAAAACAATAGAGGGCCACTTCATCTCATTCTTTTTAGATAACGCTAAAAAATGACTCTTTGCTCAGCCGGGATTTGAACCCGGGACCTCTCGCACCCTAAGCGAGAATCATACCCCTAAACCACTGAGCCACGTCCACAAGTGTTTCATAAGACAACAGATGGCCACTTCATCTCTAACCACTAAATAACAAATAAAAGTAACTTTGGGCTCAGCCGGGATTTGAACCCGCGACCTCTCGCACCCAAAGCGAGAATCATACCCCTAGACCACTGAGCCACGTCAAAAAGTGTTTCACAAGACAGCAGATAGCCACTTCATCTCTTTCTTTTTAGATAACGCTAAAAAACGACTCTGGGCTCAGCAGGGATTTGAACCCGGGACCTCTCGCACCCGAAGCGAGAATCATACCCCTAGACCACTGAGCCACGTCAAAAAGCGTTTCAAACGACAACAGATTAACACTTCCTCACTCTTCTCTAAATAACAAAAAAAGTAAGTTTGGGCTCAGCCGGGATTTGAACCCGGGACCTCTCGCACCCGAAACGAGAATCATACCCCTAGACCACTGAGCCACGTCAATAAATGTTTCACAACACAACAGAGGGCCACTTCATCTCATTCTTTTTAGATAACGCTAAAAAATGACTCTGGGCTCTGCCGGGATTTGAACCCGGGACCTCTCGCACCCTAAGCGAGAATCATACCCCTAGACCACTGAGCCTCGTCCATAAATGTTTCAAACGACAACAGATTGCCACTTCCTCACTTTCCTCTAAATAACAAAAAAATTAACTTTGGGCTCAGCCGGGATTTGAACCCGGGACCTCTCGCACCCGAAGCGAGAATCATACCCCTAGACCACTGAGCCACGTCAATAAATGTTTCACAAGACAACAGAGGGCCACTTCATCTCTATCCTATAAAGAACAAATTAAAGTAACTTTGGGCTCAGCCGGGATTTGAACCCGGGACCTCTCGCACCCTGAGCGAAAATCATACCCCTAGACCACTGAGCCACGTCCATAAGTGTTTCACAGGACAACAGATGGCCACTTCATCTCTAACCTCTAAATAACAAATAAAAGTAACTTTGGGCTCAGCCGGGATTTGAACCCGGGACCTCTCGCACCCAAAGCGAGAATCATACCCCTAGACCACTGAGCCACGTCAAAAAGTGTTTCACAAGACCGCAGATAGGCACTTCATCTCTTTCTTTTTAGATAACGCTAAAAAATGAGTCAGGGCTCAGCCGGGATTTGAACCCGGGACCTCTCGCACCCTAAGCGAGAATCATACCCCTAGACCACTGAGCCACGTCCATAAATGTTTCAAACGACAACAGATTGCCACTTCCTCACTTTCCTCTAAATAACAAAAAAAGTAACTTTGGGCTCAGCCGGGATTTGAACCCGGGACCTCTCGCACCCGAAGCGAGAATCCTACCCCTAGACCACTGAGCCACGTCAATAAATGTTTCACAAGACAACAGAGGGCCACTTCATCTCTATCCTATAAAGAACAAATAAAAGTAACTTTGGGCTCAGCCGGGATTTGAACCCGGGACCTCTCGCACCCAAAGCGAGAATCATACCCCTAGACCACTGAGCCGCGTCCATAAGTGTTTCACAGAACAACAGATTGCCACTTCCTCACTTTCCTCTAAATAACAAAAAAAGTAACTTTGGGCTCAGCCGGGATTTGAACCCGGACCTCTCGCACCCAAAGCGAGAATCATACCCCTAGGCCACTGAGCCACGTCCATAAGTGTTTCACAAGACAATAGATGGCCACTTCATCTCTAACCACTAAATAACAAATAAAAGTAACTTTGGGCTCAGCCGGGATTTGAACCCGGGACCTCTCGCACCCGAAGCGAGAATCATACCCCTAGACCACTGAGCCACGTCCGTAAGTGCTTCACAAGACATCAGATTGCCACTTCATCTCTTTCTCATTAGATAACGCTAAAAAATAACTCTGGGCTCGGCCGGGATTTGAACCCGGGACCTCTCGCACCCTAAGCGAGAATCATACCCTTAGACCACTGAGCCACGTCCATAAATGTTTCATAAGACAACAGATGGCCACTTCATCTCTAACCACTAAATTATAAATAAAAGTAACTTTGGGCTCAGCCGGGATTTGAACCCGGGACCTCTCGCACCCTAAGCGAGAATCATACCCCTAGACCACTGAGCCGCGTCCGTAAGCGTTTCAAACGACAACAGATTGCCACTTCCTCACTTTCCTCTAAATAACAAAAAAAGTAACTTTGGGCTCAGCCGGGATTTGAACCCTTGACCTCTCGCACCCAAAGCGAGAATCATACCCCTAGACCACTGAGCCACGTCCATAAGCGTTTCAAACGACAACAGATTGCCACTTCCTCACTTTCCTCTAAATAACAAAAAAAGTAACTTTGGGCTCAGCCGGGATTTGAACCGGGGACCTGTCGCACCCTAAGCAAGAATCATACCCCTAGAACACTGAGCCACGTCAAAAAGTGTTTCACAGGACAACAGATGGCCACTTCATCTCTATCCTCTAAAGAACCAATAAAAGTAACTTTGGGCTCAGCCGGGATTTGAACCCGGGACCTTTCGCACCCAAAGCGAGAATCATACCCCTAGACCACTGAGCCGCGTCCGTAAGTGCTTCACAAAACAACAGAGGGCCACTTCATCTCATTCTTTTTAGATAACGCTAAAAAATGATTCAGGACTCAGCCGGGATTTAAACCCGGGACCTCTCGCACCCAAAGCGAGATTCATACCCCTAGACCACTGAGCCGCGTCCGTAAGCGTTTCAAACGACAACAGATTGCCACTTCCTCACTTTCCTCTAAATAACAAAAAAGTAACTTTGGGCTCAGCCGGGATTTGAACCCGGGACCTCTCGCACCCAAAGCGAGAATCATACCCCTAGACCACTGAGCCACGTCCATAAGAGTTTCAAACGACAACAGATTGCCACTTCCTCACTTTCCTCTAAATAACAAAAAAAGTAACTTTGGGCTCAGCCGGGATTTGAACCCGGGACCTCTCGCAAGCTAAGCGAGAATCATACCCCTAGACCACTGAGCCACGTCAAAAAGTGTTTCACAGGACAACAGATGGCCACTTCATCTCTATCCTCTAAAGAACAAATAAAAGTAACTTTGGGCTCAGCCGGGATTTGAACCCGGGACCTCTCGCACCCAAAGCGAGAATCATACCCCTAGACCACTGAGCCACGTCAAAAAGTGTTTCACAAAACAGCAGATAGCCACTTCATCTCTTTCTTTTTAGATAACGCTAAAAAACGACTCTGGGCTCAGCCGGGATTTGAACCCGGGACCTCTCGCACCCGAAGCGAGAATCATACCCCTAGACCACTGAGCCACGTCAATAAATGTTTCACAAGACAACAGAGGGCCACTTCATCTCATTCTTTTTAGATAACGCTAAAAAATGACTCTGGGCTCAGCCGGGATTTGAACCCGGGACCTCTCGCAACCAAAGCGAGAATCATACCCCTAGACCACTGAGCCACGTCCGTAAGTGCTTCACAAGACATCAGATAGCCACTTCATCTCTTTCTTATTAGATAACGCTAAAAAATGACTCTGGGCTCAGCCGGGATTTGAACCCGGGACCTCTCGCACACTGAGCGAAAATCATACCCCTAGACCACTGAGCCACGTCCATAAGTGTTTCACAGGACAACAGATGGCCACTTCATCTCTAACCTCTAAAGAACAAATAAAAGTAACTTTGGGCTCAGCCGGGATTTGAACCCGGGACCTCTCGCACCCAAAGCGAGAATCATACCCCTAGACCACTGAGCAACGTCCATAAATTTTTCAAACGACAACAGATTGCCACTTCCTCACTTTCCTCTAAATAACAAAAAAAGTAACTTTGGGCTCAGCCGGGATTTGAACCCGGGACCTCTCGCACCCGAAGCGAGAATCATACCCCTAGACCACTGAGCCACGTCAATAAATGTTTCACAAGACAACAGAGGGCCACTTCATCTCTATCCTATAAAGAACAAATTAAAGTAACTTTGGGCTCAGCCGGGATTTGAACCCGGGACCTCTCGCACCCTGAGCGAAAATCATACCCCTAGACCACTGAGCCACGTCCATAAGTGTTTCACAGGACAACAGATGGCCACTTCATCTCTAACCTCTAAAGAACAAATAAAAGTAACTTTGGGCTCAGCCGGGATTTGAACCCGGGACCTCTCGCACCCAAAGCGAGAATCATACCCCTAGACCACTGAGCCACGTCCATAAATGTTTCAAACGACAACAGATTGCCACTTCCTCACTTTCCTCTAAATAACAAAAAAAGTAACTTTGGGCTCAGCCGGGATTTGAACCCGGGACCTCTCGCACCCGAAGCGAGAATCATACCCCTAGACCACTGAGCCACGTCAATAAATGTTTCACAAGACAACAGAGGGCCACTTCATCTCTATCCTATAAAGAACAAATTAAAGTAACTTTGGGCTCAGCCGGGATTTGAACCCGGGACCTCTCGCACCCAAAGCGAGAATCATACCCCTAGACCACTAGCCACGTCAAAAAGTGTTTCACAAGACCGCAGATAGGCACTTCATCTCTTTCTTTTTAGATAACGCTAAAAAATGACTCAGGGCTCAGCCGGGATTTGAACCCGGGACCTCTCGCACCCTAAGCGAGAATCATACCCCTAGACCGCTGAGCCACGTCCATAAATGTTTCAAACGACAACAGATTGCCACTTCCTCACTTTCCTCTAAATAACAAAAAAGTAACTTTGGGCTCAGCCGGGATTTGAACCCGGGACCTCTCGCACCCGAAGCGAGAATCCTACCCCTAGACCACTGAGCCACGTCAATAAATGTTTCACAAGACAACAGAGGGCCACTTCATCTCTATCCTATAAAGAACAAATTAAAGTAACTTTGGGCTCAGCCGGGATTTGAACCCGGGACCTCTCGCACCCAAAGCGAAAATCATACCCCTAGACCACTGAGCCACGTCAAAAAGTTTTTCACAAGACAATAGATGGCCACTTCATCTCTATCCTCTAAAGAACAAATAAAAGTAACTTTGGGCTCAGCCGGGATTTGAACCCGGGACCTCTCGCACCCGAAGCGAGAATCATATCCCTAGACCACTGAGCCACGTCAATAAATGTTTCACAAGACAACAGAGGGCCACTTCATCTCTTTCTTATTAGATAGCGCTAAAAAATGACTCTGGGCTCAGCCGGGATTTGAACCCGGGACCTCTCGCACCCAAAGCGAGAATCATACCCCTAGACCACTGAGCCGCGTCCATAAGTGTTTCATAAGACAACAGATTTCCATTTCATCTCTAACCACTAAATAACAAAAAAGTAACTTTGGGCTCAGCCGGGATTTGAACCCGGGGCCTCTCGCACCCGAAGCGAGAATCATATCCCTAGACCACTGAGAAACGTCAATAAATGATTCACAAGACAACAGATGGCCACTTCATCTCTTTCTTTTTAGATAACGCTAAAAAATGACTCTGGGCTCAGCCGGGATTTGAACCCGGGACCTCTCGCACCCTAAGCGAGAATCATACCCCTAGACCACTGAGCCACGTCCGTAAGTGCTTCACAAGACATCAGATTGCCACTTCATCTCTTTCTTATTAGATAACGCTAAAAAATGGCTCTGGGCTCAGCCGGGATTTAAACCTCGACCTCTCGCACCCTAAGCAAGAATCTTACCCCTCCTCACTTTCCTCTAAATAACAAAAAAAGTAACTATGGGCTCAGCCGGGATTTGAACCCGGGACCTCTCGCACCCGAAGCGAGAATCATACCCCTAGACCACTGAGAAACGTCAATAAATGTTTCACAAGACAACAGATGGCCACTTCATCTCTTTCTTTTTAGATAACGCTAAAAAATGACACCGGGCTCAACCGGGATTTGAACCCGGGACCTCTCGCACCCTAAGCGAGAATCATACCCCTAGACCACTGAGCCACGTCCGTAAGTGCTTCACGAGACAACAAATTGCCACATCATCACTTTCCACTAAATAACAAAAAAGTAACTTTGGGCTCAGCCGGTATTTGAACCCGGGACCTCTCGCACACAAAGCGAGAATCATACCCTAGACCACTGAGAAACGTCAATAAATGTTTCACAAGACAACAGATGGCCACTTCATCTCTTTCTTTTTAGATAACGCTAAAAAATGACTCTGGGCTCAGCCGGGATTTGAACCCGGGACCTCTCGCCCCCTAAGCGAGAATCATACCCCTAGACCACTGAGCCACGTCCGTAATTGCATCACAAGACATCAGATTGCCACTTCATCTCTTTCTTAGTAGATAACGCTAAAAAATGGCTCTGGGCTCAGCCGGGATTTAAACCTCGACCTCTCGCATCCTAAGCAAGAATCATACCCCTCCTCACTTTCCTCTAAATAACAAAAAAAGTAACTATGGTCTCAGCCGGGATTTGAACCCGGGACCTCTCGCACCCGAAGCGAGAATCATACCCCTAGACCACTGAGCCACGTCCAAAAGCGTTTCAAATGACAACAGACACTTCCTCACTTTCATCTAAATAACAAAAAAAGTAACTTTGGGCTCAGCCGGGATTTGAACCCGGGACCTCTCGCACCCAAAGCGAGAATCATACCCCTAGACCACTGAGCAACGTCCGTAAGTGCTTCACGAGACAACAAATTGCCACATCATCACTTTCCACTAAATAACAAAAAAGTAACATTTTGCTCAGCCGGGATTTGAACCCGGGACCTCTCGCACCCAAAGCGAGAATCATACCCCTAGACCACTGAGCCACGTCAATAAATGTTTCACAAGACAACACATGGCCACTTCATCTCTTTCTTTTTAGATAACGCTAAAAATGACTCTGGGCTCAGCTGGGATTTGAAGCTCGAGCTCTCGCACCCGAAGCGAGAATCATACCCCTAGACCACCGAGCCACGTCCGTAAGTGCTTCGCAAGACATCAGATAGCCACTTCATCTCTTTCTTATTAGATAACGTTAAAAATGACTCTGGGCTCAGCCGGGATTTGAACCTCGACCTCTCGCACCCTAAGCGAGAATCATAACCCTCCTCACTTTCCTCTAAATAACAAAAAAAGTAACTTTGGGCTCAGCCGGGATTTGAACCCGGTACCTCTCGCGACCGACGCGAGAATCATACCCCTAGACCACTGAGCCACGTCCGTAAGTGCTTCACGAGACAACATATTGCCACATCATCACTTTCCACTAAATAACAAAAAAGTAACTTTGGGCTCAGCCGGGATTTGAACCCGAGACCTCTCGCACCCAAAGCGAGAATCATACCCCTACACCACTGAGCCACGTCAATAAATGTTTCACAAGACAACAGATGGCCACTTCATCTCTTTCTTTTTAGATAACGCTAAAAGATGACTCTGGGCTCAGCCGGGATTTCAACCCGGGACCTCTCGCACCCTAAGCGAGAATCATACCCATAGACCACTGAGCCACGTCCGTAAGTGCTTCACAAGACATCAAATAGCCACTTCATCTCTTTCTTTATTTAGAGGAAAGTGGGGAAGTGGCAATCTGTTGTCGTTTGAAACGCTTTCGGACGTGGCTCAGTGGTCTAGGGGTATGATTCTCGCTTCGGGTGCGAGATAGATTAGATAACGTTAAAAATGACTCTGGGCTCAGCCGGGATTTGAACCTCGACCTCTCGCACCCGAAGCGAGAATCATACCCCTAGACCACTGAGCCATGTCCAAAAGCGTTTCAAACGACAACAGATTGCCACTTCCTCACTTTCCTCTAAATAACAAAAAAAGTAACTTTGGGCTCAGCCGGGATTTGAACCCGGGACCTCTCGCACCCAAAGCGAGAATCATACCCCTAGACCACTGAGCCACGTCAAAAAGTGTTTCACAAAACAGCAGATAGCCACTTCATCTCTTTCTTTTTAGATAACGCTAAAAAACGACTCTGGGCTCAGCCGGGATTTGAACCCGGGACCTCTCGCACCCGAAGCGAGAATCATACCCCTAGACCACTGAGCCACGTCAATAAATGTTTCACAAGACAACAGAGGGCCACTTCATCTCATTCTTTTTAGATAACGCTAAAAAATGACTCTGGGCTCAGCCGGGATTTGAACCCGGGACCTCTCGCAACCAAAGCGAGAATCATACCCCTAGACCACTGAGCCACGTCCGTAAGTGCTTCACAAGACATCAGATAGCCACTTCATCTCTTTCTTATTAGATAACGCTAAAAAATGACTCTGGGCTCAGCCGGGATTTGAACCCGGGACCTCTCGCACACTGAGCGAAAATCATACCCCTAGACCACTGAGCCACGTCCATAAGTGTTTCACAGGACAACAGATGGCCACTTCATCTCTAACCTCTAAAGAACAAATAAAGGTAACTTTGGGCTCAGCCGGGATTTGAACCCGGGACCTCTCGCACCCAAAGCGAGAATCATACCCCTAGACCACTGAGCAACGTCCATAAATTTTTCAAACGACAACAGATTGCCACTTCCTCACTTTCCTCTAAATAACAAAAAAAGTAACTTTGGGCTCAGCCGGGATTTGAACCCGGGACCTCTCGCACCCGAAGCGAGAATCATACCCCTAGACCACTGAGCCACGTCAATAAATGTTTCACAAGACAACAGAGGGCCACTTCATCTCTATCCTATAAAGAACAAATTAAAGTAACTTTGGGCTCAGCCGGGATTTGAACCCGGGACCTCTCGCACCCTGAGCGAAAATCATACCCCTAGACCACTGAGCCACGTCCATAAGTGTTTCACAGGACAACAGATGGCCACTTCATCTCTAACCTCTAAAGAACAAATAAAGTAACTTTGGGCTCAGCCGGGATTTGAACCCGGTACCTCTCGCACCCAAAGCGAGAATCATACCCCTAGACCACTGAGCCACGTCCATAAATGTTTCAAACGACAACAGATTGCCACTTCCTCACTTTCCTCTAAATAACAAAAAAAGTAACTTTGGGCTCAGCCGGGATTTGAACCCGGGACCTCTCGCACCCGAAGCGAGAATCATACCCCTAGACCACTGAGCCACGTCAATAAATGTTTCACAAGACAACAGAGGGCCACTTCATCTCTATCCTATAAAGAACAAATTAAAGTAACTTTGGGCTCAGCCGGGATTTGAACCCGGGACCTCTCGCACCCTGAGCGAAAATCATACCCCTAGACCACTGAGCCACGTCCATAAGTGTTTCACAGGACAACAGATGGCCACTTCATCTCTAACCTCTAAAGAACAAATAAAAGTAACTTTGGGCTCAGCCGGGATTTGAACCCGGGACCTCTCGCACCCAAAGCGAGAATCATACCCCTAGACCACTAGCCACGTCAAAAAGTGTTTCACAAGACCGCAGATAGGCACTTCATCTCTTTCTTTTTAGATAACGCTAAAAAATGACTCAGGGCTCAGCCGGGATTTGAACCCGGGACCTCTCGCACCCTAAGCGAGAATCATACCCCTAGACCACTGAGCCACGTCCATAAATGTTTCAAACGACAACAGATTGCCACTTCCTCACTTTCCTCTAAATAACAAAAAAAGTAACTTTGGGCTCAGCCGGGATTTGAACCCGGGACCTCTCGCACCCGAAGCGAGAATCCTACCCCTAGACCACTGAGCCACGTCAATAAATGTTTCACAAGACAACAGAGGGCCACTTCATCTCTATCCTATAAAGAACAAATTAAAGTAACTTTGGGCTCAGCCGGGATTTGAACCCGGGACCTCTCGCACCCAAAGCGAAAATCATACCCCTAGACCACTGAGCCACGTCAAAAAGTTTTTCACAAGACAATAGATGGCCACTTCATCTCTATCCTCTAAAGAACAAATAAAAGTAACTTTGGGCTCAGCCGGGATTTGAACCCGGGACCTCTCGCACCCGAAGCGAGAATCATATCCCTAGACCACTGAGCCACGTCAATAAATGTTTCACAAGACAACAGAGGGCCACTTCATCTCTTTCTTATTAGATAGCGCTAAAAAATGACTCTGGGCTCAGCCGGGATTTGAACCCGGGACCTCTCGCACCCAAAGCGAGAATCATACCCCTAGACCACTGAGCCGCGTCCATAAGTGTTTCATAAGACAACAGATTTCCATTTCATCTCTAACCACTAAATAACAAAAAAGTAACTTTGGGCTCAGCCGGGATTTGAACCCGGGGCCTCTCGCACCCGAAGCGAGAATCATATCCCTAGACCACTGAGAAACGTCAATAAATGATTCACAAGACAACAGATGGCCACTTCATCTCTTTCTTTTTAGATAACGCTAAAAAATGACTCTGGGCTCAGCCGGGATTTGAACCCGGGACCTCTCGCACCCTAAGCGAGAATCATACCCCTAGACCACTGAGCCACGTCCGTAAGTGCTTCACAAGACATCAGATTGCCACTTCATCTCTTTCTTATTAGATAACGCTAAAAAATGGCTCTGGGCTCAGCCGGGATTTAAACCTCGACCTCTCGCACCCTAAGCAAGAATCTTACCCCTCCTCACTTTCCTCTAAATAACAAAAAAAGTAACTATGGGCTCAGCCGGGATTTGAACCCGGGACCTCTCGCACCCGAAGCGAGAATCATACCCCTAGACCACTGAGAAACGTCAATAAATGTTTCACAAGACAACAGATGGCCACTTCATCTCTTTCTTTTTAGATAACGCTAAAAAATGACACCGGGCTCAACCGGGATTTGAACCCGGGACCTCTCGCACCCTAAGCGAGAATCATACCCCTAGACCACTGAGCCACGTCCGTAAGTGCTTCAAGAGACAACAAATTGCCACATCATCACTTTCCACTAAATAACAAAAAAGTAACTTTGGGCTCAGCCGGTATTTGAACCCGGGACCTCTCGCACACAAAGCGAGAATCATACCCCTAGACCACTGAGAAACGTCAATAAAAGTTTCACAAGACAACAGATGGCCACTTCATCTCTTTCTTTTTAGATAACGCTAAAAAATGACTCTGGGCTCAGCCGGGATTTGAACCCGGGACCTCTCGCCCCCTAAGCGAGAATCATACCCCTAGACCACTGAGCCACGTCCGTAATTGCTTCACAAGACATCAGATTGCCACTTCATCTCTTTCTTAGTAGATAACGCTAAAAAATGGCTCTGGGCTCAGCCGGGATTTAAACCTCGACCTCTCGCATCCTAAGCAAGAATCATACCCCTCCTCACTTTCCTCTAAATAACAAAAAAAGTAACTATGGTCTCAGCCGGGATTTGAACCCGGGACCTCTCGCACCCGAAGCGAGAATCATACCCCTAGACCACTGAGCCACGTCCAAAAGCGTTTCAAATGACAACAGACACTTCCTCACTTTCATCTAAATAACAAAAAAAGTAACTTTGGGCTCAGCCGGGATTTGAACCCGGGACCTCTCGCACCCAAAGCGAGAATCATACCCCTAGACCACTGAGCAACGTCCGTAAGTGCTTCACGAGACAACAAATTGCCACATCATCACTTTCCACTAAATAACAAAAAAGTAACATTTTGCTCAGCCGGGATTTGAACCCGGGACCTCTCGCACCCAAAGCGAGAATCATACCCCTAGACCACTGAGCCACGTCAATAAATGTTTCACTAGACAACACATGGCCACTTCATCTCTTTCTTTTTAGATAACGCTAAAAATGACTCTGGCCTCAGCTGGGATTTGAACCTCGAGCTCTCGCACCCGAAGCGAGAATCATACCCCTAGACCACCGAGCCACGTCCGTAAGTGCTTCGCAAGACATCAGATAGCCACTTCATCTCTTTCTTATTAGATAACGTTAAAAATGACTCTGGGCTCAGCCGGGATTTGAACCTCGACCTCTCGCACCCTAAGCGAGAATCATACCCCTCCTCACTTTCCTCTAAATAGCAAAAAAAGTAACTTTGGGCTCAGCCGGGATTTGAACCCGGTACCTCTCGCGACCGACGCGAGAATCATACCCCTAGACCACTGAGCCACGTCCGTAAGTGCTTCACGAGACAACATATTGCCACATCATCACTTTCCACTAAATAACAAAAAAGTAACTTTGGGCTCAGCCGGGATTTGAACCCGAGACCTCTCGCACCCAAAGCGAGAATCATACCCCTAGACCACTGAGCCACGTCAATAAATGTTTCACAAGACAACAGATGGCCACTTCATCTCTTTCTTTTTAGATAACGCTAAAAGATGACTCTGGGCTCAGCCGGGATTTCAACCCGGGACCTCTCGCACCCTAAGCGAGAATCATACCCATAGACCACTGAGCCACGTCCGTAAGTGCTTCACAAGACATCAAATAGCCACTTCATCTCTTTCTTTATTTAGAGGAAAGTGGGGAAGTGGCAATCTGTTGTCGTTTGAAACGCTTTCGGACGTGGCTCAGTGGTCTAGGGGTATGATTCTCGCTTCGGGTGCGAGATAGATTAGATAACGTTAAAAATGACTCTGGGCTCAGCCGGGATTTGAACCTCGACCTCTCGCACCCTAAGCGAGAATCATACCCCTCCTCACTTTCCTCTAAATAAGAAAAAAAGTAACTTTGGGCTCAGCCGGGATTTGAACCCGGGACCTCTCGCACCCGAAGCGAGAATCATACCCCTAGACCACTGAGCCACGTCCGAAAGCGTTTCAAACGACAACAGATTGCCACTTCCCCACTTTCCTCTAAATAAAAAAAAAGTAACTTTGGGCTCAGCCGGGATTTGAACCCGAGACCTCTCGCACCCAAAGCGAGAATAATAGCCCTAGACCACTGAGCCACGTCAATAAATGTTTCACAAGACAACAGATGGTAACTTCATCTCTTTCTTTTTAGATAACGCTAAAAAATGACTCTGGGCTCAGAATGGATTTGAACCCGGGACCTCTCGCACCCTAAGCGAGAATCATACCCCTAGACCACTGAGCCACGTGCGTAAGTGCTTCACAAGAC